>CAXKWD010000006.1:173288824-174488824 GCA_964059195.1 Ectobius pallidus | reverse complement strand
TAACAACTTTTACGTCAAAGCAGCTGACACATTCATGTTAATACTAGTTCCTTCGAACACTAGATTCCGGCGTGTTAGCACAACTTGAAGTCATGTAAGCACAACAACAAATTTCTACTTCTGTCATGCGGATCAAACCAATAATAGAACACACACCTTCATGTCCTGCAAGCAGTCCAATCCTTCAGTCAGTATTCCGTCAATTTCGGCATCCTACAAGCACTTGATAACCGATAAGTTAACCCAATCTATTGTTTTATTAGTAGTTAAAACCGTCATGTTACCACCGCACCCTTTTTAACATCCACAAGCAGATCAACTAGCCATGATATCTCCACGACGATGATGATCAATCATCATGTGGAAGTACTTTTGCGTCTAGCGATCACCTCATTGTTAGCGTCATTAGCGATGATAACTATACATGAGCCTAGCTATACCAGCGGAGTCAAGCACCTGAAGGTGTACCGGAATATAGGATACCAACTTGGCATGGTCAGTATTCCGTCAATTTCGGCATCCTTCAAGCACTTCATAACCGTTAAGTTAGCCCAATCTATTGTTTTATTACTAGTTAAAACCGTCATGTCACCACCGCACCCTTTTTAACATCCACAAGCAGATCAACTAGCCATGATATCTCCACGACGATGGTGATCAACCATCATGTGGAAGTACTTTTGCGTCTAGCGATCACCTCATTGTTAGCGTCATTGGCGATGATAACTATACATGAGCCTAGCTTTACCAGCGGAGTCAAGCACCTGAAGGTGTACCGGAAAATAGGATACCAACTTAGCATGGTTCTATTTTTGTTCCGGTCATCACACCGTGACAGGTGTGTAAGATGCTACTTTATCGGTGCCAGCTTTGCGATAGGAAATTAGCCTAGCACTCTCGGGAACTGAACTAACCATGAATGTGTTCAGCTGTTGTAACCTAGGGCCTATTAGATATAGATATAGAATTTCGTACATCTGTGTGAAAATTAGTACTTAGCTTAAGTATAGGCGATGAATAACTTCAGTCCATTCGCTGTAGGCAAAAATCCACTCCATGTAGCTTTTTAGAACCTGAAGATAAATAAAATTATGTAAGCATTTATTTATTTTGAAATAGTTTTCAACTTGAATTGCAGTGTAATTTTGTATCGAATTTTCACGATTCAGGGGACCATTCAACGTATATTAATTCTGAAAATCCCGATATGAAAGTTCCCGATCTAACACAATAGTATTCCCTACGGTTAGAGATAGTAAAATATTTCACTTACAAAGAAACTTCTTATTGTGTGTGAGAATGTTATTAAACATTTTGTTTGTAAATCTTCACATGAACTAGAAATTAATTTTAAATCCACTATATATTTCTTAAATGAAAGTCTACTATCATGTTGCCAGGTAACTGACAATAATAATAAAATGTTTGTTACCTCGGGGACAACAAAATACAATCACGGGACAGTTATTGGTACATAATGTAAATGAACAAAATAAAAACTTTATTTTATACAACATATATATATATATCTTGCTAAGTGATTAAAATAATATAACGTATATTGACTAAAATCACAATTTCGATTCGGTGCAAGCCATTTCGTGTGCTTTCATTCTGTTCTGATATTAGCTTTTCTGAATTAGCTTAACTATTTCTCATAGGCACTCTACAATAGCATTCTTTACAACCTAAAAACAATTCGATTAATCGATCATTTAGTATGCTGTGATATCTTGACTGTCAGAAATAACAAAGTATTATTTATAAAATTCGTTACATTTTATTGAAGGAATAGTCTAAATAGATTCCTCTCGAGATTACCTATGATAATGCGTTAGTTTTTGATGAGCCTATTTCGTTTCTTTCCCGTAAGCCTGAATTTTGTTTGCTACACAGTGTACTTAGAATTGATCTGTATAAATTTCCTATCTCCTGTTGTATTTATTGTACAGATTCTATTAAAACAATTTGTATGCATATTAAATAGGTTTGGCATTTTCTTGTAGGCCAGTAGCTTCCTTCACTATAAACACAAAATTCTTTGTGTAATACAGTATTTCCATTGCCAGACTACTCAAAATATCCCAATTATCAAGAATATTGCAAGGGCACCTTTCAAAAACAAGATTTCGTCACTCCGCCTTTCCTTTTATTTGGATGACGTGATTATATTCGATGCTTGAAAAAGTTAAGCGATAAAAATAGTACAAGACACTGGGTTAGAAACAACAAGAAGTATGTAATGGATGATCTATACCTCGAGGATAGCAGGGCAAGCATTGGCTTTAAATCAAAACTAAGGAGATAATAAAAATGTTTCTATGTTACAAATGGTCTTTAAGGCGAATTTCTAACGTTTTTAACTGCAAAGATTTTATATCTAAAGTGATCAACGCATTTTTTAAATTCTCTCTCTCTCTCTCTCTCTCTCTCTCTCTCTCTCTCTCTCTCTGTCTGTCTGTCTGTCTGTCTGTTTGTCTGTCTGTGTCTCCCCCTCTCTCTATATCCTTGGTTCTAATTGGTCCTTATCGGTATGTATATAATTGTTTTCTTTAGATATAAGTTGACAATGTCTGACAACATGTTCAAGGTCTATAGTACGTGGATTTTGTTAGGAATATTCGCTCTGCTTAACTCTCTTTAAATATTTATTGCAGCTGTGTCTGTACTGCGTTTAGCTACGAGGCCATATCAAGAGTTCGGGATCTGTTTCTATAGAATTAGGGTTGGCCATGAAACTATTGCTTGTCAACTGTTTCTATTGTTAGTTTATTTTTTGGAGGTATATTTCAACTGATGTTAATTTAATTGGATATGATAAGGATGAAATGGTTGTGATGATTCATGGTATGTAAATACACAATTATGCTTTTGCCTTTACGACTGGGGAAAACATGAAGAAACCCATGTCAAAATGACCTTCTACGGGATTTGAACCTGGGATTTTACGAAAGTGAGTCCAAGACATAGTTATTTAATTTGTTCTTATATAATGGGTATCTCGTAAAACTTGACTGGACCCATGAACCCAAGACGTCGTTACGAATAAATTCGTACCGTAGTCGAAAATAAGAGATAGCCCCGATAGCAAATAATATAGTCCCAAATAAATTCTTACCGAACATGCATTTGGGCAATGCAATTTGCTCACCTCACATTCTGATATAAAATAAACTTTAGTGTTCGCCTTGCAACACTTAGAGCCCGTTGAAAGAAAAGCGTTTTCGAGGAAATTAAGAAAATTAGTATTTTCTTCATGTGTAGCTTGAGTTTGTAAAGGTAAGAGATAGTCTTCAGCAATATAATGTTGAAGTGTTACCAAAATATGAACTGGGCAAGGAAACTGTAAAATTAATAAAATATTACTTGGATTTTCAGGCACAAAGACTTGGGACTGGTGTTTTTTTGTTATCTGTAGCAGACATTCCAATCCCCCAGCTCACATTTTAAGCTTAATACATATTTGTTTACTTTTAGTTAGGTGTGTTATTGTAAACCATACCTCTGCATTCTTCATCGCCCTTCCATCTTCTACCAAACTGTTGCAATGGAATCTTATCCTGAATATTCCTAGGTTACACGTCATTTTCTTGGGAAGAACCTATGGAGAATTAAACAGAATTTTTTTGATTAACAACTTTTACGTCAAAGCAGCTGACACATTCATGTTAATACTAGTTCCTTCGAACACTAGATTCCGGCGTGTTAGCACAACTTGAAGTCATGTAAGCACAACAACAAATTTCTACTTCTGTCATGCGGATCAAACCAATAATAGAACACACACCTTCATGTCCTGCAAGCAGTCCAATCCTTCAGTCAGTATTCCGTCAATTTCGGCATCCTACAAGCACTTGATAACCGATAAGTTAACCCAATCTATTGTTTTATTAGTAGTTAAAACCGTCATGTTACCACCGCACCCTTTTTAACATCCACAAGCAGATCAACTAGCCATGATATCTCCACGACGATGATGATCAATCATCATGTGGAAGTACTTTTGCGTCTAGCGATCACCTCATTGTTAGCGTCATTAGCGATGATAACTATACATGAGCCTAGCTATACCAGCGGAGTCAAGCACCTGAAGGTGTACCGGAATATAGGATACCAACTTGGCATGGTCAGTATTCCGTCAATTTCGGCATCCTTCAAGCACTTCATAACCGTTAAGTTAGCCCAATCTATTGTTTTATTAGTAGTTAAAAACGTCATGTCACCACCGCACCCTTTTTAACATCCACAAGCAGATCAACCAGCCATGATATCTCCACGACGATGGTGATCAACCATCATGTGGAAGTACTTTTGCGTCTAGCGATCACCTCATTGTTAGCGTCATTAGCGATGATAACTATACATGAGCCTAGCTTTACCAGCGGAGTCAAGCACCTGAAGGTGTACCGGAAAATAGGATACCAACTTAGCATGGTTCTATTTTTGCTTTCGGTCATGACACCGCGACAGGTGTGTAAGATGCTACTTTATCGGTGCCAGCTTTGCGATAGGAAATTAGCCTAGCACTCTCGGGAACTGAACTAAGTATGAATGTGTTCAGCTGTTGTAACCTAGGGCCTATTAGATATAGATATAGAATTTCGTACATCTGTGTGAAAATTAGTACTTAGCTTAAGTATAGGCGATGAATAACTTCAGTCGGTGTAGGCAAAAATCCACTCCATGTAGCTTTTTAGAACCTGAAGATAAATAAAATTATGTAAGCATTTATTTATTTTGAAATAGTTTTCAACTTGAATTGCTTTGTAATTTTGTATCGAATTTTCACGATTCAGGTTACCACTCAACGTGTATTAATTCTGAAAATCCCGATCTAACACAATGGTTTTCCCTACGGTTAGAGAAAGTAAAATATTTCACTTACAAGAAACTTCTTAATGTGTGTGGGAAGTTCTAGACAACATTTTCTATGTAAATCCTCGCATGAACTAGAAATTAATTTTAAATCCACTAAATATCTCTTAAATGAAAGTCTACTATCATGTTGCTAGGTAACTGCCAATAATAAAACATTGTTGCTTAGGGGACAACAAAATACATTCACGAAACATTTATTGGCACATGCGAACAGAGTAAAAACTTTATTTCATACAACATACTACAATTCTTTCATATCTTTACGTTTCATGCCTCTCTAAGTACGAAACCACCGCCCGTTCAAAAATAAAAAATGTTTGTGATATATATCTATATATTTACACGCTAGCGGCCATAATTTTGCAGATATTTGAACCAAATTTTATCATGTTATTTCTAGGCCCAATAGTTCGGACAAGTTCGTAAATGAGCAAATTTAGACCAAGTGGAGGGTCGGAGAGGGGTTGAAATTTTGAAAAATTTATATCTCGGCTCCTATGGAGTATAGAGGGAAACTTTGTTTGAATAAATTATAGTACTCCCTATGGAGTTCACAGTGACACCAACGATTTGGGGGTTTTGGAGGTACGAGTGGGGGTGGGGGGGGGGGGTGGAAATTAGAAAGTTTTGAAACCACGTCTTGTGGGGTATCGCTGAAAAGCTCTTGATGAGTACTCTACAAATCAATAACTAGTTTCCCGACAGCTCTCATATAAGGCGAGATTTGAATGTTTGTAAAAGTGCTCGTTCCTCTTTTTTTGCAGTTATTATTGCGGGTTTGTCATGCCAAGGCTAAAGAAGAAGAGTGCTTGTTACTAAAAATCCGTGGGTGATAGGCAATTTCTGTTTTTAGATTTGTTATTAGGGTGCCTCAATACATCGGAAACACCAAAAAATTTCCGTATCACAAAATGTGTGTTTTACAGTGTTATTACTACCACGATTATATCAATGCCATAGTATATAGAATGCATATTATTGCGAGTTTTCAGGCGACAGAAGGTCATTAGCATAGGATACATTAAGAGCTAGATCGTCAGCAAACATTGTAGCAGTCTAGGCAATCATCACATATACTAAAATGTAAAGCATTTACATAAATAATAAAAAAGCATTGGGCCTAAAACAGACCCTTGTGGAGCACCATATTGTGCACGTTTAAATTGATACTGATTATCTTTAATGCACAATGACTGATATCTATCGTACAGATAAGAATACAGTAGCTCTAATTTAAAAATATTTTTAGTTTAGGTAGTAAATGGAGTAGGAATAACTTCCTTGAACTTATTTCCAAAAATATGTTCGTCTCATATTGAAGACCTATTGAAGTTAATGGTTGTTTACAATTTAGAAAATTAGCTATATACAGGGTTTTAATGATTAACACCGAAATATTTTACGTGTGTATGAGGGAGCATAGACAAGCAACTTTTGTTACGAGATTTTTTGCTCTATGCATTCTACTTTTCATATTACAGCATAAAATCACCCGAGTCATGGCCGCCACTGACTTCTAACATTTAAAGAAAATGCAAAACAAAAGAACTTCGTTGTTAACACTGGAGTTATGAATAAACAACTAATGCAGTGGAGGCCAGTCATGTAATTATTCTGTAAATTTTGCAGATTTTGAAAACTCTAAATTATGATATAGCTGTTAAAGAATAATTATGAATCAGGTTTTTATCGATCACTAAGAAGGCATGAAGTCAATTTAATGACTTATGAGCATCAAATTGTAATGACTTTAATGCCCTGTAGCATTCACAATTTACGTCATAGAGCAAAAATCTCTTAATAAAAGTTGCTTATCTATGTCCCCTCTATAGACAGGTAGAATATTTCGGTATTATTCAACACCCTGTATATCCTTTTTTTTTTTAAATGCTAGATGTTTGGGACTAGCATACGTAGGATTTAAGTAATTATGATATTAGACAAGCTCTTCTCTACATCTTTACTGAGTTCAAAAGTCTATTTAATTTGGTCTATCTTGAACAGCTTAAAAACATTTCCAGGTTTGCACTTTTCAGGATATAAGCCACTGTTTCTGTATGCATATCAACAGGTGCAAATCCCACGCATGCGTGACAGTGATGACACGTGGTCTCGTCACGGTAGTCACTGCCACCTGTCAGTTCCCACACGCTGTGAAATTGTTCAATTGTCTGCGTAACTGTGTTATTTATCGCTAATTTCTTTATTACATGGATTACGAACTGACATGTCTTTTTTACATAATAATGCATTGGTGTTTCCACCAAAGTACTTAACGTGTCTAGTAATTTATTTATTTATTTATATACCGGTATAAATATATTTATTTATTTAACCTGGCGGAGTTAAGGCCATAAGGCCAGGGAGAAAACATGAAATACATAATAATTAGACCTGGGATTTTAAGGCAAATGCCTATTTTGTTCCTTATGACATAACATGAAAATTTTTAAATATGTGGACGTTTCGTGATAAATCACTTACATTTGTAGAGTTTTATAGTGCCCTAAAATACCTATTTGGAATTTTAGAGCCTATTTTACTGTTATAGTGCCTAAAATGCCTATTCTGTACGTTTAAAATAAAATTCAACTTCTGTAACTTTTACAATCTCATAATGGACATCCCTCAATGAAATGCAGAACAGCAGAGGGTGGGTTTTTCACAAAAACTAGATTATTGCAAACAATTGTCGCTAAAGGAATGCTGACAGATGGGGGGGGGTTAAGGGGGAAGGAATACTGTGTCAGTCACCAGTGAAAGAACATCTGTTTAAGTGAATATAGTTTGTGATGCCTAATTTTGCAGTTAATTCTGTTAAGAATAGGTATACCACGTTTCTTGCAGTAAGCAAAAAAAAAAGTTATAGTTTAAGTGTATATTGTAATATTTAAACCTATATTTTCTATCTATTTACACATTTTTAAAGCATATTTTAAGTGCCTATTTTCTCTTTTAAAAGCCTATTTACTTGTTTTCAATGCCTATTTTAGGTGCCTAAAAACTAATTTTTTAGAGCCTAAAACCCAGGTCTAATAATAATACATAGTAGTAATAATATAAATAAATGAAAAACAAGAAATGATATAGCCTACCTGAATACAAGAAACGTACATTAAATGTTAAGACAAAAATTCAAACATAAAATACTTGAATAATATGCAATACAAATGACTAAAAAAAGTAATCGGTATAAATCAATTAGGGCCTTTTATAACTAGTGGAAGGCTTTTAATGACCATAAAATAGTGAAAAAAACGCAAAATAAAAAGTGCATTATGACCTAAGATAGTAAAAAATGACCCAAAATTTAAAAAAAATAATCAATAAAATTTTCAATATTACTTATTACTTTTTGTAAGTAATGAACTGGTAAAAGTAATTTAATGGATGACAGTGCGTTATGTATGAATTTACTATATTAAAAACACTTATTTTGTTACTAAAGAAGTAAGTAAATTTATACTAGCGAAAAAGAAATTCTTTCTGAACTGGCATGCCCACCAAATTGCCCCTAGCAAATATGTGAAATTCAAAAAGAAAGAAAAAATAATAATTCTTTATTGCTACAAGACAAACTGCTGTGGTGTTTACAATAAACCTGAATTAAAATGAACAATGAACACTTGACGGAGATTCTCAAATAAAAACGATTGTCTGTTGTCTGAAAGTTAAGGATTTGTACATGGAAAAGCTCCTCTCTACCTCCACTGAAACATGATCTAAAAATGCCAAAAATGACCTAAAAATGCCAAAAATGACCTAAAGATTCCCTCCAAAAAGACCTAGACCTATCTCTTGAAAATTGCGAAAAATACAAAATAAAGTAAAAATACGCAAAAACAAATTTTGCCGGATTTTGGCTATACTTAGTGTGCTTATTCCAAATATGAAAACAGTTCTTCTCTACCAGCTCTACTTTTATATAGATTTTTTTCGTGAACTCTTAGTCTGGCGAAACAAAATCTTGCTTGATACTATAGCTAGTGAAGGTTCTTGGCCATACTTTGGGACCCGTAGGACGAAAACTGTATGAAGTACAGAAAACTAAATGCTGCATTATTTTTTGGCCCTCAAATTGACAGCTCATAAGTCATAAACGACCGTACAATATGTGATAATATCAATTTTTTTTTAAAGACCCCATGTTATATTGTTATTCTAATGTTAATGTAATGTTAGTGTGTTGCTTTTTTCTTCCCATGATTGAGAAGCTAAGAATAGACACTGTTTTTTGTTCATATCAAACCAAATGCATAATGGTAATACCATATCTCACAAAACTAAAGCTGATATGGCAAAACTAATGGCACATTTGGCATCAGCCACCTAAATATACCGAAGAATAGGTATAAATTCTAAGGCACCAAAATGGCTGTTGGTCTATGTAATTAGTGATTTTTGTGATCGGGCCAATTTTTTCATGATTCGCTATGGACAAAATAGTGTGCAATACTTTTGCGTTAAATGCATTGAAATAAAAGCTTCCTCGATTCTCCAAACATGAAGTCACCATTCTTATATATCATTTTATTTTAGTCATGGCATTTACGTCTTATTGGCAAGCCTTCCGCCCCAAGACAGTTTCTTCCACTTAATTTTTTCCCCTGAGTAAGTAGGCAAAATAAAAACACAATGGCGAAGTCTAAGCAACTAATTAAAACTCACTCAAGCCATTAAGTCAAGTGCGAAGTGCGAAGCGGCGTCCTTGTTATCTATCATCCTGTCCATCTCATCTCATTGATGGCAATCTCATTTATGACGCTCTCAGGGGTACCATACACGTTCAGCCTTTCTTACTCTTATAATTTTAGCAGTCTTAGTTTGGATGGAGTCACTTTCGGCCACAAAGTGGTTAAGACAATTAAGAGATATAATTTCAACAAGTAAATTATATCAGGTAAACTGGTATAACAAAGTGCCAGAATGCTTCAGTTTAATAATAATAATAATAATAATAATAATAATAATAATGTTTGATTTTGCCTAGAAGAGTTAAGGCCATAAGGCCTTATCTTCCACTCAACCAGGATAAATATAGATACATTAAAATAATATCTACAAAAAACAAATAGCCTACATAGATACGATACATAATAATACAAAATGCTAGCAATATAATAATAATACAATTGATCTGCCTATATTAAAACATAAGACAAAAATGCATCCAATAATATGCAGAGAAAACAAACCGAATTAAAAGTTAGGCCTACAGTTTAATCAGTGATAACTGCAATTATGATATGCATAAAGTAAGTTATTTTTGTAATTGATTTCCGAGTAAAGCTCCAGATCGATTCATTAAGTAGGGTTTACGGAAAGTTCTGGTTTGATAAGGATAACTTATGTGAAGGAATATTGTTATTTGTCAAATCTAACTGTATTGCAACTTCCAAAGCCATATATGAACACTGTAAAACAATAGCCCTATGTTGCTGTCAGAACTGATTTGCATTTGATAAATTCATTCTAATATATTACCATAAAATAGGCACTAAATTGGGCATTACTCCGATACCGGTCAACCGATTTGATCCAATATCAATAGGCTTCTTCCCATGAACGTTATAAATGCGTATACCAAGTTTTATGAAAATCCGGTTAAGGCGTATTTGAGTTATCGAGCGTACAGACAGACGGACAGACATTTTCCCGTCCCCCACACAATCTCATAAAGTACCATTATGGCACCTAATAATAAGGTAACATGGTTGATTGTTGGTCGGCCGAAGTCGATAGTTTGCTGATGCAGAAAGTATAAGGGAGAATATAGACCTGCTTGCAAACACCGAGGTTTGAGACTTTTTAAAAAAACGGGTAAAGGGCTGCTATACTAAATCTTTTGAAGTATAGAAACTCCATTTTTGGATGATCAAACAGAAAAATGTAAACAGTAGGCCTACTGTTATAGTATATTGCGATACAAGTGCCGTAAGTGGTGCTTACGGATCGAGGAAAGAGTTTTTTTCAATTTCCGAGATCCGTTATGCGCTTACGGCACGAGTATTCCATGCTATTTTTTGCACGATGATTATTTATATCAATTTAATTATATTAATTGAGATATTAGCTTAAAATATTATGTATATACACTATTGAATATGGATGTTATATTTCAGAAAGTGATTCGCATGTGTTTGTTGTTATGGGAACCGAATATTTGTCCTGGGGGGGGGCCTTGTCCATAAAGGCTTGTATTATGATGATTTTAATTACGGCACTTGTGCTTTTTGTAATTTTTATCGCACGGAAATTTATTTTGTTTCCATAGCAACAAGATTGCTTGCGGTAATGTCAAGTCACGATCGACGGCGACAACTAATTAGTTACGACGTGCAAAAAAACTATTTCAGAGTAGAACACAGTAACCTCCTTTTCTTATATTGCGCGCAGTAAAGAAAGTTAAAAAGTGAGTAAGTTACATTCCTAGAATGGAAGCCAAGTCAGCAAGAAAACCTGAACGTGTGTGTTCCCCTTCAGACTCAAATAGCTTAAGCTTGTTACTTAAAGTAAGCAGGTTACTTAAATGAAACTACTACAGCTTGGAGGTTATAAAAACACTCCATTGTTAAACTCAACTTCACTGCGCATGATCAAATCACTTGATATCTATATCCTGAGATATCATACGAGTGTTCTTCTTACAGCCAAGTTATGAATAACTTTATTGCATTTGTTTGTGCATAAAAGTGAGTTTATATGTACATTAATTACTTATTACAACACTACTACTGTAATAATAATAATAATAATAATAATAATAATAATAATAATAATAATAATAATAATTAAACTGATATAAGAAAGTGCCCGAATGCTTTTAATCAGCCATAATTGCAATTATGATATGCAGAAAATAAGTTATTTTTGTAATCGTTTTCCGAATTAAGCTCCGGATCAATTCATTAATGAGGTCTTACGGAAGAACAAAGGTCTAGTTTGATAAGCATATATGAAGGAATATGTGGGTAATGTTATTTGTCATAGCTAACTGTATTGCAACTTCCAAAGCCGTAAATGAACACTGTAAAACAATATCTTGTCATGAGAAATTATTTGCATTTGATAAATTCTTTCTAATATATTATCATAAAATAGGCACTAAATTGGGCATTACTCTGGTACCTGTCAACCGATTTGGTCCAAAGTAAATAGGCCTCTTGCCATGGATGTTATAAATGCGTAGGTCTATACCAAGTTTCATGAAAATTCGATAAGTATCGCGCATACAGACATACGGACGGACGGACAGACATTTTCCCATCCCGCACACAATCTGATAAAGTACGGTATCATACCTGGCACTTAGCCTAAATTTAATAAAAACAACACGAAAATTTTGTGCTCACTTTCTGTGCTATGAATGAACATACAAGATCCAATCCAATGAAAGAAGTAGGCTGCTTAGCATTATACAGAGGGTGGAAATAGTAACTTAATCAACTTATTCCTTCTGTAGAAGCAAAGGAAAAATTCAAAAACCGTCTTTGTCCCAAGAAACAACAATTATTTTTCCCCTTAAACTTTATCGGATCTTAGTAATGAATTTCATCGTCAGACAGGGTTAAAATCGTTTTAAAATAGAGAGATTGTCCACCTTAGAACCCTTGTCGTTGCACTTATCTGGGGCCTTTTATAAAATATAAAACAACATAGAAGGCACAAACACACGTTAAAAACACTGTTGTCATATTATTAAAACTTATTCTTGGTCCCAGATGCGTCTATTACTTGAAAATGCGTTCACTGTATTATTATTATTATTATTATTATTATTATTATTATTATTATACCTTATTTGTAGTGAAACATAGAAATCTATTTCTGAGGGTCAGAAAAAGGATATTTACTTTATCGTAAGAAACGATTCTGAGAAAAATCTTAGAATAGGGCCTATTAGTCTGAGGAAAAGTATAATTTCTATTACAATTTGTAATGAGCGAACCACGTCATTTGTAGAGACCCCACAGACAGGAACGAAAGGAGAAATCCAAGAATAAATACAGATTCCTTTGTCAAACATATAGAAGTACATCAGCACCCAGGATGTCACTCCAGGAGTCCCACTTCAATTAAAGAAATATCTCTAGTCAGGGCTGCCACCATAACCATTGCCGGAACACTTCCTACAGGCTGTTAAAGGAAAATCTGGTTTATACAAACGAAATATTTTCATATTGTGGAAAAGTTCTCAATATTTCCACTAAACTTGAAACAATTTCTAACCAAAGATTTTTTTGTAGTGAAGGTAAGGCAGTGTTTGAAATCAGGGGGCTTAGGAAAATATTTGGGCCTAAGAGAGAAGAAAAATTACTTTTTCCGAAATTGGAATTACTTTTTCCGAAATTGAAATTACTTTTTCCGAAATTGAGGTTGAAACGGTGTAGATGATTCATTTGATGATTGGATGTTAACCCTAAAATGCGAGAGAATCCATTTCTCACACAATATACAAACCCGAGTCGGACTGCACAGAAAACAGTTAACACAGTGATTAGGCTCATAGTTTATCTTATGTGACAATACATGGAAATTAAATGCTTCAATTCTGTATGTGTTAATTTTAATGTCTTAGTAAATTGAATTAATTTCGTGATTTCAAAGTCCGTTGGTTTCAAGAAAATTATCAAAAGGAAGCTTCAATTTAACCGACTCCACGAGCTGCCATCTGTCGTAGAAGACAACCAACTGTGGCGTAAGCATGGCGGGCTCCTTGTTGTTTGTTTGAGTGAATATAAAATCTCAAAATTTAAAAATTCAGGCTAATTAAGGCCGAACTAACACAGTCATATGCAACTTGCCTGAAAGGGTAATGGAAATGCCTTTATAGGCTTGTTGTATAAAGTACTACCAGTGCACGCCGCTTAATGTGATCACTTCGAGACGCAGCAAATCTGATAATATTAACCGATTGATAACAGTAGCCGAAGGAATTAAATGAATGTTATTTATTTATATATAAGATAATACACTACAAAACAGAATTAAAATATTTATTCGTAAAATAATACGTAACTGTGAATCACTGAACCACTCATAGGCTAATACAGTAATAGACTGCAAACAAGAATTTTTTCAATCAATAAAAAGGTTTTAATTGTTTTTACTTTCCTTTAGCAGTCCATTAACCAATAATCCATACTCAGTTACGAGTGTTTTGGAAGTCTATACTGATATATGGTGAACAGCAAAACATATAACTTAGGCCTAACGCCTGTCTGTTCAAGTCTTTTCATTTTACACTAGCCATCACTGAATGTCAACAATATTATCTTCATAAATCAAAAGCTGTAGCTTAACTGTGGGGTGAAACATGTCTTATTGCTTAAAAGAGAAAGTTAGGTAATGCCACCCCCTCGAACTGGTCATCCTGTGAGCTGGGATCAGAATTGCTACTTCCATTACAACACAGTTGAGTTAGAAACGAAACCCTTAAAACGAAATTTTGAATGACGTTCAGCACCTGGCAATAAAGCCGTAAAAAGGAAAATTTTATAATATAAACAGAATCTTTTGATCACAATAAACAGCACTTTTTCAATGTATCAGTATTAACCCTTACGAGACTTCATAAAAGTGATAACCAGGGGCCGGATTCTGATGACCTAAAATTGTTTGAAAGTGACCTATAAAATGATCATAAATTTTAAAGAAAATGACTTAATAATTAAAAACTAATATTTTATTTATAAAAATTATTATTGTTCACACAAAGATATAGACTAATTTGTACATAATTCTAAAAACTGTAAATGTAGAAAGGATATTGTAGGTCTAAAAACTTTGTTCTTGATTTTAACATTAAAGAAGAAAAATAACAAAATTGCTTTTAAAGTAGCCTAAATTTTACAAAAATGTTGCATTATAGTAACCTAGTCATTTATTTAAAGTAAATGCATAAAAATGGCAAAATAGGGAAGCAAATGACACGAAAATTACAAAATAATGACGTAAAATTGAAATAAATGCCCTAAATATATAAAATTGCATAAAAATGACAAAAAATTACTTAAATATATACAATTGCATAAAAATGACAAAAAATGACCTAATAAAAATGCATTTCTGTAATCTACAGGCCATGATTAGGATTTATCTACAAGATGGCAATGTCTATGCAGCATCAATAAAAAGATGACATGTCATTAGTATCCGGGCTCGGGTGATAACATTACCCGATTGATAACATTATTCGCGATTACTTTAAGCGACGTTGACTGTATTTCTCGTCATAAAACTTCCCTTATTTTACCGGCAGCAGTTTGAGCATAATTGCCATCTTTACAGACAGAAATGAAAATTTCGAAAATATTGCACATTATTTTTGACTTTGTATTAGTAGTTGCGAAGAAGATTGTGTTAATGCTCATACGTGGTAACTGAGGGTAATTTATTGTGTGGGTAACATGTCAGTTAGGTAATTGTGGGAGAAGGCTATAAACAGTTTCCAGGAAGTGGCTATGCGGGAGCCACCTTGCGGCGTTATTTACAACTATGATAGCCCGGACACTACCGTTTGTGGCCATAAAAATATATAAAGAAGCCGAGAGAATGTAAATCTCTAACACAATGTCAGAGGCGGGTTACATCAAGAGTATCATATGTCCAGGTGGAGCAGAAACCAGTTGCTAATATCTGCAGAAACGAGCTAAGTGCCAAAATTTCGAATAGTATGTTAATAGGATAAAAATTGATTTTGTATTTTTGTAAATGGCACATATCAACGATTATAATTTTATGATACAAGTGGTAAAAGAGAGATTTTATTTTTGCGAGTAGGTCTCTTTGTGAAACGAGCCTTTAAAGCGAGTGTAGCAAAATAAAGTAATTTTACAATGTGTATTATACACTGTTTTTTAGACTTACATATTTACTTACTTACTTACTCAATGGCAATAGACAATTCGTCAGTAAGCTAAAGGAATATTAAGCAATTATATATTATATTAATTTTTTGGAATATTAAGAATAGGCTACTAAGCAAGCTAAAGGAATATAATCTATTTTATGGACCTCGAAGGTTCATTGCCGCGCTTACCTGTGCCCGCCATTCAACCCTATTCTGTGCAAACTCTATCCAACCATCCCTCGAAAATCCTACTTCCCTTAAATCTATCCTAATATCGTCCTCCCACCTACGTCAAAGTCTTCCAGGTGGTCTTTTCCCTTCGGGTCTCCCAGTCAATACTTTTGAGATATGTCTTTCCTCCCCCATTTCATCCTCCGTGATTTAATTACCCTTACTATATCTGGTTAAGAGTACAGGTTATGAAGCTCATCATTATGTAGTTTTCATCTCTCTTAGGCCCAAATATTTTCCTAAGCCCTTTGTTTCCGAACATTCTAGGATTATGTAAGGGGCCATGTCTCACATCCATGTAATAACCGGCAGGATAATTTATTGTCTTATAAATGTTTACTTTTATATTCTGAACAGATGAAAAGAAGATAAAAGTTTCTCAGTTGCATAAAAACAAGCACTTCGGCTGTTACTGTCTTTCTGGCTGTCACTTGGCAACGCTTTTCACCTACCAGGTAGCCTATGACGATTTTTGCTTTCACCGTGATAAATTTCGCTTTTAAAAGCCGTAGTGAATAATTTTATCATAGGTTACCCACGAGGGTTGGCGGGTATATCGATAGATTCGCGACTGCCCATCAGGAGCGAATTTATCTGATGAAACTCCTCAACTGGAGTTTGGATTTATTAAGACTATTCCGTGTATAAAAATGTAACGGATTATACAAATAATAATTACTTTCGTGCTTTGTTGTATAAAGACAAAACTAACAGCTGCGAGATCACGGCCGTGAATCGGTTCGAGTTACCATGTGGTGACCAGTGCTACCAATGGTGCATATAAGATATAGTTAACTTAATTCTGATAAGCTAACAGCAGAACAGAATAAAAGGACACGAACTGGCTTGCACCGAATCGAAATTGTGTTTTCAATCAATGTACATGTATAATATTTCAATTTCCAAACAAGTTATGTTGTATAAAAAATCTGTTTTCGTGCTGCTTAATGGCAACATGTGACGTATTATTCACGGCACATTGATGCTTACGTGTCCAGTAACGAACCGACCATTTTATCAGGTAAAATTCCATCCTGATATTAATAGCAAGCATTTTATAAGATAAACGGCCGTGATTGGTCTATATCCGAGGAATTGCTAGACGTTTTCGGTCAATATAAAACACGCGGCGTATGAGTGGAATAGTAGTTTATAAAAAAAATCACCTACCGAGTATCTAAAAAACGATTTTTTACAAAAAATGTCATCTGAATTCTTTAAGGCAGCGTTTCTCAACCTATGGTCCGCGGACCACTGATGGTCCGCGAAGGTGGTGCAGATGGTCCGTAGACATAATTTAAAAAAAATATCATAAAGCAAGTAAAGAACTAACAAATCTTTCACATAAAATGGACACTAGATGTCAAAGATTTTAAAATCTTCGAAAATACAGGTTCGATTGCAAGTTTCCTTACTTTTGTAGTTACGAACCACAGTTAGAAACCTCTGATGACTGACGTCTATGGTTCCCTCTTTCATTCAAAACCCTGAAAAATAAGACTTTGTCGGACTTTGTTATTAAAGGCCCTCTCTTAACAAGGGTTTTATTGTTGGAGGTGCCCGAGTGTCTGATACCGGTAAACCTGTGTTATAATTCCTACTTATGTTATCAAATTGGTAATAAATATTGAAGTATGTTCAAAATATAATTTTACTGTCAATAGTTTACTTACAATTCAATAACTGTGTTTCCGTCGAATTAAAAAAAATGTATTTACAATTATTTCGTTATAACGACGTATAATTAATACCCAAAATATTAAGAATATAGGCCTACATATAGCCTACTTTTAAAAATGAGATGTAAAATTAGGGCTCCGTAATTTTTTTTAGACATTTTAGAGGTCCTCGGGTTCAAAAAGGTTGAGAAACGCTGCTTTAAGGCATTTTCCTTGTGGTTGAAACCAAGGTTGGTTACAATGGATTTTTAGCACTACACCATTTCAACCTCAATTTCGGAAAAAGTAATTTCAATTTCGGAGAAAGTAATTTCAAATTCGGAAAAAGTAATTTCAATTTCGGAAAAAGTCATCTCAATTTCGGAAAAAGTAACTTCAATTTCGGAAATACGAGGGCTATTTTTTAAAGCATTCGATGGGGCATAAAATGAAAACCACAGTGAAAATCAAAACTGTTTTATTTGGAGCATTTAGGTACACCTTCTAGCTACTTCTCTACATAATCTCGCTCCGATTGAGTCATTTGTCCTAGCGTGGTACCAACTTTACTATACCCTCTTCATAGCCCTCGCATTTCCGAAATTGAAGTTACTTTTTCCGAAATTGAAATTACCTTTTCCGAAATTGAAGTTACTTTTTCCGAAATTGGAATTACCTTTTCCGAAATTGAAATTACTTTTTCCGAAATTGAGGTTGAAAAAGTGTAGTTCAACTTGTGCTTCGTGTATCTTGTGTTAAGAATGTCTACTTTTAATTCGAGGTTTCTAAAATAACTATTTCTGGGCGTATTCACTAGTGACTAACATGATATTGGGATTATTTTTAGGCTGTTAAAAGTTTTGCAATACTCGTTACACCCTGTAATGTACGTCGATATGATCATATTTCACCCTCTATGGAGTTCTTGTCTTGGCTACCTCTTCAAGAACGCAGAAAGCTACATTCTCTTTCAATGCTTTACAAATTACTTCATACCAAAATTCCTCCTTACTTGGCCTATCGTTTCCACTACCTATCAGATTATCATGATCTCGGAACAAGATCCCATCAGAAAACTACCTTATCTACAGTATTCCCCCACACAATACTGTATTTTATTCTTCATCCTTCACTGTCGGGACAGCTCGTCTGTGGAATTCTTTACCTGAGAATATAAAAGGCTGCCGAACACTCAGAACGTTCAAGATGAAGTTAGTTGATCACTTGACCACCAACCATTAACATTTATATTATATACTACTTTCATGTTAAAAATGTCGCTTTTGTATTAGTTTCATTTATTTTTATTTTATTTTTCTTCTTTTTCTACCTATTATTATTATTATTATTTTTCTCACTAATTTGTTCTACTTACAATGTTGAATTTCCATTACTAGGATATAGTTTGATATAGTCTTAATTATAGTTTTCACCAACATAATCTACATCTATATCATATAACTTAATCATGTTTCTCTTTTTACTATCATTATTTTTATTCTTAATTAGATTATTTGGTAAGGTTTGAATGTATCCACCTCTGGTTAGTGGAAGAGAAGGCCTTAAGGCCTTAACTACACCAGAGGGAAATATAAATAAATAAATAAATAAATAAATATATCTCCATCTTGGACTACACAACCTTAGAATCTGCCGGGCTATTGACTTCCTCACAAGTGTTAAGATAGATAGCATATACAGGCGATAAAATTGAAATGATAAAGGAGAAATCAAACAATAACTTACATCCACCGTTATTCCCGGTCTGAGAGACCCTTTGTATGTTTAATTCATGTGGAGGCAGGGGATGATTTACAGGGTGGTGAATTCTTTAGGCGGAGTTTTCCACTACAAACTCGAACGACGTTGGCTTGGATTTATGTAGTAATATATTACCGATGTAAAAAGGGTTGAAAAATTAGTCCGACCCCTATGCTAACAAGGCAGAGGTCCTGTGGCGTAGTGATTATGTTAATGCACTTTGTCATCTCAATCTTCCATAAATAAGTTGGAAAAGAAGAGACAATATTTTACAATCACTGGGTTTTACAAGAATCGACTTGAACATTGATCTGACTTTTTTTTCATTACATTCAAGGGATATGTCTGTAGTAAATCTCTCTATATATAAAAGGCTTTGTCCTGACTGACTGACTGACTGATTGACTGAATGACAGGAATCAACGTACAGCCTAAACTATAACAGGTAGAGACTTGGAATTTTGACAGTACCTTCGTTTCATAATGTAGGTGCTCACTAAGAAAGGATTTTGAAAAATTCTGATTCTAAATGCCAAAAATTAAATGTTTTTGAAAATACTTAATCCCTTTTTACATAGAATTATCAATTCCAAATCACAGAATATATTGTTGCCAAATGGTATCAGGTGGGCTTGGAAAAAACAATTGAAATGCACTTTTGACAAATAAGAGAAGTTATCAAAATAATTCATGTTATAAATAAATATTACAGAATGAAATCCACTAAAATAATGGAATCACATAACTTTCTCTACCCTGGACATAGAGAAAACAAAACGAGGTATGGTAATGTGTATATTATTGTATTATATCGCAGGTTTTTGGAGAGAAAAGTATGAAAGTGATAATGCTTTCTGTTTAATTTCATCCCCAAAACGGCTTTATAGTGGGAAATTTCCCGCCTCGATATTACAATTTTATGTTACAGGAATTTCTGTTTCTTCTTATTTAAACCTCTACCAGGCTTGCTGTGCACTGTACAAGCGATGGGATGCAACATTCTAGATCCTCTATGAGCCATAAAAAACTATATCAAGCGTTTTCTGAGGGAATAGTTTGAGTGTAATAAGTCGTTCTTCCTATTTCAAATTATAAATGCCTATATAAGGACCTAGAATTTAAAATTGAAAATCCTTCATAAGCTAATTTCCAATTACAAAATACAAAACCCGGGCGACGCCGGGTCTTTTAAGCTAGTCTATAATAATAAAAGGAAGTGTTTGTCTTGTCTGTCTTTCTGTCTTTCTGTCTGTCTTTCTTTCTTTCTGTATGTCTGTCTTTCTTTCTTTCTGTCTGTCTGTCTCTCTTTTTTTTTTGTTGTGCGGGATGCCCAGCAAAATCTACTGAACTCAGAGATCTGAAATTTTAAACATAGATGGACTGAAGGGTGGGCAAATGCACCTCGAAGCCGGATTTTTTTATTTTAGCTTTCGTTCGCGAGTTATGAGTGAAAAACTGGTAGGAAACGTGCATTTTGTACGCTATCCAAGCATCAGTTTTCGGGAAAACATTATTCATTTGTCAAATCAATTGCAGGTTGTTTTGCCTATTTTTGTCATACCCTGGGTATAAAAGCATAGCGATCGCTTGAATTTTATGAGTCCACCCTGGTCGATTCATTTGTTTATATTGTCAAGGCACGCATACATCTGAAATTTTCAACCTAGACGGAAGAGGGATAATGAATATAGGCCTAAACGGCCAAACATTGGTCGATTTGGACGAAACTCACTATGAAGGGGTTTTCTGGGCCAGGGAACTCGAATCTAAGGTTGTTTTTCGCATGCTGCGCTTTCTAATCGTGGAATTCACTTCAAAGTCGGAATTTTAGCTGTTTCATTAATTACTAATGGTTTAGTTTATGAATGATTCGCGTGCAAGTGTTAATAAATATAATGTTTTAATTATTTATTTTGCTCTTAATTTTTAATCTTCCATTTAATTATCGTGGGCTAAGCCGCGGGGATCTGCTAGTGAATAAATAATGAAGAATTAATGCACAATGTGCTGCAGTCACATAACTTTCTCTACCCAGGACATAGAGAATACCATACGAGGTATGGTAATATGTATATTATTATTAGGGGGCGGATTTCTATGACATGTCATATTTTTCCCCTTTGCATTATTTCAGGTTTCCGATTAATTTAAACCCGATTCCAAGCACCCTGGTGAAAATGGAACGGCTTTTATTGTGCATATAACTGCATATTTAGGAAATTTTTCAACTATTGTAGCATATTTAGTATGAATATGCATATTTAGGTCATCTTTTTGGCATGTTTGTGTGCATATTAAAGACATTTTGAAGTTACATATATTTTGTAAATTTTGCATTATACTGATATTTTTTGGGAATTTACAGATATTTTAAATAATTAACATTGTATTTTAATAAAATGAATTGTAATGAAACTTAAAAAAAATACACACAATGTGTAAGTGGTAAAGTCATATTTTAAATGTTATTGATCATATTTTAATGTTTTTAGGTCATAAATGCATACATATATCCTATTTTTTAGGTCATAGGGAAGTATGAAAGTGATATTAAATTTCTTTTTAATTAAACCTCGTCATTATGCAGTTTTCATCTCTCTTAGGCCCAGATATTTTCCTAAGCCCCCTGTTTTCGAACACTCTCAGATTATGTCCGACGTCTGAATATTACTTTGGCAAACCTGCTTTTACTTAGGAGGAATTTTACAATCATCCAGAAAATTCTTTCCTTTAGAATTATTTACATAAAAAAGTAAACGCGTAAATCGATATTTATCTCGTAGGCTTGAGGGAGAGGGTTATGCAGTCTGTGGTTCATGCCTCGGGCGCCTCCATGCAGGTGGAGCCCTCATGCGGGTACATGCCCCATTATGTTGACACAATCCCAGGAATTTCATCTTAGAGCAGGCAGTCTGATTATCTTTTATCACATATGTTTTTGCCTACCCTTTGCTGTTTCTTAAAATCCAATTCCCGTAGAAATGGGGCTTTAAGAAGCTCATACAGTAGAAAATATTTTTAAAAAAGCTATTTCTGTATCAAGTATTATGCTCACACTTTATCTTGAGCCAAAAAAATGCGGGGGTGAGGGGAGCTGATTTTGCATGCAGTATAAGAGACTGACTATTGCAGAAGGCGGTGAGTTGAAATCGACGTTGTTTCTGAAGGGTTGCCAATTACCAGAAAATATAACGTGCGTAGTTTCATGCTCGGTCACAATGGAACTAACTGTAATTTGTAGCACTTCCAACTCTCGCTACCAAACTCTAGATTTTATATTGATTCAGATAGGCCTATTATAGTAGAATATATCGCTGGAGAAATGAATAAAGTAATATATTTACGCCTATTTAGACAATTTCTCTCCCGGTCTTCAGAATATAGAAAATCGTTTAAAAGTCGTAGCATTGTACATGTAGGCCTACTTGAATACGCACTTCCACATGCCTGAATTGATGTAATTTAACTAAATGCCTTTCGCGAAAGTTTGTAGGTAATTAATACAACGAAATAATAAAACTTGACTTGTTCTTTTCTCCAACGACAGATTCAGCTTGAAACACATTAAATTGCTTTTCCTTCCATTTCATTTATTTGGTTCATTATTTTTTCTGATTTCCGATACTTATTGGTTTAAAGAATCTTTATTTTTAACTTCGTTGTCACTTATATTGACCATTTCCACAACACCAGTACTGTTCTTCTAATATCCATGGATTTATTCTGTCATTTTCAGAATAATATGATGTAAACAAATAAAAAAAATTGACGGTAGCTCAAGAATGCCTCAACGGGAAGTTTTTGGGTATGGCAATACTGGGAACGGGTCGCGATCTTCATTTTTTCGAGCGAGGCCTTCTTTATATGGACGGTTTTCAGCATTATGGAGTGTGAAGCTCAAGATAAAGTGTGCGAATAATACGCAATATAACGCTTTAGCGGACGAATCTAGTAATCAGTATAAATACTGGATCAGTAAGATAAAGTTTTTGCATACGTGGTGCATACAATATTTTTAGTAAAAGCTCTCTAAATTACATGAAATAAAACAAAAATACCGTATAATTAATTGCAATGAAAGGTATAGTCAGTCATTTGTTGACGTCATATTCTCTCAGCCACCTGAATCACAGAACAACAATGAACCGTACGTACCAATACGAAATGCGGTATAGATGCATAATAATATATGAGTCCCTTTTTGTAAACAATAATGCATACGAACTAGTATTTATGAAAAACTTGTGAAAATATGAGTCATAATTCCGATGAAATTTCAATCCAAGCCGGAAACATTGAATTGGAGCTGGTGCCAGCAGTAGACTATGAGAAAGGAATATATTGCAATTAAATGCTGGTGTATCCATGGTAAGCAATGTTTCTCTTCTGAACCAAGATGTGAAAAGTTGTTGGCTTATATCTGTTGTTATATGATGAAGTATACTACCGTGTTTTGCGAAAAAGCCTGGTAAAGTTTGTGATTATCAAAAAGAAACTTGTTGGCTTAAATTTGTTGTTTTATGGCCAATTATATGTTTAAATCCATGATAAACTTGGTGTGACTTTTGTCAATGCCATTAGAATTTTGTTTATGTATTGCCATGACTACTTTAAAGTAATAGGCCGATAAAACTGCATTTTGAATGCAGTTTGAATGCATTTTTATGCAATTTTTGCAGCCTTGCTTGCTAAAATGCAATTTTTCGGCGTGGTACCAGTCCGATAAGCTGTTGTTTTAGTGAGCGTGTACTAAAATAGTATATTGCGATACAAGTGCCGTAAGGCACGTTTACGGGTCGAGGAAACAGATTGAAAACCCGAGGCGCAGCCGAGGGTTTTTAAGTTTTCGAGACCCGTAAATGCCTTTACGGCCCGTGTGTTGCATGCTATTTTTTGCACGATGATTATTTATATCAATTTTATTATATTAATTGTGATATTACCTGAAAATATTATGTAAATACATTCTTGAAAATAGATGTTTATTTCAGAAAGTGATTCGCATGTGTTTGTTGTTATGGGAACCGAATATTTGTCCTGGGGGCTTTGTCCATAAAGACTTGTATTATGAAGTGTATCGTAATGAATTATGACGTAGCGCTTGGACCGTAAGTAATTTAACCTCATCGCAACGCCCTTAGCAACACGATTGTGTGGGAATGTCAACTTACGATCCATGTAAACAACTATCGTAAGTAACACTTACTAGCTAAGGAGTGCAAAAATTATTTTTTAACACACTCTTTCTAAAACAGCTGCTTGTCGGACTGGTAATATGCCGAAAAATTGCATTTAAATTTGTATTAGTGGTCAATAGGGTTCGGTTGTTTATAACCTAAAAAAGTGTAAAATATGACTGCAAATATGCCCTTAAAAATGAATAAATATGACCCAAAAAACCCTAAATATGACCTAATAAAGCAACGTATTAAAAATGTTCCAATTTGAAACTTTTAAAGTACCGGTAATTGAATTCTTACATCATACGAATTCAATCAGAAAATACCTTTTTAACAATTTTGGTGATTTACAGTTTTACTTGTAATGAACTTCTGTTTTTAAAGAATTTGCTCCTTTTTGCTCGCTTCATCAACTCCAAATACTCGTAATATATGTTGTTGATCTTGCGTGTCCCTATAAAATATGAAGAATTGCATTAATTTTAAAATATGTTACCTATTAATTTGGCATAAACATTAAATTAATTAAATAAATTTCAAATTTAATTCGACCATGTATACATACACCACACCGTATAATTGTGCTCCTTTGCCGAATTTGTGACTGAAATATGACGTTAAATTGCAAATATGGCCAAAATATATCCTACACCGTAAAAAGGACCAAAATATGACTTTATATGCAATATAAAAAACGCTTCTGATTTGGATAACAAGCGTGCAATTCGTGTTTAATTTGAGTTTGCGGCGAAAATGGAGGTCAGGATAAAAATATGACATGTTATAATCATCCGAATTCTAGTGGTCTTTATTGAAACTTACAATCCCAAGTAGGCTACAATGAAGGGTTGGATGAGATTAATTATTGCTAGAAAGCTTAATAAATTTACGTTATATCCATGGCTTTCGCAGTTCATGTAAAACCTGACCTAGTTAACTCCTCCCGTTACTATTACGACTCACAATAACAAATCTCTTATCTAGTTTAAGCAGACTTAAATAAAGGGAAATTTATTGCCTCTTACGTATATTAAATGTCTGTGGTGGTAATTATGAAGAGACCACACTGATGTTAAGTTTACAGCCCTGCACTAGGATCTGGACAGTTGAGAGTTATTGTTGCCATGACGACTGCGGACTCCTGCCGTCTCTTGTTTTATCTGATATGAGACAGGTCTGCATCTCCCGAACCCTGGCTGTATCACTGGCTTTTTAAAAGATTCCTTTACAATCTATAATTTTTCCACATACCTGTAATTTTTGTTCCGTAGAAAAACGTCGCAAGTCCATGAATCTGTAGTAACTCGTCATTAGAAAATAGAAAAATCCCTTTAGGCAAGCCTACAGGCTGAGGTAGATTTCAAAGTGCTTTTGGTTTAATTTACTGTCGCTGCATAGCACTCTTCTTTTTTAGACTTGGCATGGCAAACCCGCAGTAATAAGAACTGAATTCGGTAAAGAGGAAGAGACTACAATCAATTGTTTTGACAACAAGAATAGGATATAATATTCTGGGAGGCCGTGCGCAAGATCAGCAATGAATAAAATTAGCAAAGCCGCTAAACAAGACAAAATTATGATATTATAATAATTCTTTTAAGTGTTATTATTTTCAAACATTAAAATCTCGCGTCATATGAGAGCTATCAAGAAACTAGTTATTGATTTGTAGAGTACTCATCAAGAGCTTGTCAACGATACCCCGCAAGACGTGGTTTCAAAAGTTTCGAATTTTCATCCCCCACCCCCACCCTCACTCGAACCCCCGAATCGTTGGTGTCACTGTGAACTCCATAGGGAGTACTCTAATATATTCAAACAAAGTTTCCCTCTATACTTCATAGGGGCCGAGATATACATTTTTAAAAAATTCAACCCCCTCCCCCGACCACCCCCTTGGGCCAATTTTGCTCATTAACGAACTTGTCCGAGCTATTGGGCATAATAAAATTTGGTTCAAATATCTTCAAAATTACGGCCGCTATCGTGTAAAGATATAAATATATATATATAAATATATATATATAAATATATATATATAAATATATATATATATAAATATCACAAATTTTTTTTGAACGAGCGGTGGTTTCGTACTTAGGGGAGCATGAAACGTAAAGATATGAAAGAATTTTTCGAAAATCATGACATGGTATCCATTGCAATAGGTAGATTTTTCTTCGAAATCTACCTAATAGCATATTATACAAGCCTTCATAAAGACATATATGGCCTGCTCATTGTTCATATCGTTGTAAAATACCGTTGTTAGGAACAATAATATATAAAATCTGAAAAAGATTTGAAGAATTATTACTAGATAAGTATTCAGATGGCATTGTTTATCTATAGTAATACCACACTCTCTTTGCGCGGATAAAGACTCGAAGTAATAATAATTATTACTAGGACAAGGAATTTATGACCAAAAAATAGTGAAAAAATGACACAAAATAAAAAATACCATTAAATTTACCATTATTAGGTATAATTCGTTTTTCAAAGTAATGAATTGCTAAAAGCAATTTAATGGATGACAGTGCGTTATATATGAATTTAGAATATATAACACACTTATTTTGTTACTAAAGAAGTAAGTAAATGTATGCTACTTGGACACCCTTAGCAAAAAGAAATTATTTCTGAACTGGCATGCCCTTCAAATTGCCCCTAGCAAATATGTTCTATTTAAAAAGAAAGGGGAAAAAATCTTTATTGCTGCAAGACAAACTGCTTTGGTGTTCACAATAAACCTGAATTAAAATGAACTATGGACACTTGGCGGAGATTCTCAAATAAAAACGATTGTCTATTGTCTGAAAGTAACGATTTGTACATGGAAAAGCTCCTCTCTACCTCCACTGAATCATGACCTAAAATGCCGAAAATGACCTGAAAATTTTCAAAAAATGACCTCTCTCATGAAAATGACGAAAAATGCAAAATAAAGCAAAAAATGCAAAAACAAATGCCCTTATTTATTCAGTTATTTCACAATACAAATTTATATTCATTCGAGCTGTCTTTTAACCTTCATATAAAATGGATGCAAAATCATCAAATGCCTTGCCCTAATTATTATGATGGGAAACGTAAGTTTAAAAGTGAAATAATGTCTCAGAAAAACTCAATCCGCATTCTGCTAGATAATTCCCTTAAAAATATTTTGAACTTGCATATCTCAAAATAATATATAGACTACTTATACTTTAAACATTTTTTCAAAAAAATCTCTGAAGGGTAGTTATAAGCCACCCACTGTTTGTAGAAAGTCAGTCTTCCCCGGTGAACAGTAAAGCTTTGCATCAGGTTGAAACAACTGAATACGCGCTCTTTCACGGCCTCCTATTCTATATCAGAATGTGAATTAGAAATATGTATTGCCCATGCCTAGGGTAAATAAAGTTATGTGAGTGTATCACACCAGATTTTTAACAGTGTGACTTCCAATCATTTCCAGACAATCCATTCATCTTTCATTGTTTATAAACTAGTTGATATAAAGTTTCTATTTTATCTCGCAGTCGATTCTGGGAAGTATGTCGACTTAGTAGGCCTACTGCTTCCATGCGGGTAATTTCGGACTAAAACATGCTCCATTATAACGTGGAACAAAAAAATATTTAATCGAGTATGTTAGTAACATATATTTTGTAATTTTTATTTTTTTTATTTTTTTATTTTTTTTTGAAGTGAAACTTCTTTAGCCGCGGTAGGGGTAAATCGAGAGCTTGTGTAACGCTCAAAATCGGAATCGAATCGAGAATATCTGCAACGTACTTTTGATACGCGGCTCCTTCCTCTTTTATGCCCACTTACTATGTAGTAGGCAATGGGTACCTAGGCAAAGCCCATTTTCCCCATAATTTTGAGTGTGATTTGGAGGCCTAATTAGTGAGGTGTGACGGAACGGACTGCACAGAAAACAATAAACTCAATGATTAGGCTTATCCAAAATTTTAAAAATCCAAAAATTAAAAATTAAAAAATCCAAAATTTAATAATCTAAAAATAAAAAATCCAAAATCCAAAACCAAATAATCCAAAAATATAAAATTCGAAGATCAAAATTTTAAAAATCCAAAATTAAAACAACCAAAATTCCAAAATTAAAAATTCAAAGACCCAAAATTAAATAGTCCAAAAATCCAAAATTTAATAATAAATATTCCAAAATTAAAAAATCGAAATAGCCAAAATTTAAAAAAATTAAAAGATGAAAAATTTTAAAAATCCAAAATTAAAAAAGTCAAAAACCCAAAATTAAAAACTGCAACAATCCAAAATTAAAAAATCCAATAATCCAAAATTGAAAAAATAAAAAAATAAAAACAAGTTTCACTTCTGTCGCATGGCGTTCCATGCACACTTTTTTTTTTATTAGAATAGTGAAGGATTATAAATCTCGTAGAATAATGAATACAATACAGGACAATACAATATAGATTGTCACGACATCTCGCTTGCAGTGGCATACATATTTGTTGTGGATCTTTAATGTGCTATGTAGGCTAATCCTTTATTTGGCGAGACTGAATTTCTCACACAAGTATAAACCAGTGGCGGACTGCAACGAAAACAGTTATGACAACTATTAAGCCCATAGTAGGCTACTTCTTGTTTCCTTACGAAGTTTACTTTTTTTGTTCCAAATTTCTGTTCAAGTCATTTTAACTGTGTCCCGCATTAGGGAGGTCCCAGGTTCAAATCTCGTTGCCGGCCAATTTGACATGGGTATTTTTCATGGTTTCCCCAGTCGTAAAGGCAAATGCCGAATTGGATATTTACATACCATGAATCATCCTCACCATTTCATCCCGTATCATATCCATTTAGATTAATATCAGTTGAAATTTACTCCATTAAATAAACCGACAATAGAAACAATTGACAAGCAAGAGTTCCATGGCCTACCCTACTTTACAGACACATATCCCAAACTCCCGATATGGCCTCGTAGCTAAAAGGAGTATAAACACAGCTGAAAAAATGCTACTCTATCATTTTATATTATAATGTTAGAATAAAGAATGTAAAGTTTTAAATATTAATTTTAAATGAATCCAAAACTTGTCCTGATAGTTATCGACATAAATTGTTATTCAATAAATTAAGAAGGCTTGTAGAAGGAGTCTTATGTCGTTGTTACACTGAGGTGACCCTATCTCACGCCTGTGTACACCCGCATATTCCCTAGAGAGCAAATTTTTTATGATCTAACCCGCTAATCCATGCGATCTGGTGTATAAATCTGGAAACAGTATTATTTTATGAACTGTCTACTATTCTACAGGGTGATGTAAAGTTTAGATTTCAATTCTACAGAGTGATGTAAAGATTAGACGCAAAATTGATGTGAATCGTTTTAATTGTAAATCCAAGAATATCCTATTTAAAGGAACCTGATTTATTGGCAAAATAAAATGGCTGATTTCGGTGCTAACTTCTTTATATATCGGTCGATATTTTGAAAAATTAATTATTTTTAGACTAGGCCTGCTAAATTTGATATTGAAAAACTTTAGTCCTTTATTTAGGCCTGTAACCGTTTAATTGCCAGTAATGCTGTCTTTCACACGCAGACCATAAAAACGTACGCTACTGCCATCTGACTGTTAGAATATGAACTAAATACTCAGTAGATGTTATAATAGGCCTATACCTTATGTACGGAAATAAAAATTTATAAGACAGTAATCCTGCCGATTTTATATTATTTTTATTATTCATATCGATGAAAAAATAGTAGGAAACACAGGGGCGTTAAGTGCTTACAGAGCCTCGGGAATAATAATAATAATAATAATAATAATAATAATAATAATAAAACCTCCGTGCAAGCGCCTCGTTTCTGACCAGTTAACTATCGCAATTTAAGGCTACAATTAATGCTGAAAAAATTGAATGTCTGGTTCAATACTTCTCTACTTGGGTAGGATACTTATAGTAGGCTATGGGGTGAGAAATTAGAAACTATAATTTAAGAACTCACGAGCCTCCTCTGACGTGTTTCATAAATGAATTGCTACTTTGTAAATTTTGGCATATACTGACTAATTAATAAGATAAGTTTCCGAAAACAGGTGGCCTAGGAAAACAAGACGCACACGAAATCCGGAATCCAAGGCCGACTATTTTTTCTGTTATTTCTTGTATAACGGAAATTACAGTAATCTGGAATAACTGTGTTGCAACAACAGTCAGACGCATGCGCAGTAACACGTGTGACTTGTGTAGCTTAATATAGGCTATGGCAGTTGATATTGTGAGCGGCCACATTGCCGCTCTGCGTATTCAGTTAGCTAAGTCTCATAAGTAGACCTGGGAATTTAAGGCAAATGCCTATTTTGTTCCTTATGAAATAACATGAACATTTTTAAATATGTTGATGTTTCATGATAAATCACTAACATTTATAGAGTTTTATAGTGCCCTAAAATGCCTATTTGGATCTTTGGAGCCTATTTTTACTATTTTAGTGCCTAAAATGCCAATTTTGTACATTTGAAATAAAATTCGACTTCTGTAACTTTTAAAATCGTTTAATGGACATCCCCGAATGAGGGTGGGGTTTTCACATAAACTTGATTTTTTCAAACAATTGTCACCAAAGAAAGGCTGACTGGCGGGGGAGGATTAACTCAAAAAAGAACAAGTAGCAGGTATATAAGTAAGAGGGGACATACTGTCTCAATTTTTCATATATTCCAAAACTGTTTTTGATAAATGTATTTTTAATTCTGTCTTAATTTTGCAATTATTTCTGTTAAGAATAGGTATACCACATTTCTTACAGTAAAAAAAGATCACGTTACAGTTTAAGTGTATATTGTAATATTTTAAAGCCTATTTTCTATCTTTTACACATTTTTAAAGCATATTTTAAGTGCCTATTTTCTCTTTTAAAAGCCTATTTACTTGTTTTAAAAGCCTATTTTAGGTGCCTAAAACTAATTTTTTTAGACCCTAAAATCCCAGGTCTAATCATAATATGCAATCATCATTATGCATTCTCACAAACATTTATTATGTGATTATGTGTGAATAGCTCAAAAGGCCCGGCTTCGCTCGGGTTTTGTATTTTGACATTCGCAACTAGGCCTAACCTATGAAGAACTTTCGATTTTCAAACCGTACTTCCTTAAATAGGTATGCAGAGTTTGAAATTAGGAAGACCGACTTATCACACTCTCCCTCAGAAAACGTTTGATATAGCTTTTTATGGCTCATAGAGGTTGTAGAATTTTGCACCCCATTGCTTTTACACACCAGGACTGGTAGGTGTTGAAATAAGAAGAAACAGAAATTCCGGTAACGTAAAATTGTACCGTCTTTACGGAATAGCTCTAGTATAAAAACTTTATTTGTAGATTTCTGGACAGAAGACGAGGAGATAATTTCTGAACTGCATAAAATCAAGCTTTGAGTGTACACTTAATTTTTTGTGATCCACCAGCATTTTATACAAGTATGGTGGTCAATTCTGTCTAATCAAGTTATCTTATAATTAGACCTGGGATTTTAAGGCAAATGCCTATTTTGTTCCTTATGAAATAACATGAACATTTTTAAATATGTTGATGTTTCATGATTAATCACTTATATTTATAGAGTTTTATATTGCCATAAAATGCCTATTTGGGCCTTTAGAGCCTATTTTACTATTATAGTGCCTAAAATGCCTATTTTGTACATTTAAAATGAAATTAAACTGCTGTAATTTTTACAATTATCCTTCAATGAAGAGCAGAACAGCGAGGGTGGGTTTTTCACAGAAACTTGATTTTCCCAAACAGTTGTTGCCAAAGGAATACTGATTGATGGGGGAGGGGGGGAGGATTAGCTCAAAAGAACAAGGAGCAAGCAGTAAGAAGGGACATACTGTGTCAAGTCGCCAGTGTGTTGATCACACGACCATCCATGAGCTGGCCGTTATTGAAATCCAAGGCCCTTCAAGGCCTGTAGCGATTTAATTTTTTTAATGACCCATAACTGCTTTTGATAAATGTCTTTTAATTCTGTCTTAATTTTGCAGTTATTTGTGTTAAGGATACATATACTACGTTTCTAACAGAAAAAAAAAGATCACGTTACAGTTTAAGTGTATGTTGTAATATTGTAAAGTCTATTTTCTGTCTATTTACACATTTTTTAAACATATTTTAAGTGCCTATTTTCTAGTTTAAAAGCCTATTTACTTGTTTTAAAAGCCTATTTTAGGTACCTAAAACAGAGTTTTTTAGAGCCTAAAATCCCAGGTCTACTCATAAGAGCCCTTTATTAGCCAGGACTTAAAACCCGAGTTATGCCCGGTTTCTACAAACTAGTGAATTACCTATGGGTAAATTACCCATGGACAAATTAGTTCCATTTAACCTACAATGATATAATGAGGAAGGCCTTGGAGTTGTACATTTAATTTAATTCAGAAGGCTTTGATTTTCATTGTTTAAATTATTATTGATCCTACAAAGAGGTTAAATTTTATCCAGCCATCCATGAAAGGATAAATTAACCCGACGATTTACCCTTGGAAAGATCTAGCCCGAGTTTGTAGGAACATTTTTTCTGTCATTTTCATATTTATCCAGAGGATATTTATCTAGAAACTCGCCACAAGTGTATGTGATTGCTATCTTTAAATTATTTGTGTTTGTGTGGTGTTATTTTTGTGTAAATTCTGTCCATTGGATAATTTACCCATAGGTAATTCGCGAGTTTATAGAAACCGGCCATTAGTAAATCAGATTTTAAAAAAAATTAAAAATATAAAAAAATTAAAAATATATAGAAAATTAAAAAATATAACAAAGTTAAAAAATTAAAACTAAAAAACAAAAAATCAAAAATAAAAATGTAAATAAAAAAGCAAAAAAGAAAAATTAAAAACCTATGTAATTATAAATTAATATATCGCACATTGTTCAGTGCATATAGAGGCCTCTGATAGGAATCCAATCCAGGGGCCAATAAGTATTAATGTATTAAATGAAATACAAAATCAGATGGGTAGCAATGGCTGTAAGGTGAATGTTTAAACATCTCCCAGTCGAACTTATGCAGGAGACTTGCTGGAAGGTGTTTAAAAATCCACCCTGCAGCCCGGACCTCGCTTCCAGTGATTTCCATCTTTTCCTACACCTCAAGAAATGACAGAGAATGACAAAGAGGCAAACATGATTGTCACACAATGGTTAAAATCCCAGGCGGCGACTTCTCCGACACAGATATTCAAACGTTGGTCCCACGGATTGAAAAATGTCTCAGTTCCGGTGGTGAATATGTTGAAAAATAGGTGAACACTTGCTGTATCTGTTGCAATAAACATTTCCATTAAATTGTGTTTTGTTTCAGTAAACGGCCTCAGGGAAACTTACTTTATGAACGGCCCTCGTATACAGTAATAAGTAAACTTAAGGAGAAGATATACGTTATATACCTGTGTATACCATCGACTACACTGGCAAGAAAGTGAAGATAATTAAACAATAGGCTATCTTTTATGCCAAATTAATTTCAGTTGGTTTTCATAGGATACAAAAGTCCTCTAATGCTACCGTAGCAGCCCCTAATGGTCATAACAACTCTGATGCAAATGTAATTTTGAGGTTTGAGACGTTGCATGTTTCTCTGATTAGCTGTGGCCAATGTAATTTATTGTAATAATGTAGTGTTATTAATGGGTGCAGATGTGCGGTGGATATCATATCTGTGAGTTTGTGGGACCACCAACCAGGTTTCGGAAACGTCAGATCCATCACAGATCATTTGGTGTGGTTTTGGTGCTTAATAACTATTGCAAGCGGCTAGTAGGGATGTCCAATGTTAACTTAACGACAAAAGTCTGGTAGGTATTGGCACAATCTTATTTTAAGATGCCAATTTTTCCTATCGTTGCTTTGGCTTAGAGGCCTATATGACGCTTTCATAAACAGGTGAGGGTCAAGCAATACTAATAGCTAGACTTCGGATTTTAGGTAAAAACCTATTTTAATTCTTAAGTGTCATATGGACGAAAATTTGTATATGAATGTTTCTTAAGTGACTATGCCTAAAACTGATACTTTTATAGGACCTAAAACAGCCTATTTTTACGTTAAAGCCTAATATTACCTTTTTGGTTGTTTTCCCTCTAAAGTTCAGAATAAGTTATTTTTTGTTATAAATTCTAGCATTTATTTTCAGTTCGTACTAACTTTTTAGCTCGGAATTTGCAGTAGGCCTACATGACAAATTTGCGACGTTGTTAAATAGTAACGAATGTTTCGTCTTTAGTAGAAAAATTCCTTGGAATTCCCTAGAAAATGTAGTGTTTTTCTCCCGACTCCCACATCCAGTAACAAAACAAAAACAAAAACAAATAAACAAAAAACAAAAAAAGTAGTTCTCTGAATTACTGAGGGATACAAGGGGTTGATATGCATTGCAATTGAGATATTTCAGAAAATTTACAACTTAACGATTTTATAAGAGACTATTTTACTATTTTTAGAACCTATTTTCCAATTTTTAGAGCCTACTTTAGGTACACCATTTTTAGCGACCTAAAAGTCCGAAGTCTACTAATAGCATATCACCCAATGTCAGTTGAGTTACTTGTGAAGAATGTCCGTGTTATAAAATATAATTTTGATTAGCCAGGTATAATAATATATTATGCAGCAAGCCTATGACATTTATTAAGACCTAAAGATCTGTATGAAACGAGCGTACAGATTATATGTAGGCTTAGTATCTATTTAATAAGAGGATGTGTTTGTCTTTCTGTCTGGCTGTCTTTACGTGGTGCCAAGCGAAATCTGCTAAACGCAGAGGTCTGAAATTTTAAACGTAGATGGACTGAAGGGTGGGCAAATGCACCTCGAAGCCGGATTTTATATTTTCACTTTCGTTCGCGAGTTATGAGTGAAAAACGGGCAGAAAACATGATTTTTCTTTCGCTGTTGATGCATGAAAATAACCACATTGCATCGATATATATCGAAACACTTCCTCTGATTGATATGTCGATATATATCGTAATTCAATATCACTTTCATACTGAGGTCATATCTGAGGTCGTTTTTCCAGGTGGCGCTTTCTAATCGTGGAATGCATTCCAAAGCCGGATTTTTAGATGTTTCATTATAATGATTAATAGTTTAGTTTATCAATGATTCGCGCGTAAGTGTTAACAAATATAATATTTTAATTATTTTGTTCTTAATTTTTAATTCCTGAATTAATCATCGCGGTCGAAGCTGCGGGCACCTGTCTGTCTGTCTGTGCGCGATGCCCAGCGAAATCTACTGAACTCAGAGATCTGAAATTTTAAACGTAGATGGACTGAAGGGTGGTGAAATGCACCTCGAAACAGGATTTTTAATTTTAGCTTTCGTTCGCGAGTTATGAGTGAAAAAAAAAACGTGATATTTCTCGCTAATATATTTTTTAAAGCTCTCAAAGAAAGAATTCTTCAGCAGGACAGGACATTGGAAAGCACTTCATATGTTACACTTGGAAGTGATATAGTTTTTTTTTCATAAGACAGATTAGTTTGTTAATAAAAATGTTTTAAATATTTTGCTGTTAAATAAATTATTTTAAAATATTAGCGGTCGAACTAATATTCGCGGGCGATCATGCTAGTAAACTATATAACCTTTAAGGGCGTAACTTTTTTAAGTGAAGAAGGGATAATTTAAAGATTTTTTTAAATAGCAAAATTCCATATGGAAATTTCATCTGGTAGATTTGTTGTGAGTTTAGAAGCCTAAGTAGAAGTCTATATGTGAAGTGATATTGAAGTGGTTTCCTTTCGCATCTGAACCTACTTTTCTGTGGTTTTCTTATTGAAACTGAAATTAATGTATTTTTGCACGACGTAACTAATTACGTAACTAATTACGAATATTGTTGCCGTGGATCATAACTTGACATTCCCGCACGCAATCTGGTTGCTATGAAAACAAAAGAAATCTCAGTGCTGTAAAAATGACAAAAAGTAAACGTGCCGTAAGTAAAACCATCATAATACAAGCCTTTATGGAAAACCGGAACCAAGGCCCCCGGTTTGTGGCGACTTTAACAGGACAAATATTAGGTCCCCATAGCAACCAACATATGCGAATCACTTTCTGAAATAAACATATATCTTCAATAATGTATATACATATACGGTACATAATATTTTCAGCTAATATCTCAATTAATATAAATAAATTGATATAAATAATCATCGTGCAAAAAATTGCATGCAATACTCGTGCCGTAAATGCATAAGGGATCTCGGAAATTGAAAAAACGAGGCGCAAGCGCCTCGTTTTTTCAAACTCTTTCCTCGATCCGTATGCACCGCTTACGGCACTTGTATCGCAATATACTATAATCCTGATTTATATGCTATTAGTTATATTTGCCCTTAATGTATCTCCTAGGCATACAAACTAAGAAAATAGGACTTTTGTAGGTGGAAACCTTTGTCTTCCCTTAATAAAATAATGGAAAATAGTTGTTTTTCTCGAAAGTTTTTAATTCTGCTTTCTCCAAAAGACATAACTCACAAACGATAATCTATAAAAGTAAGCGAATTTGATCAAACTAATTTATTTTTATAAACGGCTATAGCTTATTGTTGAATACTTATAAGTGACATTAATTACTTAAATAAATTTTGAACCTAGAAATACACTAAAAACTTAACACTTGTTTTAATTGTTTTCTTCGCAGTCCGTCACAAATGTATAACTTGCATCAAAAATTGTGTTTGGCAAACAGTTAAATATTTCACTTAGGCATTCGCTTGCAGCTGAGACCATATACACGAAACGTTCCTTGAAATTATTTTCATAGCAAACCTCCTGCGATCCATCGGAAAGGGAAGAAACCAATCGCGAACCACCAATAGTCGATTTTTTATGTTTCTTTAGTTTGAGCTATCTTTGAAATTTTGTTTCTTGAATCATCCTAAAAATCACAAAGTCTGTATTCTGCCTTGCTAGCCCTTCAATGTAACAAAAGCCCTAATATAATACTGTGATCTGTTAGGGCCCACAACAAATATTTAAAGTAAGTTTCTACTTAATAATTCACTTACTTGCTTACTCAATGGCAATAGACAATTCCTAAGCAAGCTAAAGGAATATTATCTATCTTATGGAACCCGAAGGTTCATTGCCGCGCTTACGTGAGTCCGCCATTCAATCCTATTCTGTGGTAACTCCATCCGACCATCCCTCGCAAATCCTACTTCCCTTAAATCTATCCTAATATCGTCCTCCCATCTACGTCTAGGTCTTCCAGGTGGTCTCTTCCCTTCGGGTCTCCCAGTCATTACTTTTGAGATATGTCTTTCCTCCCCCATTTCATCCTCCGTGATTTAATTACCCTTACTATATCTGGTGAAGAGTACAGGTTATGAAGCTCGTCGTTATGCAGTTTTCATCTCTCTTAGGTCTGAATATTTTCCTAAGCCCCGTGTTTTCTAACAATCTCAGATTATGTAAGGGGCCATGTCTCACATCCATATAATTCAACCGGAGTGAAGAGAAAATAAAAAGTAAAAGCGACATGGGAGTTGTTTTGTACGGCCCTGGTTATGACTGCTTTTTGAAAAGTGGAATCCAGTTTGCGGTGTTCCTAATTAAAGGAGACTTGGACCCACCCAGACAAGTTTTTGGCAAAGTGTTGAGTATTATTAACAATATGGCTGTTTCCTGTATCACTTGTTTGTTTAAGCACAAGTGATTAGGGGCTCTAAGTTTGTGGTTTCTACCTTGTTGGAGTCTAAATGGCACTGTTAGTTGAAAATAATAGACTTTTTCTTTTTAAATTCATATTTATGTACGGTATAGAAATTTTATTTTAAATTTCATAATGTGTTAATTACATAAAAATGTTATACAGGCTGTTTTTTATTATAAGGGTATATTAATTTTGGATAGTTATAAGTATTGTTAATGAATTATTAATTACTAGCATGTGCCCGCGGCTTCGCCCGCGATAATTATTTCAAAAATTAAAAATTAAGAGCATAATAGTTAAATCATTATATTTATTAACACCTAAATCACGTGGACTACATACCACGATTAGATAGCGTCGCCTGGTAAAAGCGATCTCAGATTCGAGTTCCTTGGCCCAGAAAACCCCTGTACAGTGAGTTTCGTCCAAATAAAACAACGTTTGACCATATTTAGGGCTTACAACATTCAAGCGATCGCGAAAGTTTTATTTTCAAGATATGACAAAAATAGCCAAAGCCAACTGTAATTGATTTGACATTGAGATGTATAACTGAAAACTTATGTTTTGAAAACGCAAAAAATGCACGTTTTTTGCCCGTTTTTCACTCATAACTCACGAACGAAAACTAAAATTAAAATTCCGGCTTCGAAGTGCATTTTCCGACCCTTCAGTCCACCAATGTTTAAAATTTCAGTTTTCTGCGTTCAGTAGATTTCGCTGGACATCGAGGAGAATTCCTTTTATTAATATAGATAATATGAATTATAATGATACCTTCTCTAATTTGTCAAACATCCATTTCATTTAATCCAAACCCACCTATACCATTGGCAACAATATGTTCTGAGAATTTGTTTCGATAATTCTATGCAAAAGGGGATTAAGTATTTTTAAAAAACATTTAATTTTTGGCATTTAGAATCAGAATTTTTCAAAATCCCTTCTTAGTGAGCACCTACATTATGAAGCGAAGGTACTGTCAAAATTCCAAGTCTCTACCTGTTATAGTTTAGGCTCTACGTTGATTGCTGCCAGTCAGTCAGGACAAAGCCTTTTATATTTATAGAGATTTGACTGCACGAGTCATTTTTGTTTACTTTTCGTGAAAACTTTTTAGTAAATATTCACTAACATGGAAACTATTCGCTCTAGAAGGCTGTGGTTTGTCTTAGATTATAATGACAGAATAGCCCATGAATCAGTGGCCAATCCAATGTAAGTATCCGTGTTCATAATTTTATCGCCTTCATTTTACCGCATATACCTTCACTTTTTTTATGTAAATCACCGAACAGTGGAACATCTTTATATCTGTAGCTTCTTTGATAAAAATAAAATGAATCACTGAACACAGCGATTGGGTATACAAGCTGCATATGAGTTATGAAAATAATATATAATAATTTATATATTTGATGAAGGATTTTAAATATCGTATAACTATAATAAAATGTTAATAATTTTATTTTTGCACGACGTAACTAATTAGTGGTACTTACCAACGTTGTTGCCGTGGATCGTAACTTGACATTCCCTCACGCAATCTGGTTGCTATGAAAACAAAAGAAATCTCAGTGCTGTAAAAATTACAAACAGCACAAGTGCCTTAAGTAAAACCATCATAATACAAGCCTTTATGGAAGACCGGAACCAAGGCCCCCCAGTTTGTGGCGACTTTAACAGGACAAATATTCGGTTCCCATAACAACCAACAAATGCGAATCACTTTCTGAAATATAACATTATCTTCAATAGTGTATATACCGTACATAATATTTTCAGCTAATATCTCAATTAATATAAATAAATTGACATAATCATCGTGCAAAAAATAGCATGCAATACCCGTACCGTAAGCGCATAACGGATCTCTTTCCTCGATCCGTATGCACAGCTTACGGCACTTGTATCGCAATAAGTTATACTATTTCATAGCAAAGAGGTTAATCTCAAAAATAAAACAGTTGATCTAAACGAAAAGTTGGGTATTGAGAACAAGAGATCGTCAAATATTAACATTATTTAGAAGATCGACCATTGATAATAATATATTTTTAATTCGCCAAATCTGGCCACGTGCTATACATAGATTCTAAAAGAAGCGTACTATTCAGTTAGGCGAGACAAATTGTACAATATCCTCATTGAGTTAGAAGTTAGTTAGGCGGATCAAAATGTGTCTAAATGAAACCTAACCTATAGCAGAGTCAGGGTAGGGAAATTTATAACAGATAGGTTTGCCATTAGAAGCGGACTGAAGCAAGGAGATGTACTATAGCTTTTGCTTTTTAATTTTGCTTTGGAATACGGCATTAGGAAAGTTCAGGAAAACAAGGTAGGCCTAGAATTAAATGGCAGTCACCCGATTTAAGCGGAAGTTAAGTGTCGATTAAAATGAGGAAATGCTTTTTATGCAGTTTAGAAAATCTTAGCTTCTCGTCTTCTATCGAAAAATCTAAAAATTAAGATCTATAAGACAATTATCCTGCCGGTTGTATTATATCGATGTGAGACATGGCCCCTTACTCTTCGGAAAGAACATAATCTGAGTGTGTTCGAAAACAGGGGGCTTAGGAAAATATTTGGGCCTAAGAGAGATGAAATTGGGGACTGGAGAAAATTGCATAACGACGAGCTTCATAACCTGTACTCTTCACCGGATATAGTAAGGGTAATTAAATCACGGAGGATGAAATGGGGGAGGAAAGACATATGTCAAAAATATTGACTGGGAGACCCGAAGGAAAAAGACTACTTGTAAGACCTAGATGTAAGTGGGAGGACAATATTAGGATAGATTTAAGGGAAATAGGATGATTGGATGGAGTTTGCACAGAATAGGGTTGAATGGCGGGCTCAGGTAAGCGCGGCAATGAACCTTCGGGTCCCATAAAATATATAATATTCCTTTAGCTTGCTTAGGAATAATTGTGTGTTGCCATTGAGTAAGTAAGTAATTTAGAAGATAGAGCATGCTTCGTTGATTTCGGAGGATATTATTTTGTCTTCTGACATAGCATTTACTTCCGTCCCTATGTCTTACAATTTCTCGCTCCTTGAATAATTAGAGAGCACGTGGCGGCTCCAATTCGACAGCTATTATTGCCCCCATGTCAAGTTTTTTCCCCAGTTTCTGAAAGTCGCTGACATTGAGACGGTCTCTTCCAGTTTTCCTTGGAAACTAATCTATGTGCACTTTACAGTCAAATAAAAAGTGCGTTCAGTCCAGATTTATTGATAACAATGTTTCAATCGCTCATCGCTCATTTCACACTGGGTTACATCAGTGGCGGCCAGTAACCGAAATCCGAGTAGGCCTACTAAACTAGTGTTAGAAAATTCAAAGAGGCTGGCTTAGTCAGAAGTATTACTGAAAATTATTGGCCTTAGTGGATGACAGGAGTGTTGATTTAGCTATTTTGGCAAAAAACATTCTATTTTTGAAGTGAAACTTCTTTAGCCGCGCTAGGAGTAAATCGAGAGCTAACCCAAACTTGCGTTACGAGCAAAATCGTCACGAAATTAGTGGGGCTGTGACGGAACGGACTGCACAGAAAACAATCAAGGAATATTCAAGGGATATTTATTTATATTTATATTTATATTTATACAAAATATTTATACAAAACAAAACAAGACCACCCGAATGAGCAAGCGCTCGTGCTCGGGCACAGTTCAGCCATTTACATTACAAATACATAATGAAAACATAATATTAAATCAATACCTAAAAAATAATAATAAAAAAGAAAGAACAGAAAAGTAAAAAGAAAAAAGGAAAAGTAGTAAGAACAAAAATTGAAACCCTGAGTTATTACAATCAATTCAATGATTAGGCTTATCCAAAATATAAAAAATAAAAAATGCAAAATTAAAAAGTAAAAAATCTAAAATTTAAACAAAACTAAAAATCCAAAATTTAAAAATCGAAAACCTAACAGATAAAAAATTGAAGATTTAAAATTTAAAAAATAAAAAATTTAAAAATAAAACATTAAAAAATTAAAAGATCAAAAAATTAAAAAATCCAAAAATCCAAAATTAAAAAAATCCAACAATCCAAAATTGAAAAATCAAATTATCCAAAATTGATAATGAAATAATCCAAAATTAAAAAATCAAATAATCCAAAATTGAAAAATCAAAAAATTAAAACAATTTTCACTTCTGTCGCGTGGCGTTCCACGCACACTTTTTTTATTTTTAGTAAAAAAAATGAAGCATAGGCCCTAGTAATAATCGACTGCTTAGGTATCATATTCGATGTTGAGACACGTATGTGAGAGCTATCTACAGTGTACTAAAGTAATCTTTAGGTTTGACATAAAATTGTCGCGCATATGAAATGGGTTCTTTTAGTCTGACAATTTACATTAATTTGCGTGCAATGTAAGGAAAAGTTGTAATATTTACGTAAAATACAATAGTCATGACTAAGGGGCGGATTTCTGTGACCTAAAATATAGGATATATGCATGCATTTATGACCTTAAAGACATTAAAATATGACCAATAAAATTTAAAATATTACTTTACCACTAACACATTGTGTATATTTTTTTAAGTTTCATTACAATACATTTTATTAAAATATAGTGTTAATTATTTAAAATATCTGTAAGTTCTCAAAAATATCAGTATAATGCAAAATTTTAAAAATATGATATTAAACTTAAAAATTTATTTAATATGCGCACAAATATGCCAAAAATATTACATATTGCTTATTCTACTAAATATGCTACAATAGTTGAAAATTGCCTAAATATGCAGTTATATGCACAATAAAAGCCGTTCCATTTTCACCAGGATGCTTGGAATCGGGTTTAAATTAGTCGGAAACCTGAAATAATGCAAAGGGGAAAAATATGACAAGTCATAGAAATTCGCCCCCTAGTCATGATATATTGACAAATTTGTCAGACTTAACATAATTGTTGTCGTATTTGTCACAACTGTAGAGTTTTATGAAATAGGGCATTTTTATAACTTTTTGACCCCTACTCCTATGTTGGCCTCATGCTTATCGGCTAGATCTCATTGCTACATCCTACAAACCGATAAAGAGCCGGATTATTCATGAGATACGTGACGCAATAATTATCAAGGCCTGTGGGAAACTCTCTTCTCGGGAAATTTGTCTTTCTAGAGTTGCAAGTCTGAATTTAATATGCTTGGCAATGCAGATGTCGCGATAAACATGTCTTGACCTCGGAAGAATAAGAAGAAAAAGCAGGCTGTGCAGAAAATATTTTGGCGAAATGAATAGTGAGTGGTTTGTCCGCTAGAATTCGCTTTTACATTGCGTAATAATTCACACAAGCCAGCGCTATTGATATGCTAAACCCTGCTGTTTGAAATTAGGTTGTAATCCTTGAGTACACGTATTTCAAATGAATATTCCTGGCGGAGTACGCGAAATACTTATCGTAATCTGATTTTAAGTGAAGAAATGTTTAACAGAGAGAATTCTCCGCATTTATATTTGTACAAAGAGCAGTTTCATAAAGCCAGCTTGACGTTTATGAGTATCTATGTACTACTAAAGAAATACCCGTTTTATATTAGTCTATTACTAGCTATTACCAGCAGCTTCGCTCGCGTTTATTTAGTAATTTAATATAAATAATCCTTCCAATGTAGTTTATACGAGGGATGTCCACAAAGTAAGATTCCCTTGGTCCGTTTACAGAAACAAAACACAGTTTCAAGTAAGTAGTTATTGCAACGACCGCCGGCGTGGTCTTGTGGTTAGCGTCGCTGACTACAGATCCGTCGGCCCGGGTTCGATCCCGGGTACCTCCTGGGATTTTTCTGGAACGGGGTGCACTCAGCCTAGTGATTCAAATTGAGGAGCTACTTGATAGAAAAGTAGCGGCTCCGCTCATGAAAACCATCATTAACGGCCGTGGGTGTCGGCATGCTGACCACATGCCCCCCAATCCTGCCATCTGCCTATGGTAGATGACGCAGCGGTCGGGTGGTAGGCCTTATCCCTTCTGGGATGTTAGCGTTAGTTAGTTAGTTATTGCAACAGACACAGCCAGTGTTCAGCTATTTTTCAACATATTCACCACCGGTACTGAGACATTTATCATACCGTGGGACCAACTTTTGAGTACTTGTGTCGTAGAAGTCTACCGCCTGGGGTTTGAACCACTGTGTGACAACCATCTTCGCCTCTCTATTGTTATTTGTCATTTCGTGAGGTGTAGGAAAAGATGGAAAGCACTGGGAGACAGGTCCGGGCTGTAGGGTGGATGTTGAAACATCTCCTAGCCGAACTTTTGTAGGAGACTTGCTGGGAGGTGTTGGAAGTGTCCACCCTACAGCTCGGACCGCACACCCAGAGATTTTCATCTTTTCCTACCCCTCAAGAAATGGCAGTGAATGACAGAGAATGGTAGAGAGTTTACAGAGAAACGGAAGTTATCATACAATGGTTCAAATCCCAGGCGGCAGATTTATACGATATAATTGTTCAGAAGTTGGTCCCACGGTATGATAAATGTCTCAATTCCGATGGCGAATATGTCGAAAAATAGCTGAACACTGGCTGTGACTGTCTGAATAACTATTTAATTGATATTGTGTTTTGTTTCTGTAAACGGTCCCAGGGACACTTACTTTGTGGATGTCCCTTGTAATAATTTTGAAAATTGCTGACTAGTGTTGTAAATGAGAAAGTGTAAAAATACTGTATTGTAAGCTTGTAATACAATTTTCCTTAAAAACCATTTATGGGTTGAATTTTGCGGAATAGTGAAATAGGCCTATTTATTTCAGTATTATTTCCAACAAAAACATTTAAAAAAACTCCTTTTCACCTTCAGAAGTTGATTTCGAGAAAAAAATAGGTATTTAATTATTAAATTTAATAAATATTAAATAAATTTTATGTTGGTCAAGTTTTGAGTCAATAGAAACGTTAAAAATGTCCCGCCCTATAAATTTTCAACCCACTTGGATTGCATTTTTAAAAATCCCTACTTTCTTCTACATTATGAAATAAAAATACTGACCAAACTTCATACTTACAGGTTCTGTATCAGTAAATACTTTTTACCTCCTCTGATCGTACCATAGGTAGAGGAATTATTGTTTTCGACCCCCTCAAATTTGAAGTCGAGTTTTTAATTTTCAAAAATATACTTTTCCGTAATGAGAACTTCATTGTAAAAAAAAAAAAATTACATCTCAGTTTAGCTTACAAGGAAGCAATAAAAACATAGAAGGTGTTTCTCATCAGAAGTCTGCTATATTGATGGACCAATGCTCTTAATTTTTTTAGGAGACTCAATTTCTCATGCAAATTATAAATCCGTGGCGGACTGCGACGAAAACAGTAGTAGTTATATGCCCCTTTTGAATCCCGGTAGGGGAAACGGGGTGGGGGGTGGTGACGTCATAGTGGTGGGGGGTGATTACGTCATCACTTCCCCTCCAAGATGGCGGCACTTCCGGTTCCGGAACAAAATGGCGGATCTTCCTGTTCCGGAACAATATGGCGGATCTTCCTGTTCCGGAACAATATGGCGGATCTTCCTGTTCCGGAACAATATGGCGGCTAGCGCGAAATTCAAAATTTTATAAATGCAAGAGTGTGCTAAGTCGAAATTAATGCAAAAGTGAGCTAAGTCGAAATTTTATGGCGGGAAATTTGAAAATTCAAAATTGTTATCAAGATGGTGACTAGCGCCGACGGCTAGCGCGAAATTCAAAATTTTAAAAATGCAAGAATGTGCTAAGTCTTAATATTATTTTTACCAAATAGTTAAGCCCTTATGCCAAGGATGTCTGGATATGCATTCTTACGCTAGGTTTATTTTTACCAAATAGTTAAGCCCTTATGCCAAGAACGTCTGGATATGCACTCTTACGCTAGGTTTATTTTTACCAATTAGTTAAGCCCTTATGCCAAGGACGTCTGGATCCCCTCCCCTCTTATGCAAGCCTTTTACCAATTAGTTACGCCCTTATGCCATAGACGCAATCTTACGCGAGGTTTTTTCTCGGGACGTTTGCAGTTGGGTACTTTGGCTATCCCATATGAAGTCCCTACACTTTGAACTTTTTTATCCCGCAAAACGTTATGACCTTTTGACAGTTGTAGTCGCTATCCCAGGACCTCCATATGACGTCATCATTACGGTAGGCCACCTTTTTATGGATGCAACGCCAAAACTGTTAATCAACTCCCATTATGAATACAGTGACTACTTTTTAAATTCAGAATTTTGTGTACGGTAGGCCAACTTATTTTTATGGATGCAGCGCCAAAGCTATTAAACAGCTTCCCCTTACGAATACAATGACTACTTTTTAAATTCAGAATTTAAAATATTGTCTTTAAATTAGATTTCAGGATAAAATGGCTTTAAATAATACTAGACACCATTAGACCTAATTGCATATTTTAGCCTTTTGGATAGGAGCTGATGATGAAAGGCTGAAATAAAAACTTACATTTTTCAGAAAAATAATTTTTTATTTTCATTCGAAATATTATGGTACCAGTATGGGAAGGTTCCCTTGCAGTTATATACAGAAAGAATTCTATTATAGATAACATCTACGCAAACATCCTGGTCTAGTTTATTTTCATAACACCTCTAGCAATAACAATCAGCCGGACACAATATAAATAGTACATGAATATGTAGGTCATCTCACTTTCACCACATCTCACTTTCACCACATCCGTTAACATCCGTATTGAACTTGTGTTTAAGTCCGCATTGATGACACAGATCTTAAAACTATTCTAGAACATAACCAAATTAGCACAAGGAAGTGATTGCAACACACACACACACACACACACACATACACACACACAAACATCCTGGATGCTAATTGTAACTCCTCTACAGGACATGTTCCTCAGGCTATAAAGAGATGCGTTTTTGGCAAACGTTCTCACATACTGTGTATAATCGTAAGTGGCTGTATCTCTACAACTGATTGAAACTGTTAGTGCCGTCATGTTATTCAACCTTGTGCTTTCATAATTGTCTACTAGATCTCACTAGTTAACAGTCATTACTTTCATAATTATCTACTAGATGGCAGTTGTATACCATGCTATAAGATGGCGGGTAGCGGTAAATTCAAAATTCAAAACATTGTCTCATATAATATTCAGTTTTTTCTTAGTGCCGTCATGCTATTCAATGTGTGCTTTCATAATTGTCTACTAGATAGTGCTAGTTAACAGTCATTACTTTCGTAATTATCTACTAGATGGCAGTTGTGTACCATGCTATAAGATGGCGACTACCGCTAAATTCAAAATTCAAAACATTGTCTCCTATAATATTCAGTTTTTCTCAGTGCCGTCATGTTATTCAATCTTGTGCTTTCATAATTGTCTACTAGATAGCACTAGTTAACGGAACAAGATGGCGACTACCGCGAAAACCCCCTTACACACTAAGCTATTCCCAATTCATCCTGACGCATAGTTAGGCCGTTTGATCCGATCTAGTTAGGCCCTTTGATCAGGAACGTCATGGTAGTCGATTCGAGCAATGTAGTTACGCCTTTTAGCACTATGTTATCCATATTCATCCCGACACCTGTTATTAGGCCCTCTGGACCAAGGAGACGTTATGGACGTCATGGTAGTCATTTCGAACAATGTAGTTACGCCTTTTAGCACTATGTTATTCATATTCATCCCAAAGACTGTAATTAGGCCCTTTGGACCAAGAGGCGTTATGGACGTTAGGATAGTCGTTTCGAACAATGTAGTTACGCCTTTTCGCACTATGTTATCTGAAATCCTCCAGACGTCTGTTACTAGGTCATTAGACCAGTGTGATGTTGGAATAGAAAAACGGTTAAGGTTAATTTTCATTTCAGAACGTCACAACGTTATTCTGTTTCATATGGTTGTCACGCACCTATGAAATAATGGGGGCTATAATAAACTTCCCAACAATGATTAGTTAATTAAAGATAGATAAATAAGTTCATACTTACATAACTTTTTTCTTCTTCTTCTTTACAGCAACATTTCCCCTTCCAGATGAACAATGTTAGTAGTATTGCTATTAACTATTTGTAAATGATTGTGTAAGGAATAGGAAAGCGCTTAAGGTTAATTTTCATTTCAGAGCGTCACTACCATTTTCCCTAACAATATTTAGTTATTAAATGATAAATAAGTTTATACTTACATAACCTTTTCTTTTTCTTCTTCTATACATCATCTTTTCTCCTTCTAGATGAACAGTGTTACTATTAACTAGATGTAAAGACTGTGTGTAAGGATTAGGAAAACGGTTAAGGTTAAATTTCATTTCAGAACGTCACAACCTTATTGTGTATCATAAGATTGTCACACTCCTGTGAAATAATATGTATAAACAAAGGGTTTCACACTAGTAGTGCTGCATGGTTTATTTCAACATACTTGGTTTACAAACACGATTACAGAATGGAATTTCATCCCAAGGAAGTGATTGAAACACACACACACATCCGCGTCAGTATTTGTAATGTGTAATCAATACGACATGTACAAAAGAGAATAGTTTTTAACATGTGATCTCATAGACTCTCTATATTTCCTAAGTGTCTATAGCTGCAACGCGACCATTCCTAGATCAAACGAAAATAATGTATTACTATCAAAATTCAGACGTTTACGCAAATATAAAATAAATAATGATGTGTTTCTTTGTCATTAAGATCTGTTCTTTCTTCCTTTTAAAATAGCGTTGTTGAACACTGTTTTTTTTTTTCATGAACCGTTAACCAGACTTAAATTGTATGCATTAGATCCGTCGAAATGTCCTTTATACACTAGCCCTAATTTGCATATGCCTGTGTTTATAGAATCAAAATCTTTCGCCTCAAACTGTTCTGAATACTTCTTTGGTAGAAAAACAGCCAGAAGTTCCTCCTTGTTTGACGTTTGTAATTCCAACAACACAGAGTCCCCATACTTAGTGTGTTTTAATTCAGCTGATAGAACATTATATGTTTGCCCTATGACTAGTTGCGAAATGGAAACGCACCTTGCTCCGTAAGTGGTCTTGTTGAATTTTTCGATTATTGAAACCATCTGAAAAGCAAGAAAAGAGTTTTTAGTATATAAAATATGTTAACATTAAACTGTAGCACGTGTTTATGTAAAAATGAACAATCGAAGGACCTACATATAATTAACAAAACTAGTAAAAAAAAAATAGAATCTATTAGAAATAGGAAAACAAACAAGAAGTTAATTATATTTTTTAAACAAACAAACAAACAAACAAACAAACATGACGTCACTTACCTCTATAGTTTGTAGGAGAAAAGACAATGATAGAAGAACAGATGTAGATGCTGACGTCAACTATGTAGTCTTCACTATTCACACAGCTATGAAACAATGATTCAAGACGGAACTGTCAGGCAGTTTATATAGATTGGAATGAGTAACGGTTTCGTCAACCCGGAACTTCGTTCGAAAATAGAATTATATGCAGGATGTAGTTCAAAAACTGTTACGACCTGCTCTTATACTTTAGGCGTATTTAGAATTATATGACTCAACCGGATCTTATAAGAGTACATCCTTGTTTACAGAACTAGATACAACGACCTTTATGCGGATATCAGATAAAGGGTTTTTCCTTATCTTGTTACGACCTGTTCCTATAAGGAAATCATATTTAGAATTATATGAGTCAACACGTTCTTACGTTAGTACGTCCTTGTTCAAAAATAGATAGTTACATAGTTAATTAGAAACCGGAACCGTATTTCTTAGAACTTTCACAAGTTTCGTATTCAAAAATAGAATTAGGTGGGGGAACAGGATTTCATACAGGATGTTTACTGACAGCAATTACGTTATAGTTTCAAACTTATTCAGACATGATGCAGATATCAGATAACGGGTTTTTCTTTAACTTGTTACGACCTGCTCCTATACGGAAAAACACAGCTTGTGATAACGGAAGACGTGGACTACCTCTATGTTAGGAGACGTTGTAAACATGTTTTCAAACTCCTGCGTCATCCAACCCTTGATCATGAAGTAGATGAACATGTAGACATAATGTCCACAAACTCCTGCGTCATCCAACCCTTGATCATGAAGTAGATGAACATGTAGACATAATGTACACATACTGCCTTTGTCAGTCCTTGCTGTAAGTACCTCTATGTTAGGAGACGTTGTAAACATGTTTTCAAACTCCTGCGTCATCCAACCCTTGATCATGAAGTAGATGAACATGTAGACATAATGTCCACAAACTCCTGCGTCATCCAACCCTTGATCATGAAGTAGATGAACATGTAGACATAATGTACACATACTGCCTTTGGCAGTCCTTGCTGTAACTACCTCTATGTTAGGAGACGTTGTAAACATGTTTTCAAACTCCTGCGTCATCCAACCCTTGATCATGAAGTAGATGAACATGTAGACATAATGTCCACAAACTCCTGCGTCATCCATCCCTTGATCATGAAGTAGATGAACATGTAGACATAATGTACACATACTGCCTTTGTCAGTCCTTGTTGTACAGCCATTGTACCCGTTAAGCCTGTGCTATTCCCGGAGACTAGTTTTAATTCCAGACCCTTTTAATCAGTTCGGTGCTTCAACCATGGAGAGGACATAGCTTACCACTCATGAACAAGATGGCGGGGACTAGTGCTAAATTCAGTCATCTTACACTCTTATGCTATCCCTGGACTGCTATATGGTTTCATCATAATATGCATGTTAATTTAATGGTGATGTTGATATTAGAAGTTTCAAAAAAGTCGCAAGAGCTAGGAGATATTTATTTTTTAAAAAAGGGGCCTGATATTAGAAGTCTCAAAAATGTTGTAAGACCTAACATCCCTACAGGAGTTGAGGATATGCAATGTGTATTTTCTAAATTGACGGAAATTCTGGATCAAGATGAATGTAAACTATTATTTTTCAAACATTCAAATCACACCATATATGAGAACTATCGAGAAAACTAGTTAATGATTTTGTAGAGTACTCCTCAAGAGCACGGAAAGATTGAAATACAGTAGGATATACCCATGTAATGAAACCATACTAACAGATCTATAGCTATGTTTTATCATGATTGCTGATTAATGATGACGTCTATGAATAAATATAATAATAGAATTCTACATGCTATGAGATAATTATCAGAATACATAATACACACTTATGTAATACACGGAAGCAGTACGAAGGTAGAATAAACACTTAGGAATGTGGTCAGATTGTAGTAGCGAAACAATCAAAGAACGAAGATGTTTACTATATTGCTTGAGCTCAATATAAATACCCATGTGATGTGGGCGATATTTAAAGCAATCAGTTTGTGTAATCATTGTGGTTAACGACTCAAGGTAAGTAATTATTTATGGCAGGACCTATACCTGTTAAATGCGACTTCGATAAATAAATATGATATAAGCATGTTGTGAAATATTACAGAAAGTTGACACCATACATTTAATTAAAAGACTACTATAGTTATCTAAAGACAGATCTATGGTAATATTATAATTAAAATAAAGACATCGCAGTGAAGTGTAATCACATAACTTTCTCGAACCTAGACACTGACAATAGTGGCCACCTAGGGTTATGACAACACTGAACTTTAACGAGATATGTTTTCATCACTGCAATATTATGGTGCAAATAAATACATCAGAGTGATATGTATGTACATAACGGTAATAAATAATTTAGTTTTCATAGCGAATGAAGTAGAAACAATACATTTCCAAAATAACTAGGAGCAAGTTAGTAATATTTGCAACATTTAAAACAATAATTTACACTTTCTTTTTTTATACACAAGCCATGCCTTGTAATGTCTTCCTTGTACACTTTAGGAAACTAAATTATTTATACAAGTAATGGATGAAAACTGATACTGTATAAAACACAACTTGTGATTAATGTAGAAATGATTACTAACATGAACCAAATTAATTTGAAAATGTCTTACATGTGCACTTCAATCGCTATGAAAACTATTATTTCATACAGATCAAGGTTGAAAACTGACAAAGCGTGTCTTTTCATACTGTAAAACACAACTTGTGATTGAAAACGTACAATTGTATTCAGATGTTGGAAATAATAATGTTATTACAACCCAAGATGTGCCAAATTAATTTGAAAATGTCATACATGTGCACTTCACTTGCTATGAAAGCTAAAATATTTATACAACTCACGGTTGAAAACTTACAACGCATGCCTTTTCATACTGTATAAAACACAACTTGTGATTAAAATCGCTAATAAAACTATAATATTTATACAAGTCTAGTTTGAAACTGACAAAACATGTCTCTTCATACTGTATAAATCACAACTTGTGATTGAAAACGTGCAATTGTATTCAGATGTTGGAAATAATACTGTTATTACAACACAGCTTGTGATAAAAACGTATAACATTATTTAAATGTAGAAATGATTACTAACATGTGCCAAATAAATTGAAAATGTCATACATGTGCACTTCACTTGCTATGAAAGCTAAAATATTTATGCAACTCACGGTTGAAAACTTACAATGCGTGCTTTTTCATACTGTATAACACAATTTGTGATTAAAAACTATACTATTATTACTAACATGTACCAAATTAATTTAAAAATGTCGACATGTAAACTTAAGTCGCTATGAAAACTAAATTATTTATACAAATGTCTTACATGTACAGTACAACTGCTGTGAAAACTAAAATATTTATATAGCTCTTGGTTGAAAACTGGTCTACCGTGTTCACAGAAAGAACGATGAAACAGTGTTTAATGATGGGTGACAGTAAAATCAACCTTATTATAGCGATGTTAAATAACTGGTTCCCCACAAATCATAGTTGAAAACGGACAAGCATGCCTTTTCATACTGTATAAAACACAACTTGTGATTAAAAACTATACTATTATTACTAACATGTACCAAATTAATTTAAAAATGTCGACATGTAAACTTAAGTCTATATGAAAACTAAATTATTTATACAAATGTCTTACATGTACAGTACAACTGCTATGAAAACTAAAATATTATACAGCTCTTGGTTGAAAACTGATAATACGTGCCACATCATACTGTATAAAACAAAACTTGTGATTTAAAAAACTGTATACTATTAATTAATTCTAGAAATTATTACTAACATGTAATAATTAATTTGAAAATGTTGTCCTTGTACAGTTCAACCACTATGAAAACTAAATTATCTATACAACTCGTTGATGAAAACTGACAAAGAATGCCTTTTCATATTGTATAAAACACAACCTGTGATAAAAAAACTGAATAAAGTACAGATCAAGGTTGAAAACTGACAAAGCGTGTCTTTTCATACTGTAAAACACAACTTGTGATTGAAAACGTACAATTGTATTCAGATGTTGGAAATAATAATGTTATTACAACCCAAGATGTGCCAAATTAATTTGAAAATGTCATACATGTACACTTCACTTGCTATGAAAGCTAAAATATTTATACAACTCACGGTTGAAAACTTACAACGCATGCCTTTTCATACTGTATAAAACACAACTTGTGATTAAAATCGCTAATAAAACTATAATATTTATACAAGTCTAGTTTGAAAACTGACAAAACATGTCTTTTCATACTGTATAAATCACAACTTGTGATTGAAAACGTGCAATTGTATTCAGATGTTGGAAATAATACTGTTATTACAACACAGCTTGTGATAAAAACGTATAACATTATTTAAATGTAGAAATGATTACTAACATGTGCCAAATAAATTGAAAATGTCATACATGTGCACTTCACTTGCTATGAAAGCTAAAATATTTATGCAACTCACGGTTGAAAACTTACAATGCGTGCTTTTTCATACTGTATAACACAATTTGTGATTAAAAACTATACTATTATTACTAACATGTACCAAATTAATTTAAAAATGTCGACATGTAAACTTAAGTCGCTATGAAAACTAAATTATTTATACAAATGTCTTACATGTACAGTACAACTGCTGTGAAAACTAGAATATTTATATAGCTCTTGGTTGAAAACTGGTCTACCGTGTTCACAGAAAGAACGATGAAACAGTGTTTAATGATGGGTGACAGTAAAATCAACCTTATTATAGCGATATTAAATAACTGGTTCCCCACAAATCATGGTTGAAAACGGACAAAGCATGCTTTTTCATACTGTATAAAACACAATTTGTGATTAAAAACTATACTATTATTACTAACATGTACCAAATTAATTTAAAAATGTCGACATGTAAACTTAAGTCTATATGAAACTAAATTATTTATACAAATGTCTTACATGTACAGTACAACTGCTATGAAAACTAAAATATTATACAGCTCTTGGTTGAAAACTGATAATACGTGCCACTTCATACTGTATAAAACAAAACTTGTGATTAAAAAAACTGTATACTATTAATTAATTCTAGAAATTATTACTAACATGTAATAATTAATTTGAAAATGTTGTCCTTGTACAGTTCAACCACTATGAAAACTAAATTATCTATACAACTCGTTGTTGAAAACTGACAAAGAATGCCTTTTCATATTGTATAAAACACAACCTGTGATAAAAAAACTGAATAAAGTATTTAAATGTAGAAACTATTACTAACATGTACCGAATTAAATTGAAAATGTCGCTATGAAACTAAATTAATTATACAAGTAGTTATTTTGGAAATGTATTGTTTCTACTTCATTCGCTATGAAAACTAAATTATTTATTACCGTTATGTACATACATATCACTCTGATGTATTTATTTGCACCATAATATTGCAGTGATGAAAACATATCTCGTTAAAGTTCAGTGTTGTCATAACCCTAGGTGGCCACTATTGTCAGTGTCTAGGTTCGAGAAAGTTATGTGATTACACTTCACTGCGATGTCTTTATTTTAATTATAATATTACCATAGATCTGTCTTTAGATAACTATAGTAGTCTTTTAATTAAATGTATGGTGTCAACTTTCTGTAATATTTCACAACATGCTTATATCATATTTATTTATCGAAGTCGCATTTAACAGGTATAGGTCCTGCCATAAATAATTACTTACCTTGAGTCGTTAACCACAATGATTACACAAACTGATTGCTTTAAATATCGCCCACATCACATGGGTATTTATATTGAGCTCAAGCAATATAGTAAACATCTTCGTTCTTTGATTGTTTCGCTACTACAATCTGACCACATTCCTAAGTGTTTATTCTACCTTCGTACTGCTTCCGTGTATTACATAAGTGTGTATTATGTATTCTGATAATTATCTCATAGCATGTAGAATTCTATTATTATATTTATTCATAGACGTCATCATTAATCAGCAATCATGATAAAACATAGCTATAGATCTGTTAGTATGGTTTCATTACATGGGTATATCCTACTGTATTTCAATCTTTCCGTGCTCTTGAGGAGTACTCTACAAAATCATTAACTAGTTTTCTCGATAGTTCTCATATATGGTGTGATTTGAATGTTTGAAAAATAATAGTTTACATTCATCTTGATCCAGAATTTCCGTCAATTTAGAAAATACACATTGCATATCCTCAACTCCTGTAGGGATGTTAGGTCTTACAACATTTTTGAGACTTCTAATATCAGGCCCCTTTTTTAAAAAATAAATATCTCCTAGCTCTTGCGACTTTTTTGAAACTTCTAATATCAACATCACCATTAAATTAACATGCATATTATGATGAAACCATATAGCAGTCCAGGGATAGCATAAGAGTGTAAGATGACTGAATTTAGCACTAGTCCCCGCCATCTTGTTCATGAGTGGTAAGCTATGTCCTCTCCATGGTTGAAGCACCGAACTGATTAAAAGGGTCTGGAATTAAAACTAGTCTCAGGGAATAGCACAGGCTTAACGGGTACAATGGCTGTACAACAAGGACTGACAAAGGCAGTATGTGTACATTATGTCTACATGTTCATCTACTTCATGATCAAGGGATGGATGACGCAGGAGTTTGTGGACATTATGTCTACATGTTCATCTACTTCATGATCAAGGGTTGGATGACGCAGGAGTTTGAAAACATGTTTACAACGTCTCCTAACATAGAGGTAGTTACAGCAAGGACTGACAAAGGCAGTATGTGTACATTATGTCTACATGTTCATCTACTTCATGATCAAGGGTTGGATGACGCAGGAGTTTGTGGACATTATGTCTACATGTTCATCTACTTCCTGATCAAGGGTTGGATGACGCAGGAGTTTGAAAACATGTTTACAACGTCTCCTAACATAGAGGTACTTACAGCAAGGACTGACAAAGGCAGTATGTGTACATTATGTCTACATGTTCATCTACTTCATGATCAAGGGTTGGATGACGCAGGAGTTTGTGGACATTATGTCTACATGTTCATCTACTTCATGATCAAGGGTTGGATGACGCAGGAGTTTGAAAACATGTTTACAACGTCTCCTAACATAGAGGTAGTCCACGTCTTCCGTTATCACAAGCTGTGTTTTTCCGTATAGGAGCAGGTCGTAACAAGTTAAAGAAAAACCCGTTATCTGATATCTGCATCATGTCTGAATAAGTTTGAAACTATAACGTAATTGCTGTCAGTAAACATCCTGTATGAAATCCTGTTCCCCCACCTAATTCTATTTTTGAATACGAAACTTGTGAAAGTTCTAAGAAATACGGTTCCGGTTTCTAATTAACTATGTAACTATCTATTTTTGAACAAGGACGTACTAACGTAAGAACGTGTTGACTCATATAATTCTAAATATGATTTCCTTATAGGAACAGGTCGTAACAAGATAAGGAAAAACCCTTTATCTGATATCCGCATAAAGGTCGTTGTATCTAGGTCTGTAAACAAGGATGTACTCTTATAAGATCCGGTTGAGTCATATAATTCTAAATACGCCTAAAGTATAAGAGCAGGTCGTAACAGTTTTTGAACTACATCCTGCATATAATTCTATTTTCGAACGAAGTTCCGGGTTGACGAAACCGTTACTCATTCCAATCTATATAAACTGCCTGACAGTTCCGTCTTGAATCATTGTTTCATAGCTGTGTGAATAGTGAAGACTACATAGTTGACGTCAGCATCTACATCTGTTCTTCTATCATTGTCTTTTCTCCTACAAACTATAGAGGTAAGTGACGTCATGTTTGTTTGTTTGTTTGTTTGTTTGTTTAAAAAATATAATTAACTTCTTGTTTGTTTTCCTATTTCTAATAGATTCTATTTTTTTTTTTACTAGTTTTGTTAATTATATGTAGGTCCTTCGATTGTTCATTTTTACATAAACACGTGCTACAGTTTAATGTTAACATATTTTATATACTAAAAACTCTTTTCTTGCTTTTCAGATGGTTTCAATAATCGAAAAATTCAACAAGACCACTTACGGAGCAAGGTGCGTTTCCATTTCGCAACTAGTCATAGGGCAAACATATAATGTTCTATCAGCTGAATTAAAACACACTAAGTATGGGGACTCTGTGTTGTTGGAATTACAAACGTCAAACAAGGAGGAACTTCTGGCTGTTTTTCTACCAAAGAAGTATTCAGAACAGTTTGAGGCGAAAGATTTTGATTCTATAAACACAGGCATATGCAAATTAGGGCTAGTGTATAAAGGACATTTCGACGGATCTAATGCATACAATTTAAGTCTGGTTAACGGTTCATGAAAAAAAAAACAGTGTTCAACAACGCTATTTTAAAAGGAAGAAAGAACAGATCTTAATGACAAAGAAACACATCATTATTTATTTTATATTTGCGTAAACGTCTGAATTTTGATAGTAATACATTATTTTCGTTTGATCTAGGAATGGTCGCGTTGCAGCTATAGACACTTAGGAAATATAGAGAGTCTATGAGATCACATGTTAAAAACTATTCTCTTTTGTACATGTCGTATTGATTACACATTACAAATACTGACGCGGATGTGTGTGTGTGTTTCAATCACTTCCTTGGGATGAAATTCCATTCTGTAATCGTGTTTGTAAACCAAGTATGTTGAAATAAACCATGCAGCACTACTAGTGTGAAACCCTTTGTTTATACATATTATTTCACAGGAGTGTGACAATCTTATGATACACAATAAGGTTGTGACGTTCTGGAATGAAATTTAACCTTAACCGTTTTCCTAATCCTTACACACAGTCTTTACATCTAGTTAATAGTAACACTGTTCATCTAGAAGGAGAAAAGATGATGTATAGAAGAAGAAAAAGAAAAGGTTATGTAAGTATAAACTTATTTATCATTTAATAACTAAATATTGTTAGGGAAAATGGTAGTGACGCTCTGAAATGAAAATTAACCTTAAGCGCTTTCCTATTCCTTACACAATCATTTACAAATAGTTAATAGCAATACTACTAACATTGTTCATCTGGAAGGGGAAATGTTGCTGTAAAGAAGAAGAAGAAAAAAGTTATGTAAGTATGAACTTATTTATCTATCTTTAATTAACTAATCATTGTTGGGAAGTTTATTATAGCCCCCATTATTTCATAGGTGCGTGACAACCATATGAAACAGAATAACGTTGTGACGTTCTGAAATGAAAATTAACCTTAACCGTTTTTCTATTCCAACATCACACTGGTCTAATGACCTAGTAACAGACGTCTGGAGGATTTCAGATAACATAGTGCGAAAAGGCGTAACTACATTGTTCGAAACGACTATCCTAACGTCCATAACGCCTCTTGGTCCAAAGGGCCTAATTACAGTCTTTGGGATGAATATGAATAACATAGTGCTAAAAGGCGTAACTACATTGTTCGAAATGACTACCATGACGTCCATAACGTCTCCTTGGTCCAGAGGGCCTAATAACAGGTGTCGGGATGAATATGGATAACATAGTGCTAAAAGGCGTAACTACATTGCTCGAATCGACTACCATGACGTTCCTGATCAAAGGGCCTAACTAGATCGGATCAAACGGCCTAACTATGCGTCAGGATGAATTGGGAATAGCTTAGTGTGTAAGGGGGTTTTCGCGGTAGTCGCCATCTTGTTCCGTTAACTAGTGCTATCTAGTAGACAATTATGAAAGCACAAGATTGAATAACATGACGGCACTGAGAAAAACTGAATATTATAGGAGACAATGTTTTGAATTTTGAATTTAGCGGTAGTCGCCATCTTATAGCATGGTACACAACTGCCATCTAGTAGATAATTACGAAAGTAATGACTGTTAACTAGCACTATCTAGTAGACAATTATGAAAGCACACATTGAATAGCATGACGGCACTAAGAAAAAACTGAATATTATATGAGACAATGTTTTGAATTTTGAATTTACCGCTACCCGCCATCTTATAGCATGGTATACAACTGCCATCTAGTAGATAATTATGAAAGTAATGACTGTTAACTAGCGAGATCTAGTAGACAATTATGAAAGCACAAGGTTGAATAACATGACGGCACTAACAGTTTCAATCAGTTGTAGAGATACAGCCACTTACGATTATACACAGTATGTGAGAACGTTTGCCAAAAACGCATCTCTTTATAGCCTGAGGAACATGTCCTGTAGAGGAGTTACAATTAGCATCCAGGATGTTTGTGTGTGTGTATGTGTGTGTGTGTGTGTGTGTGTGTTGCAATCACTTCCTTGTGCTAATTTGGTTATGTTCTAGAATAGTTTTAAGATCTGTGTCATCAATGCGGACTTAAACACAAGTTCAATACGGATGTTAACGGATGTGGTGAAAGTGAGATGTGGTGAAAGTGAGATGACCTACATATTCATGTACTATTTATATTGTGTCCGGCTGATTGTTATTGCTAGAGGTGTTATGAAAATAAACTAGACCAGGATGTTTGCGTAGATGTTATCTATAATAGAATTCTTTCTGTATATAACTGCAAGGGAACCTTCCCATACTGGTACCATAATATTTCGAATGAAAATAAAAAATTATTTTTCTGAAAAATGTAAGTTTTTATTTCAGCCTTTCATCATCAGCTCCTATCCAAAAGGCTAAAATATGCAATTAGGTCTAATGGTGTCTAGTATTATTTAAAGCCATTTTATCCTGAAATCTAATTTAAAGACAATATTTTAAATTCTGAATTTAAAAAGTAGTCATTGTATTCGTAAGGGGAAGCTGTTTAATAGCTTTGGCGCTGCATCCATAAAAATAAGTTGGCCTACCGTACACAAAATTCTGAATTTAAAAAGTAGTCACTGTATTCATAATGGGAGTTGATTAACAGTTTTGGCGTTGCATCCATAAAAAGGTGGCCTACCGTAATGATGACGTCATATGGAGGTCCTGGGATAGCGACTACAACTGTCAAAAGGTCATAACGTTTTGCGGGATAAAAAAGTTCAAAGTGTAGGGACTTCATATGGGATAGCCAAAGTACCCAACTGCAAACGTCCCGAGAAAAAACCTCGCGTAAGATTGCGTCTATGGCATAAGGGCGTAACTAATTGGTAAAAGGCTTGCATAAGAGGGGAGGGGATCCAGACGTCCTTGGCATAAGGGCTTAACTAATTGGTAAAAATAAACCTAGCGTAAGAGTGCATATCCAGACGTTCTTGGCATAAGGGCTTAACTATTTGGTAAAAATAAACCTAGCGTAAGAGTGCATATCCAGACGTTCTTGGCATAAGGGCTTAACTATTTGGTAAAAATAAACCTAGCGTAAGAATGCATATCCAGACATCCTTGGCATAAGGGCTTAACTATTTGGTAAAAATAATATTAAGACTTAGCACATTCTTGCATTTTTAAAATTTTGAATTTCGCGCTAGCCGTCGGCGCTAGTCACCATCTTGATAACAATTTTGAATTTTCAAATTTCCCGCCATAAAATTTCGACTTAGCTCACTTTTGCATTAATTTCGACTTAGCACACTCTTGCATTTATAAAATTTTGAATTTCGCGCTAGCCGCCATATTGTTCCGGAACAGGAAGATCCGCCATATTGTTCCGGAACAGGAAGATCCGCCATATTGTTCCGGAACAGGAAGATCCGCCATTTTGTTCCGGAACCGGAAGTGCCGCCATCTTGGAGGGGAAGTGATGACGTAATCACCCCCCACCACTATGACGTCACCACCCCCCACCCCGTTTCCCCTACCGGGATTCAAAAGGGGCATATAACTACTAACAGTTAACACAATGATTGGCCTCATAGTTTATTTCTTGTATATTCTCTAAATTATACATGCATTTTTGCACTCCTTAGCTAGTAAGTGGTACTTACGAACGTTGTTTACATGGATCGTAAGTTGACATTCCCACACAGTCTTGTTGCTAAGGGTGGTTGCGATGAGGTTAAATTACTTACGGTCCAAGCGCTACGTCATAATTCATTACGATACACTTCATAATACAAGCCTTTATGGGCACGGCCCCCAGGACAAATATTCGGTTCCCATAACAACATCACATGCGAATCACTTTCTGAAATAAACATCTATTTTCAAGAATGTATTTACATAATATTTTCAGGTAATATCACAATTAATATAATTAAATTGATATAAATAATCATCGTGCAAAAAATAGCATGCAACACACGGGCCGTAAAGGCATTTACGGGTCTCGAAAACTTAAAAACCCTCGGCTGCGCCTCGGGTTTTCAATCTGTTTCCTCGACCCGTAAACGTGCCTTACGGCACTTGTATCGCAATATACTATTTACGTTTTCTTTAGTTTTATTAAGTGCCAGTATGGTACTTTATGAGATTGTGTGGGGGACGGGAAAATGTCTGTCTGTCTGTCTGTGTGTCTGTACGCGCGATAACTGAAATAGGCCCTAAGCTCTATCGGATTTTCATTGAACTTGGTATACACATTTATAACGTCCATGGGAAGAAGCCTATTGATATTGGACCAAATCGGTTGACCGGTATCGGAGTAATGCCCAATTTAGTGCCTATTTTAATGGTAGTATACACGAAAGGTGCGATAACTCAAATACGTTTTATCGGAATTTCATGAAACTTGGTAAACGCATTTAAGACGTCCATGGAAAGAAGCCTACATAATTTATACCAAATCGGTTGACCGGTACCGAAATAAAGAGTAATTAACAGTCACATCTATTATAATATAATCTTCGTTCTCCGACAATTCGAAGCATTTTGATTGGCTTGCGTAACAAATAACGTAACAAATTGCCAGTCTTAAATTGATATTGTTAGCCCGCCTTGATTGATTCATTTCTTCATAATGATGTCAGTGTAAATAATAGTGTAAATAAAATATTTTAAACACAACTAGCCGTTGAATATTGATATTATATTGTGCATTCTATCGATGACTACCGATATCTATATTAATTTTAATGTGAGTATTTTCTTATTCGTTCCTGTGCAGCAATATACCTAATGTAATTCCTAACAGATAGATTTCAGATTGACTTTTTATTCATTCATAACCTACAAGGCTGCTTTAAACTTGAAACAGATATATCAGCGATTCGTAAGCCTATTGCATCATTAATATTATTGCCAGCGCATTTTGTTTTTGGAGTTTAACTCGGAGATCTATTACAAAAATAACTTTTCTGCATTGGCCTATCATAATTGCGTTTATCACTGATTAAAAAAAGCATACTGGCACTTTGTCACCCCTGATGCCACTTCGTTGCTAAGGAATCTAAATAATGTAACGGAAAAACGGTCATTTGACAACTGTTTACAATTCTTGAGAAAAGGTAGCCTACAATGAAATCGACAAGTTTTACACTGCGGAGATAGAAGGTACCTTCTCATCTTAATAAGCAGCATTCATTTTTTATTTTTCTTATTCATTTCTGTGAGCCTTGGAATTGCTTAAGTAGCATTTCAGTGATGCCGTACAAATTACAGAAGATGCATTACACGTCTTTCGAAACCCGCTTCTTTCCAAACAGTTCATTAAAACAGCAAGCTACTTCAGAATTTCACGTGTAATAAGAAATGCACAACTAGCGCTCCCCGGGCCATGAAATGTAACTAATCTGTCGCATAAAGAAAGCGGTTATTATGCGGGGAAGGAACCTCTAAATATTGCAGCTGCAAAAACAGCCAGTAAAGAATAAGAAGACTGCAGGCGGGCACTGCGAAATTTCTCATCTCATTTGTTGCCATCGCGATTTCTCATCCTCAGTTACGAGATGCAATAAACAAGACAGCAAACGCCATTAAATTAAAACAAACTTGCAGATATCTCTGCTTTTAGGCCGAACTAATGTGCAGAAGTGCAGAAAGTCATGGACTCTATAGCTATGTGCATTGGAGGTGAGAGCAAGAACGTTGTATGTACAGTCAGCTGCTAATCGGATGGGCCGACCCTTAATCATCTACTCTTATACAATTCAACAGCCCTAAATAGCGTGCTCACTCGCTCGCCCACTTTGTGAGACATCGGGTATACTCGGCGATGTTCGTCTCTCGCAGTCTAAACTTTCACGAAGAGTACAAAATTAGGAAAACCGTTTCTATATTATATAAGGCCTAAGTGAAATGAACAGAATGAACAAATATTCTAATTTTATTTTTACTTACAATTTTCATAGCTCTGAACCACAAACATTTTTAATATACTGCCAGTGTAAATTTCTTAAAAATCCTGGAGTCAATTAATAATGGCGGGCGAAGCCGCGAGCACCAGCTGTAATATATTGATAGCATCGCGGACAATAAAAATCCAAACAAACCTCTCCTTCCCTTGAAAAATTATACAATTTGTGAAAATTACACTGAATTTATCAAATAAAATTCAAATCATATTCATCTGTCAACAAACAGTTGAGAAACGATAGCTACGTATTATCCACCGCCGTCTCGAGAATTACACAAGAGTAATACAGTCCAGAAGGCATTGGTAGGCTATTATCAGTGTTCACAGTTAGCTTTGGAACTGCATAATCGAATCTGAGATCATTTTCCCAGCGCTTTCTAATCGTGGAATGTACTCTAAAGCAGGAATTTTAGCTGTTTCATTAATTATTAATGGTTTAGTTTATGAATAATTCGCGTGCAAGTGTTAATAAATATAATGCTTTAATAATTATTATACTCTTAATTTTTATATTTCAATTAATTATCGTGGGCGAAGCTGCGGGCACCTGCTAGTTATAAAACAATCTGACGTGAAAGTCACATCACTTCCTCTGCCCAAATAAAAGTTAGCATCTTAGTATATATACTGAAATAAAAAGAAAATAGATTAACGGTAAAGTTGCCAGTATTCACATCTGATCCTTGTACAGAATCGCAATACACAATTTTACGCTAATTATGCTATAAATACCTTAGAGCCCCTTCTTTAAATGTTGCGACTAAAATCGCAGGCTAAGGACAAACTAAGAAAAAGAAGAAGAAAAAACAAGTGATTGTAAACGTTTATTGAACTTTCCGCCGTTAAAAATGATTTCCGAAATTTATCAAATATTCCCCTCAGATATTTCTTTGCTCTAAGCATGGCCAACAATACAGCTTTCTCACTTCACATTCTTATTTAGAATAAGAGGCCGTGAAAGAGCGCGACCCTTAATCGTTATAAAAATAAGTTTTATGGAGCTGTTTACAAGTGCAATCGAAGGTTCTGAGTTCACTTTCCGTAAATTTGTTCTTGGAATAAGGTATCCTGGCTATTGTTTCCCTAGTTTTTCTAAATAATCTATTCAACAGGAAAATAATTGAGCTATTATTACGAAACGCGTCCACAAATTAACTTTCCCTAGGGCCGTTTACATAAACAAAACAAAATTTCATGAAAATATTTATTGCAACAGATATAACAAGTGTTCAGCTATTTTTCAACATATTGGCCACAGGAATTGAAACATTTCTGTCATACCGTGGGACCAACTTTTGAACACTTGTGTCGTAGAAGTCTGCCGCCTGGGATTTGAACTACTGTGTGACAAACTTCTCCGTTTCTCTGTCATTCTCTGGCGTGGGAAAAGATGGAAATCACTGGGAGCGAGGTCCGGGCTATAGGGTGGATGTTGAAACATCTCCTAGCCGAACTTTTGCAGGAGACTTGTAGGGAGGTGTTGAAGTCTCCATCCTACAGCTCGGACCGCGCACCCAGAGATTTTAATCTTTTCCTACACCTCAAGGAATGAAAGAGAGGAGGAGATGTTTGTCACACACTGGTTCAAATCCCAGGCGGCATACTTCTACGACACAGGTGTTCAAAAGTTGTTCCACGGCATGAAAAATGTTTCAATTCCGGTGGCGAATATGTTGAATAATAGCTGAACACTTGCTGTATTTGTTGGAATATATTTATCCACGAAATTGTGTTTTGTTTCTGTAAACAGCCCCAGGGAAACTTACTTTGTGGACGAGCCTTGTATGTTAAAAGTTTCAGATCTTTGCGTGCCGTGGATTTTAGTGGTCATCGCAAACAGACAGACAGACAAACACTTCCTCTTTTTTGCCTATATATTCAATGAATTTCCAATGTACGGCAGTTTTGACAACATGGAAAATTTAATTTTCAAGATTTCTCCACGTACATTTTCTTAAATTTACCATGATCATCATTATTTAATATACAGTAGCCTAAACATTTCCAAGTGTTTAGCCAGTTAGGAGATATTCCCCAAGGCTCCCTATTAGTACCGGAATCAACATAATGCGCTTCCCGCATCTCCGTAGCAACGCATCTTCATTCATTCATATCATTATTATTATTACCCAAGATTTATGACAAATATAGCGTTCCTAAATACTTCGGGTATACGAGGGCTCTAATTTCCCCGTCAGAAGCTGGTTAGGGAAATGAAATATGTTTGTAATTATACTGCACTGTTTAGTGTTATTAAGTTGGCATTCCTTGGCACCTCGTTGTGGCTTGCAATTAGCCAGAAAACCAAAACCCAGAATCACTGGAAATTGAAGGGTTCCCAACCAAAAGGATACCCGTATTACCTTTCTAGCTGTGTAATCTTTTTAAGGAGAAAAAACTTAATCAGCGCATGCGCTCTGTAGTTTGGACGATTCCTTTTTTAATTTACTCTTTTGTCTCATTTTAACGAGCATCATGCTAACATAAGGGGTGTACAAATATTGCGAACCGGCCGGGATGGTAACGTCTTGGACTCGCATTCGGGAGGTCCCAGGTTCAAATCCCGTGGCCGGCCAATTTGACATGGTTTTTTTCATAGTTTCCGAAGACGTAAAGGCAAATGCCGAATTGGATATTTACATAACATAAATCATCCTCACCATTTCATCCTGTATCATATCCATTTAAATTAATATCAGTTGAAATTTACTCCATCAAAATACGCCGATAATAGAAACAATTGACAAGCAATAGTTCCATGGCCTACATTACTGTATAGGCAAACATCCAGAACTCATGATATAGCCTCAAAGCTAAAAGGAGTATAAACACATAGCTGAAATTAAAATAAATATTTTATAATATATATATAAATAAATAAATAAATATATATATATATATATATATATATATATATATATATATATATATATATATATATATATATATATATATATATAATACTTACTTATGTCTAGTATGTCTAGTATGTTTAAATGTTTTACTTAGATTTGCCAGGCTATCAAGAAATGTCTCTTACACTCTCACATAACTTTCTCTACCCTTAACCCTTAAGTCAGTATTCTGTTACATTAACGGGGGTGGAGAGATCTGAGTGAACGCTCAGAGTTAAGAGGATTTTAACAATGAAAAAACTTACGAAATGTGAATTTAATTATTATTCAGACATGGTTAAGGTATTCCGGCGTAGAATACACGGCTGCATTGCAGTAGTCCGCATTCTTTTGACTCAGCCTCTTTCAAAGTCGCATTATTCGTTAGGAAATGCTTAAAAACTAAGTAATTTTTATAAGTTACAATAAGTTGCTTATAACTACCCTTCAGAGAGTTTATTGAGGGAAATTTTCGAATAAAGGTTTTATCGTGTAACGGTTTATCGGGCTTCCAACCGAGTGAAGAGGAGGATGGATTGCAAGCTTTCAACGGCTGCCATCTTGTGGGAGAAGTGAGCTGAACTTGGAAAATTAGAAATGTCTTTTTATTTGCATATTGCTCGCTTATAGCAAAAAGCAGACAAAATCTCCCTAAGTATGTTTTTCAAATTTCAGTATATGTCCCAAAATGTAGGAGATAACGGAATTGCAAATATGTCAATGTTAATCTCCCACCATCTCCCCTTAAGGTTTTCACCCAAAAAGTGTCAAATTAAACTGCCATAGGCCTATCTTAGAATAATTAGCGTAAAGGATATTTAAATTATTACGAGTATTATTTTTTAGATATTCCAAAAAAAAACTTTAGTCATATTCTTAATTGCGTTTTCTAATTGTTGATATGCAGATGGCTCTGGCTCTCTAAAACGTTATGAAATGTATAACAAATAATTAATTTCGAATTCAGAACCACTACTGTATCATCTACAACTAGCGTGGATCTGCCTATGCAAGCACCCTACTGTTCGCGCCTTGTGGTACACCCTTTGAGAGAAATACAATAACACTTCAAGACAAGTCCAAATATATGCAAAGTTTTATGTTAGTGAACTTAACAATCACGACATATTTTTAACAATCACGACATATTTTTAACAAGTGCGCTTGTGTTTATTCACTTGTCCTGCAATTCAAACGCATTCGAATGCAAATATTACCAGGACTGCATTCTTTTCGATGTTCTGATGTTTGGCCCTCATCCAGTTCTGTCTAACAAGCAAGGCCTTCTGAGACACTTTCCATTGCAATGCATGTGGTCCGATTTTTCAAACTATTACGACCTCTTCATTTTATCTCCTATTTATTATCTTTTCCCTCTCTTTCTTTTCATCTTTTCTTTTATAACTATCTTTCGCAAACATAATAATCGGTGGATCTTTTAGATGGGGCAAACGATCAAATTTCATATTTAGGATGCATAGAAAAAATATAGACTATAAATTTAATGTGTTACCTTTTGCTCAGTTCTAAAAATAGACAATTTAAAAATAATTTACTTATCTTTAATGTAGTCCATTATCGTGTATGGGGAGGACCTAATAATAATTATTTTTATTATTATTATTATTATTATTATTATTATTATTAATAATTATATTTTTATATTACGATTTTTCATTCTAAATCTCTTGACTATCCCTCTAAATTAATATTTTCTCAATTTAACGAAAATTCCGACCGCATTAAGTTTTCTTTTGTTTCCGACTTTGGAGTTATCGCGCGTACAGACACACGGACAGACAGACAGACATTTTCCCGTTCACCACACAATCTCATAAAGTCCATAATAATAATAATAATAATAATAATAATAATAATAATAATAATAATAATAAACTAAGGTGAACTGATGTAACAAAATGCCAGAATGCTTTTGTTTAATCAGTGATAATTGCAATTTTGATATGCAGAAAATAAGTTATTTTTGTAATCGATTTCAGAGTTAAGCTCCAGATCGATTCATTAAGCAGGGCTTACGGAAGAACAAAGGTCTAGTTTTTTAAGCATATGTGAAGGAATAGTGTTATTTGTCAAAGCTAACTGTATTGCAACTTCCAAAGCCGTATATGAACACTGTAAAACAATATGTTGTCATTAGAACTGATTTGCATTTGATAAATTCTTTATAATATATTAGCATAAAATAGGCCCTAAATTGGGCATTATCCCGATACCGGTCAACCGATTATGTCCAATATCAATAGGCTTCTTCCCATGGTTACAAATGCATATACCAAGTTTCATGAAAATCCGATAAAGCGTGTTTGAGTTATCGCGCGTACAGACAGACATTTTCCCGTCCCCACACAATTTCATAAAGTTCCATTCTGGCACTTAATAATAACAATAACGTGGAAAAACTGTAAACAAACCTTTCAAATGTATAATTTATTCAATACAGTAAACGAACTTGAAACAACTTTCAACAGCTTTTAACTTTAGAGTTTATGCGTATTTCTATAAAAATATACTGTGTTTATGACTCAGTGTCGCAGGCGGTTTGCAAGAATCAGTAAATTGATTTTGTACAGAAGTTGGGAATAATTATAAAAGCACTTGAATGCAGTTTGTGTTGTAATTAAAACAAATGCTAGCGATGCACCTGTCGGACGCCCCGGGGCTGCGTAGGGGTGTACAATCATTACCATATTTAAATAATCGCTTCGTTGCCGTTGGTTCGCTTGTTCAAATCCAGATGAGAGCAGTTTTTTTAATTAAGTGCCAGAATTGTGCTTTATGAGATTGTGTGGGGAAGGGAAAATGTCTGTCTGTCTATACGTCATTCCAAAAACACTTTTTTCGGTTTCTAGGCACCGTGAAACATGCTTTACCGGTGTTATCTCGATTTCGATTTTTTGTCACGATCACAATACTTTCTCCATACTAGGCTACGCATAATAGTAAGGCAGAAGTTTAAGTGTCGACTGAAATCAGTAAATGACTGTTTTTATGCAGTTCAGAAACTTATATCTTCTAGTTTTTTTTTGTCTAGAAGTCTAAAAATAAAAATTTATAAGACTATTATCCTGCCGGTTGTATTATACTAGGAGGTGCCCGTGGCTTCGCCACGATAATTCTTTTAAAAATTAAAAATTAAGAGTATAATAATTATTAAAGCATTATAGGCCTATTTATTAACACTTGCACGCGAATCATTCAGAAACTAAGCCATTAATAATTAATGAAACAGCTAAAATTCCTGCTTTAGAGTACATTCCACGACATGAAAGCGCCCCCTGGGAAAACTATATCAGAATCGATTATGCAGTTCCAACGAACCTGTGAACACATAATACGTATTGTTTCTCAGCTGTTTATTGACATGAATATGATGTGAATTTTATTTTATCAATTCAGTGTAATTTTCAGAAATTATATAATGTTTCAAGGGAAGGAATGGTTTGTTTGGATTATTATTATCAGCGATATTTCAAGAGATAAAACCATCAATATTTTACAGGTGTTGCCCCCGGCTTCGCCCGTCATTATTCATTGACTCCAGGATTTTTAAGAAAATTACACTGGTAGATTATTAAAAATGTTTGTGGTTCAGAGCTATGAAAATTGTAAGTAAAAATAAAATTAGAATATTTGTTCATTGTGTTCATTTCACTTAGGCCTTATATAATAAAGAAACGGTTTTCCTTCCTAATTTTGTAGTCGTCATGAAAGTTTAGACTGCGAGAGACGAACATCGCCGAGTATACCCGATGTCTCACGAAGCGAGCGAGCGAGCAAGCACGCTATTTAGGGCCGTTGAATTGTATAAGAGTAGATGGATGTGAGACATGGCCCCTTACATAATTTGAGAGTGTTCGAAAACAGGGGGCTTAGAAAAATATCCGGACCTAAGAGAGATGAAAACTGCATAAGGACGAACTTCATAACCTGTACTCTTCACCGGATATAGGAAGGGTAATTAAATCACGGAGGATGAAATGGGCTGGACATGGGGGAGGAAGGATATATTTCGAAAGTATTGACTGGGAGATCCGAAGGGAAAAGACCACCTGGAAGACCTAGACGTAGGTGGGAGGATAATATTAGGATAGATTTGGTGGAAGTAGGATTTGCGAGGGATGTTTGGATGGAGTTTTTAGCATAGAATAGGGTTGAATGGCGGGCTCAGGTAAGCGCGGAAATGAACCTTCCGGTTCCATAAAAAATATAATATTCCTATATGCTTACAAAGTGTCATAAACCTAAACCTAAAAATTGGCCTACTTATAAGAAACTGTCATGAAATTATTACCTCTTTTCCTAAAATTGCTGCTTACTCTATTTGTTTAATCAATGGCAATAGACCAGCGTTTCTCAACCTTTTTGAACCCGAGGACCTCTAAAATGTCTAAACAAATTTACGGACCCCTAATTTTACATCCCATTTTTAAAAGAAGGCCTATATTCTTAATATTTGGGGTATTAATTATAGGTCATTATAACGAAATATGTGAAACAATTTTACTTCTTTACTTTCCACTTGCTTTATGATATTTTTTAATTACGTCTGCGGACCATCTGCACCATCTTTCGCGGACCATAGGTTGAGAAACACTGCAATAGACAATTCCTAAGCAAACTAAAGGAATGTTATTTATTTATAGAACCCGGAGGTTCATTGCCGCACTTACCTGAGCCCGTCATACAACATTTTTTTTGGTAATGTAGGCCTATAACTAACTAGGCCTATGGCTAAATTAATATTTATTTATTTATTTATTTATTTATTTATTTATTTAACCTGGCGGAGTTAAGGCCATAAGGCCTTCTCTTCCACTCAGCCAGGGCAAAAACATGAAATACATAATGATAATAATAATAATGATTAAAAATAAATTAAAAAAGAACTGATATACATGAATACAAGAAACGAACATTAAATACAAAGAAAAAATTAGAACATAGGATAGAATTAGAAATTAGAATATAGGATATATATATGCATAATGAGAGAGTGGGATGCCCCAAGGCTCTGAGCTTTGTCCTCCCCTGTACTTACAGGAATGGTACAAATTACAGGAATTCTCAGCTCACAAAGGACATTTCTGAGAAAAGGTGAAATCCACTGAAACTATTCAAGCTGGACGCTTTTTCTGGGTCAGTCGGACTTTGTCTACTTGACTCATTAACCACTGTCACAAAGTGGGATTACATTATGTGAAGCACTCACATAATTTTCTCCACTCTAAACTTATATCTAATACGATGCATGCCGCCTATTGAGATCACTTCAGGACGCAGCCAATCTGATAATGTTAACCGAATGATAACAGTAGCCGAAGGAATTAAATGAACGATATTTATTCATATGTAAGATAATACACTACAAAACACAATTAAAAATATTTATTCATAAAATAATACGTAACTGTGAATCATTGAACCACTCCTAATACAGAATTATACTGCAAGCAACTATTTTTTTCAATCAATAAAAAGTTATTAATTGTTTTTACTTTCCTTGAGGAGTCCGTTAACCAATACTCCATACTCAGTTACGAGTATTTTTGGAAGTCTATATTGATCTGTGGTGAACACCGCGTAGAAAACATTTAATGCCTGTCTGTTCAAGTCTTTTCATTTTACACTAGCCATCACTGCATGTCAACACTGTTATCTTCATAAATCAAAAGCTGCAGCTTTACTGTGGGGTGAAGCATGTTTTATAGCTTAAAAGATAAAGTTAGGTAATGCCACCCTTTCGAACTGGTCATCCTGTGAGCTGGGAACACAATGCAGTTGAGTTAGAAACGAAACCGTTAAAAACGAAATAAAGCCGCAAAAAGGAAAATGTGATAACATAAACCGAATCTTTGATCACAATCAACAGCATTTTTTCAATGTATCAGTATCAATCCGTACGGGACTTCATAAAAATGATAACATTACCCGACTGATAACATTATCTGCGATTACATTAAGCGGCGTTCACTGTATTATTATTATTATTATTATTATTATTATTATTATTATTATTATTATTATTATTATTATTATTATTATTATTATTATTATTAAACCTTATTTGTAGTGAAACATAGAAATCCAATTCTGAGGGTCAGAAAAAGGATATTATTTTACTTTATCGTAAGAAACGATTCTGAGAAAAGTCTTAGGATATTAATTAGTCTGAGGAAAAGTATAATTTCTATTACAATTTGTAATGAGCGAACCACGTCATTTGTAGAGACCCCACAGACAGGAACGAAAGGAGAAATCCAAGAATAAATACAAATTCCTTTGTCATACATAAAGAAGTACATCAGCACCCAGGAAGTCACTCCAGGAGTCTTACTTCAATTAAAGAAATATCTCTAGTCAGGGCTGCCACCATAACCATTGCCGGAACACTTCCTACAGGCTGTTAAAAGAACATCAGGTTTATACAAACAAAATATTTTCATACTGTGGAAAAGTTCTCAATATTTCCACTAAACTTGAAACAATTTCTAACCTAAGATTTTTTTGTAGTGAAGGTAAGGCAGTGTTTAAAAACAGGGGCTTAGGAAAATATTTGGGCCTAAGAGAGAAGAAAACTGCATAACGACGAGCTTCATAACCTGTACTCTTCACCGGATATAGTAAGGGTAATTAAATCACGGAGGATGAAATGTGGGAGGAAAGACATATCTCAAAAGTAATGACTGGAAGACCCGAAAGGAAAAGACCACGTGGAAGACCTAGACGTAGGTAGGAGGACAATATTAGGATGAATTTAAAGGAAGTAGGATTTGCGAGGGATGGTTGGATGGAGTTAGCACAGAATAGGGTTGAATGGCGGGCTCAGGCAAGCGCGGCAATGAACCTCAGGGTTCCATAAAATTGATAATATTCCTTTAGCTTGCTTAGGAATCGTCAATATTTTTTAGATACGTCTTTCCTCCCCCATGCACGCAACATGTCCAGCCCATTTAATCCTCCGTGATTTATTTACCCTTACTATATCCGGTGAAGAGTACAGGTTATGAAGCTCGTCGGTTTGCGGTTTTCATCTCTCTTAGGTCCGAATATTTTCCCAAGCCCCCTGTTTTCGAACACTCTCAGATTATGTAAGGGGGCCAAGTCTCACATGCTTATAATACAACCGGCAGGATAATTGCCTTATAAATATTTTAGATTTCCGGACAGAAGATGAGAAGATAAGAATTTCCGAATTGCATAAAAACAAGAATTTCATTATTTGATTCGCCACTTAACTTCTGCCTTAATATTATTTGTATCTGTAATTACTGTTCACAGATATTTGAATTTTTCCACTTGTTCGAACGATTTACCGTCTATTCTAATATTTTGTAGAACATTATTTTGACGTTCCATGGCCATATACTTAGTTCTTTCTGTATTAATTTCCAACATTAATGCAGGCTTCGAAAATACTTTCTGCATTTCTCTCGATTGTGTTTATGTAATCGCCCAACAGACAAACGTCATCAGCGTAAGCTAAAATCGGGTAACTAACATTTAATTCTAAGCCTGCGTTGTTTTCCTGAACTTTCCTAATTACATTATTCCAAAGAAAAATTAAAAAGTAAAGGTGATAGTGCATCTTTTCAAGCAACTCTGAATGGTTTTCCTATCTGTTAAATGTCACGATTTGTATAATTTCTTTTGTAAACTCCGCCGAACCACAGAGTAAACACCCAGCGAATTGGATGCATAGGAAGGGCACAGAACCATAGACAGGTGAAGTCTACACATCTACACCTCAGGCCGGGTTCCTTCTACACCATTTCAACCTCAATTTCGGAAAAAGTAATTTCAATTTCGGAAAAAGTAATTCCAATTTCGGAAAAAAGTAACTTCAATTTCGGAAAAGGTAATTTCAATTTCGGAAAAAGGAACTTCAATTTCGGAAATGCGAGGGCTATGAAGAGGGTATAGTAAAGTTGGTACCACGCTAGGACAAATGACTCAATCGGAGTGAGATTATGTAGAGAAGTAGCTGGAAGGTGTACCTAAATGTTCCAAATAAAACAGTTTGGATTTTCACTGTGGTTTTCATTTTATGCCCCATCGAATGTTTAAAAAAATAGCCCTCGTATTTCCGAAATTGAAGTTACTTTTTCCGAAATTGAGATGACATTTTCCGAAATTGAAATTACTTTTTCCGAACTTGAAATTACTTTTTCCGAAATTGAAATTACTTTTTCCGAAATTGAGGTTGAAATGGTGTAGTAACAGTGGCACATATCTTCACTATTTCTACAAGCGAACAAGTAAATTGGTTGTAAAAATGAAGAGAAAGTCGTTAGCACTTCGCATCCCCGAAGGATACACCACCCAATTAAAATATGATTAATGCACTCACATAACTTTCTTTACTCTAAGCATGGCCAACTATAACTTACATCTTTCTCATTTCAAATTCTGATATAGAATAAGAGGCCCTAAAGAGCGCGTATTCAGTTGTTTCAACCTGATGCAAAGCTTTATTGTTCTCCAGGCAAGACTGAGTTTCTACAAACAATGGATGGTTTATAACTAGGATTCGGATGTTTATGACTAAAAAATTGGGAAATATGACTGAAAATATAACTCTTAAAAATGACTAAATATGACACAAAAAATCCTAAATATGACCTAAAAATAAAAAATAAATGTCCCAATTAAAAATGTTTAAAGACAGTAAATTCTTACATCACATTAATTCAATCAGATAATAACTTTTATAATTTTGGTGATTTACAGTTTTACTTGTAATGAACTTTTATTTTTAAAGAATTTTCTCCTGTTTGCTCGATTTATCAGCTCGAAAAACTCGTAATATTTTGTAGACCTTGCGTGACACTTTAAAATATGAACATTTGCATTAATTTTAAAATCTAAGTTACTATTAATTTGGCATAAACATTAAATTACGAAAATTTAACTCGGCCAAGTAGTATATAAACTGTAGGCCCTATAATTGTGCCCTTTTAACGAATTTGTAACTGAAATATGACGTTAATTTATAAATATGGCCAACACCATAAAATAGCCAAAATATGACTTTATATGCAAAATAAAAACGACCCGATTAGGATAACAAGCGTGCAATTCGTGTTCAATTTGTGTTTTCTGCTAGAATGGAGGTCAGGATAAAAATATGACATGTCTTAAACATCCGAACCCTTTCAGAGAATTTCCCGTTCTGGAGCTAGGCTGGGTTTTTTCTGGGGTTCTTCCTCACCTGTGAGACAAATGTCGGGTAACTTAAGGCCCTTGTGGTCCCTAGGTACCATCTGGCCGTCATTATCATCTTCATCCTATCCTCGCCTTGTTTGGAGTGAGTATGTGTGTGTGAATGGTGTGTCTCGTCCTATGTGTTCGTGTTGTCTCGGAGGTGGCCTCGGCATTGGGCTGATCACCTATCCGAAGTAGCTCTTACATTTTGCAAGGAGCCTGTAATGAAATTTATTAAGACCCGAGTGTGATTAGTGAAACGAGCGAAGGGACTTTCATAACTAGCATACGGGTATCTTAATTCCTATTATAGGCAAGCTGCAAAGGTGATACAAATCCCGCTGTTTAGTGACCACGGGTGAAAGTAGATCAGTTTCAGATTGAATCCCGTATGGCAATCAGAGACAAAATTGTTGAAAGCTTTCGGCCACCCGTTTCGTTCTGCGGACCACATGTTAAGAACCGCTGCACTACTATGAAAACAATACATGTCTGATACCAGAGGCTTTGTCACTGGAGTGTGTTGTCCAGGTGTGGAGGAGCTCTTCACATCTCCCTGGGGTGCCACAGGGTGCCCACAAACATCCAATACTAAAAAATTATCTTATCTTTTATATTAGGAGTGCAATACAATATTAACTGTCCTGTTCTACTCACTGTTTTTATTAAGTGCCAGTATGGTACTTTATGAGATTGTGTGGTGGACGAAAAAATGTCTGTCCGTCTGTCTGTCCGTCTGTCCGTCTGTCCGTGTGTCTGTACGCACCATAACTCAAATACGCTTTTTCGGATTTTCATGAAACTTGGAAAACACATTTATAATGTCCATGGGAAGAACCCTATTGATATTGAACCAAATCGGTTCACCGGTACCGGAGTAATGCCCAATTTAGTGCCTATTTTAATAGATTATAATAGAAAGGCGCCATCACTCAAATACGCTGTATCGGATTTCCATGAAACTTGGTATACCCATTTATGACGTCCATAAGAAGTGCCTTATTGAATTTGAACCTAATCTGTTGACCGGTACCGGAGTAAAACCCAATTTAGTGTATATTTAAAAGACGCGGTAACTAAATACGCTTTACCGGATTTTTATGAAACTTGGTATACACATTTATAATGTCCGTGGGAAGACGTCTATTCATAATGGATAAAATCGGTTGACCTGTTTCGGAGTAATGCTCAATTTAGTGCCTATTTTATGGTAATATACGTATTCGAAAAAATTTATAAAAAAAATGAAAATCAGTTATCTTGACAACATAGCCTATTGTTTTACTGTGATCTTATAAGGCCTTGGAAATTAAAATACAGGTAGCTATGACAAAAAACATATTGATTTACATGCGCTTATCCAACTAGACCGTTAAAATGACCGATGGTAGACCTTTCTTCTTCCGTAAGCCCTGCTTAATGAATAAATCTGGAGCTTAACTTGGAAATCAATTAAAAAAAACACATTCTGCATATCATAATTGCTGTCATAACTGATTAAAAAAAACATACTGGCACTTTGTTACATCAGTTTACCTGATTTTATTTTTTACACCTGTATAGTCTACTACCGTAAGTCAGAGCGCGAAATATTCTTATTAAGTAGGAGCAGGGAAATCTCTGTCCGTCTGTCTGTCCATCCGTGTGTCTGTACGCGCGATAACTCAAATATGCTTTATTAGATTTTCATGAAACTTTGTAAACGCATTTATAAAGTCCATGGGAAGAAGCCTATTGATGTTGGAACAAATCGGTTGACCGGTGCCGGAGTAATGCCCAATTTAGTGCCTATTTTGTAGTAATATAGCCTAATAGAATTTATCAAATGTTAATCAGTTCTCTTGACAACATATTCTTTTACAGTGTTCATATTAGGCTTTGGAAGTGCAATACAGGTAGTTTTGACAAATAACAGTACCCACATATTCCTTCACATATGCTTATCAAACTAGACCTTTGTTTTTCCGTAAGCCCTGCTTAATTAATCGATCTGGAGCTTAACTCGGAAATCGATTACAAAAATAACTTATTTTCTGCATATCATAATTGCAATTATCGCTGATTAAACGAAAGCATTCTGGGACTTTGTTACATCAGTTTACCTGATTTTATTCTTTCAATTTCAGTAACTAAAAATCTAATTTAGCAGTAGATACTGCCACAAACAATCACTTATAACATAAACTAGTTAACTATTGGTTTTTGCTCGGAAGTGTTCGGAAATATTGGGCAGTTATCGGTATAATTTGAACTTCACAATAGTAATATACAAATACTAGCTTAAAACACCCGGCGTCGCCCGGGTTTTGTGTTTTGTAATTGGAAATTAACTTATGAAGGATTTTCAATTTTAAATTCTAGGTCCTTATATAGGCATTTATAATTTGAAATAGGAAGAACGACTTATTACACTCAAACTATTCCCTCAGAAAACGCTTGATATAGTTCTTTTATGGCTCATAGAGGATCTAGAATTTTGCATCCCATCGCTTGTACAGTGCACAGCAAGCCTGGTAGATCTTTAAATAAGAAGAAACAGAAATTCCTGTAACATAAAATTGTAATATCGAGGCGGGAAATTTCCCACTCTTATGTTACCATAAAGCCGTTTTGGGGATGAAATTAAACAGAAAGCATTATCACTTTCATACTTTTCTCTCCAAAAACCTGCGATATAATATAATAATATACACATTACCATACCTCGTTTTGTTTTCTCTATGTCCAGGGTAGAGAAAGTTATGTGATTCCATTATTTTAGTGGATTTCATTCTGTAATATTTATTTATAACATGAATTATTTTGATAACTTCTCTTATTTGTCAAAAGTGCATTTCATTTGTTTTTTCCAAGCCCATGTGATACCATTTGGCAACAATATATTCTGTGATTTGGAATTGATAATTCTATGTAAAAAGGGATTAAGTATTTTCAAAAACATTTAATTTTTGGCATTTAGAATCAGAATTTTTCAAAATCCTTTCTTAGTGAGCACCTACATTATGAAACGAAGGTACTGTCAAAATTCCAAGTCTCTACCTGTTATAGTTTAGGCTGTACGTTGATTCCTGTCATTCAGTCAATCAGTCAGTCAGTCATTCATTCAGTCAGTCAGGACAAAGCCTTTTATATATATAGAGATTGATTTTTTTTGTTCCGGAAACTAAAATAATAAAATAAAAATAGGAGTTTTCCAAAATATAAATTATAATACCTAACAGCTGGTGAATTTAAATTTCGCGCCCCGATTTTAGTGTTTGTAATTTGGGGATACTTTTTTCAAAATGACAGAATAAAAAACTGTTGGGATATAGGCCTAGGCCTAATAATACTCACTGACTTCAATTTTTTTTTTTCAAATTTTACGTTCTTAGCTTCTTACTATTACTCCTACGTCACACATTTGTCATCTTTAAACTCTCTGAATATTTTTAGTTTTTCGACGTGACACCACATCTGGGCACATGTCTTAAATTTATGCAAAGATGACAAATACAGCATTTACAGTGACAACGCTAGTGGATTGCGGGACAATAACATTCCATAGTTGCATGCTACAGAACCACAACAAAGAGCTGTATGTGGCCCAACATGTAACAAAAATCACAGTTACTAAGCAACAAGAAAAACTTAAAAGTTCCTTGTTTTATCCACAGCCTACTGTTATTACCACAATACAAACTACGGTAGGAGTTCACTTGTTTAACATCCATGGCCTGCATTTATCCCTAACATAGGACACGTGCACTTCTTTCTCACGTGATGCTGGAGATAATGGGAGGCTCTGGAATAATTACTGTTGACTTGATCTGGATCTGACAGGCGGGGATCCATCTTCACACCTCCAGTCTTAGCACGCAACACTAATACAACAAGGCGATGTTATTGTTATTATTAATAGCAAACTCGTGCTAACTTTTCACAGTTCTTCCCTTTTGACAGATGCCCGTATATTAATGAAATGTCAACGGAAATATATTTGAATATACGAGGCACGTCCAAATTCTAAGTTTCCTTCGGCCCGATACAGAAACAAAGCACACAATTTCAAGTAAACAGTTATTGCAACAGATACAGCAAGTTTTCAGCTATTTTTCAACATATTCGCCACAGGAATTGAGACATTTGTCGTGCTGTGGGACAAACTTTTGAACATTTGTGTCGTAGAAGTGTGCCGCCTGGTATTTGAACCAATTTGTGACAAACAGCTCCGCTTCTCTGGCATTTGAAGGAAATCACTGGGAGCGAGGTCCGGGCTGTAGGGTGAATTCACCCTCCTAATCGAACTTCTGTTGCTAGAAAGTGTTTAAAAATCCACTCTACAGCCTGAATATCGTTCCCAGTGATTTTCATCTTTTCCTACACCTTAAAAAATGGCAGAAAATGAATGAGCTAGAGATGGTTTTCACACAGTGGTTCAAATCTCAGGCGGCACACTTCTACGACACAGGTGTTCAAAAGTTCGTTCCACGGTAAGACAAATGCTTCAATTCCGGTGGTAATATGTTGAAAAATAGCTGAACACTTGCTGTATCTGTTGGAAAATATGTCCACAAAATTGTGTTTTGTTTCTGTAAACGGCCCCAGGGAAACTAAGTTTATGGACGCACCTCGTGGGTGTATATAAATATATAACACACACACACACATATATATATATATATATATATATATATATATATATATAATTTTTCAACTCTTTTTGTCAATAGATATACATTTGTTTCATAGCCCAAAATATTTTCTTCAAGAAATAAGTACCTATAAACCTATAGATAACAATATATATAATTAAAACCGGAGTAAAATCCTTTTCGATTGATCGATAGGCCTATCATTTATACGTATGGGCTCAGTTTTCGCTTTAATAAGAAATATTCACAATCTTAAGACCGTTATTTATCTTCATTGAGCTCTATTATTAAGTGCCAGTATGGTACTTTATGAGATTGTGTGGGGGACGAAAAAATGTCTGTCCGTCTGTCTGTCTGTCTGTCCGTCCGTCTGTCCGTGCGTCTGTACGCACCATAACTCAAGTACGCTTTTTCGGATTTTCATGAAACTTGGTATAAACATTCATAATGTCGATGGGAAGAACCCTATTGACAGTGAACCAAATCGGTTCACCGGTACCGGAGTAATGCCCAATTTAGTGCCTATTTTAATAGATTATGGCGCCTTTCTCATAGAAAGGCTCACTCAAATACGCTGTAACGGATTTTCATGAAACTTGGTATACCCATTTATGACGTCCATGAGAAGTTCCCTATTGAATTTGAACCTAATCTGTTGACCGGTACCGGAGTAAAACCCAATTTAGTGTATATTTTAAAGACGCGGTAACTCAAATACGCTTTACCGGATTTTTATGAAACTTGGTATACACATTTATAATGTCCATGGGAAGACGTCTATTCATAATGGATAAAATCGGTTGACCTGTTTCGGAGTAATGCTCAATTTAGTGCCTATTTTATGGCAATATACGTATTCGAAAGAATTTATAAAAAAAAATGAAAATCAGTTATCTTGACAACATAGCCTATTGTTTTACTGTGATCTTATAAGGCCTTGGAAATTAAAATACAGGTAGCTATGACAAAAACACTATTGTTTTACATGCGCTTATCCAACTAGACCGTTAAAATGACCCAGGTGGCCGAGATGGTAGACCTTTCTTCTTCCGTAAGCCCTGCTTAATGAATAAATCTGAAGCTTAACTTGGAAATCAATTTAAAAAAAAAAAAACATATTCTGCATATCATAATTGCAGTCATAACTGATTAAACAAAAACATACTAGCACTTTTTTACATCAGTTTACCTGATTTTATTATTGTTATGACCATCATCAGTTGATAGACTCTTTCTTTCAAGCGCCTAAGAGGTTCGTGTCTTACTCCAGCATTCAAGTCAATGTTTTGTAACTCGCAATAATAATTATTTGTAGTTGCTACGCAACCAACACGGCCTTCTGCTCTTCGGAATCCAAAATGACTAAACCGATAATTTATTGCATTGCCTACTGTATTTTTAAATCTTTCTCAATGAGGACGATGAAAATTAAAAATGATAATGTGTTTCTCAGATCACTTTCGAATGACAAAATTCACTATAAAATTTCCTGGAAACATAATCCCTAAACATGATAAAATCATTTAAACTAATGTAACAAAGTGCCAGAATGCTTTTGTTTAATCAGTGGTAATTGCAATTATGATATGCAGAAAACAAGTTATTGTTTTAATCTATCTTGAGATCGATTCATTAAGCAGGGCTTACGGAAGAACGAAGGTCTAAAGTTTGATACTTAACCTTAATTCAAACTCGTATACGCTGATATACGAAATTCTTATAAGTTAATAGGCTATGTCAACATTTCACAAAATACAAAGGCGAAGAACTCCACTTAATGTACGTATGCCTAGTTATTTCACAGTAATATACCTTCCGTATATAAACAGTATTCAACTTGATCAACGAAATAAACATCTGACTAGTTTGATAATCAAATGCCAAGGAATATGTCATGGGTAATTGTAATGAAAATTCCAAAGCCGTATATGAGCTTTGTAAAACAACATGTTGTCGTGATAACTTATTTGCTTTTGATAATTTTTTTCTAATATTTTACCATAAAATAGGCACTAAATTGGGCATTACTCCGGCACCGGTCAACCGATTTGGTCCAACATCAGTAGGCTTTTTCCAATGGACGTTATAAATGCGTATACCAAGTTTCATAAAAATCCGATAAAGCGTATTTGAGTTATCTCACATACAGACACACGGACGGACGGACAGATATTTTCCTGTCCCCCACACAATCTTATAAAGTACCATTCTGGCACTCAATAATGAAATTGCTCTCGTGAGAAGGGAAATATTAAGATATGTGGTTATTATTATTATTATTATTATTATTATTATTATTATTATTATTAACGCTTATCATCATCTTCTTCAAAATCTTAATTTTGAGCACACTGTATGTATTTTGTTCCGCTTCCACGGTTCTCCTTGGTCACTAGAAAGCTTTTCCACTTCGCTGGCGCCCTAAGAATTTTTAAAGACGGAGGTGTTGAGGTGGAAGTTGGCCGAATAGAGAAATTCGCTTAAGTGGGACGGACAAGAGAAGAATTCCTTCCAAAGAGAGTGGATTACAGACATCGCTAGCATTGCAGCGTGTGTAACTGGGCGGATGGAGCAGTCCTCCTAAAGTGGTCCTGACGTTGCCTTATCTCTAAGAATTCCCTTCGGCATAACGGAGGAGGAATGTTGAAAATTATGAGCAGCTTCTTGCTTTTGAGTTCTGTTTCATATCCTCTATTGAAGAAGCTTTCTCATTCGTGTTTATTAAGGGCCAGAATGGTACTTTATGAGATTTTGTGGGGGACTGGAAAATGTCTGTCTGTCTGTCTGTCCGTGTGTCTGTACGCGCGATAACTTAAATACGCTTGATCGGATTTTAATGAAACTTGGTATACGCATTTATATACCGTCCATGGGAAGAAGTCTATTCATATTGAACCAAATCAGTTGACCGGTACCGGGGTAGTACCCAATTTAGTGCCTATTTTAAAGTAATATATTAGAAAAAATTTAACAAATGCAAGTCGGTTATCCTGTCAACATATTGTTATACACTGATCATATACGGCTTTGGAATTTGCAATACAGTTAGCCATGATATATTCCTTTGCATTTGACATGTTTATTTCGTTGATCAAGTTGAATACTGTTTATATACAGAAGATATATTACTGTGAAATAATTAGGCCTACGTAAATTAAGTGGAGTTCTTCGCCAGTGTATTTTGTGAAATGTTGACACATTTTAAGAATATCTTATATCAGTGTATATGAGTTTGAATTAAGGTTAAGTATTTTCTTCCACAAGCCCTGCTTAATGACTCGATCTAGAGCTTAACTCGGATAAGAGTACAAAAATAACTTATTTTGTTCTTATCATAATTGCAATTAACTTATTACTGATTAAATAAAAGCATTCTGGCACTTTGTTATATCAGTTTATCTGATTTTATTTGGATAACTTTTGTTAACTGTCTTTTTAGTACACGCTCTCTAAAACAGATGCAACCAAGGCCGCTAAAATTACATATAACTGCATTCAAACTGCAGTTTTATCGGCCTAGTACTTTAAAGTCATCATGGCGATCTATAATCAAAATCCAGATGGCATTGACCAGTCACTCCAACTTGAACATGGATTTAATCATATAATTGGTGATCAACTAACAAATTTAAGCCAGCATGTTTCTTTATGATAATCAGAAACTTTACCAGGGTTTTTCGCAAAACAGGGTAGCCTAGTTCATCATTTAACAATAAATATAAGGCAACTTTTCGCATCTTCGTTCACAAGATAATTATTGCTTACCATGGATGCACCGGCATTTAATTGCAATATATTCCTTCTCATAGTCTGCTTCTGGCAACAGATCCAATTCAATGTTTCTGGCTTGGATTGAAATTTTCTCGGATTATCATTCATATTTTTACAAGCTTTTCATAAATTCCTACTTCTACTATTATCGTGTACCTATAAATAATTTACAATGGAAAATAACATAAATAACCATTTCAGCAATAAAAATCTCTCCATGCATTTTTACATTACATGGTCGTAAGCCAATGTAATATAACAATAATAATAATAATAATAACAGTATAACAGAATATGGTTGAATGGCGGGCTCATGTAAGCGCGACAATGAACCCCAGGGCTGCGTAAATTAGATAATATTCCTTGAGCTTAATAATATGTAAGTAAGTAATGTACTAAAATACTAAAATTGTATTTTATGCCCAAAATGGGTAAATGAACAATTAAGTTACCGAGCGAGGTGGCCGAGATGGTAAAGTCTTAGACTCTCATTCAGGTTCAAATGCGGCCAGTTTAACAGGGGTTTTTTCATGGTTTCCCCAGTCGTAAAGGCAAATGCCAAATAGGATGTTTTCATACCACGAATCATCCTCACCATTTCACTCTGTATCATATCCATTTAAATTAATATCAGTTGAAATTTACTACATAAAAATCTGATGTGAAAGTCACATAACTTCCTCTGCCCAAATAAAAGTTTGCAGCATACGCTAATTATGCTATAAATATCTTATAGCCCCTTCTTTGAATGTTGCGACTAAAAACGCAGGCTATGGGAAAAAAACAAGTGACTGCAAACGTTTATTGAATTTTCCGCTGTTAAGAATAATTTCCGAAATTTATCAAATATTGCCCTCAGATATTTCTTTACTGTAAGCAGGGCCAACAGTACATTTTTCTCACTTCACGTGCTTATATAGAATAAAATGCCTTAAATATCCGGGTATTGAGTTGTTCACCAGGCAAGTTGGTAGGTTATAACCACCCTTCAGAGAATGTTTTTGAAATGGTATAAGCAATCCATGTACAAAATTTAAAGGAAATTGTTTGAGCTGTTTATGAGAAAATAGCAAAAAACAAAATATTCTTCATGTAAAGTCCCCTTAAATATAAGAGAAGGTTGTCGCCAATCTTCACAGCCTCAGAAGGTACCTAACCCAAATACAAAATTTTGTTTTCGTACGATTTACAAGAAGCCGTAATGCAAAAAGCACGTATTCACAGTGGGTTGCTTATAACTACCCTTCAGAGAATTTGTTCGAAAAAATGTTTCAAATAAAAGTTTTAGCTCTTGGTACAAGCAATCCACGCGCAAAATTTAAAGAAAATCGTTAGAGCCGTTTTCGAGAAAATCGTGAAATACGAAAATTTCTTCATGTAAAGTCCCGTTAAAAATAAGGGAAATTTGTCGCCAATCTTCGAATCACATCCTCAGAAGGTACCTGACCCAAATATGAAATTTGGTTTTCATACGATTCTCCGTTTCGGAGCTAGCCTGTTCACAAACTTCCTCACAGACAGACACACAGACACACACACAGACATGTTTCCAAAAATAGTATTTTTGGATTCAGGGGGCCTTGAAACGTGTATATATGCTAAAAATTCAACTTCGAATTTTAGGGTCGAAAACAATACTTCCTCTACCTATAGTACCTATGGTAAGTATAGTAGTACCTAGCAGAGGAAGTAAAAAGCAATTCTGTGAACCCTTAATGTGATACGAGAACAAATCATTCAGGTTTCTAGGAAATTTCGCAATTTTCTTATTTTATATCCAAACTTATTCATATAACATAATTTTGTTCCTTACATAAGCCGCATTACATAATATATTACACCTTCAAACCCTTGTGCTGGTAGCAATCTATCGATTCATATCTTGCTTAGAATAAATATTGTAAAAACGCCATGCAAGATAATTGTTTTATAAAAACATGTACAGTCTAAAAGTCAAGCATATAATTTTGTAAAACAACAGACAGTTACAAAAACTTGTATTGTTCAAAGCAATGTGCCTCACCCCTCCAAACATACCTTGTGTTTAACTACCCTGGCACCCAAACCAAACATGCAATTACCGAATTTACCTAGAACTTCACACCTAGCATTAAAACATTTAATGTTTGTTTGAACAAAACCCAGCATCAAGTCAAACTTGTTTGCTCTATACCCAGATGTTGAGGATCTTAATTGTTAGGTCACACGAACACCTCTGGACCCGCTTTCGTGTGAAACAGTTGAAGATCACACCTCGTAGCTTGAATTAATTCGAGGGTAGGTATTTGTGAAGATTGCTGGCTTGGCCTCGCAATTAGAAGGTGGCCATGACAGAAGAGGTGTCGGGAGGGGGGGGGGAGGGCGCAAAGTGTGCCAAAGCGTCTCGGAGACAATGGCGATGTCTGATGTCGGAAATGCCTGTTGCTTGCTGTTGCTTGGCACCTGCTGATGTCATCCCGCGGCTTCTGCGTCATGGCCCGGCGATCATCTGCCCGCTACTGCAGGAACAGTAAGGCTTCTGAAGCGGCAGTTCTATCATAAGTGCATTATTTCTTAAAAGAGGAGTTTCCTTAAAAAATGAGATATGTAATGTATTCCTTGATTAAAATTATATACTTAATAGCTGGTAGCGATGAAAAATAAGGCTATTTTCCACAGTTTTTAGCCTTGCCCGAGAAACAACTAGAGGAAGTAACTGTAGCCGACTTCCTCTGGTACTGCCCCTGACATTTTACCGGAGTTCGATGTTGACGCCTGTTTATACGAAGCGCATCCATAAAGTAAGTTTCTCTGGGGCCGTTTACAGAAACAAAACACAATTTCAAGGAAATATTTATTGCAAGTGTTCAGCTGTTTTTCAACATATTCGCCACCGGAATTGAAACATTTGTCGTACCGTGGAATCAACTTTTGAATACCTTTATCGTAGAAATCTGCCGCCAGGGATAACCTTCTCCGCTTCTCTGTCATTCCCTGTCATTTCTTTATGTGTAGGAAATGATGGAAATCACTGAGAGCGAAGTCCGGGCTGTAGGGTGGATGTTTAAACACCTCCTAGCAAGTCTCCTGGAGAAGTTTGCCTGAGAGGTGTTTAAACATTCACTCTACAGCCCGAAATTTGCTCCCAGTGATTTCCATCTTTTCCTACACCTCACGAAATAAGCCGGTCTCCTTAGCCGAAGTAGCTAAGGCTGCCTTGGAGCTGTGGGTAAGGAGGCTGTGGGTTCGAGTCCCGCCTCGGGCATGGGTGTTGTAAGGATGAAAGGAAAACAAGGAAAAAGATAAAGGAAATAAACGGAAAAAAGGGAAACGAGGGAGAAAATAAAAATAAAATGTAAAAAAAAAAAAAAAAAAAAAAAAATGACAAAGAATGACAGAGAATGGCAGATGGTTGTCACACAGTGGTTCAAATCCCAGGCGGCAGACTTCTACGATACAAGTGTTTAAAAGTTGGTCCCACGGTCTAACAAATGTCTCAAATTCCGGTGGCGAATACGTTGAAAAATAGCTGAACACTTCCTGTGTCTGTTGCAATGAATATTTCCAAGAATTTTTTTTTCTGAAAATAGCCCCAGGGAAACTTAACTTATGGACGGGCCTTGTATATCCAGAGCTGCGGAGAGACCTATTTTAGACCTATTAGTTTTTTAAAAGCTTAAAAAGTTCGGTAGTTTGCGGTTCTGCAGAGAGTTCCGGTGACTCCGGCACCTGGCGGTGTGTGACCACTCCAGCTGTCTTCAGGGTCGACGCACTTCCTCCACTTCCTGTTTGTTCGTTTGTTTGATACTTTTAAATGTAGAGTGCGAATTTCAACGAAATAGTACACCTGACACATTGTCAAATATTAAAAGTCCTTGTAAATGACGTGTAGTTTGTTTCCTGCCGGAAATGTTTAATTATCATGATCTGGTGAGAGTTCAAGGAAGTTCGTGTCTTACTCCAGAGTTGGAGTCACCATGTTTATATAACTTAGGCGTATTATGTTGTCCTCTAATACAGCTTGCGTTGTTAGCGTGGAACCAACAGGTCTGGCTTCGATCCCCGGTACTTCCTCGGAATTTTTTAAGGTCAATTTTATAGATGATATTTAAATAGTAGCTATTTATGTGCCAAGTATGCAAAATAACGCGTACGTGGTGCATACAATATTTTTTAGTAAAATCTCTCTAAATTATATTAAATGAAACAAAAATGCTGTATAATTAATTATAATAAAAAGTGTAGTCAGCCATTTGTTAGCGTCATATTCTCACGGCCACCTGCATCACAGAACAACAATGAACAGTACCAATACGAAATGCGGTATAGATGCATTATAATTTGAGTGACTTCTTTTAAAACAATAATGCAAACGAACTAGTATTTATGAAAAGCTTGTGAAAATGTGAATGATAATCCCGAGGAAATTTCACTCCAAGCCAGAAACATTGAATTGGAGCTGCTGCCAGAGACATTTCGGACAAGGAATATATTGCAATTAAATGCTGGTGCATCCATTCTAAGCAATGTTTCTCTTGTGAACCAAGATGTGAAAAGTTGTTGGATTATATTTGTTATATGATGAAGTAGGCTACTCTGTTTTGCGAAAAAAAAACCTGGTAAAGTTTCTGATTATCATAAAGAAACATGTTTTTTATTTATTTATTATTTATTTAAATTACGTTTACAAACTTATGTACAAATACAAATACAAATACAAAAATACTCAAATAAACAAAAAACATTTACAAATTTCAAAATTAAGTTACAATACTTTTTAAGAAAAGAAAAAGAACGAAAAGAACCAAATATTTATGTTGACTTAAATTTGTTGTTTTATGACCAATTTTATGCTGAAATCCATGTTAAAGTTGGTGTGACTGGTCAATGCCGTCTGGATTTTGTTTATAGATTGCCTTGACGACTTTAGCGTACTAGGCCGATAAAACTGCAATTCAAAATGCAGTTTTATGCAATTTTAGCGGCCTAGGTCGTTAAATGCAATTTTCCGGCGTGTTACCAGTCCGATAAGCACTTGTTTTAGAGAGCGTGTACTAAAAAAAATACCTTATGCCAACAAAATGTAATATCATTCGTGTTATAGTTTTGTGTCTGTGTAGATGCACTTACACCCCACAATAGAAAATCAATCAGAAAAAAGGATCATACATCATCACCAGGGCCCGGAATTTAATGACATGTCATCTTTTTATTGATGCTGCCTAGACATTGCCAACTTGCAGATAAATCCTAATCATGGCTTCTAGATTGTAGGAATGCATTTTTATTGGGCCAATTTTTGTCATTTTTTGCAATTTTATATTTTTAGGGCATTTATATCAATTTTACGTCATTATTTTGTCATTTTCATGTCATTTGCTTCTTTATTTTGTCATTTTTATGCATTTACTTTCAATAAATGACTAGGTTACTATAATGCAACATTGTTGTAGAATCTACTTTAAAAACAATTTTCTATTTTTCTTCCCAAATATTCCAATCAAGAACATAAGTTACTTCTTAGACCTACAATATCCTTTCTACATTTACAGTTTTTAGAATCTACTCTTATACAATTCAACGGCCCTAAATAGCGTGCTCACTCGCCCGCTTCGTGAGACATCGGGTATACTCGGCGATGTTCGTCTCTCGCAGTCTAAACTTTCATGACGACTACAAAATTATGAAGGAAAACCGTTTCTTTATTATATAAGGCCTAAGTGAAATGAACACAATGAACAAAAATTCTAATTTCATTTTTACTTACAATTTTCATAGCTCTGAACCACAAACATTTTTAATAATCTACCAGTGTAATTTTCTTAAAAATCCTGGAGTCAATGAATAATAGCGGGCGAAGCCAGGGGCAACAGCTGTAAAATATTGATGGTTTTATCTCTTGAAATATCGCTGATAATAATAATCCAAACAAACCATTCCTTCCCTTGAAACATTATATAATTTCTGAAAATTACACTGAATTGATAAAATAAAATTCACATCATATTCATGTCAATAAACAGCTGAGAAACAATACGTATTATGTGTTGACAGGTTCTTTGGAACTGCATAATCGATTCTGATATAGTTTTCCCAGGGGGCGCTTTCATGTAGTGATGAGCAAATGCAAGACCAAGACCAAGACTAAGGCGGTCTTGGTCTTGGTCTTGGTCTCGCACACTCAGTCTTGGTCTTGGTCTCGCATCGGTAACCCTGGTCTTGGTCTTGGTCTTGGTCTTGCATACTCGGTCTTGGTCTTGGTCTCGGTCTTGCATACTCGGTCTTGGTCTTGTTGCAAGAGTCTTGCATTTTTCTTTTACGCATCTTACTGTGATTGATGGCGTTTACGTGATTTACAGTTACACCGATTACATGTGTGTTATTGCTTGCGAAAGTAACGAAAGCTAATTGCTTTTAGTTGCTTGAACCGTGAAAACAGTAACAAAACAACTGAAAGCTATTTCATCTTTAGCCATTAGTTATTAAGTGACAGAATGGTACTTTATGAAATTTGTGTGGGGGACGGGAAAATGTCTGTCCGTCTGTCGTTTGTCCATGTGTCTGTACTCGCGATAACTCAAATGCGCTTTATTGGATTTTCATGAAACTTGGTATACGCACTTACAACATCCATAGGAAGAAGTCTATTTATTTTCGCTGTTGCGTTTCTACTGGCTGCAACCCCTGCAAGTGATTAGCAAAATACCTTCCTTTCAACTTGCAAGCAGTCGCACAGACGAGTTACACGTTTTCATTCCTTAGAAAGTAGAAACAGCTATCGTTTCGTTGTGTTGTTGATTGTTGTAACGTAGTGTTTCAACATGAAACAAAAACGAGTAACCGTAACAAAACAAGGTCTGTGTGGCGTTACTTTATATGTAAGAGATCAATTTTATAAAATGACTGTAAATGGATATACCATTAAAATGGTTTGTGTCCCGTTCTTATTTTAAAATTTGAAGAGTTCAGACTACAGTATAGTAGGATTAAGCCACCCACACAGCAAGGCCCATTTAATGTCCCGGTCAAGTACATATTTAGAAATCAGTTTCCCGGGGTCCTAAACTGATGAACCAGAAATTACTGACATCTTCTCTTCCTAAGTAATACAAAAAATATTTTTTTAACTAATACTTTAAAAATCTCATATTTGGGTGGGGGGGTGCGGTCCGGACCCACGTCCTTGCCTCCTGTGTATTGCCTTGTCTCTTGTCTATTTTAAATTCATAAAAAATTGTTGGTCTATACCTATCAAATTTTGCTGTTTTATTGCCATTGATATGCATATTTTAGAATTTAAAAAATGTTTAATTGGGAATAGGTGGAGCAGTTGATTTTATACAAGCATTAAAACTATCCGTCGACCGGTGTCTTTATTTCTTATATATAAATATTAACAATAACAAGTTATGTTCAAAAAATTAAGTACAATGTCATTTGAAACGTAATATATATTTTTTGGGTAAAACTTAAAAAGGTATTAACAGTACCGAATGCATTTAAAACGTGTTGGATTTTTACTTTGCATTTTATTTTCTTATAGTGACTTGTTCTTTTTCTGTTACATGTAAACATTAATTTAGGTATTGGTTAAGAATTTCAATGTATTTAACTTTTTTATTAAGTAATTTCATTTAAAGTACTAATCAAGAAGATTCATTATTATGCTTGTATCAATGTGAGAAAACATTTTAACAGTTTTTCCAAGTTAAGGTAATTAGAAAGACCGCAAAGGACTATGGGCTGTGTGGGTTATGTTGGCACTGATGTCATAAAACTACCCTGCCACTGTTCAGCAGGTAGCCAAAAGTTAGTTACTCACTCCACTATCCCACTGGGTGGAGTAGGGTGTATAGAAAAAATGGGGAAAACCAGAATTTCGAGGTTTAAGTAATCGCCAGATGTGTTTAAGCAGTCATATTGTCGTTTAGGAAAGAGACGTGGCGGCTTCTTACTGTAAATGGTGTTTATGTTAAGTCCTGATTATACAAATTCGTGGAGTGAGTAACCTTTCACAATAGTATGTTTCTATCTCTTTCTGTTCAATTACTGACTTCTGCCAAACATCTTCTGTCTCAATTTTCTGACCAGTGCCTTTTTACAACAAACAGACTTTAGTGTCGGCATTACACCATGTCATAAATTTCTCAAGGGTCGGCGTAGCATATCTTTCAAATGAAGGTATGTGATTTACAATTGTCCTTGGAGACAATTTTCCTCTTTGCTATTTCTTACTATGAGGGAGGAATGTATTGTTCCTACCCCAAGAAGTAGTTTAAAACAAGTTCTCTGCAGGGCCGTGGAGGGAAAGCAAAGGACCTCAGTAAAACATTTCCCGGGCCCCGTCAAATATTAATTTCACCACTGAAACCTAAAGTATGCAGCAAAAAGATTGTATAAAAATATTACATAATTATTATATAATGTATGTAATGGTATGTAAGTATCATATTACTTGAAGACATATGATATTTTTGTTAATCACTAAAAAGTTAGTCATATTTTACAAAAAATAAAACCAGTAAGTTTAAAAGCTTTTCAGTTGTGCACACAGAGGTAATAATACGTGTTTTGGCAAAATGCTATCAATAATCATAAAAACTAATCACTGTACAACTAGTGTCTTACTTTTCAACTATAAATAACAACATTTAAATTATATATCGGTACCCAACTATGTTTAATCACTATGAAAAATTTGCTTGTTTTGAACAACATAAACTGAAGATAAGATAAACATATACGATTGACAATAAAACTTGACACAATGACATAAGAACTCTTATTAAGTACCAGAATGGTACTTTCTGAGATCATGTGGGGGACGGGAAAATGGCTGTCCGTCCGTGTCTGTCCGTCAGTCTGTCCGTGTGCCTGTATGCGCGATAACTCAAATACACTTTATCGGATTTTCATGAAATTTGATATACATATTTATAACGTCCATAGAAAGAAGCCTATTAATTTTGTACTAAATCGCTTGACCGGTACCGGAGTAACGACTAATTAACGGTCACATGCTTATTAAATGGCAAATCATCACTCTACTACAAAGCCGCTTAGCTAATCACTGAGGGCCTTCACCACAATGCAGTCAGATGTTTGTAAATTTATTATATCACATCTTGCTTTAGATGTGAGGCATTCGTTCTGTTGCTATCCCACTTATTCCTTCACATGTGTTTAACGAACTTTCTCAAGAGTTCGGTCTAAAACTATATAGTTTCTGCAAAAAAGACCAATTAACTACATCTGGCACTTTTTTGTATCAGTTTACCTGATTTTTTATTATATTATGGCACAGTTTATCTTATGCCGATATCAGACAAAGGTTGAGCTAATAAAGTATTCAAAAAGAAAAATGTTATTGTTACTGAGACATGTAATAGGCTTTACTACAAAGTAATTATTAAAAGAATGTCTTAAGAATCCACCGTCTTAAAAAATAGCTTTCCTAGCTTTTTACTTTGCAAAAGTATCAATAATACTATTATAATTCAGTTGTCTAGCAAAGATATCTCCAAAAACGTCAATGCTATAAGAGGTAATGAATTTCCTAGGAATCCCGGGGATAATTTTGCAGAGATATGTACCAATTTTATATGTATTCTATGTATCAAAATTAATCATTTGAAAATTATTATTTTAAATGCCGAACGTTAGTGAGGCCTACTGTTGAGTCCAAAAGGATTTCTGCTTCTACTTTTAAAAAAATAATTTTTCTCCAAGAATAATCCGTTTCAGATTACCTGATTAATTCCGTGTCACCGTTATGCGACAGGACAATGCAGATAAAAAATAAACACATAACACATAGCTTAAGCTGTTTGTTGACTTATAAAACATTTAATTTTAGAGTAAATTAGAAAGTAAAAAATAAAACCTGGTCAACCGGGCCGGGGCCCCAAGTCTTTAGTCTCGGCTGCTCCCCCTCTCGTCCTTGCCAGCCTAGCCGAAACAGTTCCAACAAAAATGCAAGTGAAACCGGTCTTTTGCAACCGTTTCATAAAACTGTTATGTGCGCGTAACAGTTTCGGCTACAACCTTTATCTAGAAACAGCTTATTTTCCCACCTCTACCGGTAACGGTAACGGCACCTTTCAGTAGTGGTTGCTGGCTTGCTGCGTACACAATCGAGCATTTAAAACATTTTCAACATAGCAAGACTGCAAGAGTCTTGCAGTTCGGTCTTGGTCTTGCCCGAGTCTTGCAGACTTGGTCTCGGTCTTGGTCTTGGTCTTGCACACTCGGTCTTGGTCTTGGTCTTGCTAACGCAGATGCGGTCTTGGTCTTGGTCTTGGTCTTGCATTTTCTGCAAGACCAAGACCAAGACTGCAAGACCAAGACTGGTCTCGCTCATCACTACTTTCATGTCATGGAATGTACTCTAAAGCAGGAATTTTAGCTGTTTCATTAATTATTAATGGCTTAGTTTATGAATGATTCGCGTGCAAGTGTTAATAAATATAATGCTTTAATAATTATTAGGCCTATACTCTTAATTTTTAATTTTTAAAAGAATTATCGTGGCGAAGCCACGGGCACCTCCTAGTTATGTACAAACTAATCTATCCCTTTGTGTGCAGAATAATATTTTTTTTATAAATAAAGTATCAGTTTTAGGTCATTCTTTGTAATTACTAGACTTAAGTCATTTTCTTTAAAATGTAGGGTCATTTTATAGGTCATTTTACAAACAATTTTAGGTAATCAGAATCCCGGCTCTGATCACGAATATAATATCTAATATTTCTGGTTTCAAGTAACATTGTCTTGGTTTTTTCTGAGTTCATCATATTACCATCTTCACGTTAGTAACTTTGAAGGCGCTACAATTTAAATATGTTCTTTATAATTTAGGGAAAGGGTTGCGTGCTAACACTTTAGGTGTGAAGATGAATTTCCGGCCTGTCAGATCCAGATCAAGTCAGCAGTAATTATTCCACAGCCTCCCATTATCCCCAGCATCATGCGAGGTTCTCCATTGCAGGCTCTTCCATAATAGATGGCCGTGGAAATACATAAGTAAATCTGTTCGTTGCTAACCGACCGTAATAATAATACTGTTTTTAAATAGCTTGAAATAAAAGACACATTAAGTAAAGATTCCCTTTAGGCAGGCCTACAGGCTGAGGTAGATTTCAAAGTGATTTTGGTTTAATTTATTGTCGCTGCGCAGCACTCTTCTTCTTTATCCTTGACACGACAAACTGCAAAAAAGAGGAAAGAGCACTTTTTCAAAGATTCAAATATCGCCTTTTATGAGAGTTATCGAAAAACCAGTTATTGGCTTGTAGAGTACTCGTCAAGAGCTTTTCGACGATACCCCACAAGACGTGGTTTCAAAAATTTCGGATTTCCATCCCCCCACCCCCACTCGTACCCCCAAAACCCCCGAATCGTTGTTGTCACTGTGAACTCCATAGGGAGTTCTCTAATTTATTCAAACAAAGTTTCCCTCTATACTTCATAGGGGCCGACCCTTCCCCCTTCGAGCCAATTTTTCTCATTAACGAACTTGTCCGAACTATTGGGACTAGAAATAACATAACTTAATAAAATTTGGTTCATATATATATATATATATATATAGATATATATATATATATATCTATATATATATAATATAGGGAGGCTTAAAAAGTAAAGTTACGAAAGAATTTTTCGAAAATTATGACATTGTATCGATTGCAATATGTAGATTTTTCTTCGAAATGTACCTAATATCTACCTCACTGACAGACAAGTTATGTGAGGCACACTAATTAGTGATTTTTGTGACCGGGCTTCCACTGTTATTGTACAGTAACATTCAAGATAGATATATATTCATGAACCACAGATTATTGTCTCTGTTTTACATTACATGAGAATATTACAGGAGAAAAATTCCTCTCACACTGTGATTTGAACCCAGGACTTTTGGCTATCAGTGCCAATGCTCTACGAACTGAGCTAAGCCAGAGTTTACTTCACAGCGCCAGATGGAACCTCTCTCCTGTGACTGATTGTCCTTACTTGTAACAATAGACCCTTGCGATTGTTTGAAATTCCACATATTGATCACTGATTCATTACAAACTCAAGTCGCAACTTTGAAGTCCTTTAGATAAATTTCAAGGTCATTTCAAAGCCTCACTTGGCATTGCCTATCATAGATGCTCCCTGTGTCTACATACCACATGAAAGTCAATCTCGTAATGTCGAAAATTTTATGGAGATCTGTCCTGTAAAAGTCGAACTATAGAAGTTTTCGTAAAAACCGGGTTCACTAAACCATGGCCTCCCTTAAAGAGACACAATTCTTGTCATTTATGAGTTTAAAAGCCAATATAATACGTTGCATACGGAAAACAGTAATTTACTAACTTGACCCGGAACACGTGGTTGTTATGGCAACCATAACGTACAATACACCTGTCGTTGCCTTCTTTAATATCCAAACATAGCTGATCTAATTCCGTTTCCTTTTAAATATACAACCTTACTTCCTCTTCCTATGCAAATAGTTTTCGTGTTTCTATAGGAAGAGAATTTCCGTTAAACTTCCCCCGTTTGGCATTTAAATAAAATTGTTGTTAGAACGGGTAGTAATGACGTAGAGATAGAAAAATTGCCTGACATCTGTATATACAGGGTGTTAATGAATAACACCGAAATATTTTACCTGTGTATAGAGGGGACATAGACAAGCAACTAATATTAGGACATTTTTGCTCTATGACGTAAAATGTGTATGCTACAGGGCATTAAAGTCCTTAAAATTTCGTGCTCATAACTCAATAATTGAGCGAAATAGGGTTAAAATTTTCATTAAATTGACTTCATGCCTTCTTAGCGATCGATGAAAACCTGATTCTTAACAATTCATGAACAGCTATACCATAATTTTGAATTTTCATAATCTCCAAAATTTACTGATTAATCACATGATTGCCCGCCACTGCATTATGTTTTTATTCCTAATTCCAGACCTAACAAAAATGTTTCGTTTGTCTATTTTCCCTCAGACTTGTAAGATATCGATCGTCATTTTTTACAATTTTCCCGACCACTACACAATATTCATTGTTCCTTTGTTTCCCATCATTTCAAGTATTAGAAGACAGTGGCGTGCATATCCTTGGGGTATTTTATGTTATAACAGGAAGAATTGAATCCATAGAGCAAAAATCTCCTAATAAAAGTTGTTTGTCTATGTCCCCTCTATACACAGGTAAAATATTTCGGTGTTATTCATTAACACCCTGTATAAGAGGCTTTGTCCTAACTGACTGACTGACTTAGGCCTAATGAGAGGATGAACCTAGAGCCTAAACTATAATAGGTAGAGACTTGAAATTTTGACACTACCTTCATTTCATAATGTAGGTGCTCACCAAGAAAGGATTTTGCAAAATTTTGATTGTAAATGCCAAAAATCAAGATTTTTTAGAATACTTAATCCCTTTTTACACAGAATTATCAAAACAAAATCACAGAACATATTGTTGCCAGTGGTATCAGATGGGTTTGGAAATAAATGAAATGGGACTTTGAGAAGTTAGAGAAGCTGTCAATATAATTCATGTTATAAATAAATATTAAAGAATGAAATCCACGGAAATAATGCAGTCACATAACTTTCTCTACCCTGGACATAGAGAAAACAAAACGAGGTATGGTAATGTGTATATTATTATATTATATCGCAGCTTTTTGGAGAGAGAAGTATGAAAGTGATATTGCATTTCTGTTTAATTTCATCCCCAAAACGGTTGTATGGTATCATGAGAGTGAGAAATAAAATATTCCGCAAAGACAACACAATTTTATGTTACCAGAATTTCTGTTTCTTCTTATTTTAACCTCTACCAGGCTTGCTGTGTACTGTACAAGCGATGGGATGCAAAATTCTACATCCTCTATGAGCCATAAAAAGCTATATCAAGCGTTTTCTGAGGGAATAGTTTGAGTGTAATAAGTCGTTCTTCCTATTTCAAATTATAAATGCCTATATAAGGACCTAGAATTTAAAAATCAAAAGTCTTTCATAAGTTAATTTCCAATTACAGAATAAAAAACCCGAGCGACGCCGGGCCTTTTAAGCTAGTCATATATAATTTACTTTGAATACTATTAATATTATTGTATAACTCACCTCTTCGGATTTTTCTGAGGTAGGGAGGTCTGGAACGGGGTGCACTCAGCCTCGTGATTCAAATTGAGGAGCTAATTGATAGAGAAGTAGCGGCTCCAGTCATGGAAACCACCGTGGATGTCGGCATGCTGACCACATGCCCTCCAATCCTGCCATCTGCCTGTTGTAGATGACGCAGCGGTCGGGTGGTAGGCCTTGTCCCTTCAGGGATGTAGCGCCATGGAGTTTAGTTTAACGTAGATAATTATTAATTGTATTTTGTAGTAATTTTATGGACTTAAAACCACTGTAAGGTTTCTATGAAAGAAGTTATTTTTAAAAAATTCCAAGGCAACTAGAAGATGGACAAAAACGGAAATATCTATGAAAGGAAGGCTTTAATCTTAGATCATGTGAGATAGCTATTTTTTAAGTATTCATTCTGTAAATATTTTTCTAGGATTAAAAACTTGCAGTTTTAACCCTTAAATTCATAATATAGGCCTAATCTATCATATAGGATACATTTGTAATAAAATTAAGGGGGATAAATTAGTAAAAATATTTAAATATTGTATGACATTAGGCCTACAGAATAAGGTACAAGAAATAAACCGTGGGCCCTATCATTGTGTTAACTGTTTTCTTTGCAGTCCGGAACGGGTTTATACATTGTGTGAAAAGTTCAGTCTCTAGCATTTAAGGGTTAAACTTAATAAAGGAACCATAAAATACGCCTAATGTTTTTTCATCCATTTCCCATGCTACCATGGTGAAAACTAAAATTTTCGGCACCCAGTGCGTCTTGTGCCTTCTTCAAAGCCTACGTGCATTATTATATCAAACTCTCTAGCTATTGTTATTGCATACCTGGAGTATAATTGTATTTTCTGGTTGAATTTTACTGTTTAAATTTTACCTGTGTCTTTACTTCCATTTGCAGGAAATCGTTGAACTTTCCTAGTAAGCGAAATAATCCTTTCACTTGATAACACTTCTAATAACGGTAGGGGTGCTGTTATTAAGCCGTCATTGTGATTTTAGTCAATAAAAATAACAATAAATATAATAATAATAATAATAATAATAATAATAATATTACTGAGTAAGTTTATTTAGTAAAATGCAAAATCATTCGCGTCTTAATTTTGTGTGCACTGTGGCACTGGAAAATCGCTTTTAAAAAAATCATACCAACTTTATGAATCTAGCTAAATTTCAGCTAGCATGAAATGCTAGTAATAGGACCAATTATTATAAAATACAAAATATACACTATACAATAATAATAATAATAATAATAATAATAATAATCATAAATTAAATCCAGTAACTGTCATATTTTAATTTACATCCTTCGTCCTGGTCAGGACAAGTTACCTAGGTGAGGTTTTTTCCGGGGTTTTTCCTCACCTGTGAGACAAATGTCGGGTAACTTTAGGCCCTTGTGGTCCCCGGATATCATCTGGCCGTCATTATCTTCTTCATCCCATCCTCGCCTTGTTTGGAGTGAGTGTGAATGGTGTGTCTAGTCAGATGTGTTCGTGTTGTCTCGGAGGTAGCCCCGGCATTGGGCCGATCACTCATCCGGGGAGGCCCTCCATGTCCTTGTCTGATCAAAAAAGTATGTATGTGATCCAAAGATAATCGCTCTCCCGACAGGTCGCGGCCCTCTAAGGCGCGGGTGGCGTGGGACGCTTGGATCCTAATAGGGAGAGGTAAACTAAGATAAAGAAAGAATCATGATACTGTAAGGTTAGTTTTAACGAATAATTATTTATGTAGGCCTATAGGTAGAGACATATAAACGCGTAAGTTAGTCTCTTAGGCCTAGTATGGAGCAGTTTTCGGGAAAATCGCGACAAACAAAATTTTCTTCGTGTAAAGTCCCTTTAAAAATAAGAGAAACTTGTCGCCAATCTTCGCCTCACATCTTCAGAAGGTACCTGACCCAAATATGAAATTTTGTTTTCATACGATTTTCCGTTTTGGAGCTAGAGTGTTCACAGACAGACAGACAGATAGACACACAGACATGTTTCCAAAAATAGTATTTTTGGATTCAGGGGGCCTTGAAACGTGTATTGATGTTAAAAACTCAACTTAGAATTTGGGGATCGAAAACAGTACTTCCTCTACCTATAGTACTTACGGTACGGACAGTGGAAGTAAAAATTAAATTTGTCAAATTCTCCCATACTGATAAATAATTTAATAGTTTTTCAGAAAGTTCATAAAGTAACAGACGCGTGATCGTATCTCGTTTTATTTAAATAAGCCTTCATGAATCCATGATCTGAAAGAGAGTGCTTTGAGAGATAATGAAGGTGTATTGATCTTAATTGAGATCTTATTCACATTAGAGAGACATCAAGTTTATTAGCAACGGTGTGATACGAGTACTGGATAATCTGCACGATCAGAATCAGTGGCGAATTGAAACAGGAGGGATTCAGCTAGGGAAGGCGCACGATAGACAACAATGCGTGGTATTATTCATTGAAGGCCTTGGAACTGAAAATTAAATGGCTCCTTAGTTTCTATAACTTAGAGCTAATCCTCTTTCATGTTGTTGTTGTTATTATTATTAATCTATCATTGTTAAATTTATTATTCAGATGGCTCGTATTCAGTTATTTTTATTCACTGGATAAGTATTTCATGCAGACGTTCAAGTTAATAACTTACTATGAAATAAGTTTTACGATTTAGTAGACTACAGTTTACTTACTTACTTACTTACTCAATGGCAATAGACAATTCCTAAGCAAGCTAAAGGAATGTTATCTATTTTATGGTTCATTGCCGCGCTTACCTGAGCCCGCCATTCAACCCTATTCTGTGCTAACTCCATCCTATCGTCCCTCGCAAATCCTACTTCCTTTAATTCTATCCTAATAGTATCCTCCCATCTACGTCTAGGTCATCGAAGTGGTCTTTTCCCTTCGGGTCTCCCAGTCAATACTTTTCAGATATGTCTTTCCTCCCCCATTTCATCCTTCGTGATTTAATTACCCTTACTATATCCGGTGAAGAGTAAAGTTTATGAAGATCGTCGTTATGCAGTTTTCATCTCTCTTAGGCCCAAATATTTTCCTAAGCCCCCTGTTTTAGTACATTTTGTTGACGTTAATTTCAATTTAGGTTAATTTTAACGTTGGATATTACCTGTGCTCTCTGTCTAATCATTAACATAATAATAATAATAATAGACTAATATTTATAATAATATTAATAATTGTAGTAATAATTTATAGTAAATTATTTATAGATAACAATATAATAATAATAATAATAATAATAATAATAATACTAATAATAATTCATAATAAATTATTAATATTTATAACAATGAAATAATAATAGTAGTAATATTTTATATTAATAAATTATTTTTGTAATGAAATTGTTTTAAATTATTATTATTATTATTATTATTAACTTATTATTATCATTATCATTATTATTATATTATTAAAGGGATCTATGTGGGACCACCCATACATAACTCATTATTGGAGACTTGGTGAACGACAAACAAACAAAAATATACGAATCAAATGAAAAACCTCCTCTTAACGAAATAAACAACTTTAACACGAATTATTTTTAAAAACATATTTTGTATAGGCTTGTCTTTGACCGATGCAGGTATTTCTTGTCATACTTTTTACTCTGTGTGTGCTGTAGAATGTAACAACTGGGCTGTAGTAAGAGAAATGCTTAGCATTTCAGAGTTAGAGAATCCGCCACTGGTAACACATTAGCATAGCTACATCATAGTAAGTCATCAGGAAAACCTGATTGTTAATTTTCTCACGAGAGTGCAGCAGGTGCCAATACGCAGTTGTGCTAAAGTGGCATAAGTTCTGTTCTTATACATACCAGCCAATCGCGTCCACTCTCTTTGTAAGTACGTCTTCTATTCTGATAATTTCGAGCAGCAGCGATTGGCTTATTCTGTTTTCCATTTTAAAGTGAACTCTGTAAGGGATGCTCCAAAATTGAGGTATGTTGGCAGAAATTCTTTAAATTACATTTTTAGTACCTACGCTCTCTAAAACAGCTGCTTCGTAACACGCCGAAAATTGCATTTTAGCAACTAAGGCGCTAAAACTGCATAAAACTGCATAAAACTGCATTCAAACTGCATTCATAATGCAGTTTTATCGGCCTAGTACGTTAAATTCGTCATGGCAACTTATAAACAAAATCCAGAAGGCATTGACCAGTCACACCAACTTCAACATGGATTTAAGCATATAATTGGTCATAAAACAACAATTCTTTTATCCAACATGTTTCTTTATGATACTCAGAAACTTTACCAGGGTTTTTCGCAAAACAGGGTAGCATACTTCATCACATAACAACAAACATAAGCCAACAACTTTTCACATCGCTGCAGGGCTTACGGAAGAACAAAGGTTTAGTTTGATAAGCATATGTGAAGGAATATCTGGGTAGTGTTATTTGTCAAAGCTAACTGTATTGCAACTTCCAAAGCCTTTTATGAACTTTGTAAAACAGTACGTTGTCATGTGAACTGATTTGCATTTGATAAATTCTTTCTACCTGTAATATATTACCATAAAATAGGCACTAAACTGGGCATAACTCCGGTACCTGTCAACCAATTTGGTCCACAATCAATAGACTTCTTCCCATGCACGTAATAAATCATGAAAATCGGATAAAGCGTATTTGAGTTATCGCGCCTTTCTAATATATTACTATTAAAATAGGCACTAAATTCGGCATTACTCCGGTTCCGTTCAACCGATTTGGTCCAAAATCAATAGGCTTCTTCCCATTAACGTTATAAATGCGTATACCAAGTTTCGAGAAGATCCGATGAAGCGTATTTGAGTTATTGGTGAGTGCAGACGAACACGGACAAATAGACAGAAAGAATGACATTTCCCCACACAATCTCAGAATGTACCATTCTGGCACTTAATAATCCTCAGGTTGAAATGGATTCGGTTGGTTTAGCATCTCACCACATTTTTTACTCTGAATATAGGAGGATCTGGTTACAATAAAAGATTAAAATGTTTTTTTTATTGTTCCTAGAACAAACTTATTGTTATTATTACTTATTACTATACTATTATTACTATAAATCCGGAATTGAGTCATTATAAATCCAATTGGGACTTCGAACTTCCTACCTCCTTCATTTATCGGTCATTTCGAAAATTCACGTCGCTGACCTGGTACTTAGTCCTGTGTTACATGAAGAAGGCGTTGGCAAAGACGACAGATTCTAATTCTGAATCTCACTTGTTGTAAGTAATGAACCGAAATGTTTGTGTTTGATACGCGCACTTAGAAGGCCTTGCATTGCCATGGCAACCTGTGTTTTCCATATTTATAACATGACGAGGGTGGTCCTGGCTCAGGGGAACTGTACAAAGTGAGGGCCTGCATTTTAAACCATTTCCACAGTAGTCCTGAATAGTACAGTGTGCAACGGGCCTTAAATGGCGTTTATTAAGACATTAGACCTTTTCAAATTTGTCATACGAGTGTCTTAAATACCATTGTAGGCCATACCAGTTGCATACACTGTTTTTGTTGGACCATCATTTAATAGGCCTATGTAAGTTTAGGGTTTTTAGAATACCTCCTATTTCATTAAGTAGAAGATTGTCGGCTATTGACTGTTAGCATTTCCCGTCTTTTCTGACAGATGCCAGGCTACAAGGCATGCAGGACGCAGAACGGTTTAACGTCAAACAACGGCATATTAACACTATTAGAGCGAAGGCTACTGTATACCCCCCATCCCCCCCCCCCCCGTGGGAATTTCCGACACATATATTTTTTTGTTGGTATTCCCATCTAGTTTCAGTTTTCAGTTGTTTGCCCCTTATCAATTACAGCATTTACCCGGAAACCCCGGAAATCCGGAGAAAATGAGTTTGTTTTAATTTAATTTTTGTTCTTTGCTCCTAATATGCCCAGGGAATTTCTGGCTCACATATTTTTTGTTGGTATTACCATCTAGTTTAAGTCTTCAGTTGTTTGCCCCTTTTCAATTACAGCATTTACCCGGAAACCCCGGAAAACTACGGAAATCTGGAGAAAATGAGTTTGATTTAATTTTTCTTTGCTCTTTGCTCCTAATATGCCCAGGGAATTTCTGACTCACATATTTTTTGTTGGTATTGTCATCTAGTTTAAGTTTTCAGATGTTTGCCCCTTACAAATTACAACATATCCCCGGAAAACCCGAAAAACCACTTTTATACGGAGAAAATGACAATGTTTTATTTTTTAAATCTTTGTTCTTTGCTTCTAATATTCAAAGGGAATTTCTGAATCATAATATGATATTATGTTCTTTTGTTGGTATTGCCATCCAGATTAAGGTTTCAGTTGTTTGCCCCTTATCAATCACAGCAAATCCCCAGAAAACTCCGAAAACCATGGAAACCCGGAGAAAATTACTTTGTTTCAATTTTTTAAATCTTAGTTTTTTACTTCTAGTATTCAAAGGGAATTGGTGACTCATATGGTTTTGTGTTGGTATTGCCATGTAGATTAAGGTTTCAGTTGTTTGCCCCTTATCAATTACAGCAAATCCCCAGAAAACTCTGAAAACCACGGAAGCCCGGAGAAAATGACTTTGTTTTAATTTTCTAAATCTTAGTTCTTTGCTCCTAGTATTCAAAGGGAATTAGTGACTAATATGGTTTTGTGTTGGTATTGCCATGTAGATTAAGGTTTCAGTTGTTTGCCCCTTATCAATTACAGCAAATCCCCAGAAAACTCCGAAAACCACGAAAGCTCGGAGAAAATGACTTCGTTTAAATTTTTTTAATCTTAGTTCTTTGCTCCTAGTATTCAAAGGGAATTGGTGACTCATATGGTTTTGTGTTGGTATTGCCATGTAGATTAAGGTTTCAGTTGTTTTCCCCTTATCAATTACAGCATATCCCCGGAAAACTCCGGAAACCTAAAAAATCCGAAGAAAATGAGTTCGTTTTAATTTTTTGAATACCTTTGTTCTTTGATCCTAATATTCCCAGGGAACTTCTGACTTACATATTTTTTTTTGTTGGCATTGTAATCTAGATTAAGGTTTCAACTGTTTGCCCATTATCAATTACAACATATCCCCGTAAAACCCGGAAAACCACGGAAATCCACAGAATTTCTAGAACTCGGAACTTGTGAACTACGGTCACTGAAACCGTTATTGCGAAGTAATTCTTCTGCTTCAAGTGTGTCCTTTGCAGAGATATCTGCCATAATTGTGATGGTCACATGCAAAGAAAAGGGGAATCATATCTTCTAAACATGCCAAGTGTAAGTCAAAGTTGTTTTCTTTAGTTGCTCGCTGAAATCTCAAAATCAATGACACTTTGTCCATATTACCATTCCAAAATTGTGCTGTTTTACCGAATGTCCCTTCTCTAACTTCAGTCAAGAAAGTTTGGTAGTGACTGTGGAAGGTTTGCTAAGATAAATTAATTATCATTCACAGATGTCAAATTAGAATATGAAGTGTGTTCTGTCAGGTTTCCAATCGCCTTCATTCCTTCAGCATCAGGATTTTTTCCAGTATTCTTTGTCATGCTGTAATTGGTAAGGGGAAAACAACTGAAACCTTAAACTATATGGCAATAGCAACAAAAATTATGTGATTCAGAAATTCCCTGGGAATATTAGTATCAAAGAGCAAATATTTTTAAAAAAATAAAACAATCTCATTTTCTGCGGATTTTTTTGGTTTTCAGGGTTTACGTGGATATGCTGTAATTGATAAGGGGAAAACAACTTAAACCTTAAACTAGATGGCAATACCAACAAAAAACATATGAGTCAGAAATTCCCTGGGAATATTAGGAGCAAAGAACAAAGATTTTAAAGAAATTTTTAAAAAGTAAATTCCTCCGGATTTCCGTGGTTTTCGGAGTTTTCTGGAGATATGCTATAATTCATAAGGGGCAAACAACTGAAACCTTAATCTAGATGGCAATACCAACAAAAAAAACATACGAATCATAAATTCCCTTTGAATATTAGGAGCAAAGAACAAAGATTTAAAAAATAATACATTGTCATTTTCTCCGTATATACGTGGTTTTCCGGGGTTTCCGGGATATGCTGTAATTGGTAAGGGGCAAACAACTGGAACCTTAATCTATATGGGAATACCAACACAAAAACATATGGTTCACCAAATCCCTTTGAATACTAGGAGCAAAGAACTAAGATTTTTAAAAAATAAAACGAAGTCCCTTTCTCCGGATTTCCGTGGTTTTCAGTGTTTTCCGGGGATATACTGTAATTGATAAGGGGCAAACAACTGAAACCTTAATCTAGATGGTAATGCCAACAAAAAAACATGTAAGTCAGAAATTCCCTTTGAATATTAGGTGCAAAGAACAAATATTTAAAAAATAAAACATAGTAATTTTCTCCGTATATACGTGGTTTTCCGGGTTTTCCGGGGATATGTTGTAATTTGTAAGGGGCAAACAACTGGAACATTAAACTAGATGCCAATACCAACAAAAATGTGTGAGTCAGAAATTCCCTGGGAATATTAGGAGCAAAGAACAATGAAAAATTGAAACAAATTCATTTTCTGCGAATTTCCGGGGTTTTCCGGGGTTTCCGGCTAAATGCTGTAATTGATAAGGGGCAAACAACTAAAATCTTAAACTAGATGACAATACCAACAAAAAAATATATGTGTCGGAAATTCCCACGGGGGGGGGGAGGGTTTCATATTGGTAGCCCATGGTCTATATGGTGTTAGGGGAATTACCTTAGAAATGTTTGTTATTCATTTGAAGAATAGAAAACAAAGTGCTTATATAGGCTAAATAATGATTGGTCTGCCATACCGAACTTTGACTGCGGAGTTCCACAGGGATATAGGCCTATTATTGGGCTACTTTTTTTATCATTATGAACAACGACGTGGTTTACGAAGTTCCTCTTTGCCAGTTTTGTATGCTTATATAGGCTAAAGTTATCTTTTAGTTTTATTTTGATTCACTACAAACATATTATTACTAAACCAACTTTCAGCAGATTGTATTATCTGAGAAGTTTGAATTTTTTAAGTTCATAAAGATAGCAGTAACTACTTAGAAATGAGGTGTCGTCTGCATACAAAACTGGCAAAGTTAAACTTCTGGGATTTAATCTGGACCGAAAATTGCTTTGGCATGACCACCTAACATACGTGTGTAATAAATAGGGTTCGGATATTTAGGACCTAAAAAAGTGGAAAATATGACTGTAAATATCCCCGAGCACGAGCAGTCTTGCTCATTCGGGTGTATTACTAAATTTAATACTTCTTGTGAAGATATAGCCTATATTTCTTTTACTCTTTTTAAATAGTAGTTGTAGTTAATTTTGAAAATGGTTTTATTTTACTTGTATAAATATGTATTTGTATTTGTATTTGTATTTGCAATTCTATGTAATAGTGATAATAAATAATAATAAATAAATAAATAAATAAAAAAAAAAGACCTTAAAAATGACTAAATATGACGTTAAGATGACAAAAAAATTACCAAAAAATGACCGAAAAATCTTAAATAGGCCTATCCCTTCATAAAAGAATGTATTATCTAAAAATAAATGTTCAAATTTAAAACTTTTATGACGCTAAATTATTACATCAGATTAATTCTATCAGATATTAACTTTTTTAACAATTTTACAGGCGATATACAGGTTTATTTGTAAAGAATTTCTAATCTGTTAATGTTTCCATATATGACTGTAACAGTGGACTGAAAATCTTTTAGAAACATGTCTATTGGAGTTGTTAACAACAATGAGGAAAAGGTAATTGTGTTATTACTTGTTATTGTCCCTTCACATTTCAGTTAAAGTAAAACCAAAATATTCGTGAACCTTTTTCCGAAAAAAAAAATTATTTCGACAATTTAGTGCACATACTGCCTCATTGTGCTCTTTTACCGAATTTATAGCTGAAATATTACGTTAAATTACGAATATGACCAAAATATGACCAAGACCACGAAAATGACCAAAATATGACTTTATATGCAAAATAAAAACTGTCCGATTTACGATAACAAATGTGAAATTCATGTTTTATTTGTGTTTTCAGCGAGAATGGAGGTCAGGATAAAAATATGACAAATTATAAACATCCGAACCCTAGTAATAAATTATCTAGAGTGATCTTTGTTTTTCGAAGGCTTGTGTGTTGTGTATCGTTTTCTATTCTTAGACATGTTTGTTTTGGTCTTTTTCATTCTCGCCTGAAAAATGGTACCCATATCTGGGGCAACTCTTCAAATTATAGGCCTACTAGTGTTTTCAAATTTCAAAAGAATGCAATAAGCATTGTAAACCACTTTTCATTGAATATAAAATAATGACTTTCCCTTGTATATTTATATTTTCTTGTTTAACATTTGTAAAGGAAAGACTAGAATTATTTCCTGAAGTCTTCGCGCCCAAACGAACCCCAGTCGGCTACAAAGCGAGCGGAACGCTTTTAAGTCGGACCACTTCCCTCATCTGGAAAAGATTATTAGGGTCTACCCACCCCTAAACGCTTTTAAGTCGGACCACTTACCTCATATGGAAAAGATTATTAGGGTCTACCCACCCCTAAACAAATGCGGTGGTCCCTGCCACCAGGTCAGGCCTTGTTGCAATGTCACTTGTGTTGTTTCTCCAGATTTGTGGAAATCAGCTGCAAGGTTTTTAAACTGTGGCAACAATGCGCATCTTATGCTTCGGCACGCGCAACATTTCCCTTCCTTCCATTTCGGCTTTTCAACCCCAAGATGTTTATGGAGGTGTTTGTGGAGGGTTTGGTCAGGGTTGGGGTTGAGATACTAAATTAGAGGGTTGCCGCCTGAGGATCCTTTAAAAGCGGTGACTTTACATTCATATAATACCAGAAATTGTGGTACTCTACAGTCTAAGCAAACCCGTACATCTAAGGCATTTAATAGTCGGGAAGCAATCGGAATAATAACACGACAGAATTCATTGTATTAAATGCAGATTTTATTAAGCAGTTTAATTTGTATAATCTGCTACATTTTATTCATGGAATAGTCTTAATAAATCCAACGTATTAGGTAGTATTAGATAAGCAGTACTGGTCAACCGGGTTGGTTCAAATTCAATATGCTTCTTCCCATGGACGTTATAAATGTGTATACCAAGTTTCATGAAAGCCCGATAAAGCGTATTTGAGTTATCGTGGGTACAGACAGACGGACGGAAATATTAAAATTATTATAGGCCTATACAGATTGTTTTTAAGCAGTTTCATTTGCTGCTCTTAAGGCATCAAGATTGTTCAGTATTCGACATTAATTGATACGACACCAGTGTTATAATGAAAATGTCTACTTTAATGGATGCCAATACGTCACAACAAATTAACGTATTAAGTAGTATGTTAAAAAAAAAAACATTTTTATTGTTTAATATTAGATAGATAGGATAGATTAGATAGATGAGGATAATATTAGATAGATGAGGATTTTTAAGAGTTAAGTAGTTAAGATAAGCATTAAAACAGAAAAACTACCTAGAATTCCACGGCTGAATACAGCATTTTCTTGTACCACGACGGGTACTGCAGCTAGTTGCTAAGTAAGACTGGCACGTCCACAAGTTAATTACAGCGATGATCAAGACATGTTTATTGATCCTGTTGTGTCTCTATTCGCATCGCGATCTTCATTTGCATTAATGTTGTCACGTATGGAGAAAATATGGAGCACTGGTTCATTCTTAATATTGAATATTCAAATTGGATTCCAGTAGCCCTCTTTTATTTTATGAACCTCTTCTATTTGTCGACCCGAGTGACGCAGTCTGTATGACCCTCATTTTGAGTGTCCAAGGTCGCCAGTTCGATCCCAGGTCGGGTCGATGACATTTGTGTGTATATAAATGTGGCAGGTCCATGACTGTAGACTTACAGGCCTATTAAGTTTCAGTTAATTTGTAATAATAAAAGGAAGTGTTTGTCTTTCTGTCTTTCTGTTTGTGCGCGATGCCCAGCGAAATCTACTGAACGCAGAGTTCTGAAATTTTAAACACAGATGGACTGAAGGGTCGGAAAATGCACCCCGAAGCTGTAATTTTAATTTTCGCTTTCGTTCGTGAGTTATGAGTGAAAAACGGGCAGAAAACATTCATTTTTTGCGTTTTCGAAGCATCCGTTTTCGGTAATACATTTTAATTGTCAAATCAATTACAGGTGGCTTTGCCTTTTTTTTTGTCATAACTTGGAAACAAAAGCATCGCAATTTTGTCAATATATCGCATGGAATTATCCATCGCGAAACGAAAGGGGTCGCTGAGAGCAGGTGTTTTGCTTCAACATGATAATGCCCGTCCTCATGCTGCTCGTGCAACAATGAAAACCGTCGACGACATTCGCTTCAAGTGCCTCCCACATCCACCATACTTTCCAGGTTTGGCACCATCAGATTTCCACATCTTTAGTCCATTAAAGGAGCTCCTTGGAGGGCAGAAGTTCAAGCCTGATGAAGAATCCAATTGGCGGTGCATGAGTGCCCACAGTGTCAACCAGAATAATTTTTCTCGTGCTGTATCGAAGCACTTCCTATCTGAAGGCATAAGTGCATTGAACTGGGAGGGGACTATGTAGAAAAATAATGTACAAGCAAACACTCTTCCTGCAGTAAAATCTGTATCTGGTACCCTATGATCCCCAGGTGGGGCGAAGGGGCCTCCAAGCGGAGGTTTCATTACCTATACTAATTTTGATATGCTTATTTTCCGAGAGAGGGTAGAGGGACAGGTGGTAAGCCCATCGCCTCGCAACCCCCCTCTGGAAACTAAGTATTTCTTGGACGTGAAAGGGCCGAAATTTTGTCCAGAGGCTCTAATTTAGGCTTGGAGTTGTTTTACGTGCCGTAAATCTACGACACGGGACCCCCAGCTTAAAGTCCCTTCCGGAGGACTCCGTGCCCAGGATTTTTACGTCCTGAAAAATCCATCGACCGGGTTTGATCCCGCGCCCTGCGGATCTAGAGGCGGGCACGTTACCTCTAGACCACCGCGGCCGACCTGCAGTAAAATAGTGGGAAAAAAATTATTTGCGGGTTTCATTTGATTCTCTCTCATATATTCTGGACATTGAATACTAGGTACAAACCAGTTTTGTTCTTGAAAATCCAATCTCATATTATTTAGTGTTTCATAGATTATTAGAAGCCGTTATGCCATTTTATTAGCAAGTGTACGTAGACGCAATAAAATGAAATCGATGAAAGTGTCATGGCGGGCAGATTTGATTGTTTGAAACTTCATATTCTTTTACTGAATTGGTTACTTACTAATGAGGTCTATTCTAATGTGTATTTCGTTTTATTAACGTCGTACTTGTGTACTCTTTCCACTTAATATGAGGATGTACCACCCATCACGCGCGCGTGTACCAGATAATGGTACAACTTTATTCCCACGTCACAAGTTACAACTTTATTCGCAGATAACAAAACACACTTCTCTTGTTACAGTTTTGTCAAGGCGTTGGCATGGCAACAAGTCATGAGCAAGGGGGCCGTGGAACTTGTATTTAGTTTCATGTGAGAATTTTACTAATGTTGAATCAGTTGGGCCCACGATAGCGCGGTGTAAATGATAATAAAAACATGGACGTAAAATAAGCTACAATGAGTCTATAGTGTATTATTACTTAAACATTTCGTTTATATATATATATATATATATATATATATATATATATATATATATATATATTGTAATAATTTACAAGCACTTGTTTGAAAAAAGAAAAAAATTATAGACATGATTGATTTTCATTTCTGTTTCTGGATGGCACTTATTTGTAATAAGCTATAAAGGATATTGGTTTCAAAAATTTTCATATTTTACATATATGTTAATTATTCAATAATGATAGTGGCTTCATTATTAATGGTGAAAGAATGGTACTTTATGAAACTGTGTGGGGACGGGAAAATGTCCGTCTTTCTGTCCGTGTGTCTTGACGCGCGTGAACTCAAATATGCTTTATCGGATTTTCATGAAACTTGGTATGCACATTTATAACGTCCATGGGAAGAAGCCTATTGATATTGGACCAAATCGGTTGACCAGTACCGGAGTAAAGCCCAATTTAGTTTATATAGAAATAATTTATCAAATACAAATCAGTTATCATGACAACATATTGTTTTACAGTGTTTATAATACACGGCTTTGGAAGTTGCAATGCAGTTAGCTATGACAAATAACACTATTCCTTCACATATGCTTATCAAACTAGACCTTTGTTCTTCCGTAAGCCCTGCTTAATGAATCGATCTGGAGCTTAACTCGGAAATCGATTACAAAAATAACTTATTCTCTGCATATCATAATAGCAATTTTCACTGATTAAACAAAAGCATCCTGTCACTTAGTTAAACCTGATTTTATTATTATTATTTTTTTTTGTTATTACTATTGTTGGTGTTGTTGAGTAGATATTAATGACTGGCTGGTGGCAATGTGTCGAATCGGTTTGCGCGTGCGCCGCTAACGAGACATGCGCACTAATGACAACAATCAACACATCTGACACGGTGCTTTACCGGGGATTCCCCTCCAGCGAAATCCACGCTCTCATAACTCAATTAACACCACGTGGGAAACTCGCACCATATAATTATATCCGTCTGATTCACACATCCAGTTTATGAATCAGTAAGACCACAACCAATCCCAGCTTTCATTTCCATTTCATCGCATCTAAGGGGCACTGATTTTTGTATACGAGGCGCGTCCATAAAGTAAGTTCCCCTGGGGCCGTTTCTAGAAACAAAACACAATTTAATGTAAATATTTATTGCAACAGATATAGCAAGTATTCAGCTATGTTTCAACATACTCGCAACCGGAATTGAGACATTTGTCTTACCATGGCACCAACTTTTGGATACCACTGTCGTAGAAGTCTTCCGCCTGGGATTTGAACCACTATGTGCACAACCATCTCCGCTTCTCTGTCATTCTCTGACATTTATTGAGGTGTAGGAAAAGATGGAAATCACTGGAAGCGAGGTCCGGACTGTAGGGTGGATGTTGAAACATCTCCTAGCCGAACTTTTGCAGGAGGCTTACAGGGAGGTGTTATATTCTCCATTCTATAGCTCGGACCGCGCACACAGAGATTTTAATCTTTTCCTACACCTCAAGAAATGACAGAGAGGAGGAGATGTTTGTCACACGCAGTGTTGCCATACGTACGACTATAGTCGTACACATACGACTATTTCATAGATTTGTACGACGTACGACGCAACCATGTGTCGTATGCCTATTCATACGACTATTTTAATATAATTTTATACTATCATTTGCTGTATGTTTGTTAGCAATCTACTGCAGAACTTTCAATTTGGATAAGCATTAAGTTTTTGTTTTTTCGTAGTTGCCTACATGTTGCTAAATGCATGGCGGAATGTTATAATAGCCATTGTCAAATTATAAAATAAAACTAAGTCCCTTTATTTCTTACAGGCCTTTACAGGCCGCATCCTGCTTAAGTTGTATTGTTGTAATGCTATTGATACTTCTCTCATTCTTCTCCAAACATTTTATATTTTAGCCGCACGTGTGCAAAACGAAGCAATCCAAACCTCTAAAGAAATTATACAGAAAAAGACCATCTGGTCTTATTGTTTTTGTTTCATTTTGACCAAACATAATAATCATATCATTGTTATTATTAATAGTAGGCCTATATGTTGACACGTGCATATCAAAAGTGACTGTATACTTTTCTTCCCTTTCTTACGGTTTGTAATTTATTAATATTTTATTTTATTATTTTATTATTATTATTATTATTATTATTATTATTATTATTATTGTATTTATTCCTGCAACATTTGCAGGTAGCTGGTGACAAAGAATAGCCTACCAACAACAATGGGTATATGTATACAGTTACGAGAGACCAATCTTATTATTATTATTATTATTATTATTATTATTATTATTATTATTATTATTATTATTATCATCATCATCATCATCATCCTGACCATTCGCAAAGTGTACGACTATTTTAACTAGCGTACGACTATTTTCAATTGTTGGTACGACTGTTTTACGTTTCTGATCTGGCAACTCTGGTCACACGGTGGTTCAAATCCCTGGCGGCATACTTCTACGACACAGGTGTTCAAACGTTGGGTCCACGGTATGACAAATGTGTCAATTCCTGTGGCGAATATGTTGAAAAATAGCTGAACACTGGCTATATCTGTTGTAGTACAGGCATCCACTTTATGAATAAGTAAGAACACAACCAATCACAGCTTTCATTTCTATTTGATCGCATCTACGTTGCACAGATTCACGCCTGAAGCCATAGGCAATAGCCGAAAAAATGGATGTGCCTAAACATCAACGCTTTGAAATAGACTAACCAATGTTCAAGACCGTATTTTCTGTCGAAATGGACAATAATAGCCGGATGTGACATCAGAAGTCATGAGCCAAAGATACACTCCTCATAGTAATCAAGTCCTTAGCAGTTTCAGACCAAAACTTTATCGATGGCATAGGCTATTATGTACAGTCGGTCAAATAAAAAACGTCGGGACTCGTATGCTGTTAAAATTAAAGTTTTGACGCATTAGTTCACAAGTTTCCTATAAAAAACACAAAATACAGGTCATTTTCGGAACATATGAGGCCATGCGGCAGGAGGGAAAATATGAACAAGGAGGGAAAAAATGAACATCGCGGAAATCGCAACACACGATATTCAACTTAATGCATTGTCATAATTCATTTTGCTTTGTGTCATCGCCACATACAAATGCTAACGTGAGAGAAAGTGTGGTTAGGGCTGTAATTGACCTGCATTTTTCGGTCTCTGAAGCAGCGAGAAGGCTCCATATTTATGAAAAGAAGCTCAGAGGTGGGAACGTTACTATAATGCGACCGGAAGTTTTCATAGCAAACGTTGATCTGGCCGAACGCGTATTTCGATGCTAAGATTGGTTGCAGATGCTGAGCGTAAGTTATTGATTTTGCACTACAAGTACCGGTATTATAAAATAAAATCTTTAAAAAATGCTCCTTGAATAAACATATTCCTCGCGAATCTATTAATTATTAATATTATAACAATTTGCAACCAAGAATATGGCGGATTTGAGGCATATAGCCACAGCCTTCTATACATGTTTGTTTTGGAACAAAACTGACTAAATAATCAAGAAAATACATGGATAGACAAGAGGCGTGTGTGAACCTAACCTTAAGTCTTCCTGTACATGCGCATATGCTCGTTCGTGATACTTAATCAAATACCGCCCGACGTTTTTTATTTGACCGACTGTACTGAACCATATGGAATCCTTGAATCATACATGTCTAAAATACCTTGAACACATTTCGAGTTAGAACGTAAACACTTTGCGAAAACAGTGACAAAACGTCATGGAATCCCATAAGTTGGAAAATGTAATAGGATTTTCTTTTTACCAAATTAAAGAGGAAAATATCTCTATATATCTATCTCTATATACATAAAAGGCTTTGTCCTGACTGACTGACTGACTGAATGACAAGAATCAACGTACAGCCTAAACTATAACAGGTAGAGACTTGGAATTTTGACAGTACCTTCGCTTCATAATGTAGGTGCTCACTAAGAAAGGATTTTGAAAAATTCTGATTCTAAATGCCAAAAATTAAATGTTTTTGAAAATACTTAATCCCTTTTTACATAGAATTATCAAAACAAATTCACAGAACGTATTGTTACCAGTGGTATCAGGTGGGCTTGGATTAAATTAAATGGATGTTTGACAAATTAGAGAAGGTATCATTATAATTCATATTATCTATATTAATAAAAGGAATTCTCCTCGATGTCCAGCGAAATTTACTGAACGCAGAGATCTGAAATTTTAAACATAGGTGTGCTGAAGGGTCGGAAAATGCACCTCGAAGCCGGAATTTTAATTTTAGTTTTCGTTCGTGAGTTATGAGTGAAAAACTGGCAAAAAACGTGCATTTTTTGCGTTTTCAAAACATAAGTTTTCAGTTATACATTTCAATGTCAAATCAATTACAGTTGGCTTTGGCTATTTTTGTCAAACCTTGAAAACAAAACTTTCGCGATCGCTTGAATGTTGTAAGCCCTAAATATGGTCAAACGTTGTTTTATTTGGACGAATCTCACTATACAGAGGTTTTCTTGGCCAAGAAACTCGAATCTGAGGTCGCTTTTACCAGTCGATGCTATCTGATCGTGGTATGTAGTCCATGCGATTTAGGTGTTAATAAATGTAATGATTTAACTATTATGCTCTTAATTTTTAATTCTTGAAATAATTATCGCGGGCGAAGCCGCGGGCACATGCTAGTAGGCCTATATACATAAAAGGCTTTGTCCTGACTGACAGGAATCAACGTAGAGCCTAAACTATAACAGGTAGAGACTTGGAATTTTGACAGTAGCCTACCTTCGTTTCATAGTGTAGGTGCTCACTAAGAAAGGATTTTCCAAAAATTTTACTTTTAATGCCAACAATAAAATGTTTTTTAGGATACGAAACACCTTCCATAAGAAACACACTAGCAATTGTTCGATTGTTGTGGAAAACAGTATTTAATTGTAAAATTAATTCAAGACGGCCTTGCTCTTTTGCTATATTGATTCATTTGTTTACGATTCGCAGAAATCTGATTTTTTTTAAACATAGGTGGACAGAAGGGGATCATGAATGACCGTCTAAATGGGAAAACGTGGATGAAACTCACTATGCGGGGTTTTTTGTGTCAGGGAACTTTGAATCTGAGGTCTTCCCCCCTCCGGGCGACGCATTTTGTTCGTTAATGCATCTCGAAGCCGGGTTCTTAGTTTTTTATTTATCATTCGTTATGATAAAAATTGTTTATGCATGACTTGGGTAAGGTTCATGAATCCGTGTTTTATTTTAATGCTTTTATTTCGAATTTGTGTGCCCATATGGTAGCATATGATTTGTTTTGTTCGTTTGATTATTTGTATTTTTAAGGTTAAACAATATAATTAAGAGTAAAATTACGTAATTCCTTCAATTTATGTAAAATGATGACAGTGTTAATAAATATAATATTTTAATTATTTTTATGTGAAATAAATTATTTAAATCAAACATCTAGCAGTTGAGCAAATATTAGCGGTCGAAGCCGCGGGCACCTGCTGGTATTAGGCCCATTATAAAGGACAAGATAATTAAAAAAAAATCCCTTTAGGCAGGCCTACAGGCGGAGGTAGATTTCGAAGTGCTTTTGGTTTAATTTATTGTCGCTGCATAGCACTCTTCTTCTTTAGCCTTGGCATGGTAAACCTGCAGTAATAAGAACTGAATTCGGTAAAGAGGAAGAGCCTACAATCATTTGTTTTGACAACAAGAATAGGATATAATATTCTGGGAGGCCGTGCGCAAGATCAGCAATGAATAAAATTAGCAAAGCCGCTAAACAAGACAAAATTATGATATTATAATAATTCTTTTAAGTGTTATTATTTTCAAACATTAAAATCTCGCGTCATATGAGAGCTATCAAGAAACTATTTATTGATTTGTAGAGTACTCATCAAGAGCTTTTCAACGATACCCCATAAGACGTGGTTTCAAAAGTTTCGAATTTTCATCCCCCACCCTCACTCGAACCCCCGAATCGTTGGTGTCACTGTGAACTCCATAGGGAGTACTCTAATTTATTCAAACAAAGTTTCCCTCTATACTTCTTAGGGGCCGAGATATACATTTTTAAAAATTTCAACCCCCTCTCCCGACCACCCCCTTAGGCCAATTTTGCTCATTAACGAACTTGTCCGAACTATTGGGCCTAGAAATAACATATTAAAATTTTGTTCAAATATCTTCAAAATTACGGCCGCTATCGTGTAAAGATATATATATATCACAATTTTTTTTTTGAATGGGCGGTGGTTTCGTACTTAGGGGAGCATGAAACGTAAAGATATGAAAGAATTTTTCGAAAATCATGACATGGTATCCATTGCAATAGGTAGATTTTTCTTCGAAATCTATCTAAAAATGACTTTTTTTTAACTCTCAAAGGTATACCTCCCCCCTTAATTAGCACTCCTGAAAAACAGTAAAATTTGACTTATTATGTTTTTCCTCTGAACTCTTCCTTTGAGCAGCAGTATATAAGTGGGCTATCTGTCTTTAACTTAAAGCCGATATCTTTTCATCACACACAAAAGAAGCACGAACTATAAACATGCACCATAAACACGGGGGAATTGTCGTCACCATGGTAACCGATACTGCAGAAAACAATTGAAGAGCGCTCGTAAAAACGTTGTAAGTGAAAATTTCAATTCGCGAAATGCAGTTAAGTTCATTTTCAATTTCTTCGCCCCGAACATTTACTGCACCTTGGAACTGATATATAGTCCACATGATTTTTTAAACTGCTCATTTCGACACCTTTGAGAATCTTTGCATAAGCAATGAGGATGGCCGTGCAAATAATATATATGGTAATTGTTGCGTGCAGACAATAGGGACCTGGGCCTCGAACCCGGACGCAGTCACGAAGAGGGTCCATAAGATTTATGTCTTGGTGGCTATGAATGGCAATGAAGTGTTTATTAGTACGCATGCGTGCAGCTGTTCTGCTAAACAATGCAACATCTCAAATTAACAAAGAAATGTTGCCCTTGATGGTCTGGCTTCTGAACTCGAGGGTCCGCGGATCAGACTCGGAGACTCAGACTTTAAAATATGACGTTTTAATTAAATTCCATGAAGTACATAATTGTATTCTTAAATATATTGCTTTTCCATAAGAAATATAAATAACTAGCTTAAAAGGCCCGGGTTTTGTATTTTGTAATTTAAAATTAACTTACGAAGGACTTCCGATTTTCAAATTTTTGAAACAAATCCTGGAACATACAATTTTATTATTTTTTCGGAATATTTTATTTCTCACTCTCATGTTACCATACAACCGTTTCGGGAATGAAATTAAAAAGTAATTCAATACCACTTTCATACTTCCCTCCCCAAAAACCTGCTATATAGGCCTAATAATATACATATTACCATACCTCGTACCTTATTCTTTATGTCCAGGGTAGAGAAAGTTATGTGACTGCATGACATTGTGCATTATTTTCGTGGATTTCATCTTCAATATTTATTTATACCAATGAATTATTTCGGTAGCTTCTCTAATTTGTATTAGTCCCGTATCATTTATTTCCAAAGCTACCTGTGACCACTGCCAACAATACACTCTTCTCATGTGAACAGTACATGGAACGTGATTTGGATTTGCTAATTCTGTGTAAAAAGGTATTAAATATCCTCAACACCATTTGATTTTTGGCATTTAAAATCAACATTTTGCAAAATCCTTTCTCAGTGTGTACTTACATTATGAAACGAAGGTACTGTCAAAATTCCAAGTCTCTACCTGTTATAGTTTAGGCTGTACGTTGATTCCTGTCATTCAGTCATTAACTCAGGACAAAGCCTCTTATATATACAGAGAGATTATACGAATAGAACGAATCTTGTGCTTCCATATGGGCATAAAGATTCGAAATGAAAAGACTAAAACGTACCACAGACTCGTGCATAAACAATTAAAACAATTGATAATAAAACATAAAATTCAGGGTTCGACATGCATTTCACTATTAAAGTGCGATGCTCGGGGGAAAAAACGACCTCAGATTCGAGTCCCCCTAGCCCAAAAAACCTCGCATAGTGAGTTTCGTCCAAGTCATTTAATACTCTTTTGTTCGCAGTTGCTATGGCAATTAATCTCACAATTTAATTCTGTCCTGTTAATAGGTGGTGTTGGCTGTGAGTAAGATGGTTTTTAAATATTAGACTGACTAGCTTAAAAGACCCGGCTTCGCCCGGGTTTTGTATTTTGTAATTGGAAATTAACTTATGAAGGATTTTCAATTTGAAATTCTAGGTCCTTATATAGGCATTTATAATTTGAAATAGGAAGAACGACTTATTACACTCAAACTATTCCCTCAGAAAACGCTTGATATAGTTTTTTATGGCTCTTAGAGGATGTAGAATTTTGGACCCCATCGCTTCTACACACCAAGCCTGGTAGGGGTTCAAATAAGAAGAAACAGAAATTCCGGTAACATAAATTTGTAATATTGAGGCGGGAAATTTCCCACTCTTATGTTACCATAAAACCGTTTTGGAGATGAAATTAAACAGAAAGCATTATCACTTTCATACTTTTCTCTCCAAAAACCTGCGATATAATATAATAATATGCACATTACCATACCTCGTTTTGTTTTCTCTATGTCCAGGGTAGAGAAAGTTATGTGATTCCGTTATTTTTTAGTGGATTTCATTCTGTAATATTTATTTATAACATGAATTATTTTGATAACTTCTCTTATTTGTCAAAAGTGCATTTCATTTGTTTTTTCCAAGCCCATCTGATACCATTTGGCAACAATATATTCTGTGATTTGGAATTGATAATTCTATGTAAAAAGGGATTAAGTATTTTCAAAAACATTTAATTTTTGGCATTTAGAATCAGAATTTTTCAAAATCCTTTCTTAGTGAGCATCTACATTATGAAACGAAGGTACTGTCAAAATTCCAAGTCTCTACCTGTTATAGTTTAGGCTGTACGTTGATTCCTGTCATTCAGTCAATCAGTCAGTCAGTCATTCATTCAGTCAGTCAGGACAAAGCCTTTTATATATATAGAGATGAGATATAGGCCTAGATCCTTCAGACCTGAATTTTGAGTGAAAATAATGCAAATGATAGAATAAGTTTTTGGAACAGGTTGTAGAATTGAGTTATTGTTCTTGGTTTTAATTGAATCACAAAACCAACACGAGAATAATGAGAAAGAGATCAGTAAATCACAAGCATCCCTGCGTTAACAAGTGTGGACCCCGGGCAGTGTCTGCACTCCACAGCATCTCTTTCTTATCTTCATCTCGAACCCTGGCCCCGGGGACATCACAACTGTATCATTGTGTTGTGATCCAAAACAAAGGATACCACTTTCCAACACATTTCTATTTTTTTTTTTGCCTATACAATACAATGGGACCGCCGGCGTGGTCTTGTGGTTAGCGTCGCTTCAGATCCGTCGGCCCGGCAGATACAGCAAGTGTTCAGCTATTTTTCAACATATTGGCCACCGGAATTGAGACATTTGTCTTACCATGGGACCAACTTTTGAACACTTTTGTCGTAGAAGTGTGCCGCCTGGGATTTGAACCACTGTGTGACAAACATCTCCTCTTCTCTGTCATTCCCTGTCATTTCTTGAGATGTAGGGAAAGATGGAAATCACTTGGAGCGAAGTCCGGGCTGTAGGGTGGATGTTTAAATGTTTCCTAGCAAGTCTCCTGCAGAAGTTCGACTAGGAGATGTTTCAACATCCACCCTACAGCCCGGACTTCGCTCACAGTGATTTTAATCTTTTCCTACACTTAAAGAAATGACAGGGAATGAGAAAGAGGCGAAGATGGTTGTCACACGGTGGTTCAAATCCCAGGCGGCACACTTCTACGACACAGGTATCCAAATATTGGTCCCACGGTATGAAAAATGTCTCAATTCCGGTTGTGAATATGTTGAAAAATAGCTGAACACTTGTTGTATCTATTGCAATAAACCTTTCCAAGAAATTTTGTTTTGTTTCTGTAAAAGGCCTCAGGGAAGTTTACTTTATGGATGCGCTTCGTACTTGAAGGATAATTTCATACACAAACTTAAATTTTAAGTCTTGCCTTACTTTGTGTGAGGCTAAATCAACTGAATGCGCACTATTGCAATGCAGCCTTGAATATATTAAGGGCATAGGTAGTTTCATGTCATATCCGTTGCATTGCCATGAAAATCTGTATACTTATTTTATGTCACGCTGTATATTGTTTAAAATACAGCATTGCATGAACACCCTAATTGTTATTATTACAATAGCCCGTCAGGTGGGCTGGATAACGCTATGATCAGGTGCCTGAGTTCGACACCTGTATCCAGCAAAACTGGTTTATCTTCATCACAGTCATTTGTTTCAATCAAGACCTCTTAGTGCTAGACTTGAACCGGTTTCATTGTGCTTTACAGTATTGTTATGCAATTAGGTAACCCTTAAAATGCGCGAGAACACAACATCTCACACAATGTACAAACCCGTGGCGGACTGCACAGAAAACAGTTAGTACATTGATTAGGCTCATAGTTTATTTCTTATACTCTCTTCTGTAAATTTATACTAAAAATTATGAGGCAAATGCCTTTTACCTAGGTACTTCATATCAGAAGTACGTTGCAGATATTCTCAATTCCAATTAAGCCATTTAAAATTTGTTTTCGAGTAATTTTCTGATGTTTTATTACAAATTTAAGGGTGATATACACGTTTGGGTACTGAGAAATAGGTGAAGTTGATTATTTTCCCCCTGAGAAATGAATTGTTCCCCAGTATTGTAATCTACATGATCTTTATTGACTACTTCTTACTTACTTACTTACTTACTTACTTACTCGATGGCAAACAGACAATTCCTAAGCAAGCTAAAGGAATATTATCTATTTTATGTAACCCGAAGGTTCATTGCCGCGCTTACCTGAGCCCGCCATTCAACCCTATTCTGTGCTAACTCCAATCACCCTCGCAAATCCTACTTCCCTTAAATCTATCCTAATATTGTCCTCCCACCTACGTCTAGGTCTTCCAGGTGGTCTTTTCCCTTCGAGTCTCCCATTCAATATTTTTGAGATATGTCTTTCCTCACCCATTTCATCCTCCGTGATTTAATTACCCTTACTATATCCAGTGAAGAGTACAGGTTATGAAGCTCGTCGTTATGCAGTTTTCATCTCTCTTAGGCCCAAATATTTTCCTAAGCCCCCTGTTTTCGAACACTCTCAGATTATGTAAGGGGCCATGTCTCACATCCATTTAACACAATTACATATTAATTTCAGAATTAATCAAACCGTTACAGTTATGGGTAATTATCGTTTCAAAATGGCAGCCACGTTTCATGCACTAAAATGCCGTTTCCGTGATAATTTCCACAAATATCAATATTTCTGAGTGATTCCTTTTTCTGTCTATTTTTAAACATCATATGAACATCTTCTACAATCATTGCAATGTCTGTAGCATATTTAAAAAAGAATCCATGAAGAGTAATTTTTTCACATTTTATTTTACATGAAAAGAAAAATGTTTTTGAAATAAACTATTAATGTCAAATTAATGATTGCAGATAGCCTAGTTCATATCAGTAGGTATCAGTGAATTGGTTGGCAACAGTAAAACCGGCAATTTCAAAAGAGAAAATAAAATAAAAAATTAAAGACACCTGTCCTCAAATGAAAGACACCTGTCCTCAAATGAGGACACTGTGCATGAGAGGGTTGAAATAATAAAAAAAATCTTGAAGCTATCTGTGATAAATTCTAATTGTGTTTTCTTTTGTTTTCAGGTAAGATGAAGACTCCCTATATTATAGTGAGTAGCAACTGCTTTCTGCATGTGTATGGCTTGTCATTGCAATGTAATCTTTTTGTTTTCAAGTCTACTCTAACTTTATACACTTACAAGGGCACTATTATCGAAACTTGCCTTCAAATTTCGCTCAGAGAATCTGTGTCCTGTAGAAAGCTCAAATTTTACCAAGAACTAGCTGCTTTTTGTAAATTGAAATATATTCTATTCTATTTTCTATTTTCGCCCTTATTTTTCATTCCTTATAGGCTACTTACCATTTGAATTTCAGTAGGCTGTTATACAGGGTGTTAATGAATAACACCGAAATATTTTACATGTGTATAGAGGGGACTTAGACAGGCAACTTTTGTTAGGAGATTTTTGCTCTATGATGTAAAATGTGTATGCTACAGGGCATTAAAATCATTATAAATTGGTGCTCATAAGTAAATAATGAAGCAAAATAGTGTTAAAATTTTCATTAAATTGACTTCATGGCTTCTTATTGATCGATAAAAACCTGATTCTTGACCATTCGTCAACAGCTATATCATAATTTAGTGTTTTTCCATAATCTTCAAAACTTACAGACTAATGACATGACTGGCCGCCACTGCTTTAGTTTTTTTATTCATAACTCCAGTGGTAACAACAGTGTTTTGCATTTTTTTCAAATGTTAGAAGTCATTGGCGGCCATGCACTGAGATATTTTAGGCTATTAACAGTAAAAATTGAATCCACAGAGGAAAATTCTTGTAATAAAAGTTGCTTGGCTATGTCCCCTCTATATAAGGGTAAAATATATCGGTGATATTCATTAATAGCTTGTAGTTTAATATATCATTAATAAATATAACTATATTTATATATAAAAAAGGCAATGTCAGCATTTGTGTCCTTTATAGACTAAAAACTATTGGATCGACTTGCGTAAAATGTAAGATTAATTTTAGATAATTTGTTATAACTTTCAGGCAATTTTTGAGGGATTTTTAGGCAATAAATACAGTTTTCAAAGCTAATTTTTTGCTAATTCATATGTCCAGCGATGGCAAAGATGAAACTTATCTATATAGAGCACTCTTATTGGCTGATATCTTCAATTCGTTCTGACAAAGTGATCTGTTGATAAAAAGTGAGTGTACTCCGACTGTCACTTGTTGGTATAAACAAAGCCGCCTGGCATTGCTCACTGAACTGTGAGGAATCAGATCCCAGCTAAGTCGTGCATCTCATATAACGCCACACGTGTGTAATGCATGAATTAGCTAAGCCCTTTTCCTATCTTCATTACACAATATCTTAGCATGCAATTCAGCGTTGATATTTAAGTACTTGTTGGGAATTGACTAATGGTAATCATTAAGGTTCGGATGTTTATTACCTAAAAAAGTGGAAAATATGACTGCAAATATGCCCTTAAAAGTGACTAAATATGACACATAAATCCTAAGTATGACGTAATAAAATAACTTATTTTCAAAACGTAAATATTTCAATTTAAAACGTTTAAAGACACTAAATTCTTACATCACATGAATTCAATCAGATAGGCCTAATCACTTTTTAACTATTTTACAGGTGATTTACAGTTTTACTTGTAATGAACTTTTATTTTTAAAGAATTTGCTCCTGTCTGCTCGCTTCATCATCTCGTAATAATATTTTGTAGACTTTGCGTGTCCCTATAAAATATGAACAATTGCATTAATTTTAAAATTCAAGTTATCTATTAATTGGGCATAAACATTGAATTAATTAAATAAATTTCAAATTTGTCGACCATGTAGGACATACACTGTATAATTGTGATCCTTTACCGAATTTATAACTGGAATACGACGTTAAATTACAAATATGACTAAAATATGATCAAGACCACAAAAATGACCAAAATATGGCTTTATATCTATATATATAAAAATGAATGCATGTGTGTATGTGTGTGTGTGTGTCCTTTATGCATTACTACACCATTCATCCGATCGCCATGAAACTTTGGGAAGTTGTTGAGTACATTCCCGGGAAGGTTTCTGGCATATTACATTTTTAATTTTTTCTTTCGTTCGTGAGTTATGAGTGAAAAACGGGCAGAAAACGTGTATTTTTTGCGTCTTCGAAGCATAAGTTTTCAATAATACATTTCAATGCCAAATCAATTACAGCAGGCTTTGGCTAATTTTGTCATACCTTGGAATAAAACCATCGCGATGGCTTGAATGTTGTAGCTCACGCTGGTCCATTCATTTGTTTAATATGTCAAGGCACACAGACATATGAAATTTTCAACCTACACCGAAGAGGATTATTATTATTATTATTATTATTATTATTATTATTATTATTATTATTATTATCATTATTATAAGAGGGATAATCAATATAGGCCTAAATATTGTCAAACGTTGTTCGATTTGGACGAAACTCACTATAGCCTACAGGGGTTTTCTGGGCCAAGGATCTCGAATCTGAGGTAGCTTTTACCAAGCGACGCTATCTAATCGTGGTATGTTGTCCACTTGATTTAGGTGTTAATAAATATAATGATTTAACTATCATGATCTTAATCTTTTAAATAATTATCGTGTGCGAAGCCGCGGGCACACGCTAGTTCAAAATAAAAACGGTCCTATTTAGGATAACAAGCGTGCAATTCGTGTTTAATTTGTGTTTGCAGCGAGAATGGAGGTCTCCATAAAAATATGACATGTCATGAACATCCGAACCCTAATGATCATATTTAGTATTTTTCCAGTATTTAAATTTTTGTTTTTGTTATTTGCGTCTTCTGATTGGTTCAATTTAAAAAAAATGTCTGGTTCATGTATACATATTCACATGCATAAAGGCGTTCAGCTGATACACTCTTCTGCTTGTTAAAGAAATTTGCGTCTTTTCCCGAACAAAATATTCTACATTGTAAGTTTCCCTCATTCTGATGTAACTGGGAGCTGTTATACAATCAATCAGACAGTTAGTGCTTCCGGGGCTTCACAGCACAATCCAATTTTATGTAATAGCGTAAAATGTTTGCATGTGATTTACCGCAAAGTATTTTTCCGAACATTTTCTGTATTTTAAACAATGATAACTTTGATATTATCACATATTGTACGGTCGTTTATGACTTATGAGCTGTCAATTTGAGGGCCAAAACATAATCCAGCTTTTAGTTTTTCTTTACTTCGTACAGTTTTCGTCCTACGTGTCCAAAGTGTGGTCAAGAATCTTCACTAGCTATAGTATCAAGCAAGATTTTGTTTCGCTAGACTAAGAGTTCACGAATAAAATCTATATAAAAGTAGAGCTGGTAGAGAAAAACTGTTTACATATTTGGAATAAGCACACTAACTATAGCCAAAATGCGGTAAAATATCTGAGACACAAAACAAAATGTTATTTTTTGTTGGGCTGTGTTATCCATGGAACTTGTGGCTTTGGATAACTATCTTTAATTGCCTTCGGAAAGCACTTCTAGAGTTACTTTATGAGATTGCATGGTTGACGGGAAAATGTCTGTCTGTCTGTCTGTCCGTGTATCTGTACGCGCGATAACTCAAATAACTTACACTTTATCGGATTTTCATGAAACTTGGTACACGCATTTATAACGTCCATGGAAAGAAGCCTATTGATATTGGACAAAACGGTTGACCAGTACTGGATTAAAGCCCCATTTAGTGCCTATTTTATGGTAATATATTAGAACGAATTTATCAAATGCAAATCAGTTCTCATGGCAACATATTGCATTAAACATCTACAGTTCAACTAATATATATATATAGTAAGCATTGCTATACTATATCCAAAAAAAAAGAGTGCGTGGAACGCCACGCGATAGAAGTAAAACTTAATTTAATTTTTTTATTTTTAAATTTTGGAATTTATTATTTATTAAATTTTGGATTTTTGGATGTTTTAATTTTTGTTTATTTTCTTTTTTTTTAATTTTGGAAATTTGTATTTTTTAATTTTGGATTTGCGCGGTAATGAACCTCCGAGTTCCATAAAATAGATAGGCCTAATATACCTTTAGATTGCTTAGAAATTTCCTTTGATTACTCCTAATCATTGAGTTGATTGTTTTCTGTGCAGTCCGCACCGGTGACGGTTTTAGTGTGACTGATTGTGGCTGATTTAGTGACGGTTTTAGTGTGACTGATTTTCCCGATTTATCCTCTACCGCCACTAAAGAAGTTTTACTTAAAAAAAAACTCCTTGGCTTTGGAAATCCAATATTAGGAAAAGCACCTCCAATAAAACAGTCATTCACAAGTACCTATGCAGAGATTTAGCTAAACAGTCCCGTGGTTAAAGTCTCCATTACACTTGGAGATCACAGATATGTACTGAGTTATATATATATTGTCAGGTTAGTTACAGGTATCGATTAACCGGAAACACCTGACTGCTGCAATCACGTGATCGGATGAAGCTTTCTTTTGTTCTGAGCTCACAAATCACGAGGTGTGGGTGCTGTATCAGTTCCACTCATCTCTTATAGATGGCACCATGGGCAATGCATACAAATCATATAAATGTTATCTGTTCATGTGCTGACTGAACGTAACCAGTATGGACAATATGCTGTGATTCCCAACCTGTGGTCCGCGTTCACTAAAACATTAAAAACAGCTGTGATCATGTGCCCCTATCTTGCCTTCTGTTAATGATGTCGAAAGACAAAAGCAGATGGATGCTAGGCTATAGCCTTTAAGGGGGACATACAGAATTCGATGCTGAAAAATAGGTGAAGTTTCATTATTTTCTCAGCAATTAATTCTTCTGTAGCCTTGTAATCTGGCATGCTCTATACTGACTAGTTCTACAATTGCATACTATTTTCAGAATCAATTTAACTATTACAGTTATGGGTAATTATCATTAAAAAATGGCAGCCGAATTTTGTGCACTGAAGTGCAGTTTCCCTGATAATTTTCGTAAATACCAATATTTCTGAGTGATTGTTCTTTCTATTTATTTGTAAATATCATACGAACAATATAATCTAGAATCTTTGGATTATCTGCAGTATAAATATATTTTTAAAAATAATTCAATACTTGTTAATTTTTTTACAAATTTTTACATAAGAAATACTAAAAATAAATAAACTATTAAAGTTACATCAATGACTCTAGAAAGTGTTGTTCAATAATATCAAATATACTTGCATGCAAAATTTCACTGCAATGTGTTAATAAATGTTTGAGTTATGAGGGAAACGGCACTTCAATGCAAACAAAAAAAAAATTGGCTGCCATTTTGTAATGATAATTACCCATAACTGTAATAGCTAAATTAATTCTGAAAATTATAAATGCAATTGTAGAACTAGTAAATATAGAACATCTCAGATTGCAAGGCTACAGGACAATTCATTGCTGAGGAAAAAATAATGAATCTATTTTTCAGTATCGAAAGCTGTATGACCCCCCTTAGGGAATTTTGTACCTCGGGTTGTTGTTATTATTTTGATTTGGCCAGTTTTACAATGTTTTAGAACATCTTCTGACAGCCAAATACGCAGTAAACTAGACATTTTCCCATATCGACAAAAACCATTCTGTCCTAGCTAACTATTGTCCTCTTAGCTGTCTGTCGTTCATCTTTTCCATAACACCCTGTAAAGTGATCCTTACAAACGCCATGACCTTATAAAGACATTTGGCACGAAAACGCGGTAAAGTTGTCGGCCATGGGTGATTGCATGCTAGCCACTTGCCTCCAATCCTGCCTTCTGCCTATGTTGTCGAAAGAGAGAGTAGATCACGCTACAATTGGATGGTAGGCCATGTCCCACAATGGATATAGTCCCAGGGAAATAATTTTAGGGTTTAAGAATAAATTTTTTTGCTGCCTTCTGGAGAGATGTAATGCATATATTTTAGTGAAAGCTGTTCGTTTTAGATATTAAATTAAATTAGAATAAGAAAACGATCCATAATTGCATTCATTAAGTTGACAGTATACTTACGAAAAGAGCGAACCAAGTTTTATATTTTACATTTTTATGTATAGTTATGAATGGTTAATTGAAAGAAGTTAAGTGTTGACTCAAATCAGGAAATGCCTATTTTTGTGCAATTCACAAACTCTTATCTTCTCGTCTTCTGCGCAGAAATCTATAAATAAAGATTTATAAGACAACTCGCTTCGCTCATTGGGGGCTCCGCCCCCAAACCCCCGCCGAGATTCTCGGGAAAGGTTTTTTTAAAAGATCAGTGGAGATAGAATGTGTGTATTTAGTCTGCTGTATTGGCTATTACCTTTTTTGGAACAATAAACCTGAAAAAATAAATGTGGGAAGACTTTGGGTTTTTTTTTTTTCGGAATTTTCCCGTCGGTTGCAAGCTAAAAGGTATCACTTTGGCAAGTCTTAGTTTTCTAGATCAACTGGCAGTGTACATACATTTATGATGCATTTTAAGGAGTAAATTTCAACTGATATTAATTTAAGTGGACATGATACAAGTTGAAATAGCGACTAAGATTCATGGTATGTAAATATTCAATTTGGCATTTGCCTTTACGACCAGGGAAATAATAGAAAAATACAAGTGAATTTGGTAGAATACGAGACTTCATCTGCGAGTTCTAATTAAAGAATATAAATTATGAAATTTCTTTAACAGATAGAAGAAAATTTTGTTAGTTCTGGACAAAAATATGTTAATTGGATTTAATTATTATGAACCTGAGACTTCAGGATGCGAGTCGAAGACGTTATTATCTCGACCACCCCGTTAGCTTTACGGAAATAATTATTTCTAAACTTTCAGATAACACTGTTTGATAATACTGTTTCCATGGAAACCGAGCCCTTTTTCGAGGGTTTTTAGGGCTAAAATTTAAAAAAATCTACTTTTTGGAATTTTCCTGTGGTTTACAACCTAAAAGCTATATGTGTACCAAATTTCAAGTTTCTAGCTTATCTGGAAGTGGACAAACATTAATGTCAGTGAGCCGAACCGAGCCCATTTCGGGAGTGTTTAGGGCTAAAAATTAAAAAATAAACTTTTTGGAATTTTGTCCTATGGTTTACAGCCTAAAATCTATATGTGTACCAAATGTCAAGTTTCTAGCTCATCTGGAAGTGGGCAAACATTAATGTCGGTGAGCGGAGCTGAGCCCTTTCTCGGAGGTTTTTAGGGCTAAAAATTGGAAAAAATAAACTTTTTGGTATTTTCCTGTGGTTTACAGCCTAAATGCTATATGTGTACCAAATTTCAAGTTTCTAGCTTATCTGGAAGTGGACAAACATTAATGTCAGTGTGCCGAACCGAGCCCTTTTTCGGGAGTGTTTAGGGCTAAAAATTTAAAAAAATAAACTTTTTGGAATTTTCCTGTGGTTTACAGCCTAAAAGCTATATGTGTACCAAATTTCAAGTTTCTAGGTCATCTGGAAGTGGGCAAACATTAGTGTCGGTCAGCCGAGCCGAGCTCTTTTTCGGGGGTTTTCTACAGCTAAAAATTAAAAAAATAAACTTTTTGGAATTTTCATGTGGTTTACAACCTAGCTATATCTGTACAAAATTTCAAGTTTCTAGCTCATCTGGAAGTGGGCAAACATTTTTGTCGGTGAGCCGAGCCGAGCCCTTTTTCAGGGGGTTTTAGGGCTAATAATTAAAATAATAAACTTTTTGGAATTTTCCTGTAATTCACAGCCTAAGAGCTATAAGTGTACCAAATTTCAAGTTCCTAGCTCATCTGAAAGTGGACAAACATTAATGTCGGTGAGCCAAGCCGATCCCTTTTTCGGGGGGTTTTTAGGGCTAAAAAATAAAAAATAAAACTTTTTGGAATTTTCCTGTGGTTTACAGCCTAAAAGCTATACGTGTACCAAATTTCAAGTTTCTAGTTCATTTGGAAGTGGGCAAACATTAATGTCAGTGAGTGAGTGAGTGAGTCAGCCATGTGGCTTTATATTATAGGGATTATCCTACCGGTTGTATTATATGGATGTGAGACATGGCCCCTTACACAATCTGAGTGTGTTCGAAAACAGGGGGCTTAGGAAAATATTCAGAATTAAGAGAAATGAAACTCTTTAGCGGATAAAGTAAGGGTTATTAAATCAAAGAGGATGAAATGGGCTGGACATGTTGCGCGCATGGGGGACGAAAGTATTGACTGGGATCCCCGAAGGGAAAATATCACTTGGAAGACCTAGACGTAGGTGGGAGGACAATATTAGGATAGATTTAAGAGAAGTTGGATTTGCGAGGTATGGTTGGATGGAGTTAGCACAGAATAAAGTTCAATGGCGGGCTCAGGTAAGCGCGGCAATGAACCTCCGAGTTCCATAAAATAGATAATATTCCTTTAGCTTGCTGAGGAATTGTCTATTGCCATTGAGTAAGTAAGTAAGTAATGCTTCGCTAATATTAAGCTAAGCTCCGACAAGTAGGGAAAGTAAAAAGAGTACTTCAAACTCAATTAAAACCCCATTAACAATAATTCGCTAAACATTATTGTGATTTTATTGTATAAATGCAAGTAGCAGGTGAATACATCACGGAATGTACTTCATTTACATTCTACGTTGTGTTCATAGTGAACCGTGTTTGTATATTCATAACGATTTCATCTTTTCCCGAGCCCCAGAAATTTAATAAGCAGCCCCTTGGGGCACGGTCCCCCATGCATCACCTCCGTGTCCCCTTAGGCGAGTGGGGCCCGGTATTGACTTGTTGTGGAATTGGATGAGCTAGGGGGCACAGTATAACGACGCGTTTGAGTTATTGTCCTCGCATATTGGAGTGGAATTCACTTAGGAGCTGCAGATTCTATCAGCAACATCGCAATTACCATAAATAACGCTGACTGTTTGTCTTAGCTTATATAAGTCCGTATACATATACTTACTTCAGTTGCAAAGACTGTACTCAAATGTGAACTAAAGTTGACATAGCAATGTAATGAGTATTGTTACCATGACAACAGATATAGTAACGAAAAAAATGTTCTATGGTGGCTTTGTCCTAAATGTGTTCAGCTTTGAGTATTAATTCAGTTGGCAGTTGTAAAGACTGTACTCAAATGTGAACAAAAGTTGACATAGCGCGTGTAATGATTATTGTTACCATGACAACAGATATAGTAATGAAAAAAATGTTCTATGGTGGCTTTGTCCTAAATGTGTTCAGCTTTGAGTATTAATTCAGTTGGCAGTTGTAAAGACTGTACTCAAATGTGAACAAAAGTTGACATAGCGCGTGTAATGACTATTGTTACCATGACAACAGATATAGTAATGAAAAAAATGTTCTATGGTGGCTTTGTCCTAAATATGTTCATCTTTGAGTATTAATTCAGTTGGCCGAGATATTAACGTCTTGGAGACTCGCATTTGGGAGGTCCCAGGTTCAAATCCCGTGGCCGGCCAATTTCACATATATGGGGTTTTTCATGGTTTTCCCAGCATCCATGGTAAGCATTGTTTATCTAGTGAACCAAGATGTGAAAAGTTGTTGGCTTATATTTGTTGTTATGTGATGAAGTAGACTACCGTGTTTTGCGAAAAAGCCTGGTAAAGTTTCTGATTATCATAAAGATACATGTTGGCTTAAATTTGTTGTTTTTTGACCAAGTATAGGCCTATACGTAAATCCATGTTAAATTTAGTGTGACTGGTCAATGCCATCTGGATTTTGTTTAGCGTCCTGGGCCAATAAAACTGCATTTTCAACGCAGTTTGAATGTAGTTTTATGCAATTTTAGCGGCCTAGGTTGCTAAAATGCAATTTTTCGGCGTGTTACCAGTCCGACAAGCAGCTGGTTTAGAGAGCGTTTACTAAAAAGTATTCAACTCATCCACGCATTAGATCTCCAAGTGCTTTTGTCTTAATCGTGCGTTGAAATCTCCGCGAATTCCATCCAATTAACTGGGCAGAATTAATTCGTAAGAGTTTATAGCTTCTATTTGCGGTAGAGCCTTTTTCTTGATGCTATAGAATTAGAAGTGATGTTTTAATCCCCAGCTTGACCTCTTGAGAGGAAGAAGAAGAAGATATAATTTCATAGCCGGGAGCCCGAAACTAGAGTTTGTTTTATTCGCAAGCAGTCGTGACTTTGAGAACGCGCCCTCCGGCCGAAATTCCCCGCTGAGGAGGGAAAGTTTATAGCTCTGTGTTATGCAAACTGCAAACCCATTCATCAGGATTAAAAATCAGAAATTAACTAACTTGCTACCAACTATGAGATCACTGTTATTTCCAAAGAGTTGGGTGCCAAAAGAAGCGAAAATGAGAAATTGTTAGTTACGCAGTTGGTAGCCCTGCAAGGCAGTGAAATTGATTGACGACAGCATCTTTATGGACAAGGTTTTGAATTAGCTGCCTTGCTTATTTGCATCTATTCATTTTTGTGTGTGTGTGTGTATTTGTTTCACACGACTGTACCTGTCTGCCCATTCATCTTGAGCGAAAGTGAGAGAGGAAAGTGTCAGGGTCATATCAAGGTTACACCTAGCGGGAAATTTATTGTTGATTTTTCTGAAACATATTTCCACGTGTTTTTACAATCTACAGAAGCTTCGTCATGTGTTTAAGGGATGTTTATGACCTAAAAATGTGAAAAATATGACTGTAAATATTACCTTAAAAATGACTAAATATGACCCAAAAATCCTAAATATCCCTTCATAAAAGAACGTATCTTAAAATAAATGTTCCAATTTAAAACTTTCATGACACTAAATTATTACATCACATTAATTCAACCAGATAATCACTTTTTAACAATTTTACATGTGATTTACAGTTTTACTTGTAAAGAACTTCTAATCTGTTAATGTTTCCAGATACCACTGCAAATGTGTTAAAAACATGTCTATTGGAAGTTGTTAACAACAAGGAGGAAGAGGTAATTGTGCTATTATTTGTTATTGTCCCTTCACATTTCAGTTACTGTAAAACCAAAATATTCGTGACATTTTTGGAAAAAAATTAAGTTACTGCATCATTGTGCTCTTTTACCGAATTTATAGCTGAAATATGATGTTAAATTACGAAAATGACCAAAATATGACTTTATTTGCAAAATAAAAACGGTCCGATTAGGATAACATGCGTGCAATTCATGTTTAATTATGTTTGCGGCGAAAATGGAGGTCAGGATAAAAATATGACATGTTATAAACATCCGAACCCTAAGTATTATTATTATTATTATTATTATTATTATTATTATTATTATTATTATTATTATTATTATTATTATTATTATTATTATTATTATTGTATCATATCCATTTAAATTAATATCAGTGTAAATTTACTCCATAAAAATACATCATTAATAGAAACAATTGACAGTCAATAGTTCCATGGCCTACCCTACTGTATAGACACGAATCCCGAACTCCTGATATATAGCCTCGAAGCTAAAAGGAGTATAAACACTGCTGAAATAAATAAAATAAAAATAAACACTTCATAAAACAGTTGCGTATATTATAATGAATGTCTGGCGTATTTTAATCTAAGGACGATCATAAACAAGATGTCAATTGGTTCTAAACATTATATCACGTCCATTTCGAATTGATCTTGGTACAGTATATAAAGAAACAGGTTTATTGCAAATGAGAATATTGCAATTTGTTTCATACGCCATTTTTTAGTTACAAGGTTATTAAATATCCAATGAAGCTGAAAGAAATATGACATATTGTAATAGGCTCGTATGGATTCTCATATCGTGAAATTAGTGATCCTGCTACATATCACGTAGGATGCTGTTCAAATAAGTTGTCAAGATGTTGCTACTTAATTCAATGGGTAGTTTTATTTATTAAGTGCCAGAACGGTACTTCGTAGAATAGTGTGGTGGATGGAAAAATATGTACCCGTCTGTCTGTCAGTCCGTCCGTGTGTCTGTACGCGCGATAACTCAAATAAGCTTTATCGGATTTTCATAAAACTTGGTATACGCATTTATAATGTTCATGGGAAGAACCCCATTGATATTGGACCGAATCGGTTGACCGGTACCGGAGTAATGCACAATTTAGTGCCCAATTTACTGCCTATTTTATGGTGATATATTGGAAAGAATTTATGAAATGCGAATCAGTTATCATGACAACATATTGCTTTACAATGTTCATATACGGCTTTGAAAGTTGCAATGCAGTTAGCTTTGACAAATAACACTACCCACATATTCCTTCACATGTGCTTATCAAACTAGACCTTTGTTCTTCCATAAGCCCTGGTTAATGAATCGACCTGGAGCTTAACTCGGAAATCGATTACAAAAATAACTTATTTTCTGCATATCATAATTGCTATTATCACTGATTAGGCTAAAGAAAAATTTATTACATAAGTTTACCTGATTTTATTATTTAATGACTAAATCCTATTTTGGTTAGGTACCTTCTGAAGATGTGACACTAAGATTGGCAACAAGTCTCTCTTATTTTTAACTGGACTTTAGCCTACATGAAGAAAATTTCGTTTGTCGCGATTTTCTCGAAAACTGCTCCGTACTATGAGGCTAACTTTCACCTACATTGCTTGGCACTCCGGGGGTGAGGGAGGGCACAAAAAAAGGCTAACTTTTATTTGGGCAAAGGAAGTTATGTGAAGATTTTTGAAGTGAAACTTCTTTAGCCGCGGTAGGGGTAAATCGGGAGCTTGTGTAACGCTCAAAATCGTCACGAAATTAGTAAGGTGTGACGGAACGGACTGCACAGAAAACAATCAACTCAGTGATTAGGCTTATCCAAAATTTAAAAAATCTAAAAATCCAAAATTATAAAATCCCAAAAAATAAAAAAAATTCAAAGGTCCAAAATTTAAAAATCCAAAATTTCAAAATTAAAAAATTCAAAGATCCAAAATTAATGAGTCCAAAAATCCAAAATTTAAAAAATTTAAATCTAAAAATAAAAAAATCATCGTATCAAAAATTTTAAAAATAAAAAATTAAATATTAAAAAAACCAAAATCCAAAATTTAAAAAGTACAAAATCCAAAATTTGAAAATCCAAAATCCAAAATTTAAACATAAAAAATCCAAAATTTAAAATCGAAATTTAAAAAATCCAAAAAATAAAAAAATTCAAAGATCTAAAATTTAAAAGATCCAAAATTACAAAATTAAAAGATGAAAAATTAAAAAATAAAAAATAAGAAAAGTCCAAAAACCCAATATTAAAAGATCCAATATTATAAAATTGAAAAATTTAAACAAGTTTCACTTCTGTCGCGTGGCGTTCCACTAACACTTCTTTTTTTTTTTTTGCTGTAGGTAGGAATACATCTTAATATTGTTTCTGAGAATTGCTATTTTATGGAAATTCAAGAACCCACCTTTGAAATACAGATGCTGGTGACATGAAATATGGACCACTGCGTTTTGTTTGCGTGTCGCCGAGTCTGTGGTAAGATTCGCGTGCTTGGACCCACGTCGTAAATCCCCTGCATGACTAATCAGAAGGTGTCGTTATGCCAATATTCATTCTCGTTGCCTCCGAGGTGTGGAGTCAATATGGTCCCCATCAGACATGCGCATAATTAAATTCATCCTCGGGTGCATGGGGTCGAAGCTATTACGTGCTAATTGGGTATGATAGCAGACACGGGTAGACTAAAAGCGTGTCCACAGTGCTGAGGTAAACAGTATACAACACAGTAGAATACGAAGCGTAAACTACAGTCTTCTCTTATTTTTGAAGTTAAATTTCTTTAGTCGCGGTAGGAGTAAATCGAGAGCTAAGCCAAAGTTGCGGAATCGGAATCGGAATCGAATTGAGAATATCTGCAACGTACTTTTGATACGTGGCTCCTTCCTCTTTTATGCCCACTACTATGTAGTAGGCAATGGGTACCTAGGCAAAGCCCATTTGCCCCATAATTTTTAGTATGATTTGGAGGTGGTGTCATAGTAGTAAAGTAGGGGTGGCTAGCATGTTCCATTCTATTGTTGTTGCCGAAAAGACAGTCTATTGTAATTTTGTATATCCAATTTCTTACTCTAAAATGTTATCTTACGCGGTCTAAGGGTCCTTTTATTTAACAATTTTGAAATTTGGGGAGGTTGTTATTATGCGGGTTGCGGCCCGTCTTTTGCAAGGGAACTATTCCAACATTCGTTGCGAGGCCTTGGAAAACCGCAAAAAACCTTGGCAGAATAGCTTGACTTTAGTGATTTTGCAACAGGACCAGATTTTATTTAGTGTAGGCTTAATGCATGGTGACTTCGAGTCTGGAGATCCATTTCCTGAAATCACACAAAATGCATATTAATTTCTACTCGGGGAACCAAATTAAAAATTTTCCCCTGCAATTTGGCTCGTGTTCAGAGTATTGCCAGTCCGAATTACCAGTTATCCGCCTTATATAAGGTCTTGTGTGTTCTGTTAGAGTCCTAGTGCTTCAATCATCTCCTGTGGAAGGAGTGACTTCGGCCTCTTGTGTTTGTCATGTGTTATGTCATAACGGCCCAGCTCCGCGATTTGAGGATTTTCGTGCCCGTTGCAGCTTTCGTAGAATGTCGCCGCGCTAGTCGCTATATATTCTTGGATGGTGTCCATGTTAGTTTCCTTATGGAGGGTCCAAAGTTGCGTTACGAACAAAATCGTAGTGGGGCTGTGACGGACTGCACAGAAAATAATCAACTCAATGATTACGCTTAAGGTGTAGTCCAAAATTTAAAAAATTAAAAAATCCAAAATTCAAAATAAAAAATTCCAAAAATCCAAAATAAAAAAGTAATAAAATCCAAAATTGAAAAATCAGAAATTTAAAAAAATCCAAATTAAAAATCCAACATAAAAAAAATCAAGAAATCCAAAATTAAAAATCGATAATCCAAAATTTAAAAATCTAAAACCCAAAATAAAAAAATAAAAAATCCAACATTAAAAAATAAAAAAGTAAAAAATCCAAAATTAAAAAATTAAAAAATCCAAAATTCCAAAATTAAAAAATTCAAAGATCCAAAACATTAAAAATTCCAAAAAACCTAAATTAAAAACTCCAACAATCCAAAAATTAAAAAAATCCAAAATTGAAAAATACCAAAAATTAAAAAATCCAAGTTTTACTTCTGTCGCGTGGCGTTTCACGCACCCTAGGGTGGATCGAAAAGTAACGCACAATATATATTTTTTTACAGAAAGTTAAATAGGTACAATTACAAACAAATGCACACGTGAAGGGACGTCTTTTGTATATTTTTCGATATAGCCGCAAAGTTTTTCAACACATTTCTCCCATCGTGATACCAGTTTCAAAATACCCTGTTCATAGAAGTCCGTTCGGTTGGAATATAGCCATCTGCTGACTGCTGTTTTCACTTCTGCATCTGACGCAAAGCTTTTACCGGCCAGGAATTTCTTCATGGGACCAAACAAATGAAAGTCTGACGGTGCTGGAGGACCTCCCAACCAAATTTGTTGATTTTCTCACGAACAGCTCCAGCAACATGGGCACCGTCGGACTTTCATTTGTTTGGTCCTGGCCGGTAAACGCTTTGCGTCAGATGCAAAAGTGAAAACATCCGGCCTGCTGTGAATGATGTGTATATGACGTGTTAAATGAGCTGGGAGGCCGTGGCTATGGCTAGCAACGCGACTTTTTTGTAGTAGAGTGATGTTTTGGCACTTAAAAAGCTTGTGTCCGTTAATTAGTCGTTACAACTAAATACAGTTGACTTTGCTTTGTTAAAATTAATATTTTGCAAAGTATATACAAGGAATAGTCAGAATTTTCAGATATCTAAAAATGTGGGTTTCTAGAATCCGTATTTTTTAGGTTATAAACTATTATAAAGTTCCTATAAAGGGTCTATTCATGTCTGCAGCACTACCCCACGACCGTCGTTAAATGCGCATAGCAAGTTAAGAAATGGAAATTTGGTTTAATGCACTTTTGGAAGAAATAAATTAAAGCTTATAACTATTCAGTTGGTCGATAAAATTATTGTAAACAAACATCAGCTAATAAATAATTGACACCTGTTTGTTTATATTAATATCATCTAATTTATTTAGAACCTGATTTTAATTTCAAATTCTGCCAATCCATCTCTGGCTAATCTTAACAACTCTTTGGCTGAATTATACACTACATCCATCACCGCCTGTTACCCAGCAGCTGAAGTAGGTTCGTTCTGATCTGACACAATCGATATCTTGCGATTAATTATATCAGGAGGCCGAGTCTGTAAACTTTGCGTGAGAAGGCTTTGTAATTTATTCTAACTTCATTAAATCGCAAATTAAACTCCAGTCAGTGGAAGAAGATGTTTCCAGTTTCAATTCCTGTACAGGAATCTTACATCCATTTATAACATCCCGACATATTTATGTAATTGGGAAGGCAGTGAAGTATTTCATGCAGTTGACAGTCTACTGAAGGCAATCGTTATTTGAGTAATCGATTACTATCGATTAATAGGGAAGATAGGTGGCATATTAAACACTTTCGGCGAAGAATATGTATTATATATATACTTATTTACTTGCTCAATGGCAATAGATAATTCCTGAGCAAGCTAAGGAATATTATCTATTTTCTGGAACCCGGAGGTTCATTGCCGCGCTTACCTGAGCCCGCCATTCAACCCTATTCTGTGCTAACTCCATCGAACCATCCCTCGCAAATCCTACTTTCCTTAAATCCACCCTAATAGGCCTATTGTCCTCCCACCTACGTCTAGGTCTTCCAAGTGGTCTTTTCCTTTCGGGTCTCCCAGTCAATATTTTTTAGATACGTCTTTCATCCCCCATGCGCGCAACATGTCCAGCCCATTTCATCCTCCGTGATTTAATTACCCTTACTATATCCTGTGACGAGTACAGGTTACAAAGCTCATCGTTATGCAGTTTTCATCTTTCTTAGGTCCGAATATTTTCCTAAGCCCCCTGTTTGCGAACACTCTCAGATTATGTAAGGGATCATGTCTCACATCCTTATAATACAACCGGCAGGATAATTGTCTTATAAATCTTTATTTTTAGATTTCTGGACAGAAGACGAGAAGATAAGAGTTTCTGAACTTCATAAAAACAGGAATTTCCAGATTTGAGCCTACACTTAACTTCATATACGAGTATATATATATGTATTATATGTATTATAGGCCTAAACATACATACATGTATGCATATAAAAGCTCTTTATTCTGAGAAGTTGAGGCCTATAAGACCGATTTTATGCTGAGAGCAAAAGCTTTTTATACGGTTTTTATTCATACAAATCTTAGCATTGCCTTAGAAAAGTGTAGTAAAAGTATCTACTACCATTTTATGCATATAAATCAATGTGAAGTTTTCAAACTTGGAATCACTTTGATGTTCGCGTGTTTCTTTCTATTCGTAGGAAGACGGAATGTTAGAAAACATTTTCCTGTACTCTTCAATAGCTATATCCGATAAGACTGTCTTAGTTAATGTCTTAATTACATTCACCTGTTTGGGTGCGTCCAAGATCACCTCCACAGATTCCCAAATTAATTACGCCGGGGTTCCCAACCCACGGACCGCACTGCTTATAACCAGCTTCGATCTAGATCTGTTTTAAATTGTTTGGGTACCAGCATTGAACGATAAAATTTCGCATTCTTCAGTTTACTGACTAGATTTGTCTGTAACCCATCAAAGACTTTTTATGTACAGTCATTAAATATCTATCTGTGAGGATATTAGAAATCTAATTGCTAGTTTATCACGCTTCGAATTAAATATCTGATCTGAATTTAACTCAAAAATATAGGCACATTCTCCAGGTATGAACAAACGCCATCATAAGCTCAGTTATTCATCAATGAACTCTCTTACAGAGCCATTTATCTTATATACATTTTTGATCTTATATAAGTTATTGACCTTTACGGTGGATACAAAATTCAGAAACCCGTATCCTTGGTAGCCTAAATATATATTTCTTTTTTATTAAGTGCCAGAATGGTACTTTCTGAGCTTGTGTGGTGAACGGGCAAATGTCTGTCCGTCTGTCCGTGTGTCTGTACGCGCGATAACTCAAATACGCTTTATCAGATTTTCATGAAACTTGGTATACGCATTTATAACGTCTATGGGAAGAAGCCTATTAATATTGGACCAAATCAGTTGATCGGTACCGGAGTAAAGCCCAATTTAGTGCCTATTTTATGGTAATATATCAGAAATGCGCGATAACTCAAATACGTGTTATCGGATTTTCATGAAACTTGGTATACGCATTTATAACGTCTATGGGAAGAAGTCTATTGATATTGGACCAAATCGGTTGACTGGCATTGGAGTAATGACCAATTTAGTGCCTATTTTAATGGTAATATATTAGAAAGAATTTATGCAAATCAGTTCTCATGACAACATATTGTCTTACAGTGTTCATATACGGCTTTAGAAGCAATACAGTTAGCTTTGATAAATAACACCACCCACATATTCCTTCACATATGCTTATCAAACTTTCTCAAGAAACCATGCATAATATGCAGAAAATAAGATACTTTTGTAATCTATCTCCGAGTTAAGTTCCAGAGCGATTCATTAAGCAGGGTTTACGGAAGAACAAAGGTCTAGTTTGATAAGCATTATGTGCAGGAATAGTGTTATTTGTCAAAGCTAACCGTATTGCAACTTCCAAAGCCGTTTATGAACACTGTAAAACAATATGCTGTCATCATAACTGATTTGCATTTGATAAATTCTTTCTAATATATTACTATTAAATAGGCAGTAAAATGACAATATTCCGGTATCAGTCAACCGATTTGGTCCAAAATCAATAGGCTTCTTCTCACGGATGTTATAAATGTATATACCAAGTTTCATGAAAATCTGATAAAGCGTATTTCAGTTAACGACCGTACCGACACCCGGACAGACAAGCAGACAGACAGACATTTTCCCGTCCCCACACACAATTTCAGAAAATACCAACCTGGCACTCTAATAAACAGGGGAAGTGAAAATAATACAGTAAAATCATCTGTAAAATAAGTGATAGAGTCAGCTCTGTGACCAACTTAATGAAGACGAAGTGTGATTGCGGTTTTGACACCGCTGGCAGTGCTACCAACTTAATTCCAGGTCAGGCGGTGCCTTGTAAGGAATGACGTCATAGGCGTTGATTAGTTAATGAGTTGTAAACCTGTCCATCTAGCGGTGTGACTGCACAATGCAATTGTCTTTCATCTTCCCCTTGTTCTGGATTTATTATCTTCCTCTATTGCATTACTCGTTTGATATATCCGTCTTCTCACTTACTTCATTTTTTATTACCATGCCTTTCTTATGCCTTCAAAGTTTATAAGCGTTGTAATGAAAATTCCATTCTTTGTATAATTACTGACGTTTCGGTACATCGTTTCTATCTTCAGCATGATCTGCTCTCAGTTTGTTAAGGCAAATAGCGATAAAGATAATTAAATGCGATTTAAATCATTCGACAATGCACCCAAAACTTGGCTAGAGCTACGTTTTGTTTCGATATCTCGATCCAAAGCCCCCATAGGTGATTCATTCAATGAACAGTTCATAAGAATGAAACAAAATATTATTCGCACACTTTATCTTGAGCCTCGCACTCCATAATGCTGAAAACCGTCCATATAAAGAAGGCCTCGCTCGAAAAATGAAGATCGCGACCCGTCCCCAGTATTGCCATACCCAAAAACTTCCCGTTGAGGCATTCTTGAGCTACCGTCAATTTTTTTTATTTGTTTACATCATATTATTCTGAAAATGACAGAATAAATCCAGGGATATTAGAAGATCAGTACTGGTGTTGTGGAAATGGTCGATATAAGTGACAACGAAGTTAAAAATAAAGATTCTTTAAACCAAGAAGTATCGGAAATCAGCGAAATAATGAACCAAATAAATGAAATGGAAGGAAAAGCAATTTAATGTGTTTCAAGCTGAATCAGTCGTTGGAGAAAAGAACAAGTCAAGTTTTATTATTTCGTTGTTTTAATTGTGTTGTATTAATTACCTACAAACTTTCGCGAAAGGCATTTAGTTAAATTACACCAATTCAGGCATGTGAAAGTGCGTATTCAAGTAGGCCTACATGTATAATGCTACGACTTTTAAACGATTTTCTATATTCTGAAGACCGGGAGAGAAATTGTCTAAATAGGCGTAAATATATTACTTTATTCATTTCTCCAGCGATATATTCTACTACAATATCTGAATCAACATAAAATCTTTAGTTTGGTAGCGAGAGTTGAAAGTGCTACAAATTACAGTTAGTTCCATTGTGTACCAGCATAAAACTAAACACGTTATATTTTCTGGTAATTGGCAACCCTTCAGAAACAACGTCAATTTCAACTCACCGCCTTCTGGAATAGTCAGTCTCTTATACTGCATGCAATATCAGCTCCCCTCACCCCCGCATTTTTTCGGCTCAAGATAAAGTGTGAGCATAATATCGATATCTCCATCCAAAGCCCCCATAGGTGATTCATTCAATGAACAGTTCATAACAATGAAACAAAAGACAAATGATTGCAATTATGATCAGCTTTGAAGCTAAAATTAATGTTAAATGTACACTAAACTTTAATGTGAGTAGCCTATATTTTATTTTAAACACCCCTTATTTATTTATGTGCCAGTATTAATGTATCGTTTACAGCTGTGCTATATTATTATAATCTGTACAGCCGTGCTAAAGCTATAACCTACAAGTTCGGTGAATCATATACAAACATCATTAATTGCCAGTGCATGTTTTAAAATCGACTTATCTTTTTAGGCATTTGTTGTGTGATTATTAGGGCAAGGCATTTGATAATTTTGCATATTTATATATCAAGGTTTAAAGATAGCTCGAATATATACAAATGTGTATAATGAAATAATTGATTAAATAAGGGCAATTTGTTTTTTTAATTTTTTGCTTCATTTTACATTTCAAGAGATAGGTCATTTTGTTTGGCAATTTGTAGGTCATTTCCGGCATTTTAGGCCATGTTTCAATGGAGGCAGAGAGGAGCTTTGCCATGGACAGACAACAAACAATCGTTTTTATTTGAGAATCTCCGCCAAGTGTTCATGGTTCATTTTAATTCAGGTTTATTGTATACACCATAGCAGTTTGTCTTGTAGGAATAAATAATTTTTTCTTTGTTTTTAAATGGCACATATTTGCTAGGGGCAATTTGATGCCAGTTCAGAAAGAAATCTTTTTCGATAAGGGTGTGCAAGTAGTATAAATTTACTTACTTCTTTAGTAACAAAAAAACTGTGTTTTGTATTGTAAATTCATATGTAAGGCATTAAATTAAATTGCTTTTAGCATATCATTACTTAAAAAACTAAATATAAGTAATAATGGAAAATTTATTAGACATTTTTAAAAAATCTTGTGTCATTTTTCACTATTTTAGGTCATAAATGCATTTTTTAATTTGGCATTTTTTTTTACTATTTTATGGTAAATAAATGCCTTGCCCTACTAATTATATATATATGTGTATATATGTATATATATCGATACAAACTATCGATTGAACTATTATCGCTCCAGTAGGAATCAGAGGCCATTAGGTAACTGTTAATAGATCGCTCATGCGCAGTACAACGAATCTTTTTAAAAATATATTGCACAGTGTTTTCTGGAACAACCGTAATACTATTCACGACATACGAAATAGGCTACATTGCTACCATTTTAAAATAGTTAAATTTAGGCCTATTTCCCACAAGAAGGTTTCAAAACATCTACAAACCTATCAATCAAAATGGTCAAAATCTCTCAATTCCGAGGAAAGCGCTTCAGGGATTTTTTGATGAAGAAATTATCTTAATCGTTGCGATGGGAACAATAATTACAGGATATAGAATTACTTATGCATGTTGAAATTAAATTTCCAAAATACTGGGCAAAGGTTTTAATTGCTTCTTTTATTAAAAACAGCATTCCTCAACAACCCCTATCATTACATGGGGATGGCACAGCGCGTGATTTGAATAAAAACGGCTTCCAGGTTCGTGAAATAACAGTTATTGTCAGAGCACGTAATGTCATGAGATTAGGAAGGCGGTGATATTATAACCAGTCTAAGCCACTTAGGTCACACGAATAAAAATCCAGAGCCAATGTTTAGGAAATCAGTTTACTTACGCCAGGATTCATCGACAGGGGTTAAAATATACGAGGCGTTTCCACAAAATAAGCTTCCCTGGGGACGTTTACGCAAACAAAACAAAATTTCATGGACATATATATTCCCACAGACACAGGAAGTGTTCAGCTATTTTTCAACATATCACAACCGGAACTGAAACATTTGTCATACTGCAGAACCAACTTTTGAAGGCGCATATCTAAAACCTTGTACAAATGAGTCAACTGGATTAATTGATGCTATTCTATAAAGTTAAACGTTCAGTGTTTTAACGTACAGATTATGAATGCAATAATCTCGCGATATGACTTTTTGAGTTTTCGGTGCGGACTGCACAGAAAACAATCAACTCAATGATTAGGAGTAATCAAAGGAAATTTTTCAGACCTTACGTCCTCAATGGAAATAGACAATTCCTAAGCAATCTAAAGGTATACTATATATTTTATGGAAATGGAAATTAAATATTAAAACATCCAAAATTTAATAAATAAGTTAATAAATTCCAAAATTTAAAAATAAAGAATAAAAAAATAAAAAATCGAAAATACCAAAATCGAAAAAATCTAAAAATCCAAAAAAAAAAAATAAAATGAAATACAAATTTAAAAAATCCAAAAAATAAAAAATCCCAAGAATCAAAATTTTAAAAATCCAAAATTAAAAAATTCAAAGATACAAAATTAAAAAAGCAAAATTAAAAATCCAAAATTAAAAAATACAAATTTCCAAAATAAAAAAAAAATTAAAAATTATAACATCCAAAAATCCAAAATTAAATATATAATGAAATAAAAAATTTAAAAAGTAAAAAAATAAACAATTCAAAGATCGAAAATTTAAAAAATCCAAAATTAAAAATTCAAAGATCCAAAATTAAGAAGTCCAAAATCCAAAATTAAAAAAGTCCAAAAACCCAATATTAAAAAGTCCAATAATGCAAAATTGAAAAAAATCCAATAATAAAAAATTGAAAACAATCTATATTAATAAAAATGAATTTACAAAAGGCTTGTTGCCGCATCACTTGAGAACGGCTGGACCGATTTGGCTGATTTCTTTTTTGTTGTGTTCGTAATTGTCAGGAGAAGGTTTGTATGAAAGAAAATTTTTGGAAAATCCACGGGAAAAGTCGGAAAAGTGAAATAAGGCACAGTTAGAGAATTCTGCTGTCAATTGTTTATATAACAAAATAAAAGTGTGACAAAAGAAGTGACATAGGTTGAGAGTTTTGTTTACATAACAAAAAAAAAGAAGTGAGAGTCTTCCAACCAATCCATTAAAATGTGTAAAAAGAAATAGAAGTGCGACATTATGGATATTGTGTTAACAGTGGTGTGTTAAAAAGATTATTTTGGCTTCTTGGAAAAATGCCGCCAATAAGACGTCTTAATGTCGGTCGGCATACTCGCAAAGCAAGAGAAAATAATGCATGATAATCGAGTCAATGAGACTGATGAAGAACATAGACAGCGTTTGGAGGCAAAACGAATAAGAATTTCTCAAGCGCGATCAATTATGAATCCGGAACAACGGATACAGTGTAGTTCGACTCGCTCAGTTGGAGATAACGTAGACAATAATTTGGAACGTAGACAAAACAGACGGCCAAATGTAACAATTCGACATGAACGTTTGGCGTTCAAATACGATCCATCAATCGATTACGCCGAGGATGTAACGGTGGATTTCGGAACCATGAGCACCGTTTGTCAGCATTGCAATGCTTTGAGGTTTCGACATGAACCTGCTAGGAAATCCTATCCACTGATACGTCACTCATAGCTGTAGGCTTTGCATTAGTTGAAAAATAGGCCTAGGGATGTTTATCAGAGGCCCGAAGCATCTAAAAGAAGACAAAATGGGATGGAACATTTTCAGTCCTACGCGCGCAGTATATTATGTCCCAGGTTTTTGGGAAGGAAAGTATGAAAGTGATATTGAATTTCTTTTTTACTTCAGCCCCGAAACGGTTGTATGGCAATATGAGAGTGAGAAATACAATTTTCTGTCAAGACAATGCAATCTTATGTAACCGGAATTTCTTTTCTTCTTATTTGCACTCCTCCCAGGCATGGTGTGTAGAAGCAATGGAATGCAACATTCGACATCCTCTATGAGCCATAAAAATCTATATCTAGCGTTTTCTGAGGGTATAGTCTGAGTGTCATATGTCGTTCTTCCTTATTTCTAATTCTACATACATATTATATAAGGACCTAGAGTATGAAAAAAGTCCTTCATAAGTTAATTTCATATTACAAAATAGAAAACCCGGGTGACGCCGGGCCATTTAAGCTAGTATTTTAATAAAATGTAACTTATTGTAATGAAACTTTAAAAAAATATACATAATGTGTATGACTTTTTAAGTTGAAGCGACAATAAATAAGTGAAAAGAAAATAATAAGATCGGAACTACAGGTGGTGTAGATCACGGGAATGATGTAAGGGTATCTTTTAGCTGAATTTCCTTCAATACCTTTATTAACAAGATCGCGGATGGAATACCATCTGCAAGAGATTTACTAGCAGATATATTATATTGAGGTGGTCACGTATGGTTCGCGGGAATTGATTATTACAATCAAGTATTTCATCAGCGGTATTAGCTACAGACAAAGGCGGCTGCTTGTATGTGAGGGAGATAAGCAGGAATAATAAGAGAGAAAGGGATCAAGAAAAATAAGAAGGATACGAATAAAGAAAGCATAATGGAAAGAGCAATAGACGGAAATATATCGACAGGGAAAGGAAAGGAAAATTTAGAGAGAATATGAAAGTAACAGCAAAATAGAAAGTTAGAAAGGGAGACATAGCAGAAACAAAAAGGGAACAGAGAGAAAAACATGATCTAAAGAGGAAAAATCATGAAGTTAGATTGAAGAAACATAGTAAGAAAGACAAAGCAAAAGATAAGAGAGAAATCCTAAAAAATCTGATGTGAAACTCACATAACTTCCTCTGCCCAAATAAAAGTTAGCATCTTAGTATAATATAATTATTATGTATGACATTCTCTTCACGTAAATTGGTTGTAAAAATGAAGAGAATGTCGTTACCTTATCACATCGCATCCCCGAAGGATACACAACCCAGATAAAATCGCAACTTTCTTTACTCTAAGCATGGCCAAAACATTTTTATCACTTCACATTCTGATATAGAACAAGAGGCCACATTGCAAACAGCACGTATTCAGAGTGGGTGGCTTATAACTACCCTTCAGATAATTGTTTCGAAAAATGTTTTAAATAAGAGCTTTAGCTCTTAGTATAAAAATTTAAAGAAAATCGCTTGAGCTGTTGTCGAGAAAATCGCGAAAAATGAAAATCTCTTCAATTAAAGTCCCCTTAAAAATAAGCAAAACTTGAAGCTAATCTTCGGGTTACATCTTCAGAAGGTACTTGACCCAAATACAAAATTTTGTTTTCACACGATTTTCCGTTTTGGAGCTAGCCTGTTCACAGACATCCACACAGACAGACACACTGACACAAAGACATGTTTCTGAAATTAGTATTTTTTGATTCAGGGAACCTCAAAACATGTATTTATGTTAATAACTCAACTTCGAATTTGGGGGTCGAAAACAATATTTCCTGTACGTATAGTACGTATGGTACGGGCAGAGGAAGTAAAAATAAGTCGCCAATATCGTGATATGAATCTTCTTAATAGACAACCTTTATATAGCCATTCCATCAGTCATGCCTACCAACTCATGAGTTATAGGCCTACATTTCCCACGGATGACAGATTTCTGAACTAGTTCGTGATATATGGAAGACATCATGATCAATATCGTATTAGAAGTAAAAAAATTCACAGTCATAACTTACCAGAGATTTACAATTCAATTCTTCTTCTTCTTCTTTATTAAGATGCAGAACAAGTGATGTTCGTTTGTTTGCTGTATTGAAGCTACATTGTTTTGTTTTCGCTTCCAGAATTCTTAATACTCCACGGCTCCTCTCTCTTGTTTCTGTAATAATTCCCAGCAGTAAATTCCCCTCTGTTCACATAATTTCCCTCCGAGTCGTAGCACGTATCCCACGACACAAAGTTAATATTCAGCCATGAATTAACTTTCTCTTATTAAAATTCCCAGTGAATATTTCTGTTCCAAGTAGGCTGACTCGTTAATACCGTTTTATTCTCTACTAGCTTAAAAGACCCGGCGACGCCCGGGTTTTGTATTTTGTAATTGGAAATTAACTTATGAAGGATTTTCAATTTTAAATTCTAGGTCCTTATATAGGCATTTATAATTTGAAATAGGAAGAACGACTTATTACACTCAAACTATTCCCTCAGAAAACGCTTGATATAGTTTTTTATGGCTCATAGAGGATCTAGAATGTTGCATCCCATCGCTTGTACAGTGCACAGCAAGCCTGGTAGAGGTTTAAATAAGAAGAAACAGAAATTCCTGTAACATAAAATTGTAATATCGAGGCGGGAAATTTCCCACTCTTATGTTACCATAAAGCATTATCACTTTCATACTTTTCTCTCCAAAAACCTGCGATATAATATAATAATATACACATTACCATACCTCGTTTTGTTTTCTCTATGTCCAGGGTAGAAAGTTATGTGATTCCATTATTTTAGTGGATTTCATTCTGTAATATTTATTTATAACATGAATTATTTTGATAACTTCTCTTATTTGTCAAAAGTGCATTTCATTTGTTTTTTCCAAGCCCACCTGATACCATTTGGCAACAATATATTCTGTGATTTGGAATTGATAATTCTATGTAAAAAGGGATTAAGTATTTTAAAAAACATTTAATTTTTGGCATTTAGAATCAGAATTTTTCAAAATCCTTTCTTAGTGAGCACCTACATTATGAAACGAAGGTACTGTCAAAATTCCAAGTCTCTACCTGTTATAGTTTAGGCTGTACGTTGATTCCTGTCATTCAGTCAGTCAGGACAAAGCCTTTTATATATATAGAGATTTTACATTTACGACAGAGACCGGTATATTCCATTCAATTAATGTACAGCCTCCATATAGGCCTAATGGTGTAAAGGTTTACCAGCGGGCTCTTGTAATGATTAATTCGTGTGCATCTCTTCAGTGACGTCATCTTTTCTGATATTCACTTTATACGATTATAATATCCAGTGGCATAGCGGCGATGAGAAAAAAAAAACAAAGTCCTACAAATCCGGCGTTTGCCTTTGCGAATGAGGAAACCATGAAATCCAAGTCAATTTGGGTGGCCACGAAATTTGTTTTGAACCCAGGACCTCTTCCCTATTACCCTATACCACCTCGCTGTAATTGGTTTTGGTGTGTCCATTGCGACTGAGCTAAACTGGTTGCATTTCACAACAATAAGTGTACATTAGGCCTATAGTTTTCTTGTTACTAGGGGCAACAAAATGTCATTCATATTTTAATTGACATGTATGTTCTGAAATTCGCATTAAGCCGTACTTATTTCGTTTTTATCTTGATATCTATTAAACGTATAAAAAAATGTGTTAAACAAAAAATGTTCATTTTAAATTTTTCTACAACTTTACTGTGGTAGGTTTTCATGTATCGCCTACTGTAATGGATATAATCTAGAAAAATTGAAAATGGATACGAGTAAAGTACCCCTTAAGTCATTTTTGCAGAAATACGGATATAGCCATTTTGTTAGTCATAGATAAGAGTTTCCAATTTTAAATTTTTATTAAAATCGTTACAGCCATTTCTTTAAAAATCAACATTTAAAAAAAAAGTTTTCGTGAAAAGTCCCCTTAAAATTTCAGTGATAAATATCAAATTCTGTAGTAAACAGGTAATAATTTTGTAAAGCGTATAGCTGCCTCAAATGTACGCAATTTCAATTATTATTTTCATTAAAAACCCAAGAAAAATAAATTTTCTCTACCCGCACTCTTTCTCAGCAATAGAACGCTGTATGACAGTCGCTTGTTTTTTCTCTTCGAGTTCCCACTTCGGCGATGTTAAGATCAGCTCGATGGTGTTCTGTTTGCGGACACGAGCGCTCTGGCGGCCTTCACAACAAATTCCAAAGCCCCCGATTAATTGCATCCCATTAATAAAAGCTTACTCAGTACCCTGAAGTCCTCTTTAATGTTACACTTGTAACTTCTACAGGTTTAGCCTGGATCGCATTTATTATATTAAAATATCGTAGGTAACATAACGAGAGGTTTCTTTGCTTGTGAATTTATTGAAGGAGAATCTTGACCGCGAATAGGCTATTCACCGCGAATCTTTAGCGAATATTCACAGAGTTAAGCATGTAATGAATAGTGAAAATGAATTAAATACACGGTATTTGTGTCAATGTACGCGATATAGACTATGGCGAGACAATCTATATACTGTAATTAATACAGTGCACGCCGCTTATTGTGATCACTTCGGGACTCAGCAAATGTGATAATATTAACCGGTTATAACAGTAAAAGAAAGAATTAAATGAAGGTTATTTATTCATATATAATATAATACACTACAAAATAGAATTAAAAATATGTATTCATAAAATAATACGTAACTGTGAATCTTTCAACCACTCATAATACAGTAATAGACTGCAAGCAACTATTTTTTCAACCAGTAACGAAGTTTTTAATTCTTTCACTTTCCTTTACGAGTCTATTAACCAATAGGCTACTCCATACTCAGTTACGAGTGTTTTTGGAAGTCTATACCGATCTGTGGTGAACACCGCCTATCAAAATATCTAACGCCTGTCTGTTCAAGTCTTTTCATTTTACACTAGCCATCACTGCATGTCAACACTGTTATCTTCATAAATCAAAAGCTGCAGCTTAACTGTGGGGCGAAACATGTTTTATTGCTTAAAAGAGAAAGTTAGGTAATGCCACCCCCTTGAACTGGTCATCCTGTGAGCTGGGAACAGAACTGCCAGTACAACACAATACAGTTGAGTTAGAAACGAAACCATTAAAAACTAAGGGTTGGATATAAAGCCGCAAAAAGGAAAATGTGATAACATAAACCGAATCTTTGAACACAATAAACAGAATTTTTTCAATGTAGGCCTATTAGTATTAATCCATACGGGACTTCATAGAAATGATGACATTACCCGACTGCTAACATTATCCGCGATTACATTAAGCGGCGTTCACTGTACCTCTTAATACATCGGTCGTTTCTCGATCGGCGATATTCGCTGTTCGTGCGGCTTTTCATCAGCTGTCTTATTTTTCAAACTGACCTCATTCCTATAATAATACTAGCTTAAAAGACCCGGCGTCGCCCGGGTTTTGTATTTTGTAATTGGAAATTAACTTATCAAGGATTTTCAATTTTAAATTCTAGGTCCTTATATAGGCATTTATAATTTGAAATAGGAAGAACGACTTATTACACTCAAACTATTCCCTCAGAAAACGCTTGATATAGTTTTTTCTGGCTCTTAGAGGATGTAGAATTTTGCATCCCATCGCTTCTACACACCATGCCTGGTAGGGGTTCAAATAAGAAGAAACAGAAATTCCGGTAACATAAAATTGTATTGTATTTGCGGAATATTTTATTTCCCACTCTCATGTTACCATAAAACTGTTTTGGGGATGAAATTAAACAGAAAGCATTATCACTTTCATACTTCTCTCTCCAAAAACCTGCGATATAATATAATAATATACACATTACCATACCTCGTTTTGTTTTCTCTATGTCCAGGGTAGAGAAAGTTATGTGATTCCATTATTTTCGTGGATTTCATTCTGTAATATTTAATTTTAACATGAATTATTTTGATAACTTCTCTTATTTGTCAAAAGTGCATTTCATTTGTTTTTTCCAAGCCCATCTGATACCATTTGGCAACAATATATTCTGTGATTTGGAATTGATAATTCTATGTAAAAAGGGATTAAGTATTTTCAAAAACATTTAATTTTTGGCATTTAGAATCAGAATTTTTCAAAATTCCAAGTCTCTACCTGTTATAGTTTAGGCTGTACGTTGATTCCTATCAGTCAGTCAGTCATTCAGTCAGTCATTCATTCAGTCAGTCAGGACAAAGCCTTTTATATATATATATATATATATATATATATATATATATATATAGAAGAGATTAATAATGTATTAATTTTTACACAAAATTTACGGAACAGTGTTCCCACTGTGAGTTTTCGACTATCGCGTATCTAATTGAAAGAGAGAAATGGAAACAGATTGAGATACAGAGAGATACAACAGAGAGAATAATAGTGCATTGTTGTGACCTTTGTTGCCCCTTGGAGGGAGACAAATATATCAACGCGTTACGCAGTTCACACCTCGTGAGCCACGGGGGGCACGGGAACCCCTGGTAGCGAACACTCTCCATTGTTATTGTTTTACTGAGATCCACGGCCCCCGCTGACTCGTACAGTCTCATTGTGTTGCTATAGCAACGCGATGCCGGGGCTTCCCCTATCTCACGGACGTTATCTGCTTGCAACTTTGTCATCCATTATCTTTGTTCACATTTCCTCTACTTCCTAGGTTTGAGTAGGCTAAAGCGAGGCGATATTTTTCTTCTCTACTGTACCATCGATACTACTAAAGTATTTTGTTCGACTCCTCATTCTATGTTGAGTTCTTACTACCGTAAACTTCCGCAGATAAGACGAAAGTTGAATCATAAAAAAAGACCCCCCGAAAATGCGGGGTCGTCTTATAGGACAGAAAAAAAAGTCTGAAATTTATAAAAATTAAAACTATTATAAACGAATATATTCTGATGCCAAGATTATATTGTCTTGATGTATTAAGAATTTAGGTATAATTTTCCGGCAAATATTAGCCTCAAAATAATGTGAATATCGTAAATAAAACCATAAACGCCATAATCCGCGAAATAAAAACTTATTTTTGGTATTTTTTTTTCATTTTCCGCTATATACCGGTATCCGTATCACGTTGCTCACGCACAATGCACGTATCGTTCTGTTCCACTGTGATGCGACAGTGCTCAGTGACGCCATTTTGAAAAAAGAAGATCAAGGAAGCTTTGTCCCGGCAAGGGTAGCCAACAGGCTTTTAAACTAACCGTAGTTATTTTGCTCTAACTTCTATAGATTATAATAGTGCGATGGTTGGCAACATTTTTGCGATCAACCAGAAAACGTGATACAAAAACGAAACTTTTTGAAGTTGTTTCGTAAACATAAATTCCGGGGTGCGCGGGCAAAGAGAGTTAAGTCCACCATCCTAAAAAATTGAGATATGTCCATAGAGTTATAGATAAAAAATGTTCTCAACATTTGTGTTAAGTCAAGTAAGTCATATTCAAAATTGTACGGTAGTTATGGATGTGTGCCTCATGGGTTTATCCATCTTTAAAGCTATGTTGGGTTGGTATAGTGTGTTAAGTCACTCTAATTCTCAGTAACAAGAAAGTGGACTTAACTCTCTTTGCCCGCGCACCCCGGAATTCATAGGACGTTCTACGACAGATATATGCTAAAACTATAAAACTTAGACGAAAATTTATACCTCGTCTTGTCTGCGGAAATATACGGTAGGCCTAAGTTTTGAACTTTGCCAATGATAAAAATAAAAGTTTTACAAAAACGTCTGGTCAACCGTAGCTACGAAACGAAGAATGGGATTATTATAGGTAGGCCTATGATTCTGGTGTCTTCGAATATGTGACCCCTTGGTTGGCAACGACTTTCTCTTAGTTTTATTGCCAATTTACGCGAATAGTATTTCATTTTTAGCTATTTTCTAATGACTTCTATACATAGCCTATATTTTGTAGGTACATGAGGTGCCTAAACTAAGAACTGTTCGCCACTCAATAATTGTCCTGCTGTAGAGTAAGCGAGCTCTTCAATGGTGGAACTTTTTAAAATCGCACACTTTCCTTTTGTATAACAAAAATGCTGAATAACAACGAGGCATTTTGCATGTTTCAGGATAGGAACCCCGGTTCTCTTATGAGCATTCCTGTCTGTATTGTCTTACACCCTCGCGCGCTTGCTCCTAGGATTAATAGCTACAAGATCAGAAGATGTTGCGAAATTTTCGCGAATTAGCATAAACAAGTGAACAAATCGTGTTAGTGTTTTGTTTGCACTGGCACGTGCGAAGGGCCCAGGGCTTCTAATTAGCATAATTTTTGGATATCTATATTTTTGTGGAGATTAATCTCCCGAAATCCAGACAAGGCGGTATATTTCGAAAAGTTTGACCATGCTTTATTAATGCTTAAATACCTCCCAGTCGAACTACTGCAGGAAATTTGCTGAGTGTTCAAAAACCCACCCTACAGCCCGGACCTCGCTCCCATTTATTGCCGTCTTTTCCTACACCTCAAGAAAGGACAGAGAATGAGAAAGACTCGGACATGGTTGCCACACAATGGTTCAAATCCCAGACGGCACACTTCTACGACACAGGTATTCAAAAGTTGGTCCCACCGTAAGAAAAATGTCTCAATTCCGGTGGCGATTATATCGAAAAATAGCTGAAAACTTCCTGTATCTGTTGCAATACATATTTCCTTGAAATTGTGTTTTGTTTCTGTAAACGCCCCCAGGGAAACTTACTTTATGAACGGCCCTTATATATAAAAATCAGGTGAACTGATAGAACATAGTGCCATATTGCTTTTTTTAATCAGTGATAATTGCAATTATTATAGGTCCATGCAGAAAAGAAGTTATTTTTGTAATAGATCTCAGAGTTAAACTTCAAAAACAAAATGCGCTGGCAATAATATTAATGATGCAATAGGCCTACGATTCGCTGATATGTCTGTTTCAAGTTTAAAGCAGCCTTAAAACTTATGAATGAATAAAAAGTCAATATGAAATCTGTCAGGAATTACATTAGATATATTACTCCACAGTAACGAATAAGAAAAATACTCACATTAAAATATCGGTAGAATGCACAATATTATATTAATATTCAACGGCTACTTGTGTTTTAAATTTTTTATTTACATTATTATTTGCACTGCCATCGTTATGAAGAAATTAATCAATCAAGGTGGGCTAACAATATCAATAAACGATTGACACTTTGTTACGTTTTATTTAATGTGGGCCATGCAGTAATATTGTAGCGTCTTATATCCATTACAAAATTAATATTGATATACTCGTTATTTCGGTACCGGTCATCCAATTTGGTCCAATATCAACAGGCTTCTTCCCACGTTCTTTATAAATGCGTGTACCAAGTTTCATGAAAATGCGATAAAGCGTATTTGAGTTATCGCACGGACGGACGGACAAACAGACAGCCATTTTCCCGCCCCCACACACAATCTCATAAACTATCATACTGGCACTTACTAAACATTATTTTCTTTTTCGTCACCACATAAAAAAGTTATTGTTAAAATTCACTTATTTTCGGTATAATACCCCTTAAGATGTTTGTAAATATTAGGAATACAACAAAAGATCCAAGATGTTCTACTATGGCCGTGGAATTTTTCCCCACCCTGTGTTTCCCCGTGTTTATCAAGTTTCACGACTACCAGCGGCTTAGTGTAGAATATGTAACACCCCCATGATGTGAAGCAATCAAAACAGACATAAATACTATCACTTGACAGTTTCGCGGTCCACATATTACCCTCCTGCCAGGCCCCCTGCAGACAAACATGGCCATCTGATGCAGGAGCACTGCCTATCTAAATGTGAAATCAGGTCGGCCACTGAAATGTGGGAGGAGACGGATTGTTCAAGCCATGGCCCACTGTGAAGCAATTGTTTCCCTAAAGTGTTAATGTAGAGTCAATCTTACCAAATACATTGCTTCTTTCTCAACAACTGGTGGGGCCATGAAAATTCTAATGTGATATACTTAGGTAACTTTCTCTACCCTACAGCCGTCGACAGTAGGCCTATAACTTTCTCACTTTAAATAATTCTGAAAAAAGAATAACCTACAGCGTATTCAGTTGTTTCAGTGTATGCACAAAACCATAGCTGGCTTATAACTACCCTTTACATAAATTAAAGATTTTTTCAAAACAAAAGTTTTAGCTCTTACTGTTAGGTCATCATGTAAAAAAGTAAAGTGTTCTCTATGCAGATCATGGAGGCCCAGAGGGTTCCAGGAGGTTGAGGCTCCCAAATTTTGGACATTCGGAACATGCACCGGCCGCCTTTACCCCCAGGATTGCTCCTGGTACTCATTTCTGTTAGAGGCTGAGTCGACCCCATGGCCAAAGTGCCACCAGAAAGATTAAGCTAATTGAAAAACTCCATCGGGGATCAAACCCTCGACCTTCCGGTTCGTAGCGCAGCGCCTCAACCACTACGCTACGGCGTAACCCTAGGTCATCATGTATACCTACAAAATTTCAACAAAATCGTTAGAGCCATTTTCAAGAAAATTCCGAAAAAGAAATACATTTTCTTCATATAAAATGGTAGTAAAAGTAATAGAAAGTCTTTGGTAATCTTTCTTATTTAAAAAAATTAAACTGTGTTTATAGGCCTACTTCTTTTAGTCCATATCAGAAGTTCGGGATGTGTCTTTACAATAGGGTAGGCCATGGAACTATTGATTGTCAATTGTTTCTACTGTCGATTTATTTTTATGGAGTAAATTTCAACTGATATTAATTTAAATGGATTTGATACAGGATGAAATGGTGAGGTTGATTCATGGTATGTAAATATCCAATTCGGCATTTGCCTTTACGACTGGGGAAACCATGAAAAAACCCATGTCAAATCGGCCGGCCACGGGATTTGAACCTGAGACTTAATGATAATCTTTGTGTCGTATCAATAGAAAATATGTAATCCAAATATAAAATTTAGTGTTTTGTACGATAACTTATTTTGTTCCCGAGATACCGGTAACATGTCTAGTCTTCAAATTGGAAGTTCTTTGCATTCTCGAAAGCAGTGACGATTTTGATATCAGTGTAGTAGGATTCTTATTGGCCTATTTTAAATGGCAAAGCTATTCTATTGACTAAGAGAAGTTCAAGGGGTAATCGGTGAAGTTTGATTGTCATTTGTCAAAATTCAATAGGAGTAGGCCTACTCTAGGGTTACTCACTGTCTGAGATCGTTTTGGAATTGCCAGTAAGTTCTATTTTACACAAAGCTAAAGTAATATAAAGAATCCCTCCTCGTACGAAGGTAGAACAGGGGGCCATGTATGTTGTCATGATGATGCGACTTGATTATATGAGAGGCGGCTTTGTCCGGAGTTTGTGAGAAACAGGAGGCGTGGATCAGCACAAGCCAAGGCCTTCTTATGCTAATCTCACAATCAACAGATAAGAACGGGAAGCTGATGTTTTCAATTACCGCATTGTTACGTGCTAATGACGTGGGCAACTAATTTAAACTGTCCGCCATCTTTGCTTCCGTCCTTGTGCTTGACAAAGCACTAATTACAACTATAAGCACGCCACGTGCGACCCACGTGTGTCCGTTGTCCAGTTCGTGATGTTGACAAACCCAAGTAATCTAATTCGTGACTTTCCTGTTATAATAGGAAATACTTTTGGCTTCTACTTAAAAAAAAGTTCCAACATTGATTGTTTCTCTTGCTCGTCATAATATAATAGGCCTATACAAGGTGGTAATGAATAACGCCGAAATATTTTACCTGTGTATAGAGGGGATATAGACAAGCAACTTTTATTCGGAGATTTTTGCTCTATGAAATAAAATCAGGTAAACTGATGTAACAAAGTGCCAGTATGTTTTTGTTTAATCAGTTATGACTGCAATTATGATATGAAGAATATGTTTTTTTTTAATTGATTTCCAAGTTAAGCTCCAGATTTATTCATTAAGCAGGGCTTACGGAAGAAGAAAGGTGTACCATCTCGGCCACCTGGGTCATTTTAACGGTCTAGTTGGATAAGCGCATGTAAATCAATATGTTTTTTGTCATAGCTACCTGTATTTTAATTTCCAAGTCCTTATAAGATCACAGTAAAACAATAGGCTATGTTGTCAAGATAACTGATTTTCATTTTTTTATAAATTCTTTCGAATACGTATATTACCATAAAATAGGCACTAAATTGAGCATTACTCCGAAACAGGTCAACCGATTTTATCCATTATGAATAGACGTCTTTCCATGGACATTATAAATGTGTATACCAAGTTTCATAAAAATCCGGTAAAGCGTATTTGAGTTACCGCGTCTTTAAAATATACACTAAATTGGGTTTTACTCCGGTACCGGTCTACCGATTTGGTCCAATATCAGTAGACGTCTTTCCACGTACATTATAAATGGGTATACTAAATTTAAGGAAAATCCAATAAAGCACATTTGAGTTATCGCGACTTCTTATATATTAACATAAAAACACTAAATTGGGCATTATTCCGGTACTGGCCAACCGATTTGGTCCAATATCAATAAACCTCTTCCCATGGACATTATAAATGCGTATACGAAGTTTCATAAATATCCTATAAAGCGTATTTGAGTTATTGCGCCTTTAAAGTAGACACTAAACTGGGTTTCACTCCGGTACCGGTCAACAGATTAGGTTCAAATTCAATAGTGCACTTCTCATGAACGTCATAAATGGGTATACCAAGTTTCATGGAAATCCGATACAGCGTATTTGAGTGATGGCGCCTTTCTATTTGAAAGGAGCCATAATCTATTAAAATAGGCACTAAATTGGGCATTACTCCGGTACCGGTGCACCGATTTGATTCAATATCAATAGGGTTCTTCCCATGGACATTATAAATGTGTTTTCCAAGTTTCATGAAAATCCGAAAAAGCGTATTTGAGTTATGGTGCGTACAGACACACGGACAGACACACGGACAGACGGACAGACAGACGGACAGACATTTTTTCGTCCACCACACAATCTCATAAAGTACCATACTGGCACTTAATAAAATGTGTATGCTACAGGGCATTAAAGACATTAAAATTTGGTGCTCATAAGTCAATAATTAAACGAAATACGGTTAAAATTTTCATAAAATTGACTTCAAGCCTTCTTAGTGATCGATAAAAACCTCATTCTAAATCATTCATCAACAGCTATATCATAATTTAGTGTTTCCATAATCTGCAAAATTTACAGATTAATCACATGACTGGCTGCCATAGCATTAGTATTTTTTAATCATAACTCCAGTGTTAACAACGAAGTTCCATTGTTTTGCATTTTATTCAAATGTTAGAAGTCAGTGGCGGCCATGACCTGGAAGATTTTATGCTGTAACACGAAAAATTGAATGCATAGAACAAAAATCTCTTAATAAAAGTTGCTTGTCTATGTCCCCTCTATACACAGGTAAAATATTTCGGTGTTATTTATTAACACCCTGTATAACAAACTCCATTGTCTAGTTGTTCACTACGGTAATAGAAATTAGGTACCAACTGTGATAAATGAAAAATACCACATAGATCCGTAAAAATTTCTTTACTGAAAAAATTCCAATTCCAATAAACCATGTTATGTTGAATTTGTTATTTCTATTGTCTTGTATGAATTCTTTCATTGGCACCAGAAATTTAAAAGGTTACCAATAATTTACTGTCTTTTGTGATGCTGTAAGGCGAATTATTTTAAGTGCCAGAATGACACTTTATGAGATTGTGTGGTGGATGGGAAAATGTCTGTCCGTCCGTGTGTCTATACGCGCAATAACTCAAATACGCTTTATCGGATTTTCATGAAACTTGGTATACGCATTTATAACATCCTTGGGAAGAAGCCTATTGATATTGGACAAAATCGATTGACCGGTACCGGAGTAATTTCCAATTTAGTGCCTATTTTATAGTAATATATTAGAAAGAATTTATCAAATGAAAATCAGTTCTCATGACAACACATTGTTTTACAGTGTTCATACACGGCTTTGGAAGTAGCAATACAGCTAGCTTTAACAAATAACACTACCCACATATTCCTTCACATACGCCTATCAAACTAGACCTTTGTTCTTCCGAAAGCCCTGATTAATGAGTCGATCTGGAGCTTAACTCGGAAATCAATTACAAAAATAACATATTTTCTGCATATCATAATTGCAGTTATCACTGATTAAACAAAAGCTTTCTGGCACTTTGTTACATCAGTTTACTTTAATTTATTATTACCGATATATAGGCTATATATATAATTCGGTAAATTAAACTTAAAGATATCGTAGTGATACTTGAAAATTCCACTTAAAAAACCTGTAATGAATATCTTAACAGGTATATTATGTGATAAAGTTTGTATCATATTCATTAAAATTAATATTACTTGAAATTTAACAGACGCCATAAACACATCAACAATAGAAAACATTTGCACATCAATTTTTGCATGGCCTACTGGTATACACATAGAAGCTGAACTCCTGATATGACTTCGGTGCTCAATAGAGTATAAATAAAGTGGAATTTTAAAAAAATATATGAATAAAAGAAGTGAGGTCAACATTTTTACTTAACCTATAAAAACCTCTGTGGTGGTCATACCGCTGTTCTATTTGATGACACTTAATTGGATGAGAAGTGACAATATTCTCATACTCTGACAAACAAGAAGAGTCATCTAAGTTACACCGGCAAAGCTAACAAACACAGAATTCCTTTTTATAATAATAATCGTAACTAAAAAAAAACTCAAATCTTGATTATTAACATTTCTTTCTATTTCGTCGTCACTAAAGATTAAAAACAACGACGAATCGAGGTATACAAAAAAAAGACGGGGAATTTCTTGTGAATAGGAATCTGATAAAACAGTCTAAGGGGGCCATGGAGCGTCATAAATTTCAAAACATTTGGAGGCCGAGAAATTCCATTATTGCGTGGGCTAACCGTCGGAAGCATCTCAGATATTCACGAATGCATTGAAGTCGCTGTCGGAAAGTGCCTTTTAGAATAAAGTGGAATGTTTTGAGGGGAACACGTGGGAAAATACCCCTCTCCCCCCCCTGCGCTAATTCCAACTTGTCCCACAATTTGTTTATTTAAAGATGGCGGCACAAGCGATCTCTGAGCTCGTTAATTAAGGAACAGGAGCATCTCCGGTAATAACCGCCGGTGATCATCAAAGACAACACCAGTAGTACGGGGGTATTTAATAATGCATAGAGACAGCAAAAAGCGACATCAAGAGCCTTTCAAATTATAATCAAGAAGACTTTTAAAAATGTGAGGTTGTTACTCAAAATAAGTAGCTAGGAGACGTTAGTAGATAAATAGTTCGGCTTTGTCTATTGTTAGTTTTTTTGTTTTTTTTTTCCGCTTTTCTGTCTGTATCACTATGGAGACCGCAAATGAAGATGTGGCGATTGTTTTTTGTTGCCAATATGAACAGGTGAAGGTCTGCCTGATATATTATTTCCATGGCAACGGGAAGTATGTCGAAATTCTTTCTTGGTGATATTTTAATAAGCTGAATTAGGTAAATACCCGGGCAAAAAAGAGCAATAAAAGCTCAGGAACGAGGCAGTGATGGCATTTATGAAGATACGACTAAATTTATGAAACGGGCGAAGCTAGTTTTATAATTTCCATACGAGTATCTTATATTACCATTACAGGCAAGTTGCATGCGATTGTTTTTTGTTCAAATATAATTAAATGTTTTAAGTTTTTAGAAATCGGGTGATCTCGGCGGTCAGCTTTTAGCAAATTCTAGTAATTCTTGTCTTTAGCGATAGATGACAGCAGATGGCGTACGTTCAAGTCGAAGCTTGTTATTGAACATTTTCTTGAAACGAACAGATTTTTTTGCAAGAAGAAATGAATTCAATTTAGTTGAATATTGAAATTAATACGAACAGAATTGATTTTATTTTAAATACAGGTTGCTTATTACGCAGTTTCAATTGCTGCTTTCAAGGCTTCAAGAACGTTCCGTGTTTGATAATACCCGATACCAAACCTGAGTTGTAGGCCTAATGAAAATCTGTATCTAAATGGTCACCATTATAGTATGGTGGAACAAGAGTAATCTATACCAGTAACTGGTATCTTATACGAGATCTTACATGTGATAATATTAAGCGATTGATAACAATAGCCGATGGAAATTAATTTATTTATATATTTATATTCATATTTATGAAGGTTATTTGTTCATACATAAGATAATCTACACTACAAAACAGAATTAAAAATATTTATTATAATGCCGAATGTCCTAATATCTGAGAGCCTCAACCTCCTGGAACCCTTTGGGTCTCCATGGCCTGTATAGGAATCACTTTACTTTACTTTTACGTAACTGTTGATCATTGAACCATTCAATGACAATTCTACATTTTCTATAAATTTGTAAATATGTAAAAAAAAATAACGTTTTATAAAATGGTAGGTAGCCTATCCTAAGATTTGACAGATTTGTCAGATTTTTACCTTTCAACGCCAAAGTTTTGAGAAACCACAATTTGTGAAATCTACAAAATTGTCATGGCATTTTTGTCAAGTTGTCAGCATTTATGAAACACACAATATTGTCAAAATGTAAACCTTTAAGACAATATCATGTCACCTGTAAAATTATTGTAACTTTTATTAAATAGGGCCCTTGCATTAACTGTTTCAGAGTTGAATGTGTGTGGGTATATAAGCAATCACCAAGTAAAACCATCAGTGGACTCTAAATCAATGAGGAAAAAATACCAGTAGGATAGCTGGCTTCCGTAAAGAATAAAAGTCAAGCGAGGATAAAAATGCTCATATTTTACATACTGCACTACGGCAGGCTGTTATAAACAACTAGCTTAAAAGACCCGGCGTCGCCCGGGTTTTGTATTTTGTAATTGGGAATTAGCTTATGAAGGATTTTCAATTTTAAATTCTAGGTCCTTATATAGGCATTTATAATTTGAAATAGGAAGAACGACTTATCACACTCAAACTATTCCCTCAGAAAACGCTTGATATAGTTTTTTATGGCTCATAGAGGATCTAGAATTTTGCATCCCATCGCTTGTACAGTGCACAGCAAGCCTGGTAGAGGTTTAAATAAGAAGAAACAGAAATTCCTGTAACATAAAATTGTAATATCGAGGCGGGAAATTTCCCACTCTTATGTTACCATAAAGCCGTTTTGGAGATGAAATTAAACAGAAAGCATTTCATACTTTTCTCTCCAAAAACCTGCGATATAATATAATAATATACACATTACCATACCTCGTTTTGTTTTCTCTATGTCCAGGGTAGAGAAAGTTATGTGATTCCATTATTTTAGTGGATTTCATTCTGTAATATTTATTTATAACATGAATTATTTTGATAACTTCCCTTATTTGTCAAAAGTGCATTTCAATTGTTTTTTCCAAGCCCACCTAATACCATTTGGCAACAATATATTCTGTGATTTGGAATTGATAATTCTTTGTAAAAAGGGATTAAGTACTTTCAAACACATTTAATTTTTGGCATTTAGAATCAGAATTTTTCAAAATCCTTTCTTAGTGGGCACTTACATTATAAAACGAAGGTACTGTCAAAATTCAAAGTCTCTACCTGTTATAGTTTAGGCTGTACGTTGATTCCTGTCATTCAGTCAATCAGTTATTCAATCAGTCAGTCAGTCATTCATTCAGTCAGTCAGGACAAAGCCTTTTATATATTTAGAGATTATTATTATTATTATTATTATTATTATTATTATTTGTTTGTTCGCGCATGAGCCCATGTAGGACTAGGCAAAGTACTTAGAGCCGTTTCTGTGTTTTCCTTTGACTCCATATTGCTTTCATCCGTTGGCTGTGAGCTTCCTTCCTCTCGTTTGTCCATGTTGTTCCAGTTTTTTTCTTCGGTCAACTTCCCACTTATGCACATTGATTCTAAAGCTATCTCTTTTCAAAATATCTTCTGCCAGTTTTAAGTCTTTTTTACTTCACCAATCCATTTCATAGTATCTACTTTTGCTTTACTTCTGCTTTCATAGAATTCCAATATTTGTTTTGTGAGCCTATTTGAATTTATTCGTTTAATATGTCCATAAACTTTTAACCTTCGTTTTCTGATATCACTATGAATGTCTGTATATGTTTTTTATTTCCTTTTTACTCCTAAGTCTGTATTCTTCACCTTTGCTTCGAGGACATTAAATTTCTCTTATAGATAGATAGATCTTTATTTGCCAGAGACATGAAAGTGTATAGTAGTAGTAGTAAGTATTCTGCCTTCCGGCAGGTTTCAAACTTGGTACGCGAATTTTGTTTTCCAAAACTGTCTATCCTCTGCTTCCTCCTTCAGCATCCAATATTTCCGCTTTTCCCTTAAATCGTCCAACAGCTGAATTCTTCTTCTTCCAAGTCTAGTTGTACCCTCCAATCTTCCTTCTACGACATCATGTAATAAGCAGTTCCTTCTGAGAATGTGCCCAATCCAGTTTGCTTTCCTCTGACGAATTGTGTGTATGATTGACTTCTTCTCACCCACTCTACTCAGAACCTCTTCGTTTGTCACCATGTCCATCCACTTTGTATTTTCTATCTGTCTCCAGCACCACATTTCAAAACTTTCTAAATATTTCTTCTCTAATTTCCTCAAAGTCCATGTCTCTGATCCATACAAAGCAATACTCCAAATATAACACTTCACCAGGTTTTTACGTAGCTCTAGGTTCAGACTACTAGTTAGCAGAGTTCTCTTCTTCATAAATGCTTTCTTGGCCATGGCAATTCTTGATCTTATCTCCTTGGTGCAATAGGCATCTTTCGTCAGTACACTTCATAAGTATTTGAACTGGTTCACGCATAGCAACGTCAAAGTAATATATGCACATACAAAGTTTGATAAAATAGTGCTTTAAAATAATTTGCTACTAAAATACTCATCCAACATATACAAAGGATTTGAGATCAATGTTGATCTTACTGTCCTCTTGAATTCTGATAAAGCAAGATTTTTAATATTGTAAGAAAGTCTATTGTATATATTTAAAGATATAACATCAAAACTATATGTCATAACTTGTCTGTCTGTGAGGTAGACCATTAGGGCAGTTAGTCATAGGAGAGAGGTTCCATCTGGCGCTGTGAATTGAACTCTGGCTTAGCTCAGTTGGTAGAGCATTGGCGCGAATAGCCAAAGGTCCTGGGTTCAAGTCCCAGTGTCGGAGGAAATTTTCTCCTATAATATACTCATCAAAACTATAATTTTGCACTCTTTTTTTAGTGTATTTTGTACATCTGTTTTTTCTGTTCAAAATTAGAGTCACGGCTCCATAAAGGCACTCGGGTTTTATTCAGTGCTTTAGTTGGGCCGGTACGCACCGGTACTGCGTACCGGTATAAAATTATTTTCCTTCTACCATACCGGGAAAAATATGTGCTCCGGTACGTCGTACTGGCAGTACAGGAACGAGATTGTCCTAAAATACTTATTAAATGTCTAATTCAATACCAAAAATTACAAGCACTATTAAATTCTCCACAGATATGCGTTCTAATCTTCACCTTCGTGCGCGTTTCTACAGTTACTTTCTCCTTAGATCACATGTTGGCTAGCCACCTTGTTTTCATAAAATGTGTGGGACCACCACTAGACGTTTTTGATCCTGCTCCATACGTCAGGTCATGACTACAAGGAGGCAATAGGTCAGCAGAAGAAACTGCATGCAGAAAATGTCAACCGAAGGATTACATTCAGTATGAGGCGATATGGAAAATTTTGAAGTAAGATGAGTACCCCCAAAAAATATTTTCCAACTAAAGCACTGGTTTTATTACAGTGTTATGGTGTCTCAATTTTGTATATTTAGACATGCACTTTTTATTATAGGTGTTTTGTGTAAGCCGATATGCTGTCTCCATTTTTTGGCATCTACTTTTGTTTGCTTTAGTTTCAATCCCATTTCCTTGAATTATTTCACCATGGTATTTAAATTTTGAAAATCGTTTAATTTTTCCATATTTGGTTTCCGTGTATTTTGGTGCTTGTTTTTTGCACGACATATAATTCAGTTTTTTCCTAAAGATATCTGCAGATCAACTTTCTCTGGAATTTTATATAATAATTCAAGCTGTTTATTATTATTAGGGGGCGGATTTCTATGACATGTCATATTTTTCCCCTTTGCATTATTTCAGGTTTCCGCCTAATTTAAACCCGATTCCAAGCATCCTGGTGAAAAAGAAACGGCTTTTATTGTGCATATAACTGCATATTTAGAAAATTTTCTACTATTGTAGCATATTTAGGTCATATTTTTGGCATATTTTGTGTGCATATTAAAGAAATTATGAAGTTTAATATATTTTGTAATTTTGCATTATAATGATACTTTTTGAGAATTTACAGATATTTTAAATAATTAACACTATATTTTGGGGGTACGCTGCAGCGTAGTGGTTGAGGCGCTGCGCTACAAACCGGAAGGTCGCGGGTTCGATTCCCAATGAGGTCGTTGAGATTTTTCATTTGGCCTAATCCTTCTGGTGGCACTATGGCCCTGGGGTCGACTCAGCCTCTCACAGAAATGAGTACTAGGAGCAATCCTGGGGGTAAAGGCGGCCGGTGCGTAAGGCTGACAACCTTACCACCTTCATGTTCCGAATGTCCAAAATCTGGGAGCCTCAACCTCCTGGAACCCTCTGGGCCTCCATGGCCTGTTATAGGGAACACTTTACCTTTACATTTTACCTTTTTTTAACACTATACTTTAATAAAATGTATTGTAATGAAACTTAAAAAAATATACACAATGTGTAACTGGTAAAGTCATATTTTAACTTTTATTGGTCATATTTTAATGTTTTTAGGTCATAAATGCAGGCATAGGCCTATATCCTATTTTTTAGGTCATAGAAATCCGCCTCCTAATTATTAGCTTATTATTATTATTATTATTATTATTATTATTATTATTATTATTATTATTATTATTATTATTATTATTATTATTATTATTATTATTATTGTGAGTTTTAACAGCATTTTGTTGAGAGACTTCAATGCGTGGATGAGGCACGAGCTACAGCGCACTAACAGAACATTATTAATTTCTGCTATTAATTAAAACTGCTTTTTTCTGCACGCTGCGTTCTGCTCTCTGCGCAAATATCTTCCTGGAATTCTGACCTTCTCTTGTTTTCTTCACTAACGCATGTTTTACAAGATGTTAGAAGACTCTCAAGACATTGGAAATTCAAGTAAGTAAACACGTCTTCTTTCTTTTCTGTTTTATGACTTCTGAATTGGGCTGTAACATTTATCTGGGGGAGGGATATTTCTTTTTTTTTATATAACGAACATAAAAGCAAGTTGTTTCCAAAATTTAATTTCCCTGGAATGCCCTATTATCTAAATATTCAGGCTTAAATTGTAAAGGAATTCATTTCTCTGATGATGATAATCTATTAACTTTCATTTCGGTTGTAAATCTTTGTAAATTGTGGCAATGATCTCATCTCTACGGAATGTACATTTCCTCTATAAAATAGAATTTCTTAGAGGGCACTTAGAATAGTATGAAGATGCATAACATTGTACTTTATTCTTTAAGCCTTAAAATGACAGTGTATCTTATGAGGTATAGTCTTTTCTTGTAAATTTATCTTAGAAACCGCTTCGCTCATTGGGGCTCCGCCCCCAAACCCCCGCTGAGGTTTTCGGGAAAGGTTTTTTAAAAGATCTATGGGAGATAGAGTGCGTGTATTTAGTCTGTTGTATTGGCTATTTCCTTTTTGCCACTTTCAGAGCCCTATGTGAACACTGTTTGATAATACCGTTGCCATGGGACCCGATCCCTTTTTCGGGAGTTTTTAGGACTAAAAATTTTTAAAAAGGCTATTACCTTTCAAAGTCTTATGTGAACACTGTTTGATAATACCGTTACCATGGAACCCAAGCACATTTTCGGGGGTTTTTAGGGCTAAAAATTAAAAAAAGAAAACTTTTTGGAATTTTTCTGCGGTTTACAGCCTAAAAGCTATATGTGTACCAAATTTCAAGTTTCTAGCTCATCTGGAAGTGGGCAAACATTAATGTCAGTGAGTGAGTGAGTCAGCCATTGTGGCTTTATATTATAGGGATGACGGAAAAAATTAAATTTCGTATGCACTTTCAGAACGAGGTAGTAAGGAATAAATTATGGGCTTGATCACTACGGCAACTGTTTTCTGCGCGGTCCGGCACGGGTTTATACATTGTCCATTCACTTTCAGAAGTCAAATGCTTGTAAAGTATCGTTGTATTTTATACACTTTTGCTTACATTCTACCTGTTTGCAGTACAATGAGATCCAAAGATGAAGCCAGAAGATTGAATAGCGTGCGGCCGTCAGTAGGCATTGGATGACTAATTCAAACACTTTTCCTTTAATTTTTATTTACTTAAGGTCGCTTTTTGACTTCTAACATCTCCCCAGCTATGCATTCATGAACCACAGATTATTGTCTCTGTTGGACACATGATAATATTATAGGGGAAAAATTCCTTTGACACTGGGATTTGAACCCAGGACCTTTGGCTATCCGTGCCAATGCCAGAGTTCACTTCCCAGTGACAGATGGAACCTCTCTTCTATGACTGATTGCCCTTAATAGGAGAGAGATTCCATCTCCTAATGGGAGGTCATAGGAGAGATTTTCCGTCTGGCGCTGTGAAGTGAACTCTGGCTTAGCTCAGTTGGTAGAGCATTGGCACGGATAGCCAATGGTCCTGGGTTCAAATCCCAGTGTCAGAGGAATTTTTCTCCTATATTATTCTCAACCACAATTTTCATATTATTATTGGCTAATTCAACACATATATACATTAATAGCTATACAGCCGGGACCATAAGTAGTAAAATAAATTTTCTGATTTCAATTAATTCAATTTCAGCATAAGTTAAAATTTGACCATTCTTTTAAAAAAATTATACCTAAAAGTGTTTAAAAAAGTTGTAAAATTTAGACTATTTCTCCTATAAATTAGAGGCAAAAAAATGTTCGACATCTACTTTAAAACAGGTGGGTTAGATAATGAAATTCTTCTTTTCATTTGAGTATTCTCTTACTTGAATCTTCGGGGAGAGATCGAAGTAGCGGAGGTAACTAAAAACTGTCGTGGCGATCGGTACCCTGTGCCCGGTGAAGGTTGCGTTGTGCACGAAGACATCCGGTGGCCCCATCTTTGGTTCTCACTCTATTTCTGGCTTATCTAAATTCTTATCCTCTCTTTTCGTTCTTTCTTCATTAACGCTTGCTGCCAAGTTTACTGCGTGCGTAGGAACTCAACGACAGAACAACAAATTTCTCCTCCCACCAATCGTAGTTTCTTCCTACTAATTCCTTGTCCCAATGCTATCTCCCTAAGATCAGCCCTAACATTGTCCTGCCACCTATGCCTAGGCCTTCCTAGAGGGATTTTCCTTTAATACCTTATACAGTTTCCTACCAGCTACATGTCCTGCCCAAATCAGTTTCCTTATTTAATGTGTAATGCAATATCTGAAACAAATGACATTTTAGACCACTCAAGTTTCTATAGTAACCATTTATAATTTCATTCGCAGGTGGCCATGACGCTGATACCAACGAAACAGAAGACGAAGACAGCGACGCATCGGATAATTCTTTCCACGACCAAGAGGTGGTCTTGGCTGGTTATGAATTCTGCCACAAGGAGGCTCTGCGGTTCCTGGTGGAAGAGGAACATTTGGGACCGGAACATCCGGCTGTGCGAGAGCTCACTGCGCATCTGGCAGCGCGCAGGAGCTCCATGGACTGCACGCAGATCTTGGCGAATTATTTACTTCTGCCTTCCCAGTCATCAGAGTCTATTAATGTCTAAGAAATAATACAGTTTAAGCCAGTTTCGGTGGGGTATTTATTTGTCAGTTGATAGACTATTTTTTTTATAGGTAATCCCACGAGAGTTGACGAGTTTATCGATAGATTCACGCAGCAGGAGCGAATTTATCTGATGAAACTCCTCGATTTTAATTTGTTAGGACTATTCCATGAATAAAAATGTAACGGATTATACAAATAATAATTACTTTCGTGCTTTGTTGTATAAAAACAAAACTAACAGTTGTAAGATCATGACATACTGTGAATCAACCATCCATGAGTTGATTCGAGTTACCATGTCGTGGCCAGTGCTATCAATGATGCAAATAAGATATAGTAAACCTAATTCAGGTAAACTAACAGCAGAACAGAATAAAAGCACACGAACTGGCTTGCCCCGAATCGAAATAGTGTTTTTAATCAATGTACATTTCTATTATTTCAATTTCTAAACAAGTTATGCTCTATAAAATAATCTGTTTTCGTGCTGCTTAATGGCAGCATGTAACGTATTAAACACTGCATATAGATACCTTACATTACCAGTAATAAGCTGACGTTTTATCAGGCAAAATCGCATCCTTGCGATACTTTCAATCATTTTGTGAGATCAACGATCGTGATCGGTCTATATCCGAACGTTATTGGTCAATATTAAATACGGTTGTATGAATGCAATAGTCAAACTAAAGTCTCATAAATATATAGGCCTAATACAGATGAACAGAATAAAAGCACAGCAACCGAATCGAATTTGTGTTTTTAATCAATGCATATTTATATTAGTTAATTTCCAAACAACTTATATTGTATAAAATAATGTGTTTTTATTCTGTTCACTGGCAGCATATGTCATATTAATCACTGCATACTGATACTTCAAGTTTCCAGTAACGAGCAGACGCTTTATCAGATAAAATCGCATCCTTGTGTTCCTAGCAAGCAAATTATACGATTAACTGCCATCATTGGTTGACATTCGGGGTATTGCTAAACATTATTGGTTGTATGAAAGGAATAGGCTAACAGTAGCTTACCCCTACCAAACTGGCTAATGTATCAATGAATCATTGAAGCCTATTTTATAATCTCCTAATAATCACAAGTTCAAAGAGAATGTCATTAATAGGCGAGGCAGGTATAGTAGTGTATCGGCTTTCCACTTGCTTCTGTGGTGAGGATGTGGCGAAAGGTTTGCCATATAATTATCTGCTTATTATTTTGTATCTTATTGTGTAGAGAAAGTGACTTATGTTGGCTGCTAAAGGGCTGGCCGAAGTATTGATCCTATAAACTTGAAAGTTTGCACACTAAATTAAAATGATAACCGAAATTAAAATTTAAAATTTGATTTTAATATCTCTATTCCTTTTTGAGATATTAAGAAATTAATATTTACGTTTTCTCCAATCCACATTTTCATCTCTCTTAGGTCCGAATATTTTCCTAAGACCAGTGTTTTCGAACACGCTCAAATTATGTTCTTCCTAATCATAGGCGTAACCAGGCCGACCATATGGGGGGGTTATAACATCCAGGGAGAGGGGGGTCCGGGGGTCCTCCCCCGGAAAATTTTAAAAATTAAGATGCAAAATAACGAGTTTTAAGCTTCCGGGGGTCCACCCCCGGAAAATTTAAAAAATCAAGACACAAAATAACAAGTTTTAAGCTTCCGGGGGTCCTCCCCTGGAAAATTTTAAAAATTAAGACGCAAAATAACGAGTTTTAAGCTTCCCACGCTTTATACTCGTATTAAGTACTGTAATTTATGGGCAGACTTTAAAAAATTATACAATTTTCCTTTTTTTAATCAATGGGGGGAGTTCAAACCCCCAAAACCCCCCCCTCGGTACGCCTATGTTCCTAATCAATAAGCGGCCATATCTCACATCCATATTATACAAAAGGCAGGATAATAGTCTTATAAATCTTTAATTATCTTACTTACTCAATAGAAATGGACATTTCCTCAGCAAGCTAAAGGAATATTATCTATCTTATAAAACCCGGAGGTTCATTGTCGCGCTTACCTGAGCCCGCCATTCAACCCTATTCTGTCCTAACTCCTTCCAATCATCCCTCACAAATCCTACTTCCCTTAAATCTCTTCTAATATTGTCCTCTCACCTACGTGTAGGTCTTCCAAGTGGTCTTTTTGCCTTAGAGTCTCCCAGTCACTATTTTTTAGATATGTCTTTCCTCCCCCGTTTCATCCTCCGTGATTTAATTACCCTTAATATATCTAGCGAAGAGTACAGGTTATGAAGCTCGTCGTTATGCAGTTTTCTCCAGTCGCCATTTTCATCTCTTTTAGGCCCAAATATTTTCCTAAGCCCCCTGTTTTCGAACACTCTCAGATTATGTAAGGGGCCATGTCTCACATCCATATAATACAACCGGCAGGATAATTGTCTTATAAATCTTTATTTTTATATTTTTGGACAGAAGATGAGAAGATAAGAGTTTCTTAATTGCATAAAAAGCATTTCCTAATTTGAGTCAACACTTAAATTCTGCCTTAATGTTATCTGTAAAAGTTGTTAAACTTTGCATGCACTGACGCGTATCTTTGGATTTAGTAAAACCGAATCTCGATATCGGAGTGAAATTTGCCGGCTAAATAATTGTGCACTTTAAAAGTTTTTTCTGTCCATTTCACTTATCGTGCATTTGCCTGGTTAGAAAACTTCATGAAACAAACAAATTGAAGCCGGCTTTTATTGGCATGCCATCAAAACTGCAAGCACGGGAAATTCCGTTGGGTTTATTCCCCGGTCCTGGGAATTTTATAGCGCACAGGGTGCAGTGTAATTCACATGCACCGATGCAGGTTTGCAGTGCGCACGCGCAAGAATGGCATAAGTCACGTGTGGACAAAACAGGCTTAAGGGACATTACTCAAAATACCAGATTTATTTAGGCTATATAGAGATCAAATAATGACGCAAAATGCCCTACTTGATAGGACGATGGTTAAATATTAAGAACCCATTTTGTTATAAGTAGGGGGCGGATTTCTATGACATGTCATATTTTCCCCTTTGCATTATATCTGCATTATATTCAGATATTGCATTATATTCTGGTGAAAATATAACGGCTTTTATTTTGTATATAACTGCATATTTAGGAAATTTTCAACTATTGTAACATATTTATTCTGAATATGCAAATTTCGGTCAATTTTTTGGCATATTTGTGTGCATATTAAAGAAATTTTGAAGTTTCATATATTTTGTAAATTTTGCATTATAATGATACTTTTTGAGAATTTACAGATATTTTAAATAATGAACATCGTATTTTAATAAAATGAATTGTAATGAAACTTAAAAAAAATATACACAAAGTGTAAGTGGTAAAGTCATATTTTAAATTTCATTGGTCATATTTTAAATTTTATTGGTCATATTTTAATGTTTTTAGGTCATAAGTGCATGCATAGGCCTATATCTTATTTTTTAGGTCATAGAAATCCGCTCCCTAGTTATAAGTAAGTTAGGGTTCGGATGTTTATGACGTCATATTTTTGTCCTGACGTCCGTTCTGGCCGCAAACACAAATTATACACGAATTGTTATCCTAATCGGACCGTTTTTATTTTGCATATAAGGCCATATTTTGGTCTTTTTGTGGTCTTGGTCATATTTTGACCAAATTTGTAATTCAGCGGCATATTTCAGCTATGAATTCGGTAAAGGAGCACAATTGTACAGTTTATGTTCTACATGGTGGAGTTAAATTTGAAATCCATTTCATTAATTTAATGTAGGGATGGGTCCTCGATACTTTCGATACCTCGATACTCTCGATACTTGCATGGTATCGGCATCGATCGATACTTCAGAAAACTTGCTCGGTACTTTTTCGATACTTTGGTAATTCTGAAATTAAGCAATTAAGTGAGAATGCTAGTATTTTTCAACAAAAACTTGTAAGTGGACTGTTTCAAAAACTAATTTTAGTTTTAATGTAGAGTTTAAAAATAATTATAGGCTACTGATGATGTTAAATTTTGTCTCATTAAATATGCACACTTAATTAATTTAGTTGGTATTACACAGTTCTCTCAAATTTTAATTTTAATGTAGGCCTACCTATTTCATGAAACTGGAAATGTTGACGGTATGGAGTATCGAAGTATTGAGTATCGAGGGAAAAATCATGTATCGGTATCGAGTATCGAGTATCGAGAAAATCTGGTATCCACCCATCCCTAATTTAATGTATAGGCCTATACCAAATTAATAGGTAAAAAAGTAAAGTGTTCCCTATTACAGGCCATGGAGGCCCAGAGGGTTCCAGGAGGTTGAGGCTCCCAGATTTTTAGACATCGGCACATGAATGTGGTAAGGTTGTCAGCCTTACGCACCGGCCGCCTTTACCCCAGGATTGCTCCTGGTACTCATTTCTGTTAGAGGCTGAGTCGACCCCAGGACCATAGTGCCACCAGAAGGATTAGGCCAATTGAAAAACTCCAACGACCTCATCGGGTAACTTAAATTTTAAAGTTAATGCAATTGTTCATATTTTATAAGGACACGCACGATCTATGAAATATTACGAGTATTTGGAGCTGATAAAGCGAGCAAACAGGAGTGAATTCTTAATAAATAAATTTAAAAAAAAAAAATAGAAGTTCTTTACAGGTAAAACTGAAAAATTGTTAAAAAGTGATTATCCATTGAATTCATGGGTTGTAAGAATTTAGTGTCTTTAAACGTTTTAAATTACAACATTTATTTTTTGAAAATACCTACTTGATTAGGTCGTATTTAGAATTTTTAAGGGCATATTTGCAGTCATATTTTCCACTTTTTAGGTCATAAACATGCGAACTATAATTATAAGCCAATGAGGCGAGCGACAAAGTTTAGATTTTGATAAACTCATTTATTACCTTACTAGCTTAAAAGGCCCGGCGTCGCCCGGGTTTTTTTTTTTTTTTTAGTTTGTAATTGGAAATTAACTTACGAAGGACTTTTCATTTTTAAATTCTAGGTCCTTATATAGGTATTTATAATTTGAAATAGGCAGAACGACTTATCACACTCAAATTATTCCCTCAGAAAACGCTTGATATAGATTTTTATGGCTCATAGAGGATATAGAATTTTGCATCCCATCGCTTCTATCCACCAAGCCTGGTAGGGGTTCAAATAAGAAGAAACAGAAATTCGGTAACATTAAATTGTATTGTCTTTGCGGAATATTTTATTTCTCACTCTCATGTTACCATAAAACCGTTTTGGGGATGAAATTAAACAGAAATGGAATATCACTTTCATACTTCTCTCTCCAAAAACCTGCGATATAATATAATAATATACACATTACCATACCTCGTATTGTTTTCTCTATGTCCAGGGTAGAGAAAATTATGTGACTGCATTATTTTCGTGGATTTATCTTCTGTAATTTCTCAAAGTCCCGTTTCATTTATTTCCAAACCCATCTGAGACCACTGGCAACAATATGTTGTAATGTGAACTGTGATTTGGATTTGATAATTCTGTGTAAAAAGGGATTAAGTATACTCAAAAACATTTTATTTTTGGCATTTAAAATCAAAATTTTGCAAAATCCTTTCTTAGTGAGCACTTAAACTATGAAACGAAGGTACTGTCAAAATTCCAAGTCTCTACCTATTATAGTTTAGGCTCTACGTTGATTCTCTGTCATTAAGTCAGTCAGGACAAAACCTTTTATATATATAGAGATATATTTTTTCATGTACTCAAAAAAAATTAATTTAATCGTAGATATTGCATCAGGGTGTCCATGCGACGGCTGGTTGACGGATCTATCTGTGCTAACGGAGGACTTTTCAACATTTTGAGTATTCTGCTAATAGTTGCAGGTGAAGAAAAGGGTTCTATCAAGGAAATAAGGCATTTTCGGACCCATGTTCATACGACCTAATTTCACCCTCTATATGCAAGGAATGTTTCTCCAAAGCCTGCCTTTTTGGTACACCCTGTATATAAAAATAATGGCGAATAAAATTTTTATTGGTTTAGCTGCTGTCTTTGAGACTTTTAAATTACTGTACTTCCTTTATAACTCGAAAACAAATGTTCAGTCTTACGATTTTGCTAGAAATTCCTCCGTCGTTCGAATTGCATCATTAATCGACGTTAAAGAACTTGTTTTTGAAATAATGAGTAAGTAAATTAAATATCCAACTTCACTTGTTCGACTTGGATTCAAAGAGTGGACGCTTTCCAAGAAAATCCACGGATTTTATTGTTATTATTCTTGAAATAGGTCGTTCTGTAAATTGACGACGACGCCTGCGTATGGCGTACACACCCAAAAACCTCAATGAGTAAGATTATATTCGATAGGAAGCACTTTATGTTGCCCAGCCTGGCATCCGAATTGCCAACTCTGTAAAAAACCAAGACACCGCCTTCAATTATTTGTTCGCAATAATAAATACCAACATGCTCAAGGAAAATAAATGACAATCGGTGTGCAAATGCAGACACTTTAATTGCGCCCTTGTTTCTTCCCATTGGAACGTAAATTTCTCTTCTCTTTTATGATGCCTTTGCACTCTCTAAGGAGGGGAGGGAAAAAAGAAGACGATCGACTTGCAAATGAAAGTTGTCTTAAAACAGAAGTACAATTAGCTGACATCTATAAGAATATTTATGAAGTTGCAGTAGTGCAATTAGATGCGGCCTTACTTTCATGCTCATTACGGGGCCTTTGCAAATTAATTTTATGTAGAAGGAAGCTCCTGTAACAATTGCACCGCCCAGGGCAACAATGAGATATGTCTCTTGGTTAATAACAGACGCCTAACTTTGATCATGTATGAAGTTAACTGTTCGAGAGTTCCTCAAGGTTCCTTCTTGGGTCCTGTCTCCCAGATGTAGAACGAGAGTTAACCTAGCATGTATTTTTGGTTAAAATGCAATAGTTTTATTCATAAAAACTATCAATTTAACGAAAGTTTTCAAAACAATTTTTTTCCCCGCGAGTGACTAACAACAATGTTTCTGCCTAGGAGCGTTTGAAACAAAATATTTACAATAATAAGCATACGATGTTCGTCCACAAAGTAAAGTTTCCCTAGGGTCATTTACACAAACAAACAAAGATCATAGAAATATTTATTGCAACAGATATAGCAAGTGTTCAGCTATTTTTCAACATATTCCCCACCGGAATTGAGAAATTTGTCATACCTCGGGACCAACTTTTGAACACTTGTGTCGTAGAAGTCTACTGCCTGGTATTTCAACCAATTTGTGACAATCATCTCCGCTTCTCTGTCATGCTCTGTGATTCATTGAGGAGTAGGCAAAGATGGAAATCACTGGGAGCGAGGTCCGGGCTGTAGGGTGGATGTTGAAACATCTCCTAGCCGAATTTTTGCAAGAGACTGGCCAGGGAAGTGTTGAAGTCTCCACCCTACAGCTTGGACCGCGCATCCAAAGATTTTCATTTTTTCCTACACCTCAATAAATGACAGTGAATGACAGAGAAGCGGAGATGGTTGTCACTCAGTGGTTCAAATCCCAGGCAGCAGACTTCTGTGGCACAGGTGTTCAAAAGTTGGTCCCATGTTACGACAAATGTCTCAATTTCGGTGGAGAATATGTTAAAAAATAGCTGAACTCTTGCTGCATCTGTTGCAATAAATATATCCATGAAATTGTGTTTTATTTCTGTAAGCGGCCCTAGGGGAACTTACTTTGTGGATGGCCCTCGTATTTTCCATGATGTATGCAGAATTCAATTATGTATATCAAGGAAAATATGTCTATTATCAGGATTCCGTGACAGTCAAAGAAAAACATTTTCTCTCTAGTAAAAACCACAATTCGTAAATCCTTCACAAGGAGGCTGGAGTCTGGACCAAAGTTATCCACAGCTAATTCGCTGATAACTCTAATGTCTGGTTAAGTGATATATTGTAATTGCCTGCTGACAACTGCTGATAATGTGTGACACGTTTAAAGGATCCGTAGCTGTAACTTGCTATGCAGTCGTTTATTTTCATATTACTAGCCCATTCTATAGGTGCAAGTTCTAATGAGTTTTTCATAAGTAGCTGACTGCATATTACACACTTTGTGTAAAGATAATTAGAGACATATTCTGTGTGTATCATATATTTTGTAGGTTATAGGCTTTGTCAGGCTTTGTCCTGACTGACTTAATGACTGACAGAGAAATCAACGTAGAGCCTAAACTATAATAGGTAGAGACTTTGAATTTTGACAGTACCTTCGTTTCATAATGTAAGTGCTCACTAAGAAAGGATTTTGAAAAATTTTGATTTTAAATGCCGAAAATTGAATGTTTTTGGGGAGACAAAATACCTTTTTACACAGAATTATCCAATCCAAATCAAATTCCATGTACAGTGCAGTTATTCATTGCATGGCCAGTCGGCTTCAAAGGTTTCGGTGTTTCTTTATGTTAATTGATCTGACTAAATCAGTCTTGGCTTCCGCTTTCCAAAACAAAAAGCAACGTTGCAATATTCTCTCATTGTTATCACTGACCTCAGTTCTTCCTTCGCTTTATTCAATTCACACGTCTTATTGTTTACTTGATCTTGCAACCGCGCATTTCACTTCACGCGGAGTAGACGAGTAGCTGTCAAAATCGCCACAGGACATTCTTAGATTTTGATTGGCTGGGGTAACTAGCTGATTGGTGTGGTAAAAACAAAGAACAAATGTTGAGCTGTCGGCAAAGTTTTCCTCCTAACGAAAGGAAGCCGCCTGGATATGCATTGAATAACTGGACTATACAGTTCACATGACAACAGTGTATTGTTGGCAGTGCTCACAGGTAGCTTTGGAAATTAATAATACGGGACTTGGACAAAAGAGAGAAGCTATGGATATAATTCATTGGTGTAAATAAATATTGAAGAATGAAATCCACGAAAATAATGCACAATGTGATGCAATCACTTAACTTTCTCTACCCTGGATATGGAAAATATAATTTTCTCACTTCACATTTTGATGTAGAATAAGAGTTCGTATTGCAGGGACAGCATTTTCAATTATTTCAATCTGAGTTTGTGCCAATGAGTATGCCATATCATAAGTCGGTAAAAAATTCTATCCACTGATAAGTTATTCATAGCTGTAGGCTTTGTATTTTTAGTTGAGAAATATGGATGTTTATCATAGGCTCTATGCATGTAAAAGGAGACAAAATAGGTTTAAACATTTATATAAAACGTTCTCAATGTTAATAAATCTGATATTTTAATTAAGTTTATTTTTCTGTTAAATACGTAATTTACATTTACGTCTAGCAGTAGAGTAAATAATTTTCTTTAATTAATATCTCTGGAACAAATAAAAATTATTGAAGTGAACTGTACCTTTGTCGTGGTTCTAGTTAAGTGTGCAAAAATTCAAGTTTATAGCACAAACAATTCAAAAAACTTCTCCATACTTCGGTCACCCCTTAAGTGGCAAAAGAATCATGCCATTTGTGTAGCTTTTATGTATTTAAGTAACATATCCATGTACTGTGTTCTGATATCTTGTTTTAATTGTATTTTCAAATATTCTTTCAGAGTTTATTTTCTTATCTTTCTGTTGCTTTTATTTGTGTAATACACTTCTCTTTCTTTCACTGTTTTATTAAGTGCCAGTATGGTACTTTATGAGATTGTGTGGTGGACGAAAAAATGTCTGTCCGTCTGTCTGTCCGTCTGTCCGTGTGTCTGTCCGCACCATAACTCAAATACGCTTTATCGGATTTTCATGAAACTTGGAAAACACATTTATAATGTCCATGGGAAGAACCCTATTGATATTGAACCAAATCGGTTCACCGGTACCGGAGTAATGCCCAATTTAGTGCCTATTTTAATAGATTATGGCGCCTTTCTATTAGAATTATCACTCAAATACGCTGTATCGGATTTCTATGAAACTTGGTATACCCATTTATGACGTCCATAAGAAGTGCCTTATTGAATTTGAACCTAATCTGTTGACCGGTACCGGAGTAAAACCCAATTTAGTGTATATTTTAAAGACGCGGTAACTCAAATACGCTTTACCGGATTTTTATGAAACTTGGTATACACATTTATAATGTCCATGGGAAGACGTCTATTCATAATGGATAAAATCGGTTGACCTGTTTCGGAGTAATGCTCAATTTAGTGTATTTTATGGTAATATACGTATTCGAAAGAATTTATAAAAAAATGAAAATCAGTTATCTTGACAACATAGCCAATTGTTTTACTGTGATCTTATAAGGCCTTGGAAATTAAAATACAGGTAGCTATGACAAAAAACATATTGATTTACATGCGCTTATCCAACTAGACCGTTAAAATGACCCAGGTGGCCGAGATGGTAGACCTTTCTTCTTCCGTAAGCCCTGCTTAATGAATAAATCTGGAGCTTAACTTGGAAATCAATTTAAAAAAAAAACACATTCTGCATATCATATTTGCAGTCATAACTGATTTAAAAAAAAAAACATACTGGCACTTTGTTTCATCAGTTTACCTGATTTTATTTAGTTCATTTTTGTTTCTTTACTGTGAAGGAAGGATACGGAAACAGGTTGTAATGTTCTAAAAATTGTTCTAGTCAAAAGAAAATAGTCACTAATGTACGGATTTTATTTTTATTAAACATTTATTTTCTTTTACACACAAACAAACTTACGCACTATTTTAAGTAGATAGGTTTAGTTTTTAAGTTAGGATAGAGTAATGTAAACAAGCTGTATAAACACTATATAGCTTGTACCTAGCTTACTAAAACATCAGTATTGTTACTGAGAAGAAGTAGTGGGTGAAATATACACAATTTTTGTTGAAAATTAGCAATTTCTGTTTTTTTGTTCTAAAAATACTGTATGCCTTAATATTATACAGGGTGTTAATGAATAACACCGGAATATTTTACCTATGTATAGAGGGGACATAGACAAGCAACTTTTATTAGGAGATTTTTCCACTATGGATTCAATTTTTCCATAAAATCTCCCAGGGAATTGCCGCCACTAACATTTGAAAAAAAAAATGCAAAACAAAGGAACTTCGTTGTTATCACTGGAGTAATGAATAAAAAAACTAATGCAGTGGCTTCCAGTCATGTGATTAGCCTATAAATTTTGCAGATTTTACAGACACTAAATTATGATATAGCTGTTGATGAATGATTAAAAATTGGGATTTTTTCGGTCACTAAGAAAGCATGAAGTCAATTTAATGAAAATATCAACCCTATTTCGCTTCATTATTGTCTTATGAGCACCTAATTATAATTATTTTAATGTCATGTAGCATACACATTTTACGTCATAGAGCAAAAATCTCATAACAAAAATTGCTTGTCTGTGTCCCCTCTATACACAGGTAAAATATTTTGGTGTTATTCATTAACACCCTGTATGTTGGCTAAGTTTTTTTGCCCTCAGGTACTTATATGTCTCCCTAATTATGCAATATATAAATGCTATACTGATTAAATGTTTAAATCTAAGTGATGATTTTTTGGGCAATATTAAATTGCCATCAGAAGATTATCTCTAAGAAAAGAAAAGATAATATTCAGGTTGGTTCATTTTAAGGCATCAGTTGTAAGGTTATTTCTAATGAGGCTGCTTGTATATATTTTTCATTTTAATATCAATCAAAAGTTTAAAGTCAGATTTCCATACTTTTATTTGGAAATATTCAGAACTAAATATGTTCTATAGATTTAAAGCAAGGTTTTTGAAGATTTTACTGTGAGTATTACTAAAAAATACAGCTTGGGAATTTTCTGATTACATTAATAGTTTTTTCGATAGAAAATAAAATACGTGTGGTGACCATAATTTTTTTTTTTTTAATTTGACACACTCATTGAATATTATTTGTTGTCTTTTTCAGTAAATATATAGAAAAAATCATGCATGATTTTTGCTAAATATGTCATTAGTCCTATTAAAAAACTCAAGACATTTTACTGAACAGTTGTGTGAAAAGTTTCGATTTAAAATATGCAAATTTCTCAATATTAATTTTTCAATTACTCAAAAAGCTAATAAACTGGTAGACAGTAGGCCTATTCTTAAATGCATAAGCACCCTGTAAGATATGATGCTTTAAATATGTGATAAAATAATGAAAAATAATCCAAAAGAAAATTTAAAAAAAAAAAAGTAAAATCTACAGAATAATGTTCAAGACCTAATCATTGTATTAAGTGTTTTCTTTGCGGTCCGGCATAGGTCTGTATATAATGTGAGAAATTGAGTCTCGGACATATATGTGTTAAGACTTTTAATCATTATTACTCTCTGTATTTATGCACAGATACAAGTAATGCACTTTGCTCTTGGATAGAAAACTACAGAGTGTTAAAAATTACATTCTAAATAATATTGGTGTAACATGATGTATTATTATAGCGTTTATACGAAAATTTATTCCAATTGAATATGATATAAATCTCTTGAGGAGATATGTGTAACATTATAATATACAGGGTGGAAGTTAAACAAATGCACTCGTTGGTCACGTGGTCAAATAAGTTAAACTACCATGAGTAAGCTACAGTAGGCTTTGCTATGTATTTGAATACACCATGTTACTTTAAGAGTGGTAAGCAAGTTTTACTTGCAAGTTACTTTAAGCAAGTTTTGATTCAGGGACATTGTTGCATTGACAAACAACATATTATAAGTAGACTAGATATATTTATATATTTTTGTACTTTTAGAAATAAATTGTGACTTAAAATGGCACTTGTTATTTGTGACTCTAGAGAGAAAGAGAGAGAGAGAGAGAGTGAGTGAGAGTGATCATGTAACGAATCCATCACACTACAACAATCTAAGCTATAAACAACCTATATAAATATTACACTATCATAATATACTTTTTAAAATTAGATCCTTGTTTGATTATGGTTTTTAGTTCTAGACTAGTGTAACGTCATGTGACTATTGCATTTGGAGCATTGTTAGAACCAAATGTGACGTTCGGTTTCCATTTCTGGTCCAAACTACACAAATGGTAACATCAAAATAAGTAACAGTCATACTCTGTGTTACCATGGAAACCAAATACATTATGACCACCTGAACTCGTATCACCATAGAAACCAAACATTTGAATGTAAGTTCTGTTACCACGGCAACCAAACAATTGAGCAAATGAAATTCTCTTATAATGCCATGGAATCCAAACACTTAAATGCCTATTCTTCTGTTACCATGAAATCCAAACACTTAAAAAATTGAACTTCTTTTACGATGGCAACCAAACACTTAAATGCCTAAAGTTCTGATACATGGATTCCAAATACACCTAAACTTCTGTTACTGTAGAATAAAATACACCTAAACTTCTGATACCATGGAATCCACATATTATGTATGAAATTGTATGAAACCAAACATTTGAACACCAACATTTCTGTTACCATGGAAACGAAACGCATGGATGCCTATATTTGCAGCCTACATTAACTGGCATCATTAGGGGCTGGATTGGTGATTACCAGATCGCAGCCCTTGTACGCGGCTAGTAGCAGTTCTGACCGCTGCGTGGCGCTGATGTGCTTCCCTGCAGCCTCCAGAAACTTCTGATGCTCGAGATAAGCCAACCTCTGCGGTCCATGCGGAGCTATCTCCAGCATCTTCATGAGATATTGTATGGCTTCTCGTTTGCACGTTAGCTGCACGCCACTGATCAGTGGCGGGCTGTCCTCTTCAGGAATCATCTCGACCTGAAAGCAGGGAGACAGTCCAGAAATCAGTTCGACTTTTAAGGAATCTATGTGATTGTTATTAGAGTGACATACATACATAAAAATTTTTTTTACTTTGGTTTTACTTAAATAAAACTAGGGTATTGTTGAACGAAGATTACATAACTTATGTGACACAGAATGAGTCAAACTTAATCATGGACGTGGCGTCTGTGAGACAGAAACCGCTCCTGCAGTCTAGAAATCGTTTTATGAAGGGCATATTTACATTACTTTTCCTTTTACAAAACCCTTTATCACCCCATATGCATCACTTACCCTTCACTGTTAGCGGAGCCACAATAAAAACTTCAATTTTATACAGCGGTCTGTGAGACCTCAAGTACGAAGGCCGCCCACAAAGTGCGTTTCCCTGGGGGTTTACAGAAACAAAACAAAATTTCAAGGGATATATTTATTGCAACAGATACATCAAGTGTTCAGCTATTTTTAAACATATTTGCCACCGGAATTTAAAAGATTTGTCTTACCGTGGGACCAAATTCTGAACACTTGTGCCATAGAAGTCTGCCGCCTGGGATTTGAACCATTGTATGATAACCTCCATTTCTCTGTCAATCTCTACCATTCTCTGTCATTTCTTGAGGGGTAGGGAAAGATGAAAATCTCAGGGTGCGCGGTCCGAGCTGTAGGGTGGAGACTGAAACACCTCCCTGCTAGTCTCTTGCAAAAGTTCGGCGAGGGGATGTTTGAACATCCACCCTGCAGCCTGGACTTAGCTCCCAGTGATTTCCATCTTTTCCTAAATCCTCAAGAAATGACAGGGAACGACACAGAGGAAGAGATGTTTGTCACACAGTGGTGCAAATCCCTTGCGGCAGACTTCTACGACACAGGTATTCGAAAGTTGGTTCCACGGTAAGACAAATGTTTAAATTCCGGTGGCGAATATGTTGAAACATAGCTGAATACTTGCTGTATCTGTTGCAATGAATATTTCTAAAAAAATGTGTTTTGTTTCTTTAAATGGCCCCAGGGAAACTTACTTTATGGACGGGCCTCGTACAAAAATATAGAACCTCTTGAAATCTTGAAAGATTTCTTAGATATTTTATTAATATCTACTCATTAAGCAGGTGTTTTCGGTATCAGTCTTAGGGGATCGTTATGTGTACAGTAAAAATACGTGTACAATATTCAAACACACCTAGGAAAGTGTAATCATATGTGTGCATTTGCCAAAGAAATGTGTTGACCGAAAACCCCGTTGCTGTTGTGGCATCCCGCACGGTGGGCGGAACACCCACTGCAACAATTAGAATAATCCCTGCTACCACCATAAATAACACAGGGTGTCCGCAAAGAGAATCCCGCTGGCACAGTAATTGTGTTGCACTGATAAACATGTCAGGCCACTTAACTACCTCAGTAGGAACCTATTAGGCACTGACCTAAATAAGGAAGTGCAGTGATTTGTATACAGTGGGTCGCGATCCTAAATAGGTTCATTTTCCTTTATAATAATAACTTTAAGTTAAACTCAATCTTTAAATAATGAAATATTAAGAATAAATATAGGCTAAATTAGATCATTTATGCCCGGTTTCTACAAACTAGTCAATTACCTACGGGTAAATTATCCATGGACAAATTAGTTCCATTTAACCTACAATGCTATAATGAGCAAGGCCTTGGAGTTGTACAGTTAATTTCATTCAGAAGGCTTTGATTCTCATTGTTTAAATTATTATTGATCCTATGAGAGGTTAAATTTTATCCAGCCATCCATGAAAGGATAAATTAACCCGAAGATTTACCCTTGGAAAGATCTAGCCCGAATTTGTAGGAACATTTTTTCTGTCTTTTTCATATTTACCCAGAGGACGTTTATCTAGAAACACGCCACAAGTGTCTGTGATTGCTATCTTTAAATTATTTGTGTTTGTGTGGTGTTATTCTTGTGTAAATTCTGTCCATTGAATAATTTACCCATAGGTATTTCGCGAGTTTATAGAACCCGGGCATTAATCGTAAGAAAAAGTGCATTAGATGTATTGATTGAATTTATTAAGTGCCAGAAAAGTTATTTCCAAGATTACTGTTGAACAGGAAAAATGTCTGTCCATCCGACCGTGTGTCTGTACGTGTGATAACTCTAATACGCTTTATCGGATTTCCATGAAACTTATTATACACACTTACAACGTCCTTTGGACCAAATCGGTTGACCGGTACCTGAGTAACGACTAATTAACGGTCATATCTTTTTTAAAAAGCGAATCATCACTATACTACAAAACCCCGTTGCTAACTCACCCACTGACACGATTGTTTGCCCACTACCAGATGAGAATGAAACTTGAAATTGGGCATACTTATAGCTTATAGTCTGTAACCGACGGAAATGTTCCAAAAAGTTCTAATTTTATGTATTTTATCCTAAATTTATTCAAACGGCGGAAGATTGTACAAGTCTGCCACCAGGGATTTGAACCATTATGTGACAAACATCTCTCTGTCATTCCCTGTCATTTCTTGAGTTGTAGGAAAAGGTGGAAATCACTGGGAGCGTGGTCCGGGCTTTAAGGTGAAAATTTAAACTCTTTCCAGGCGAACATCTGCAGGAGACTTGCTAGAAAGTGTTTAAAACATGCACCCTACAGCCCGGACCTCGTTCCCAGTGATTTCCATCTTTTCCTACACCTGACGAAATGACAGAAAATGACAGAGAGGAGAAGGTGGTTGTCACACAGTGGTTCAAATCCCAGGCGGCAGACTTCTACGACACAGGTATTCAAAAGTTGGTCCTACGGTATGGCAAAGTCTCAATTCCAGTAGTGAATATGTTAAAAAATAGCTGAACACTTGCGGTATCTGTTGTAATAACTATTTACTTGAAATTGTCTTTTGTTTTGGTAAATGGACTCAGGGAAACCTAATAATAATTAAAATCTAACATTTTGTAAGTTTTTTCGTTGTTAAAAGTCCTTAATTTTGAACGGTCTCTCAGACCTTACGCAACAGAGGTTAACGTAACAGAATAATCACGACCCTAGTTAAGGGTCAATATCGTCCTGAGGGTAAAGACGGTCGGGGCGTAGATGTGAAAGACACCACTACAACAGACCGATGCAGCCCGAAGGCTTGTGTTGAGATCACTTGTGTTACATGGCCCAAGACAGGCCCTTGAGGAAGCTGTGCATAAGTATGTATACAAGTGATAAGAACAGGTGCAAGTAACTCGAGGCGCCGCGGGCGGGCACACGGAGCAAACTGATTTATATCCTCCAAATGACTGGTTCCTAACTCTATCTGTCCAACTCATCCAATATTGGGAGCTCTATGGCCTTTATGGTCAAACCTCACTCAGTGGAAAACCATACTAAATCCAGTGCTCAATATAATGTCCGGTAATTTAAATCTGCAGTGGAATATTATGCACAAAGTTCATCATAGACTTAGTCTATTTAGTCTATTTATTATTTTATTTATTACAAATTATTACAAATACAGATATTATAAAAAAAAAAATTTACAATTACAAAATGGAGTACTGTTTACCCCGCATTAGCATAGCTCGTGTTCGGGGTATTTATTAAACGTGTCTTTCTTTCGATCTTGACCAATAACAGGTAAAGATGAGTGTGAAATAAATTTTTTCCTCCTGCAAAATCAGTTCGGAGAATCTATCGGTAGTGGTTTATGCATACTTCATCATTGTCGATGCATATTAAGAATCATTCTGGAAATAAAGTGATTTGTGCTTACATCTGTTCAGGAATCAATATTTGTTACGGCAATTGCATTCTGTAGTTTAGTAACGTTGTCATTTAATTATTGTAATGACCTTCTGTAATAATTATAAAAACATAACCTCAACAGCATTAATGTGCACTGGTCAAACGCGCTGAGGAGAAGCCGTTTAAGGAGACATGCTATAGAATTTGATAATAGACTCGTCCAGGCAGGTCGATTTTTTTTATTATTAATATATCGGTTTCTATGTGTAATATCTTTCAAGAAACAGTACTTAGGCCTACAGTATAAATTGGTAAGAACTATCACAGTAGGCCTAATATAATTACGTTTAAGCAAGATGTATTCAATATTAAATTTCAATAAAGAATACTTGAATAAACTGATATTTATTACTTGATCGTGAGAATATTAAAAGTATAGGATCAAAATTCCTCCGACAGTGGGATTCGAACCCTGGACTCACTAATTAGTGTGCCTCACAGTACTGCATATGGCATAACTTATATGTCAGTGAGGTAGATCGTTAAGGGCAGTCAGTATTAGGAGAGAGGTTCCATCTGGCGCTGTGAAGTGAACTCTGGCTTAGCTCAGTTGGTAGAGCAATGGCACGGATAGCCAAAGGTCTTGGGTTCAATTCCCAGTGTCACAGGAATTTTTCTCACGTAATGTCCAATAGAGACGATAATCTGTGATTTATGAATGCATATATCCATAATTGATCGTGTTTTCTTTACAGGAAACAGCAATAGTGATTGTAAATTTAGGAATAACTTTTAATAATCTTAGTAAGGTCTCAATCTAAAATGCTTTCAAATAATTCAATTTAAATCTATTTTATTAATTGAAGCATTCACTTTTATAAGGGTCTAAGTTCCACAATCATGATTGCAAAGAAAACGAGAGATACAGCCACAGAAAGAGTGCTGGAGATAGACCCAGCGCTATAGGCCATCTTGGAGTTTATTGCTACTAAAGTGACTTTCCCTGGACTTTGGACCCTTCTGAAATGCATTGGTGTAGGTACAAGGATCCATTTAAAATTATCAGCTGAAAAATCATGATTTTGGCACTTAGACCCTTATAAAAGTAAACGCTTCAATTATAATATTACATTTATTCGTTAAATAGCCGTAATAAAAGCAAGAAGTTACCCATAGCATTAGCAATGACTAGGGGGCGGATTTCTATGACGTATCATATTTTTCCCCTTTGCATTATTTCAGGTTTCCGACTAATTTAAACCCGATTCCAAGCATACTGGTGAAAATGGAACGGCTTTTATTGTGCATATAACTGCAGATTTAGGAAATTTTCAACACTATTGTAGCATATTTAGTATGAATATGCATATTTAGGTAATATTTTTTTGTATTTTTGTGTGCATATTAAAGAAATTTTGAAGTTTCATATCATATTTTGTAAATTTTGCATTATAATGATACTTTTTGAGAATTTACAGATATTTTAAATAATTAACACTATATTTTAATAAAATGAATTGTAATGAAACTTAAAAAATATATATACAATGTGTAAGTGGTAAAGTCATATTTTAAATTTTGTTGGTCATATTTTAATGTATTTTAGGCCATAAATGCATGCATATATCCTATTTTTTAGGTCATAGAAATCCGCCCCTATTAATAAATATAAAATTAATTTATTCGTAAGGTATTTTAATTGAATTTCCAGTCATATTAGTCTATGTTCATTACAAAAGACATTCAGTGCATATTTTAATGAATGTAGCTGTTCTCTATTAACTAACATGCACTAAAGGCGGGTTAGGGAATAAACAACAAATGTTTATTCGTGGTTGAGAAATGATTGCAACCATTGTTTACTGAAATATTTCTGCCATAAAATTTAACTCGCCACCCAACTCGACTCAGATTTCTTTTGAACAGTTGGCATGCATGCGCTTCCACCATCCTCTTTACATACAACAATGACTTCTCTTTACATCAGTCAGCGAATGAGTGGATGTATGAGACTATTGGGATTACCAGTGAGTAGTCTAGGGTCAGTAAGATTCAAATTGAACTATACCATGTAGTCTAAATTTCTTCATGGGACCAAACAAATGAAAGGTTATCAAGGCCATCTTTGAAGATTGCACACCACCTGGAGACATTTCTACGGCCCATACAGTCGTTCGCATACACGCCACGCATTACCCTGTGAATTTCACTCTGGTTATGCCCTTTAGTCCATAAAAATCGCACTACACCTCGCTGAAGAAATTCCTGGCCGGTAAACGCTTTGCGTCAGATGCAGAAGTGAAAACAGCAGTCCTCAGATGGCTATACTCCAACCGAACGGACTTCTATGATCAGGGTATTTTGAAACTGGTATCACGATGGGAGAAATGTGTTGAGAAACTTGGCGATTATGTACAAAAATAGACATGTGTGCACTTGTTTGTTATTGTACCTGTTAAATTTCTTGAAAAAAAATGTGCATGGAACGCCACGCGACAGAAGTGAAACTTATTTTAATTTTTGGATTTTTAATAAGAGGTTCTTAGACTTTTTAATTTTTTATGTTATATTTTTTAATTTTGGAATTTTGGATTTTTAATTTTAGATTTTTTAAATTTTCGATCGTATTTTTTATTTTTGGATTTTTAATTTTCAATATTTATTTTGGATTTTTTATTTTAAATTTTGAATTTTGGATTTTTTTAACTTTGGATTTTTTATTTCTTTAAATTTTGAATTTTTAAATTTGTTTAAATTTGAATTTTTTTATTTTTTAAATTTTGGATATTTGGATTTTTAAATTTTGGTTTTTTATTTATTAAATTTTGGATTTTTGGACTTTCTAATTTTGGATCTTTAAATTTTTAAATTTTGGATAGCCTTAATCATTGAGTTGATTCTTTTCTGTGCAGTCCGTTCCGACACAGCCCCCACTAATTTCGTGACGATTTTGTCCGAAGCTTCACTTCAAAAATATTATGCGTTACTTTTCGACCCACCATCATACATTAAACTACCCCCATGAGAGGGGGAGGCAAATATTAAAAATTTAATGGGGTGACAACGACTTCAACTGAGCAGTCTAGGGTCAGTTATATCCAGTTTGAACTGTACCATGTAGCCTAGTCTAAACCAAGCCAAGGTCCTTGTATTAAGTTTTTACTCTCTCGTATGTTTCCGATCTGGATCTAAAATGAATCAGGCTTATAACGTGTCTGGCTTGCCACTTTTTTGTTTCCTTTAAAATGGAGTGGCCTGTTTGATGTAGTGTTACTTACGTATGCTTTTCTTTTGTTACAGGTAAGTGTGATTTCCTTTCTGAACGTGTAAACGACATAGACTAATGTAAGTAGCTAACACACTAGATCCACTTTAGTCATTTAACTTTTCACGACTTTGAAAAGCTTGGTTTGTTAAAACTGAACTACAAGGGAGAGCATTTCTAAAACTCGGGTAAATATCATGGCCGACCGTATTTCTCCTAAACTTGTTTCATGTAGATCATTTAATTTATATCTATATCATTTTCCAACCTTTTATTTGCATAGCAATAACTTTCATATAATTTTCATCACATTTTATTTCCGTTTTGTAGGGCTGATATACGGTACGAACAATGTCAAACTATATTTATCAGGTCCTCGTAAGCAAGTGTAAAGAACTTAATAACAAAGTTCTACCACTAGGAACATCACAAGTGTCTTGGTGTATAAAGAAAGTCGTGTGACAAACCGGTGACAATAACTCTGAAATTCACATAAGTTCCTCTACCTAAATAAAAGTTACCTTTTGGTATAATGTAATTACCTTATTATGTATGACATTCTCTTCATGTAAATTGGTTGTGAAAATGAAGAGAATGTCGTTACCACATTGCATCGCATCCCCGAAGGATGCACAACCGAAATAAAATCTGATTAATGCACTCACGTATCTTTCTTTACCTAAGAATGGCCAATACATCTTTCATATTTCACATTCTGATATAGAACAAGAGGCCGCATTGCAAAGAGCGCGTATTCAGTTGTTTCAATCTGATGCAAAGTTTTATTGTTTATCAGGCAAGACTTGAGTTTCTACAAACAGTGGGTGGCTTATAACTACCCTTCAGATAAATTTTTCGAAAAAATGTTTCAAATAAAACTTTTAGCTGTTAGTATTAGCACCTCATGTACAACATTTTTGCCTAATCCTTCTGGTGGCACTATGGCCCTGGGGTCGACTCAGCCTCTAACAGAAGTGAGTACCAGGAGCAATTCTGGGGTTAAAGGCGACCGGTGAGTAAGGTTGACAACCTTATCACCTTCATGTGCCGAATGTCTAAAATCTGAGAGCCTCTACCTCCTGGAACCCTAAGGGCCTCGACGGCCTGTATAGGGATCACTTTACTTTACTTTATGTGCAATATTTAAAGCAAATCCTTGCAGCCATTTTCGATAAAATCGTGAAAAACGAAAATTTTTTTCATGTGAAGTTCCCTTAAAAATAAAAGGAAATCGTCTCCAATCTTCGTATCACATCCCCAGAAGGTACCTAACTCAAATACAAGATATTTTCATATTATTTTCCGTTCTGGAACTAGGCTATTGACACACACACACACACACACACACATAGGCTATAGACATGTTTCCGAAATTGTATTTTTGGATTCAAGGAACCTCAAAACGTGTATTTATGTTAAAAAACTCAATCTTAGCCAAGCTAACTCTGCTCTTTCACTACCGTCAAATGTAAATAAATATGACTCAATCCCCATTATGTGATCTTGAAAGATGAAAATTAGGTTTATTGAACAAGAAAGTCTATTATTTTAGTAGATATAATCATATTTTTAAACATCAAAGATGCAAATCTTTGAATACTGTACACTTTGTTGGACCACTGTATATGCTGATGACTTAGCCACTGTAACGTGAGACACTTTAGCACGGAACATTACGTTTATCTCACTGTTGTTACGTTGTCGCCCCCGAAATAAAGACATTACAGAATTATGCGCCAGCAGGGGGTAAATTTTATTAAGGTAAACAAAGAAGACATATCATTACTTAAAAATAAAATATGTTTATTATCTGCTTCTTCATCTCAATGAATATTATGAAAATGTTACTTAAATTGTGCTGCCATCTATCTTCCTTAAACACACAATACGTGTCGTATTATAGGATATATTTAATGTTCGTGGATTGTGGCTACCTTTCTTTAATATTGCATAATTTTTGAGCCCTCATTAATGGGCAGGGCGGCCATACATCACGGAGATTATCAGTTCTATCCCTTTATTTACAGCAGTGTTTCACAACCTTGGGCGATGGGGGTGCGTATGGAATTATTAAGGGATTGCTGTAGAAAAAAAATAAATAAACTCATAACTAGTATTAAGTATACTTACTTGCTCAATGGCAATAGGCAGTTCCTCAGCAAGCTAAAGGAATATTATCAATTTTATGGAGGTTCATTGCCGCGCTTACCTTAGCCCGCCATTCAACCCTATTCTGTGCTAACTCCACATCCAATCGTCCCTCGCAAATCCCACCTTCCTGAAATTTATTCTAAAATTGTACTCCCAGCTACGTCTAGGTCTTCCGAGTGGTCTTTTCCCTTCGGGTCTGTCAGTCAACACTTTTGAGATGTGTCATTCCTCCCCCATGTCCAGCCCATTTCATCCTCCGTGATTTACTATATCCGGTGACGAGTACAGGTTAGAAAGCTCGTCGTTATGCAGATTTCATCTGTCTTAGGTCCGAATATTTTCCTAAGCCCCCTGTTTTCAAACACTCTCAGATTATTTTCTTTCCAAAGAGTAAGCGACCATGTTTCACATCCATATAATGCATTATATATATATATATATATATATATATATATATATATATATATGTGTGTGTGAAAGCTTGGAAATATGTGTTTCAAATGAAAAATCTGATATTTCACAGTCACATAACTTTCTTAACTAAGATACTTGGTATTTATAATTGATCCATTGTAGCCTACACCCCCACAATTCATGGATGGTTGATTCATAGTAGGCCGTGATCTCGCAGCTATTGGTTTTGTTTCTATACACCGAAGCACGAAAGTAGTTATTATTTGTGTAATCCGTTACATTTTTATTCATGGGACAGTCTTAAAAAATCCAACTCAATATACGAGATTCATCAGATAAATTCGCCAACTCTCGTTGGATTACCTTGACTATTGTTTAACAGAACTATTATACAATCGAGGCCTAGAATTAGACGTTGCCTATGTCTGTTTCAGTTTTACACTTGGATCCTTCCCAGGGTTGCCAGATAAGAAACGTAAATATAAAACGCTATGTTAAAAATAGTCGTACAAATAGACATACGACTCATGGTTGCGTCGTACGTCGTACAAATCTATGAAATAGTCGTATGGCAACCCTGATCCTTCCACTAGTGGGGTAACATTGTAAGGTGCTATCGGATACTCTCCATTCCTATCTTCTCTCCCCCCCCCCCCTTCCGTCTTCATTTGATGAACGAGATGGAAGCCGATATGAAGTTCCGTTCTAAACACTTTTCAATAAAAAATTCAAAAGAACAAAAACCTCCGATCATCTTCCTAGCCATCATAAAAATTATAAAATAGACGGAAAGGGTGAAAATTATCTATTCCACGCTCCTTCATCACAAAACACTTAACACTGCAAGTCATCGGCGCATGCGCGAACAATAGAGCAACAATGAGGAGACAAATGACTGTGAAGAAGTTGCTGACGTCTCATAATGTAAACATGGCAACCAAACAAAAGAAGATCGTGATGCCGGCTAAATGGGATGACCCGATGATCCATATTCAAAGGTAAATTAAATTCCGATTCAAGCGCTACCTGGTGATACATTGTCTGAACTAGCTCGTCAGTATAAGAATGCAGGAAGAAAATGTTTGGCTTTCGACCGTTATACATTGTGTCCCAAAATGCGTATATGAGTTTAAGGTGACTGGCATAATATGTTTGCAGATGAAGGTGGATGTATGTTTCCAATGTGAAATGAAGGAAGAAGAGCGAAATTTACACATCGTGAGAACAGTGTTTTGTTTTTCCTTTTTGTTACGTCACAATGTCATGTATTTCTAAAATTTCTACATATCGATGCGGATGATGTGATTTTCTCCTGATGGCCTCCAAGGTCTCCCGACCTCACACCACATCAAACGTACCCAAAGGTCCTGGGTTCAAATCCCAGTGTCAGAGGAATTTTTCTCCTATAATATTCTCTTGTAATGTCCAACAGAGACAATAATCTGTGGTTCATAAATTCATATATAGCCCCATAGGTTATTCGTTTAATGAACAGTTCATAACAATGAAACAAAAGATAAATGCTAGCGATTATGGTTAACTCTGAAGCTGAAATTTCTGTTAAATCTACACTAAACTTTAATGTGAGTAGCCTATATTTCATTTTAAACACGCCTTATTTAATTATGTGCCAGTATTAATTTATTGTTTACAGCTTGAAGGTGGTTTCGCTGTGCTGTATTATAATAACCTGTACCGCAGTGTTAAAGCTATAACCTACAAAATCAATTAATCATGTACAATTCTCATTAGTTTCCAGTGAATTATTTCAAAATGGGATAATTTTTAAACATTCTTATGTGATTATTAGGGACCGGATTCTAAGGTTTTTACCTATTTTTTTCCTTACTTCCAAAACAAAAAGCGCTCATACACTTTTTCGAATCAAGTCCATAGGATTCACCCACATTAATTCTGTGGCACCTAAAAATACCTAAATGAGGTATAAAAACCTAAATATACCTAAACGGGATATAAAACCTAAAATATCTAATTTAGGCTACTTTTTTGTCTTTTTTGTTTGTCAGTTGAGACGTCGATATTTTGCGGAGAGATAATAACTTTGTCGGGTAGAAATTAATACCACCAGCGTTTCATTCAACCCATTGTCGTCTAGGATGGACAGTATCAAGAGAGGAACAGAGTACCGGCGTATTCCTTTTAAAATATTCGCACGAACAACCATTGTTGCCGTGTATGAACAAGGATATAGATTTCTGTGTTTTAAAGCGCTTGTTTTTTGTTTGCCTTTAGTACTTCCCTGTTATTCATACTGAGTGGTCACACTGTGAGTTTTAAGAAGACGTGTTAATTATGCCGAAACAAATGAAATCGAGTTTATTACGGCAGTGGATGGCGATGACCTGAATTTCATCATTTTTCCCCTTCTTCTTCTTCTTCTTCTTCTTCTGAGGTTATTTTATGACGTTGCACCCCGCGGGTTTCTACGTCTGCTCTGTTCGAAAGCAAGTTTACACAAATTTAAGTCAATTTTGTTAAGTTAAACTTTACAAGTATTATGTATTGAATCCTATGTAGCACATTCAAATTCATTAAACCAATTATTCTACCCGAAAACGATATTTTGGTCAAGAACCCTAAAAAAACTATTTCACCTAATGGAAAACCTAAAACAGTGTTTTACAAAACCTAAAAAATCCGGTCCCTAGTGATTATAAACGACTATGGACTATAATGGTGAACCTATTCCAATTAGATACGCGTAGTGGCCTAATCCTTCTGGTGGCACTATGGCCCGGGGTCTACTCAGCCTCTAAAAGAAATGAGTACCAGGAGCAATCCTGGGGGTAAGGCGGCCTGTGCGTAAGGCTGACAACATTACCACCTTCATATGCCGAATGTCTAAAAATCTGGGAGTCTCTAACTCCTGGTACCGTCTGGCCTTCCATGGTCTGTATAGGGAACATTTTTAGCCTAATTAGGTTACTTAGCTAAATTCCAGTTTTTCTGGCTTTTGTCAAAAGGGAGAAAGTTCATAGGTTTCTCTAGTCAATAAATAAAATCGGGTAGTTATATCCTACATTATATCGGCCGCGGTGCCCGCCTCTAGATCCGAAGGTCGCGGGATCAAACCCGGTCGCGGTCATGACGTAAAAATCCTGGGCACGGAGTCCTCCGGGAGGGACTTTAAGCTGGGGGTCCCGTGTCGTAGATTTACCCAGGGTTGCCAGATCAAAAACGAAGAACAGTCGTACCAATATCCGAAAATAGTCGTATGCTAGTTAAAACTGTCGTATACTTTGTGATTTTTCAGTGTAATGAACGTATTGCGTTAATAATAATAACTGTTATTATTATTATTATTATTATTAATCGGTTCTTTGCACCTTACATAAAATGTCATGTAATTGCTAGTAAATCAACTTATTTTTAAATGATTAGGCGTGTTTTATTATCTTCCGATGTGCTAAATTTGATTAAATACAATAAAATTAAATAAACAGTACTTGCCTCAGTGTTGTAATTATTGTAATTATTTCCAGTCATATTGAGTTTAGCAACATGCTTAGACTATAACAAAAACCATGAGAAAATAAAAATCTGGATACACATCAACATTTAAAATTCGTCAGTAGATTGATTAAAAATATATAAAACGCTATGTAAAAATTGTCGTACAAATAGGCGTACGACTCATGATTGCGTTGTACGTCGTACAAATCTGTGAAATTGTCGTATGTGTACGACTATAGTCGTACGTATGGCAACCCTGGGTTTACCTTAGTTTCCTGAGGGGGGTTGAGAAGCGATGGGCTTACCACCTGTCTCTCTGCCCTCTCTCGGAAAATAAGCGTAACAAAATTCACATCGGTAACAGAGGCCCCTTCGCCCCAGCATAAGGGGCTATAGGGTTCCAAACAGACAGACAGATATCCTAGATTGAAGTTCTGCCTCAGCTTTGTATGTGGTGGAAAGTGAATGCACAATCACGCAATGCAGAATTGACAAGCTTGTTATGTGTACATATTAGTTCCATGCGTGACCAGACACGGCTTGTTAGCGTTGCATGTGCAAGTTGCATTATTGCTTTACTGCAGTCGGTCTAAAGCAGGTGCAGTTTGCAATGCCCAGGTGTTTGTCTATGCCTTACATCAGAACTTCTTGACCACGGCGGAACTCTTAAAAAAAGCCGAAATAGGTTTCTTTGTTATTATTATTATTATTATTATTATTATTATTATTGTTATCATTACTATTATTATTATTATTAAGTGCCAGAATGGTACTTTATGAAATTGTTTGGGGACAGGAATATGTCAGTCTGTCTGTCTGTCCGTGTGTCTTTACGCGCGATAACTCGAACACGCTTTATCGGATTTTCATGAAACTTGGTATACGCATTTACAACGTCCATGGGACGAAGCCTATTGATTTTGAACCAAATCGGTTGACAGGTACCGGAGTAATGCCCAATTTAGTGCCTACTTTTATGGTAATATATTAGAAAAGCGCTATAACTCAAATATGCTTTATCGGATTTTCATGAAACTTGGTATATACATTTATAACATCCATGGGAAGAAGCCTATTGACATTGGACCAAATCGGTTGACCGGTTCCGGAGTAATGCCCAATTTAGTGCCTACTTTTAAGGTATTATATTAGAAAAGCGCTATAACTCAAATATGGTTTATCGGATTTTCATAAAACTTGGTAGGCCTATATACATTTATAACGTCCATGGGAAGAAGCCTATTGATTTTAAACCAAATCGGTTGAGTGATTGCCCAATTTAGTGCCTATTTCATTGTAATATATTAGAAGGAATTTATCAAATGTAAACTTCTCATGACAATATATTGTTTTACAGTGTTCATATACGGCTTTTTAAGTCCCAATAAAGTTAGGTTTAACAAATAACACTATTCACATATTCCTTCACATATGCTTATCAAACTACATCTTTGTTCTTTCGTAAGCCCTGCTTAATGAATCGATCTGGAGTTTAACTCGGAAATCGAAAACAAAAATAACTTATTTTCTGCATGTCATACTTGCAATAATAACTGATTAAACAAAAGCATTCTGGCACTTTGTTACATACGTTTAGCTGATTTTATTAATGTTGTTAATGGTGTATTAAAACTAAACTAAACTCCGTGGCGCTACATCCCTGAAGGGACAAGGCCTACCACCCTACAGCTGCGTCATCTACCATAGGCAGATGGCAGGATCGGGGGGCATGTGGTCAGCATGCCGACTCCCACGGCCGTTAATGGTTGTTTCCATGACCGGAATGGTGTGTTAACGGATACGAAATCCATTAATTATGAATGAGAATGTTTTAGGAGAAAAATTCTCCTCATACTTTGTCATGAGATGTTCAATTGAAGTAAAATTCTATAGATTCATGAAAATCTGGTTTGAAAATAATTTTAACATATTTCACCCATGGCCCTTTTTACATTCAGTTACACCCTCACAGTTTCAAAATACTGCTGATAATTCCTTACCTCTGCATATTTTTTTTTTTTTTTTTGTGCCCTCCCTTACCCCCCGAGTGCCAAGCAATGAAGCCAGTACCTCGGGTCAAACCAAATTCTGGTAACCATCGAAGAAGACCATTTGATTTCTTGTCGCAGTGCACTTGTGCCGCTCTAGCCTGCACACTCCATCTCTTGTTTGAGTTCGATGCCTCGCCACGTGAAAGGGTGGCAGCACGGATTAGACAAATCCCTCTATTCACGGCTCCGTAACGTATATTATCAGCTTTTAATAAAGTTCTTAATAGACTTTCCTAAAGACGTACAGTGCCCCTCAAAATGTTTATACTTCTCAGCCTTCTGATACCAGTTGCTATGGAAACGGTTCCATGCGTCCAAACGTCATAAAATTGTGCGCAGGTATACTTTAGGGCAGCGTTTCTCAACCTATGGTCCGCGGACCACTGGTGGTCCGCGACGATGTTGCGGATGGTCCGCAGACATAATTAAGATGACTTAATGTATCTGCTGATCTTCGACTAAATTTGACTAATATTGAGCCAGATATCCAGGTAGTCTGCAAGAGGCGACAAGCTCAACCGTCTCATTAAAAGTAATGTTATCACTAGGGACCGGATTCTTAGGTTTTTACCTATTTTTTTCCTTACTTTCAAAACAAAAAGCGATCACACACTTTTTCGAATCATGTCCATAGGATTCACCCACATTAATTCTGTGGCACCTAAAAATACCTAAATGGGGTATAAAAACCTAAATGTACCTAAACGGGATAAAAAACCTAAAATATCTAATTTAGGCTACGTTTTTGTCTTTTTTGTTTGTCAGTTGAGAAATCGATATTTTGCGGAGAGACAATTTTTGTCGGGTTGAAATTAATACCACCAGCGTTTCGTTCAACCCATTGTCGTCTAGGATGACAGTATCAAGAGAGGAACTATAAGAGTACCTGCGTATTCCTTTTAAAATATTCATACGAACATGTTGACGTCATGTGAGGTTGAAAGGACATTTTCTGCCTTCAAATGTATTCTAAGAGATAACAGGAATAACTTCTCAGTTGAGAATCTTGAAAGATATTTAGTGATATACTGTAACCAGGAAATGTGAGACAATCTTATGTTCACTGCTTCTTTTGATTGTTTACGCTTTCTTTCTTCAATTGTATAATATTGTCCTAAAGCAAGTTTACACAAATTTAATTTAATTTTGTTAAGTTAAACTTTACAAGTATTATGTATTGAATCCTATGTAGCACATTCAAATTCATTAAACCAATTATTCTACCCAAAAACGATATTTTGGACAAAAAACCTAAAAAAAACTATTTCACCTAATGGAAAACCTAAAACAGTGTTTTTAAAAACCTAAAAATCCGGTCCCTAGTTATTACTAATAACATAATTCCTAATTATTTAATCAAATTGGTAATAAATATTAAACTCTCAATACTTTACTTCCAATTACAATAACTGTGTTTCCATTGAATTTAAAAAAAATGTATTTAGATTTATTTCGTTATAATGACCTATAATTAATATCCCAAATATTAAGAATATAGGCCTACATATAGCCTACTTTTAAAAATGGGATATAAAATTAGGGGTCCGTAAATTTTTTTAGACATTTTAGTGGTCCTCGGGTTCAAAAAGGTTGAGAAACGCTGCTCTAGGGTATTGTTGATATTTCAAACTAAATTTTTTAAGAAATCTCCTTATTAGCAAAGTGGCTAAAAATCGCTTCTACTTAACAGTATATTTGATTATTAAGATTTTCCCCTCCACTTACAGCGGCTTTTGCGTTTATTAGAAACTAACTTCGCCCAGAATAATTAATTCGAAGATTAAAAAATGATATGAAAATAATTAAAACATTATATTTATTACCGCTTGCACGCGAAACATTCATAGGCCTAAACGATTAATATAATTAATGAAATAGCTAAAAATTCGACTTTGGAGTACATTCCACGATCAGAAAGCGCCGCCTGGGAAAAAAGACCTCAGATTTTGAGTTCCCTGGCCCAAAAAACTCCCAGCATAGTGAGATCCGTGGAAATTTATCAATGTATGCCCATTTAGGCCTAATTCATTATCCCTCTTTCGTATATGTTGAAAATTTCAGATGTCTGCAAGCCTTGGCATTATAAACAAATTAATCGACCAGGGTGGGCTTATAAAATGAAGCGATTATCCTTATTTCCAAATCATGACAAAAAAAACGGCAAAGCCACCTGCAACTGATGTGACAAATGAAATATATTACTGAAAACTGATGCTTGGATAGCGAAAAGAATCGCGTTTTCTGCCAGTTTTCCACTCATAACTCGCGAACGATAGCGAAAATAAAATATCCGGCTTCGAGGTGCATTCGCCCACCCTTCAGTCCATCTATGTTTAAAATTTCAGATCTCTGCGTGCAGTAGATTTCGCTGGGCATCGCGCACAGACAAACACTTCCTCTTATATAGATTTTATGACATTTGTACATTTAAATTTAAATTTAAGAACTCTTTTTCTCATGCTACGTTTAATACGACGATCTGTTGCCATTTCGTAACTCTTGACTTTTATAAGAATGTGTTGTGACAAAGCGAATGAGTTATTCTTGCACAGGACTGTACTGGACATCTTTATTCAGTGTAATCCGTGGCTACATAACTCACAGGCTCAACACACAGTGTACAATGTTCAACAAGCGTACACTGTCTTTGTACACTGACCGGTTTTTTAAATCGGACCACATTACTGCATTGTAAATCCTAGCGTATTATAACAGAGGCGGCTTTTTGACGTTAATGATGGATTCGAACCAAGATACACTGAGCTGGACGGACTTCTTTATTGTCCTATAAGGGCATTGTGTTTGCCTGTATTCGTGCCTAAAGATGAAATATCTTTGTGCACAACTCATTGGACACAAATACAGATATTTGACAGTTTACACATTTTACTTAAGAAATCTGTTGCCTAGCAACTCCATCTTATAAAATAGTTTGTTGCCAAGCAACGCCATTATATTAAATAGTATATTACCTAGCAACGCCATATTATAATAATAGTCTGTTACCTAGCAACGCCGTCTTACGTAATAGTAAAATAAAATCAGGTAAGCTGATATAACAAAGTGCCAGATGGAGTTAATAGGCAAAATTTCTCATTCTTCTGATATACAAAGGACAGGCTTTGTACTATTAATATTGTTATATAGGTCTACCTAATGTTGGCTGCTTACTGATTAGGAAGAACATAATCTGGGAGTGTTCGAAACAGGGGGCTTAGGAAAATATTTGGGCCTAAGAGAGATGAAAACTGCATAACGACGAGCTTCATGACCTGTACTCTTCACCAAATATAATAAGGGCAATTAAATCACGGAGGATGAAATGGGGGAGGAAAGACATATCTCAAAAGTATTGACTGGGAGATCCGAAGGGAAAAGACTACTTGGATGACCTAGACGTAGGTGGGAGGACAATCTGTAGAATATCTACAGTTTAAGTATTTTTAAATTTTTTTAAATTTCTTTTTCATATATAATATACATATATTTAAAACAATAAATTATTAATGTCAAATGAATGATTGTAGATAGTGTTGTTCATATGATATTAACAAATACACAGAAAGCAATCACTCAGAAATATTGATATTTGTGGAAGTTATCAAGGAAACGGCTTTTCAGTGCATGAAACGTGGCTGCCATTTTGTAACGATAATTACCCGTAACTGTAACAGTTTGATTAATTTTGAAAATAGTAATCAATTATAGAAGTAGTCAATAGAGAGTATGCTATGTCAGATTTCAAGATTGTAGAGCTGAGGAAAACAAATGAAAAAAAAATGAAATTCACCTATTTCTGACCGATGAATTTCACCGAAAGCTGAATGTCCACCTTTAAGTACGCATCAGAGTTTGTTCATTGATTTGATGATCAATTAAAGACGGGTAAGATACAGCTCGCGTGTAATTGCGCCAGTGCTGTCCGCTTGCATTCACTCCACGCAGGACAAGGCTTGTCTATACGCATTAAGCATGGCTCTGTAGTCCCATGGAACCCATCACTTTGTCAGGCTCATGCATTTAGAAGGCTGTGAAAAGAGCAGCCTTCAATCCGCTGTAGGAGCAGGCCCAATATGTACATACTAGTTACACAAAGTTCAAATGGCAGCTATTGATTATTTTCATACAAAAAGCTATCCTCACCAACGTCATTTTACTTAAAAATCTGTTGCCAAGTAACGACATCTTATATAACTTAATAGCAACGCCATCTTATAAAATAGTCTGTTGCCTAGCAACACTATCTTATATAATAGTCTGTTGCCTAGCAACGCCAACTTATAAAATAAACTGTTGCCTAGCATCGCCAACTTATAAAATAGTCTGTTGCCTAGCAACTCCATCTTATATAATAGTCTGTTGCCTAGCAACGATTATTAAGCCAGGTATTTATAATTGGAAACATATGAAAAATTAGTTATACTTTGTATTTAACGTTTCATTAAACAGTGATTTTTTTATGTGGACAAGGCTAATATTATAATTAAGGAATCGCGCACAATGTGCATTATCTTAACCTAAGACTGAACCTACTGACAAACGCCCAGTCCTGAACCCGGGAAAGGGATGTTTCACTACTGAAAAATCCCCATAGATTCTTAATTCTGGCCGTATGACAGAAATCCCAGATTGAAATAGTTTCCAATTTTTTTTTTTCACAGGCGGCGCTCAACAAACTTTAGTTTGACGAATTTAGAATTTTAAGTGTGTTCAAAGTGTTGTTTCCTTATACTTGCATTTTAGCTCAATTTCATGTGCAAAATATATTAAATATAAACTTTGTTAAATTTATATTATCGCAAGTTATAAAATTATTAATGAACTGAGGCTTTGTCTTTTTTACTGAAGATGATTTAGTTTAATACTTTCTAGAATAAGTTACAGAAAATATCAAATAATCCTGAAAAAATTTACATCGAGAAAACCTAAGAAAAACAGTTTTCATTACGCTTATCAGCCGAAAATTATTTTCAGATTGTCCTACTCTGCATTGTGTTGTTCTTGTAATATAACTACGATATCATCATAAGTCATCTTATGATGCTATTCTTTAGTTTATGAATCCAAGGAATAAGAGAGCTAAAATGTCACAGAAATCGTCATTAGGGCAAATTCTGAGCATTTCTGTACATCAAATGGTTGTTGAAGATGGTGTGTATTAGGACAGTTCCTAGAGGACATGAAAAGAGCAAGTCTCATGTAAGGAGAAGACAGTACAAAGCCATCTGATAACACGGCGCAACAAGATGTAACATTTTCACATTGACACAGCCTTCTTATATCTTACATGTTTTCTCTTGTGATACATATCTGCAAACATGCAATTGAAATAAATGGAGGGAAATTTGACTGTAAAACATCCACAGAAGTGTTTTCCATGTTTGCTTTGCTTTCATACCTTGGCAGAACTTTTTTCAAGAATTGTTTATTTGATAATTATTATTGTGTCCGACTTTAGCGCTTTATTAAAACTACTCAAATAATAATATATTGCGATACAAGTGCCGTAAGCGGTGCATACGGATCGAAGAAAGAGTTTTTTCAATTTCCGAGATCCGTTATGCGCTTACGGCACGAGTATTGCATGCTATTTTTTGCACGATGATTATTTATATCAATTTAATTATATTAATTGTGATATTAGCTGAAAATATTATGTATATACACTATTGAAATGGATGTTATATTTCAGAAAGTGATTCGCATGTGTTTGTTGTTATGGGAACCGAAATTTGTCCTGTTAAAGTCGCCACAAACTAGGGGGCCTTGGTTCCATAAAGGCTTGTATTATGATGATTTTACTTACGGCACTTGTGCTTTTTGTAATTTTTACTGCAGGGAGATTTTTTTTTGTTTTCATAGCAACCAGATTGCGTGCGGGAATGTCAAGTTACGATCCACGGCAACAATATTCGTAAGTACCACTAATTAGCTAAGGAGTGCAAAAAATATATTTATGTATCTGGAGGGTCGTTTCGGGGGTTTGTTCCCACATCTTCAGCAGAGTGTCAACTCTGACACTCTTACAACTGAAATTTGCGTTCAAACAGGACCTTGATCAACTATAGTGTTAACAATGTTTTATTTTCTCAATAGCAGGGCTCGGATTTTGATGACATGTCATCTTTTAACTGGCACATCATGGAGGTTGCCCACTACTGCAGATATTCTGACTCCTAGATAGTAAAAATTGTAATTTTTTGGGTAAATTTTTGTTATTTTCCACCATTTTTAACTTTTAGGTCTTTTATTGAAATAGATGTTCAACACCGTTGAGCTCGATCAATTTTTGCGATGCCCTGAAGATGGTGTAGAGACACCGAAAGGCCTAGGCGACAGATCATAAAATATATCTTAGTTGAGCAACTGGTATCTTATTTATTTTGTTACATTTTATTTTAGGTCTTTTAAAAAAAATTAATGTCATTATTTGGTCATTTTTTGGCCAGTTGATGGTCTTTGTTTTCACATTTAATATTTGTAGGTAATTTTTAAAAATATAAATTAATTATTTTCTTATTTTGTGTTGTTTCTTGTATTATATAGAGTTTTTGCGCATTTATTTACATTGAACTCTAAACAAACATAAATAAATAAATCTTGTTATAATTTTTATTTGGATACAGAAAGACGGTGTTTGCTGTTTTGCAATTAACTGTAGTACTTAACTAATTAGAAGCCTATAATTGAGTCAGCATATAATAATGCAGGTAAAGGTAAAGTGATCCCTATACAGGCCATGGAGGCCCAGAGGGTTCCAGGAGGTTGAGGCTCCCAGATTTTGGACATTCGGCACGTGAAGGTGGTAAGGTTGTCAGCCTTACGCACCGGCCGCCTTTACCCCCAGGATTGCTCCTGGTACTCATTTCTGTTATAGGCTGAGTCGACCCCAGGGCCATAGTGCCACCAGAAGGATTAGGCCAATTGAAAAATTCCAACGACCCCATCGGGAATCGAACCCGCGACCTTCCGGTTTGTAGAGCAGCGCCTCAACCACTACGCTACGGCGTACCCCTATAATAATGTAGAATCGGTCTAATTCTTATGAATAAGCTAGTATTTTCATACAAATTGTTGGTCATTTTTAAAAGCTAATTGGTCATATTTTTGTACTTTTGCAGTCATTTTCTATACCTTTTCAACTTCAAGTTGAGACTAAACAATTTCAAATTGAGACTAAACAATTTCAAATTGAGAATAAACAATTTCAAATTGAGAATAAACAATTTCAAATTGAGACTAAACAATTTCAAATTGAGACTAAACAAATTGTTTAGTCTCAACTTGATATTGTTTAGTCTCAACTTGATATTGTTTAGTCTCAATTTGAAATTGTTTAGTGTCAATTTGAAATTGTTTAGTCTCAACTTGAAGTTGAAAAGGTATAGCTTGTTTTTTCAATATTTTTAGGTCATCGAAATCCGGGCCCTGGTTATTAGAGTATTGTTATAGATCTTTCATTGCGTTGGTCTGGGTATCTTAGTCAGTTGCTGGCTTAAGACTAGATTTTGGTGTACGTAGGCTAAATGTAACAGGCTCTCTTCTGTAGATTACAGTCATGAGAAAGAGCTGCTGGAAGATACCAGCGACAGTCACAGGCCTAGGTTCAGTACATCACCGACGTTAGGCCCAAACATCCATCAAATATGTGTGGTCTCATCATGGGCGTACGGTAAGGGGGGGGTTCAGGGGGTTGAAACCCCTCCCGAAATGGCTGCAATATTTTTAAGATTATAAATCATGGAATGAAATTTAAAAAAGAAAGAAAGAAAGAAAGAAAAGAAGAAGGAAAAAAAACTCTGATTCGGTTGTTACATATTTTACAATTTCGTACATATCAAAGCATTATTTAAGATTTATCGTAATTTATTTAAGATTCAAATTTCAAAACCTCGTGATGTTGATATTTTTCAGCTTAATAACGGTGATGTATTACTAGTAAACAAAAATCCCTTTGGAATCTGTCAAACGACAACTTGAATACTCCCGCCGAAATCCATCAACCTGTTTGTAAAGCCAACAGTATTCACGAGCTCATCACAAAATTATCATAAAGTAATCAGCGTTAATCGGGCTTTTCCACCGGTGGATTTACAGATAACTTTAAAAACGTGCCCTATAGACCACACAGTAAGTATTATGATAATTTTTCAAAAGAAAGTTTTTATTTATAGACTCTAGCTTAAATGAGAAATGGATAGAAATCTCAAGAAAAACAGTTTCAAAGACTGAGCTGCATATTAATTTATTACAGTGTATTAATTATCACAGTACAACTGTTTAGTAATTTTAAAAAGTAATAATTCACAATTGTGCAAGGACATGGAGCTGAGACGACTTTACATTGAACCCCTCCCGAACAAAATTTCACCATACGCCCATGGGTCTCATAGTTGGTCTTTTTTTAAAATTCCGTGTCATTTTATCAAAATTTTTAGGTCATAAATGCATTTTTTGTTTTTAATTTTTTCACTATTTTATGGTCATTAATGCCTTTCTCTAATTATTATAATTATTATCATCATCATCATCATCACCATCATCATCATCATACGAATTGTTTGCATAGGTCTGTGGCACATGGGAAACTTAAAAGGAGTTCCTATGACAAAGCCTCCTGTAATTCGTCATTTTTAAGAACCATCCTGCCGTTTAATCTCAGACAAGTGAATGCAAACAGCTTGTGGGGTTTTGAAATGTAAACAGTAATTTGAAAAGTGAAGCAAAGAGAAGCCGCATAGAAGGCCATGGCTAGGAGTGATATCAGATGGCTTGGCCCGCTCAAGTGTGAATACAACCAGGCCTTGCTCATTGTTGCCAACTACACTACTCTAAATTGCTCTCGGCTGCTCCTCGGGTTGTGTTTCGGGATTCTTTGTACCATCCTAAGCTAAATCGCGCAAAATCTGATGTGACGCGCACACTCAGGAAACTTTCTTTACCCTTAAGACGAGGGTGGATCGAAAATTAACGCACAATAATTTTTTGAAGTGAAACTTCTTTAGCCGCGCTAGGAGTAAATCGAGAGCTAACCCAAACTTGCATTACGAACAAAATCGTCACGAAAGTAGTGTTATTAAAGAAGGGCGAACCGTGCAGAAAACGTACAGAGCAATGGTTCCATACCTACATTTCATTCAGTAATCTGCGCAGTAAATTATACATAACTTTGTCTAACTACGACTAAAAGTTAGGCTAATTTGTAAAATATTGCATTAGCTCATCAGAGCTGTGTTATTTTCTATACGTATTCGATTTAAAATGCCGAAAAAGTGGCGTTCCACGCATCCGATTTTTTCTTTTACAAAAAGTTTAATAGGTACAATTACAAACAAATGCACACATGAAGGGACATATTTTGTCTATTTTTCTATATAGTCGCCAAGTTTCTCAACGTATCTCCATGTTAAAAGTAATATATATATATATTACAAATATCACACTTCTGAAATAATGCGTTTCCCTCTAGATTTGTACATTTTTTATGTAGGCCTACCCAGCGTTTGCAAAAACTTTCGTCCCTGTCATTATTTACGGCAAACATCATGTTGTCTTCTTCCCAGTTTTCTCTTATTCACCCCCTATTTACTTAAATAAAAGGATAGAACAATCAGTTACCACGTTGGTTGAACAATTATGAAGTCCGATTCCACTGGACTTAAGCTCTTCAGAAAAACAAATCTGAACCAAGAATCTTCGAACAGAATGAAATTCTAAACCCACAACTTATAGTCTGCAATACAGTGGTTCTGTTAGTGATCTCAGTATATAAAACAACTAAGCCTTCTTCTTGTGACTGCTTGGTGAAGTTATCTTCGTGTATAAAACACTGAACCTCACAAACAGTACTGTCTATCCACTCAATAGAATGTTCACCCTCTTCAAAAATTTATCCACTCCTGGCCCTGCAAACACCTACCAGAAGGAAATTTTAGGCTTGTCCAGACACTATCCGAGACTACCAGCTCTTCCCCTAACAAGTCCCGGACAATAATGTACAGTAAATTATTACTCCATTGGTACTTAATGTTGTAGGAAACAGCTACATAATGGTAAACTAATGACGTTTGTAATTTGCACAATGTGAGCCTATATAGATACCGTGGTGTAAACTTCGCCATATTTTATATAGAAACATGACCCAAATGAGACTTCAAGTTTCGCAACAGAACATAAACAAAGAAATCACGGCACAAATCATGTCACAACCTTCCGGAACTTCCCGGAGCTCGCACCATGATAAAGACTGCAATAAGTAGTCCTTTTTAGATTTCCACCTAAAAAGTGTAGGCAAATCTTCAAACATTACTGTCTAACAAAGCAAGGCTTAACACGGATATCTTCCTGCTGGTCGACTATACCTGTATTGCTGCTACATTCTCCGGTATACTCGTTTCAACATATATATCTCACCATGAAGGTAACGTGGGCAGTGTTTACATGTACGGCTTAACTTGGACGACGGTATTTGTCAGATTTTAAATTGGGTCATATACTCGTTTCAACAGGTACGCCTCACCATGAAGGTAACGTGGGCAGTGTTGGTACTAATTCTCATCCTGGTTGCAGTAAATTCTGACGTCCTGCAAACAGAACAACGCAATATTGTTCTTTGTTTGAAGAATATCATAACCAAGAACTTCAAACCGGACAGACCTGTCTACATTACATTCCCTTCGTTAAATGAAGCATACGCGCCGAAGACAGTAAGGCGTCAACTAGCATTCAAACCGTCGAAGAGAAATTATCAACGCGTCATCGATGCCTTGGCAGAAACTCTCAACGATGACATGAAATGGCAGCTTATCCTTGTTGAAAATATTAACAGTGGTTCAGGCAGCATTTCTAATTATTCATTGCCATCGTCATATCAACCAGCCGAGCAGTGTGTTTTATTTATCTGGCAAATACACCACGACGAATTTGGGTATGTAGCTTATATGGATCAGGTCACCATGATTTTCGGGGAAAAAGCAATATTACATAAGATATATGTGACGGTTGTACTAGATGTGATCAGCAAATCATCACTTCTAGAAGTAGTTTCATTACCACTGGCTGCCTTTGGCAACAGAAATTCCATATTTCTGTTTCCTGAACGAAGAAGAGGAAACATTGGCGCACACATAGATGTTTACACTTGGTTCCCATACAGATTTCCGGAGATATGTGGCAGCTACAAGCATCCAGTGATTATAGACACTTGGATAGAGGATGCTGAGGGAAGATTTCAAAACAATGCAACATTATTCCCTAACAAAGTACCTAAAGACTTCGGCGGATGCCCAATTCTGGTTAAAACAACTTTGGAAATGGAAACAACAGCATCGAAAATTGAAAAATCCATTTTAAGCGAGACCTTCAAGCTGTTAAATGTAACGCCTGTTGATCGGGGATATTTCTATAATTACAAACGTGTTACAGGTGATATTGAATATGGTTCCTTGTATCTAGATTCTTACATATCTGGACATTTATCGATCACTAGTAACTCGTATCCCGTACCATACATACAAACAAAGTTAAGATGGTTTGTTCCTTGCCCAAAGTCGAATCCCAGACAGGGTAAGTTTTATGAGGTCTTCACTTTGCCGGTCTGGGTCATCATGAGTCTAGCATTTCTGTTAGCTGGGTTGACTGACTGGTGTATTCACTGGACTGAAATCAACGTTGCAACTGAATTAGACTCAGATAATACGTCATCAGGGTTTTGCAATCTGTGGGCCGCCTTTCTGTCTGTCGGGGTCTCTGCAATGCCAAGTGGCACACGGCTTAGAGTGTTTTTCCTTTCTTGGTTAATCTACTCATTTGCTGTGAGCACAATATTCCAGGCGTTTTTCACAAGTTACTTAGTAGACCCTGGTAAAAGTCAAGAAATTAATACGCTTGAAGAATTCAAAAGAAGTGGATTACCTAAGTATGGTGAATTTAATTCAGTGGGAATGTGGTGTTTGCGTGAAGATTATGACGATTTCTGTAACTCAACAACAGTAAAAATAATTCGAAATGAAGTAGAGAAGGAATCTTTGGATGAAACAAAAGATGAGTTAGATGAAGTGCAAATAGCTTTCATTACCTCAGATAAGTCACAAAATGTCAGCGTACTTGCTAATGACTTACAAGCTGAAATGTTTAAAGTCCTGGTGTTGCCAGGATACAAACTCTGTTCCGTCAGAGATCTGACAATGCCTTCTACAATGGCATTGCTTATGCCTACATTTGGTGTGTACTTCAGACCTATCAATGATCTGCTACGTCGGTTAAGGGACACTGGGCTACTGGAGAGATTCAAAAGCAATTTCATTTTCAATATGAAAGGAGGGAATTTTTCAAAATATCTGAAAGATTATATTGAAATAGTGGAAACTTCTGAAGAAGAGTACTTCGTTTTCAGTTTGTCACATATGAAATTCTCGTTTTATATGCTGATTGTGGGGTGTATATTAGGAGCACTGGTATTTCTTGGAGAAGTCTGTATTCACAGATTCAAGCTGTGAACAGCATCATCAATTCATTCTGTCAGATCTAAAACTTACTGTAGCCTGGACCTATTCCTGTCCATCTCGTCTCCGTTTCATAGAACTTGCTAATAATATACATTTTTGTGTGTGTGTGTGCCCACCCTTACCCCCGGAGTGCCCAAAAATGAAGTTGATTAACTCCGGTCAAACCAAATTTTGCTAACCAATTGTTTGACGTGTGTACCTAGGGTTGCCCATCCTTATGGGATATATGGTGTTTATTATATGTTTGGGCTGTGTACTTGTTTCAGATTTAAGTGGCTCAAGTTTGGCTTTCTCGCAGTGATGTCAGTTTTAGCTTTCTTTGGTGTGTTGATTGTTTTGTGTGGAGATGTTTTCTAGTGTGTGTTGCAGTATTTCTGTGTGAGGGGATGATTATCCAATCCGGCATTCGCCTGAGAGCGAGGGAAACCCCTCAAAAACCTCGCTTGGACTGGGTAGTGGCCAATTGGCCATCCACCATGAATGTGTTATTCTATGTTTACTTTTTCGAGTAGTGCAGCTTTTGCAAAAGTTTTTAAAGCTAAGAAGGTTATTTTGTGAGTCCAGAACTGTAGATTCGGTGCCCATTTTTCGTCCCCCTCATGTGGTACAATGTATCAGGCTCGCTGTAATTTTCATACATACCAATATTTCTGAGTGATTCTTTTTGCTATCTATTTGTAAATATCATATGAACAACATAATCTAGAATCTTTGGATTATCTGCAGTATAAGTTATTTTAAAAGAAATAATTCTTCAGTTGTTAATTTATTACACATTTTTACATTATAAATAAATATATATATATATATATATATATATATATATATATATATATATATATTAAATAAAATCAGGTAAACTGATGTAACAAAGTGCCTGTATGTTTTTGTTTAATCAGTTATGACTGCAATTATGATATGCAGAATATGTTTTTTTTAATTGATTTCAAAGTTAAGCTCCAGATTTATTCATTAAGCAGGGCTTACGGAAGAAGAAAGGTCTACCATCTCGGCCACCTGGGTCATTTTAACGGATAAGCGCATGTAAATCAATAGTGTTTTTTGTCAAAGCTACCTGTATTTTAATTTCCAAGGCCTTATAAGATCACAGTAAAACAATAGGCTATGTTGTCAAGATAACTGATTTTCATTTTTTTATAAATTCTTTCGAATACGTATATTACCATAAAATAGGCACTAAATTGAGCATTACTCCGAAACAGGTCAACCGATTTTATCCATTATGAATAGACGTCTTCCCATGGACATTAAGTTTTAATAGTTTAATTTCGCGTTTATGCCCATTCGATTAATTATTTATGTTTGTTACAGAAAAAACAATATAATTAAGAATAAAATTATGTAATTCATGCAATTAATGTAAAAACTATGTCAGTGTTAATAAATTTAATGTTATAATTTTTTCTCTTAAATAAATCATCTAGCAGTTGAGTAAATAATCGCGGCCATCTGGTTGTTAGTTAATAATATTAAAACTTTCAATATTATTTATTAGTTAACAAAAATCTTGTTTCATAGAGATATGAACACTAATATCAGCTGATTAATTTTAATTTGGTGGTTAAGTCTGGATTGCTTGTGTTTTGTTTCTGTACCAAGGCCTATACGTATACAGTTATGAAATTTCGTTATTCACATATTTGATGACATCTGTTTTCACATTTTCACTGCAAATCTTGTTTCCTTTCTATTGGCTTTTTGATGTATCGCTTTTAGGTAGATTAAGAAGAAAAACCTACCTATTGCAATGGATACCATGTCATGATTTTCGAAAAATTCTTTCATATCTTTACGTTCCATGCCTCCCTAAGAACGAAACCACCGCCTGTTCAAAAAAAAAAAAAAATTGTGATATATATCTTTACACGCTAGCGGCCGTAATTTTGAAGATATTTAAACCAAATTTTATTATGTTATTTCTAGGCCCAATAGTTCGAACAAGTTCGTTAATGAGCAAAATTGGCCCAAGGGGGTGGTAAGGGAAGGGGGTTGAAGTTTTAAAACATATATATCTCGGCCCCTATGAAGTATAGAGGAAAACTTTGTTTGAATAAATTAGAGTACTCCCTATGGAGTTTACAGTGACACCAACGATTCGGGGGTTTTGGGGGTACGAGTGGGGGTGGGGGATGGAAATTCGAAATTTTTGAAACTACGTCTTGTGGGGTATCGTTGAAGAGCTCTTGATGAGTATTCTACAAATCAATAACTAGTTTCTTGATAGTTCTCATATAAGGTGAGATTTGAATGTTTGAAAAAGTTCTCTTTCCTCTTTTTTTGTAGTTATTATTGCGGGTTTGTCATGCCAAGGCTAAAGAAGAAGAGTGCTACGCAGCGACAGTAAATTAAACCAAAAGCACTTCGAAATCTACCTCAGCCTGTAGGCTTGAATAAAGGGATTTTTTTGGTTGGATTATAACACTGTAACCAGTTCTAAAACCTTTTAAGGACTTAATCATACTGAAATCCAACCTCTTATTCTAAAATCTTATGACTAAAATTCTTTTGACGGCAAATGTAGACCTTTTCTTAATCAGAGTAATTCGTTTGATTACAATATTTTAAGATCACGAAATCTGTATCACATGGATTTGAGAATAAAGTATTAGTAGAAAAAGACTTATTACCTTTACAGTGTATGGAATAGTATAGTAAAGTGTGGCTGATAATGATAAAATAATGCGAGTTGAAATTTATTCAATTTCTACACACCTGGGAACATTGCCATATCTTACAGATCAATAAAAAAGAAATTACGGACAACTTATGAAAATATTCTAAGTTCATTTGTTATCTGCGTTGTAAGGTATGTGGAATACAGTTAATAGAGTTTGTAATATTTTAGTAAGTTATGTACTCTTATACAATTAAACGGCCCTAAAAATTCACTTCGTGAGACATCGGGTATACTTGGCGAAGTTCGTCTTTAGCAGTCTAAACTTTCACGAAGAGTACAAAATTAGGAAAAGCGTTTCTTTATTATATAAGGCCTAAGTGAAATGAACACAATGAACAAAAATTCTAATATTATTTTTACTTACAATTTTCACAGCTCTGAACCACAAACATTTTTAATAATCTACCAGTGTAAATTTCTTTAAAATCCTGGAGTCAATTAATAATGGCGGGCTAAGCCGCGGGAACCAGCTATAATATATTGATAATTTAACCCTGGAAGTATCGTGGACAATAAAAATCCAAACAAACCACTCCTTCCCTCCAAAAATTATATAATTTCTGAAAATTACACTGACTTTATCAAATCAAATTCACATCATATTCATCTGTGAACAAACAGTTGAGAAACGATACGAATTATCAGTGTTCACAGGTAGCTTTGGAACTGCATAAAACTTACGATATAGCCTAATAAATACTGGTAGGAACGAATTATATTCTTAAGGAAAAAAGCGATAGTATATGATGAGATATTTTAAATAAAAAAAATGAAGCCAGCGCTGGCTTTTGTAAATGTATTGTCAGTGCCTTGAGGATTCTAGACCTGTAAGTTTCGTATTTAAGCATTTTAACCGTGGCAAAGCCACGGGCTATTTTCTAGTTGAAATACAAGTATAGGCCTAGGTTATGATCCTTAATGTAGTTATCAAATTTTCAGAATATTAATAACTTACGCTCTAGATTTTCAACTTGATTTAACGAATGGGATAGAAACGACATTGTTCCAGAAGTTAGTTATTTCATTTCATTTCATTTCACTTTCGTTTCGAGCTCTGAATTTTGTCGATAACCGAGTAAATAAATGGTGCAAAAATACGTTGCACAAACTTTCTCGCATATACGTGTTAAAGGCTAGCACAGAAAAAATTAAATTAAAGAGACAATTAAATTTTACTTATTACATTTTCATAAAACTAACAAGTATCTAGAACGGAAAGCATCAGGGTCGATCTTTATGTTCAATGCTTTTACCGTGAAATAATAATAAGAATAATAACAATAATAATAATCAATGACAGTAGAACTGCATATTATTAGTACTACTACTACTACTACGGGAAAATTCAAATATAAGTCGCACCTTGGGATAAATCGGTCCCACCCAACCTATTTTCATCGATGCAGTTTCTTTTATACCACGATCTAGCAAATTCTTCTGTCCTAGTATTATGAAGAAACTCGTGATTGGACGTTGGAGGTGTGACGTCTTACCGCTAGACGAGAGGTGGCAGGCTGACAAACCTTGCGGGAGGTGTGACGTCTTACCGCTAGACGAGAGGTGGCAGGCTGACAAACCTTGCGGGAGATATAATATGCCACATATTCGAAACCTACAAACAGTGAATCGTACATTATTCGAAAATGCAAGGGCGCTTCGCTACGGCTGCCGCCTCCGCTTCGCGCACTTAACTATGTGGTTAGTGTTATGCATTATTTAGCTATATGCAACAGTATACAAGGGCAGTTGGTCACTCTGCTTCGCTCACAAACAAAATACATCACACAGTCCGTGCAAAATGTGAATATCGAATGGGGAAGATTAAGGGGCGACTTATATTTGAATTTCGCCACCACTACTACTACTACTTAGGTTATATTGCGCGCTTTAACTGCATGTAGGTCATACCACGTGTTTAGTATGTTTGCGTGAAACATTAGTCTATATCAGCGTTTCTTAACCTTTTTGAACCCGAGGACCTCTAAAATGAGTAAAAAACTTTACGGACCCCAAATTTTACATCCAATTTTTAAAAGTAGGCTATATGTAGGCCTATATTCTTAATATTTGGGGTATTAAATTATAGGTCGTTTTAACGAAATACATTTTTTCTTAATCCGACGGAAACACAGTTATTGAATTGGAATGAAACTATTGACAGTAAAATTATATTTTGAGCACACTTTAATATGTATTACCAATTTGATAATATAATTAGGAATTATGTTATTACTCACTTTTAATGAGACGGTTGAGCTTGACCCCTCTTGCAGAGTTCCTGTTTTTTTTTTTGCTCAATATTAGTCAAATTTAGTCCATATGACCTGTATTTTCGAAGATTTCAAACCTTTGACATCTAGTGTCCATTTTATGTGAAAAATTTCTACTTCTTTACTTCCCACTTGCTTTATGATATGTTTTAATTAATTATGTCTGCGGCCCATCTGCACCGTGTTCGCGGACCACCGGTAGTCCGCGGGACCATAGGTTGAGAAACGCTGGTCTATATTAACAACTCATTCGCGTCATGTTTCTATTGTTTAGTGATGTCTTATGTGATATTCAGTTTAAACGATTATAATATCCAGTGACATAGCGGCGATGAGTTATGGAAAATAAGCAAGTCCTACAAACCCGGCGTTTGCCTTTGCGAACGACGGAACCATGAAAAACCCAAGTCAATTTGGGCGGCAACGAGGTTTGACTTGAACTCAGGACCTCTTCCCTGTTAGCCCATAGGCCTACCACCTCGCTGTAATTGGTTTTAGTGTGTTCATTGCGACTGAGCTAAACTGAATGCATTTCACAACAATAAGTACATTAGGCCTATAGTTTTCTTGTTGCTAGGGGCAACAAAATGTCATTCATATTTTAATTTACATTTATGTTCTGAAATTCGCATTCAAGCTGTCCTTATTTCGTTTTTATCTTGATATCTGTTAAATGTACAAAGAAATGTGTTAAACAAAAAATGTTCATTTTAAATTTTTCTACAACTTTACTGTGATAGGTTTTCATGTATCGCCTACTGTAATGGATATAATCTAGAAAAATTGAAAATGGATACGAGTAAAGTGCCCCTTAAGTCATTTTTGCGGAAATACGGATATAGCCATTTTATTAGTCACAGATAAGACTTTACAATTTTAAATTTTTATTAAAATCGTTAGAGCCATTTTTTCAAAAAACAAATTTTTTAAAAAAGTTTTCATGAAAAGTCCCCTTAATATTTCAGTTGTAAAACTAAATTTCTGGGCGGTTCGACAAAATTTCGAAAAAGTTCTTAATTCAAAAAATGAAGTAAATACAATGAACCGTTTACCCGCTGTGCTTGTCCACGGACAGACGGACAGACGGACAGACGGACAGACGGACAGACGGACAGACGTCATTCCAAAAATATTTTTTTCGGTTTCTAGGCTTCATGAAACGTGCTCTCCCGGTGTTATCTCGACTTCGATTTTTTGTCACGATCACAATACTTTCTCTATACTACGTATATGCGAGAAAGTAAAATGAAAATAATGCGATATGTCCGCTCATTGTTTTCAAAGGTACCAAAAATAATGATAATGGTATACATTATTATTTTTATTTCAGCTATGTATATACTCCTTTTAGCTGCGAGGCCATATCATGAGTTCGGGATCTGTGTCTATACAGTAGAGTAGGTCATGGAACTATTGATTGTCAATTATTTTCTATTTTTAGAGTACTTTATGGAGTAAATTTCAACTGATATTAATTTAAATGGATATGATACAGGATGATTCATGGTATGTAAATATCCAATTCGGCATCTGTTTTTACGACTGGGGAAACCATGAAAAAACCCATGTCAAATTAGCCGACCACGGGATTTGAACCTGGGATCTGAACTTGAATGCGTACACCTCGCTGGGTGGTATACGTATTTTTGTAATTCGATGGATAATAATGAAAAAGGACAGTAAATAGGGCCTACTTTAATTTCCATCTTACCGAAATTGTTTAATAAAAATCTGATGTGAAAGTCACATAACTTCCTCTGCCCAAATAAAAGTTAGCAGTATTCACATATCCTTGTACAGAATCGCAAGACACAATTTTACGCTAATTATGCTATAAATACCTTATAGCCTCTTCTTTGAATTATGCGACTGAAAACGCAGGCTATGGACAAACTAAAAAAAAGAAGACAAAACAAGTGACTGCAAACTTTCCGCCATTAAGAATAATTTCCGAAATTTATCGAATATTCCCCTCAGATTTTCTTTACAGTAAGCATGGCCAACAATACATATTTCTCACTTCACGTACTTATATAGAGTACTAGCTGAAAAGGCCCGGCGTCGCCCAGGCTTTGTATTTTTTAATTTGAAATTAACTTATGGAGGACTTTATGTATGTAGAACTTGAAATGAAGAAAAGGATTTATCACACTCAAACTATTCCATCAGAAAATGCCAGATATAGCTTTTTATGGCTCATAGAGGATGTCGAATGCTGCATTCCGTTGCTTCTAAACATCATGCTTGGGAGGGGTTGACGGAAAATTTTATTTCTCATTCTCATGTTACCATACAACCGTTTCAGGGCTGAAATAAAAGAGAAATGCAGTATGACTTTCATACTTTCCTCCCCTAAAACCCGGGACATAATATACTGCGAGCATAGGACTCAAAATGTTCCACCCCATGCTTAGGGCCTATGATAAACATCCCTATTTCTCAACTAATACAAAGCCTACAGCTATGGATAAGGTATAAGGGGAAAGGATTATTTACAGACTTCTGATATAGCATACTCACACACTTAAGTTGTCCCTTGCAATACGACCTATTCTTCGACATAAAAATGCGAAGTGAGAAAATATTTCTTATGTCGAGGGTAGAAAAAGTTATGTGACTGCATCACACTGTGCTTTATTTTCGTATAATTCATTTTTCAGTAATTATTTTCGCCAATATATTACATGGAAACATAATTCGTTAAAGTCCAGCATTAGGCTATATAGTTGCCAAGGCCCTATGTAATCACAGTAAACAATTCACTGTTGCCATGTGAACTGAACAACATTTCATTTTTTTCAGTAGAATATTCACAGAAATTATATAATTTTCAAGGGAAGGACTGATTTGTTTCAATTTTAATGTTGACAGCTATACTTCCCGGGCTTAACTGGGTATGTGTGCAAAATGTCGTGTAAATTGGTAAAGAAATGTAGATTTGTATAAGGAACAAACATACATACATACATACACACTTTCGATTTTATATATTAGAAGAAGAGGCTGTGAATGTAGTAAAATTGCATTGTATTTGCGTATCCATACTGATGCCAACCCCCTTACCTTTGAGTCACCTCAGTGCTTGTGAAGGTGTCGATGTTCTTGAAGAGGAAACATTGTGAAGGGGTCACAAACATGAACTCGTGTGCCCATAAAGCAGACCCTTGATGTCGCCTAGTATACAAGATTACAGTAAGAAGGAGCTATGGCCATCACTGTGCATAAGGTTGTGGTCTGAACTGAGGTATCACTCACTACATGTCTTCCGGCAATAACAGTGAAGGGACAAAAATAACCATTATTCGTTTTATGCCCGGTTTCTATAAACTCATGAAATACCTATGGATAAATTATCCATGGGCAAATTAGTCCCTAATGATATAATGAGGAGGGCCTTGGAGTTGTACAGTTAATTTAAATCAGAAGGCTTTGATTCTCATTGTTTAAATTATTATTATTGATCCTATGAGAGGTTAAATTTTATCCAGCCATCCATGAAAGGATAAATTAACCCGACGATTTACCCTTGGAAAAATCTAGCCCGAGTTTGTAGGAATATTTTTTCTGTCATTTTCACATTTACCCAGAGGACATTTATCTAGAAACTCGCCACTCGTGTATGTGATTGCTATCTTTAAATTATTTTTGCACTTCTTAGCTAGTAAGTGTTACTTACGAAAGTTGTTTACATGGATCGTAACTTGACATTACCACACGCAATCTTGTTGCTAGAGGCGACGGGCGGAAAGTTACTTTACCGCCCGCAAATGCTTATTTGCGAGCAGAAATGACCAAGACCTCCCCGCTTTATAAATATTCGGTTGCCATAAACATTAACAAATGCGAATCCCATTCTGAAATAAGCACCATTCTTCAAGACTGTATATACATAATATTTTCTGGTAATATCACAATTAATATAATTAAATTGATATAAGTAGCCGTCGTGCAAAAAATAGCATGCAACACACGGACCGTAAAGGCATTTACGGGTCTCGAAAACTTAAAAACCCTCGGCTGCGCCTCGGGTTTTCAATCTGTTTCCTCGACCCGTAAACGTGCTTTTCCGCCCTTGTGTCGCAATATACTATTGTGTTTGTATAGTGTTATTCTTGTGTAAATTCTTTCCATTGGATAATTTACCCATAGGTATTTCGCGAGTTTACAGAAACCGGGGATTAGCGGAACAGAATTCTCTGAACCTTCCTGAACAAGTATATATAGGGTGTTAATAAATAACACCGAAATATCTTACCTATGTATAGAGGGTACATTGACAGGCAACTTTTATTAGGAGATTTCTGCTCTGTGGCATAACATGTGTATGCTATAGGGCATTAAAGACATTGCAATTTGGTGCTCATAAGTCAATAATGAAGCGAAATAGGGTTAAAATTTTCGTTAAATTGACTTCATGCCTTCTTAGTGATGGTTAAAAATCTGATCCTTAACCGTTCATCAACAGCTATATCATAATTTAGTGTTTTCATAATCTGCAAAATTACAGACTAATCACATGACTGACTGCCACTGAATTAGTTCCTTTTATTCATAACTCCAGTGTTAACAACGAAGTTCTTTTGTTTAGCATTTTTTTCAAATGTTAGAAGTCAGTGGCGGTCATGCCATAAGAGATTTTATGTTGTAACAGGGAAAATTGAATCCATAGAGCAAAAATCTCCTAATAAAGGTTGCTTGTAGATGTCGCCTCTATACACAGGTAAAATATTTCGGTGTTAATAATTAACACTCTGTATATAATATCAGCAAGAAGCTTTATACTACATGTTTTGCACCTATCTCTATATATATAAAAGGCTTTGTCCTGACTGACTGACTGACTGACAGGAATCAACGTAGAGCCTAAACTATAACAGGTAGAGACTTGGAATTTTGACAGTAGCTTCGTTTCATAATGTAAGTGCTTACTAAGAAAGAATTTTGAAAAAAAAAATTGATTTAAATGACAAAAAATCAAATGTTTTTGAGAATACTTATCCATTTTTACACAGAATTATCAAATCCAAATCACAGAACATATTGTTGCCAGTGGTATCAGATGGGTTTGGAATTAAATGAAATGCAAGTTTAACAAATAAGAAAAGTTATCAATATAATTCATGTTATAAAAACTAAACTCCGTGGCGCTACATCCCTGAAGGGACTTGGCCTACCACCCGACCGCTGCGTCATCTCCCGTAGGCAGATGCAGGATTGGGGGGCATGTGGTCAGCATGCCGACACCCACGGCCGTTAATGGTGGTGTTCTTGACCGGAGCCGCTACTTCTCTATCAAATAGCTCCTCAATTTGGAATCACGAGGCTGAGTGCACCCCTACCAGACCTCCCTACCTCAGGAAAATCCGAGGAGGTACCGGGAATCGAACCCGGGCCGACGGATCTGTAGTCAGCGACGCTAACCACAAGACCATGTTATAAATAAATATTGAAGAATGAAATCCACGAAAATAATGGAGTCACATAACTTTCTCTACCCTGGACATAGAGAAAACAATACGAGGTATGGTAATATGTTTTGGGGAGAGAAGTATGAAAGTGAAATTGCATTTCTGTTTAATTTCATCCCCAAAACAGTTTTATGGTAAAATGAGAATGAGAAATAAAATTTTACACCTCGATATTACAATTTTATGTTACAGGAATTTCTGTTTCTTCTTATTTGAACCCCTACCAGGCTTGCTGTCCACTGTTCGAGCGATGGGATGCAAAATTGTACATCTTCTATGAGCCATAAAAAAAACTATATCAAGCATTTTCTGAGTGTAATAAGTCGTTCTTCCTATTTCAAATTATAAATACTTATATAAGGACCTAGCATTTAAAAATCGAAAGTCCTTCATAAGTTAATTTCCAATTACAAATAAAAAAAACCCGGGCGACGCCGGGCCTTTTAAGCTAGTTATTAATATGAAGGTAGTTGTTCCAAAGCCTCCGTCTAATGAATGAATCTGGTTATTACGTAACTGGAGTCCCGACTTCAAACCTGTATCAGGTGCAAGTTTTTCGTGCAATACCCACACTGGTATTAACGGAACAGGTTCGTGACAGCAAAAACTGTAGAAACATGGAAACACACTCCCACAACATGTGTTATGATATCAGTTGTTTATGACTGTGATTTCCTCAAAGACCGGATTCGTGTTTCAAGTAAACCAGTCTAACATAAAACTGCCTGTAAGCGTGCAATTAAATCAAATTCCATGTACAGTTCACATGACAACAGTGTATTGTTGCCAGTGGTCACAGGTAGCTTTGGAAGTAAATGATACGGGACTTGGACAAAATTAGAGAAGCTATCGATATAATTCATAAAACTGCCTGTAAACGTAGCAATGCAATCCTGCTGTTTCACATTCCCATATAGAGTGTCTGCATTGCGGGATATACGCATTCACTTGTCTCAGTTTGGTGTTAGAGTTGGGACTACAGTGAATGCCGCTTAATGTAATCGCGGATAATGGAATCAGCCTGGTAATGTTATCACTTTTATGAAGTCCCGTACGGATTAATATTCATAGATTGAAAAAAGTATGTTTATTGTGATCAAATATTCGGTTTATGTTATCACATTTTCCTTTTTACGGCTTTATTTCTAAGTACTGTAAGTCATTCAAAATTACGTTTATAAGGGTTTCGTTTCAAACTCAACTGTATTGTGTTGTATTGGAGGTAGCAATTCTGTTCCCAGCTCACAGAATGACCAGTTCAAGGGGGTGGCATTACCTAACTTTCTCTTTTTAAGCAATAAAACATGTTTTACCCCACAGTTAAGCTGCAGCTTTTGATTTATGAAGATAACAGTGTTGACATGCAGTGATGGCTAGTGTAAAATGAAAATACTTGAACAGACAGGCGTTGGATGTTTTGCTACGCGGTGTTCACCACAGATCAGTATAGACTTCCAAAAAGACTCGTAACTGAATATGGAGAATCGGTTAATAGACTCGTAAAGGAAAGTGAAAGAATTAAAAACTTCGTTACTGGTTGAAAAAATAGTTGCTTGCAGTCTATTACTGTATTATGAGTGGTTGAAAGATTCACAGTTACGTATTATTTTTATGATTAAATAGCTTTTATTTGTGTTTCTGTAGTGTATTGTCTTATATATGAATAAATATCCTTCAATTAATTATTTCGGGTACTGTTATCAGTCGATTAATATTATCAGATTAGCTGCGTCCCGAAGTGATCACAATAAGCGGCGTGCACTGTAGTTTATCCACAGATTAAGTTAAACCGAATCTAAAGTTTAACAGCAGATGTCATTTTACAATATTCTGGTTAAATTAAACCGTAATAATGGTGTTGGTAGAACTGTTGGCTGAGAAAAGAAGACGAACGATAACATTATATTGTAGAAAAATGCTGTTAACGTAAATAAAAGACGATCGATTTTGCTTTTTCAAAGTGTCCACAAAAGATATAAGGAATAGTTACATGCTTAAAAAAAATAACAATAATAACAAATAAAAAATAAAACCCAAATAACTGTGTCAAAATTATGATACAATTTTCGATGTTAATATTAGTGTTCATTAGGCCTAAGCAATATGTTTTATTAAGACGGCTAAAATTGTTTGTTTAAAGCCAAGAAAGGGCTATTCCACAAAAATAAATACCTTTTATAAAAGCCTAAAAATCCTGGGCCTATCATTACATGCTTAATTAAGTATTCGCTAAGTAGTCTCAATAAAATATACAATTCGATGTCCTGATTTTTTCAAGACAGGTTCAATCGGAACTTAGACATCCGTGAATTTATCGATGAAATCCAAATCTCTCGTTTTATAATTTATGAAAGTCTTTAACGAACTTAAAAATTAATGAGCAAATTCAGGCTCCCTTCACGGGCGGCTGCCGCCATAAATCAGACAGGTTGACAAATATCCGAATATGCAATTGCCATCCCATGCATCATCCTGCCAGTTATAGACTAAGAGGTCGGCAACCTGATTACACCTCATTCCAGGTTACTTTCTGCAGTCCGTGCTTCGATCTTGGTAACTTCTTGGTTTTTACGGGGGGGTAGGGAGATCTGGAACGGGGTCCACTCAGCTCTGTGAGGTTAATCTTTTCAAATGATAATGAATTGAAAAGAATAGGCCTATAGAGGGTGTTAATGAATAACACCGAAATATTTTACCTGTGTATAGAGGAGACATAGACAAGCAACTTTTATTAGCAGATTTTTGCTCTGAGGATTCAATTTTTCCTGTTACAGTATAAAATTTCCCAGGGCATGGCCACCACTGACTTCTAACATTTGAAAAAATTCAAAACAAAGGAACTTCGTTTTGACACTACACCATTTCAACCTCAATTTCGGAAAAAGTAATTACAATTTCGGAAAAAGTAATTTCAATTTCGGAAAAAGTAAATTCAATTTCGGAAAAAGTAATTTGAATTTCGGAAAAAGTAATTACAATTTCGGAAAAAGTAATTTCAATTTCGGAAAAAGTAAATTCAATTTCGGAAAAAGTAATTTGAATTTCGGAAAAAGTAATTACAATTTCGGAAAAAGTAATTTCAATTTCGGAAAAAGTAACTTCAATTTCGGAAATACGAGGGCTATTTTTTAAACCTCCGATGGGGGATAAAATGAAAACCACAGTGAAAATCAAAACTGTTTTATTTGGAACATTCAGGTACCTTCTAGCTACTTCTCTACCTAGTCGCGCTCCGATTGAGACATTTGTTGAAGCGTGGTGCAACTTTCAAGTACCCTCTTCAATAGGCTGGCGGCAAGCTTCTATGAAAAGGGTACTTTTTCCGAAATTGAAATTACTTTTTCCGAAATTGAGGTTGAAATGGTGTAGAGTAATGAATAAATAATAATAAAAAAACTAATGCAGTGGCGACCAGTCATGTGATTAGTCTGTAAATTTTGCAGAATGTGGAAACACTAAATTATGATATAGCTGTTGATGAATAATTAAGAATCAGGTTTTCGTAATCACTAAGAAGGTATGTAGTAAATTTAATGAAAATTTTAACCCTATTTCGCTTCATTATTGACTTATGAGCACCAAACTGTAATGACTTTAACATCCTTTAGCATACACATTTTACGTCATAGAGTAAAAGTCTCCTAATAAATGTTGCTTGTCTATGTCCCCTCTAAGTTATACACAGGTAAAATATTTCGATGTTATTCATTAACACCCTGTAGGCCTATATTCCATCTAATTATTCAACGTAATAATAGACAAAAATCACCGCTCCTCTCACGCAGTAAGCCCGGATTCTAATCCTGCTAGTGAAAAGTTTTTTCCGGGGTTTTCCCTCACGTGTGATAATGTGAAACGATAGAGTAACACTGTGTATGCTTAGGATAGAGAAAGACATGTGAGTGTGTGACGTCAGATTAATATGACAATCTCTATTCTGTATCACGTGTAACAGGAAAACAATTGAACCACGACAGGGAAGAAATTTTAATGGCACTTAACTGCAATTGAGAATCTAAGAACGTTCAATTTGTTCTATATCTGTTATTTAATCAATGGAAAGCCTTCACCAAGGCCGAACAGAATTCAAAGATGTTCACTTTTTTCCATGGCCTTCTGCATTGAAACTCATACACTCGTTTCCTCTAGGAAAACGTGCTTAGACTACATTCAATTTTTTCGTTAAACGTCCAATCATATTATCAGGCTTCGATCGTTTCCGGTAAGTATTGTATCATTCATACAATAGTATACAATAAATTAATTAAATTTAATAGCCTACTATATTATCGCGATTTCAGAATGGAAAGTATGTTTTTAACAGTGCAAACGAAAAGTTAGAAAAAATGAAAGGAAGTCTACACCATAGCGATTTAGCGAATAATATAAGTGAAAATAAAATAAACCATCCCTCGCAAATACTACTTACGTTAAATCCATCCTAATATTGTCCTCCCGCCTACGTCTAGGTCTTCCACGTGGTCTTTTCCCTTCGGGTCTCTCAGTCATTACCTTTTAGATATAGCAAACATGCCTAATTTTGCAGTAGGCCTACCCATAATTGCGCAGTATCTTTTTATTTTATTTATTGAAAAATTGGGAACAGTAGTGAAAATATTTCATCTTATTCATCAAAGAGCCATCTTCTCTTCTATTTTATACTTTTTTTTTCCATTACAGTTCCTGATTTTTCAGTAAATAAAATAAAAAAGATACTGCGAAATTAGGCCTATTTCTTTCCTCCCCATGCCTAGCCTATTTCATCCTCCGTGATTTAATTACCCTTACTATATAGGCCTATCTGGTGAAGAATACAGGTCATGAAGCTCGCCGTTATGCAGTTTTTTCCAGTCCCCATTTTCATCTCTCTTAGGCCCAAATATTTTCCTAAGCCCCCTGTTTTCGAACACTCTCAGATTATGTTCTTCCCGAAGAGTAAGCGAACATGTCTCACGTCCATTAGGTAATACAACCGGCAGGACAATTATTGTCTTAGGCCTATAATTTTTTATTTTTGGACAGAAGACGAGAAAATAAGAGTTCCTGAAGTGCATAAAAACCATTTCCTGACTTTAGCCGAGACTTAACTTCTGTCTTAATATTATTTGTGTCTGTAATTATTGCTCCAAGATATTTGAATTTTTCCACTTGTTCGAACGATTTACCGGCTATTCTAATATTTTGTCGACCATTATTTTGACGTTCCATGACCATATAGGCCTACTTAACCAACGTTAAAAAGTAATATTTTATTCTTGGTGGCGATCGGTTCATTCATTACATTATAATATCTCCTGGGTCAAACCCATAGATCTCCTCCCAAAAGGAAGATGTCTCAGGGAAGTTAAAATATTGATATAGACCACTGTTGCATGGAAGCAACAAGCCGGGTGGATGACATAAGAATCGGAGGAATTTGAATCCAATTAGAGGCACGGGACACGGAAGTAGAACAATTTATTCAATTAGGCCCACTAATGAAAGTTGGGAATTCCAAATTAACTGAATTAATTCTGTCTGTCTATAGCTATGAGCCGATATACCAGTCGCTAGGCAACAGGATCCGGTACCATTAACATTTATTGCTTATCACATAGTGCAACCAAGCCATGGCCTTCTCTAATTGTATGTTTCTTATATTCATGTTATGAGTGAAAGTAGACGTCTTCTGTTTTTTCAAGGCAAAGACGGGAAGACCTCTGCGCATTTTCTTAATCCGTTAACTCGTTTCAAGCTTCGGTACTTCGTCGTATTTGACAGAAGCCTTGGACAACTAGACGTAGCCTATAGCTAATTAATTATTAAACTTAACTCTTATAAATTTCAGGCTACGTCACTAGCAGAACAAAAAAATACTTTTATGCCGGGTGTTAATGAATAACACCGAAATATTTTACCTGTGTATAGAAGACACATAGACAAACAACTTTTATTAGGATATTTTTGCTCTATGGATTCCATTTTTCCCGTTACAGCATAAAATCTCCCAGGGGATGGCCGCCATTGACTTCTAACATTTGAAAAAGTAAAAAAAGAAGAAGAAGAAGAAAAAAGGAACTTCGTTGTTAACACTGGAGTTATGAATTAAAAAAAAAATGCAGTGGCGGCCAGTTATGTGATTAGTCTGTAAATTTTGCAGATTGTGGAAACACTAAATTATGAAATAACTGTTGATGAATGATTAAGAATCAGGTTTTTATCGATCACTAAGTCAATTTAATGAAAGTTTTAACCCTATTTCGCTTCAATATTGACTTATGAGCACCATATTATAATTTAATGCCCTGTAGCATACACATTTTACGTCATAGAGCCAAAAATTCCGAATAAAAGTTGCTTGTCTTATGCCCGGTTTTTACAAACTTGTGAATTACCTATGGGTAAATTATCCATGGATAAATTAGTCCCATTTCAACCAAAATGATATAATGAGCAAGGCCTTGGAGTTGTACAGTTAACTTAATTCAGAAGGCTTTGATTCTCATTGTTATTGATCCTACAAAGAGGTTAAATTTTATCCAGCCATCCATGAAAGGATAAATTAACCCGACGATTTACCCTTGGAAAGATCTAGCCTGAGTTTGTAGGAACATTTCTTCTGTCATTTTCATATTTACTCAGAGGACATTTATCTAGAAACTCGTCACAAGTGTATGTGATTGCTATCTTTAAATTATTTGTGTTTGTGTGGTGTTATTCTTGTGTAAATTCTGTCCATTGGGTAATTTACCCATAGGTAATTCGCGAGTTTATAGAAACCGGCCATAAGTCGCTTGTATACACAGATAAAATATTTCGGTGTTATTAATTAACACCCTTTATTGCAGAGCGTGGAATTTATGGTTATAAATCGTTCCTATATCGGGTCATTGTATAACCAAACGATTTGAGTTTCTCTTTAATATGAAATAACGTAAGTTACATGAAAGATATATCATTTGTAGTCTTCAAGTAGTAAATTAAATAAACGACACTATTAAGGGACTTGAGGGACATGGTATAGGCCTATTTCTATTGTGGCAGGTGTCCCATAGGAGTTCTTTCACATTTTTCTAGTTGTCGTTGCAACATAACACGAAAAGGGAGCGCCCAATCTGGATTTAGCAGAATTCGCTCGCAATAGATATGATTGATGGAGTTGTGTACAAGGTAGTTCGGTACGACTGCAAAAAATTCAGTGATTAAAAATTAAGTAGAAGGAAAAAATCAATCATTTGTCGTGACCTTAGCAGGCAGTCTCCGAATTTACAATTAATTCTTCCGAGTTTATAAGAAACCAGTGTAATAATTAATACACGTTTCAGCTTCTGAAAGGAAAGACTTTATGATAATTGTTGCAAAATAAAAATGATATATTTGACTAGTTGTAACTCGCCTCCGTGATATAGATCGCTGGCCAAACCAGTTTATCACACAAATATCCAGACCGGTTCATATTCATCTGTTTCTTTGCAACAATGTTGCGTTCGCTGCTATCGTCTGCAAACAGTATCTCTATACATATAAAAGACTTTGTACTGAGTTAATGACTGACTGACAGAGAATCAATGTACAGCCTAAACTATAATAGGTAGAGACTTGGAATTTTGACAGTACCATCGTTCCATAATGTAAGTGCTCACTAAGAAAGGATTTTGAAAAAAAAAAATTGATTTTAAATGCCAAAAATCAAATGTTATTCTGGACACTTTTACCTTTTTATCAAATCCAAATCACAGTTCACATGACAACAGTGCATTGTTGGCAGTGGTCACAGGTAGCTTTGGAAATAAACGAAACGGGACTTTGACAAATTAAAGAAGCTATCTATATAATTCATGGTATAAATGGATATAGAGAATACCACACGGGGTATGGTAATATGTATACTGTATTATTATATCACAGGTTTTTGGAGAGGGAAGTGTGAAAGTGATACTTTATTTCTTTTTTATTTCATCCCCGAAACGGTTGTATGGTAACATGAGAATGAGAAATGAAATATTCCGCAAAGACGATACAATTTTATGTTACCGGAATTTCTGTTTCTTCTTATTTGAACCCTTACCTGGCTTGGTGTGTAGAAGCGATGGGACGCAAAATTCTACATCCTCTAGAGCCATAAAAAGCTATTTCAAGCAATTTCTGAGCGAATAGTTTGAGTGTGATGAGTCGTCCTTCTTCATTTAAAATTCTAAAAACCTATTTAAGGACCTAGAATTTAAAAATCGAAAGTCCTTCATAAGTTAATTTCGAATTACAAAATACAAAACCCGGGCGACGTCGGGCCTTTTAAGTTAGTAACGTATAATTTATTGAAGTCTGGTCTCAGAAACTAAAATGCCACTATTTCCATAGGCTGGTTCCATTAATAGGCTACTACATTCTGTTTGCGCCTAAAAATCCCTTGAATGCGGTAATGGTTAATAATAACTGGCTGAGGAATTCATTTAACGCAATTTTAAGAAGACATTCAACTGTTTTCGGAACGCTTTTGTTTTGTTTCCAAAATGTTTTGAAATTACAAACATTTATGTTTGGTACATAAAGACGGGATAGGCTATCGTACATTTTCGTGTATATTATTAAAGGCCAGAATGGTACCGTACTTTATGAGATGGTATGGTGGGCTGAAAAATGTCGGTCCGTCAGTGTGTGTATAGGCCTACACGCGATAACTCAAATACGCTTTATCGGATTTTGATGAAACTTGGTATACGCATTTATAACATCCATGGAAAGAAGCCTATTGATATTGGACCTAATCGGTTGACCGGTACCGGAGCAATGACTAATTTAGTGCCTATTTTATGGTAATATATTAGAAAGTGCAAATCATATGCAAATCAGTTCTCATGAAAACATATTGTTTTACAGTATTCATATACGGCTTTGGAAGTTGCAGGACAGTCAGCTTTGACAAATAACACTACCCACATATGCTTATCAAACTTTCTCAAGAAATCGTGGCCTAAAACTCAATAGTTTCTTAAATATGGCCTATTAACTACACCTGTCACAGATATCAGTTAACCTGATTTTATCTTTATGTATGACGTTTATTAAAGTTCTTTGTGTATTTCCGGCCTTTTATTTCTTTAAAAAATATTATGCCATACCATCACGTAGAGTAATCTTACAAACCTAGCATTTCTTCCACAGGCTATTGTTTAAATCCATGTCCAAGGTCGAATTCAACATAAGTGTGTTGCTGAAGCCAATACAAATGACTGGATACAGGCAATCCTATTGTCTACATGCGACAAAGTTTGAATATCAAGGAATATCTGTCTTCACATGGCCTACTTCAATTTTCTGTGATGTTATAATATATTAAAACAGCCTTAAAGACACACAAACCTACCAGCATTCCTAATATCCAGGGGTAGGGTTTTAAGGGGGCATACAGCTTTCGGTGAAATTCATAGGTGAGAAATAGGTGAATTTCACTATTTTTCCTCGGCAATGATTTGATCTACAATCTTGCAATCTGACACACTCTTTATTGACTACTTCTACAATTGCATACTATTTTCAAAATTAATCAAAATGTTATAGTTATGGATAATTATCGTTACAAAATGGCTGCCACGTTTCGTGCACTGAAATGCCGTTTCCTTGATAACTTCCACAAATATAAATATTTTTTAGTGATTCTTTTTGAAGTGAAACTTCTTTAGGCGCGGTAGGAGTAAATCGAGAGCTAACCCAAAGTTGCGTTACGAACAAAATCGTCACGAAAGTAGCGAGACTGCACAGAAAACAATCAACTTAATGAAATTTTTAAATTTAAAAAATCCGAAATTCAAAAATCCAAAATGAAAAAATGAAAAAAAAAACTCTAAAGTTAAAACTAAACTAAACTAAACTCCGTGGCACTACATCCCTGGAGGGACTTGGTCTACCACCCGACCGCTGCGTCATCTACCGTAGGCAGATGACAGGATTGGGTGGCATGTGGTCAGCATGCCGATACCCACGGCCGTTAATGGTGGTTTTCATGACCGGAGCCACTACTTCTCTATCAAGTAGCTCCTCAATTTGAATCACGAGGCTGAGTGCACCCCTACCAGACCTCCCTACCGGACCTCCTTACCTCAGAAAAATCCGAGGAGGTACCGGGAATCGAACCCGGGCCGACGGATCTGTAGTCAGCGACGCTAACCAAAAGAACACGCCGGCGGACTCAAAATTAAAAAAGTCCAAAAATCCAAGATTAAGAAAGTAAAAAATCCAAAATTTAAAAAAGTACAAAAATCCAAAATTACAAAGTCCAAAAATCCAAAATTTAAAAAAGTCCAAAAATCCAAAATTAAAAAAATTCCAAAAATCAAAAATTAAAAATTGAAAAATTGAAAAAATCCAAGTTTCACTTCTGTCGCGTGGCGTTCCACGCACCCGATTTTTTCTATTTGCAGACATCATATGAACATCATCATCTACAATGTTTGAAATATCTACAGTGTAAGTCTTTTTTTTTAATCTTTATTTGAAGGTATTGTTCATTAAAATATGTGTATTTAAAAATACTTTTAGAATGATTGTAGATAGTGTTGTTCATATGATATCAACAAATACACAATTAAAATATGTCCCAATGTATTAATGTTGTTTTTCATCTTCTATATTATATTAATTTTAAACAAATTTAAAAATCCGAGGTAGCTGAAATATGATTTAAAATGCAAATCATTTTAAGATTTTCCGGTTTTCCAACATAATTTCGTCTATCTCACTTTTTGAGAACAAAGAATCCTCAGACACTTAATTATTTTTCTTGTTCGCAGGTCTGTATAGGTTATGTTGTCATCAATCTTACAACTATTTCGCAGTTTAGAATAATTAGTTCGCTTAATGGCGGTCAATCGTCTGAACCATCGGACATACAAGTCATGAATCTGATGAGAAAAGCTCGAAAACATCGGACAATCATATAAACTGTCTGATTGATTATTTGATGGCTTTTACAGACGAACTGATGGAACCACGATTACATTGATATATCCATCGACGATTTTAAAAACTCGCTCTATGTCTGCATAATAAGCTCTCATATTCTTTGATAGGAGGGGGCTTTGTAAACAAATGAAATATTGTGATTCAGAGATAGCGGGTAAATAATTAAGTGGAGTTGGCCTTGGGAACAAGAAGATGTGGAGATATCTGACAACTCTCTGCTCTTTGATCATGGGCTTGTTGTATAAAATATTAATTCCATAAGACAATCAGACTGTCTGCTTCTGTCCTAATGACGTCAAAACATGTCTATCCTGGGACAGCTAAGCACAGGACAGCTCACAATAACATTCCCCGTGTCACTTGCCCTGCCTTAATCCAGCTTCAAGAACGCTTTATACAATTTCAAAGAAAATAGGTCTAAGCTGTGTATACGAGGGTTGATCGAAAAGTAACACACAATAATTTTTTTTAAGTGAAACTTTTTTACCCGCGGTAGGGGTAAATCGAGAGCTTGTGTAACGCTAAAAAATCGTCACGAAATTAATGTAACGCTCAAAATCGTCACGAAATTAGTGAGGTGTGGCGGAACGGACTGCAGAAAGTTTAAAAAACACAAAAATTCAAAATAAAAAATAAAAAATCCAAAATTTAAAAATCCAAAATAAAAAAATAAATTCAAAATTCAAAATGCACCTCGAAGACGGATTTTTTATTTTTAGTCGTTCGCGAGTTATGAATGAAAAACTGGCAGAAAACGTGAATTTTTGCGCTATCGTAGAATCAGTATTCGGTAGTACATTTCAATTGTCAAATCAATTACAGGTGGCTTTTTTTTTTTTTTTTTTTTTTTTTTATCATAACTTGAAAACATAAACATCGCGATTTTTTCATGGAGTTATCGATCTTTTCGGTTATGTGAGCTCATCCTGGTTGATTCGTTTGTTTATAATGTCAAATACAACAGAGGCGCTTTCTAATCGTGGAATGCACTACAAAGCCGGATTTTTAGCTGTTTCATTAATTATATTAATCGTTTAGTTTATGAATGATTCGCGTGTAGGCTAAGTGTTAATAAATCTGTTTTAATTATTTTGCTCTTAATTTTTAATCTTTTAATTAATTATCGTAGGAGAAGACGAGTGCACCTGCTAGTAGTGAATAAGAGGCTGTATTGCAGGGATTGCGTATTCAGTTGTGTCAGCTTCACACAAAGACAGGGTACTGAATATGCTATAATTCTATCCCTGACACCTTATTAATCAATGTTGGCCTGAGAATGGAAATAATGTAGCCTACTTTCATATTAAGAACGCTCTTTGTCATTTTCTGTGCACATTTCGTTAGGTAGGTGTATTAATTTCAACAACCCAACAAAATACCGAATCATATCGTTATTTCTGGGAGAGGGTTACTGGTTAGGCCTATTTACCTAATATTCGCCATTTTATCTCTTTTGCTTTGAATATGCAGTTGGTATATATAAAATATTTCTCTAATTGCAGATATTGTGGAAGCCATCCTGGAGTATCCCAAAACTGATCTAATTGGAGATTTGGAAGCCATCCTGGAGTACCCCAAAATTGATCTTATTGGAGATTTGGAAGCCATCCTGGAGTACCCCAAAATTGATCTAATTGGAGATTTGGAAGCCATCCTGGAGTACCCAAAAATTGATCTAATTGGAGATTTGGAAACCATCCTGGAGTACCCCAAAATTGATCTAATTGGAGATGTGGAAATCATCCTGGAGTACCCCAAAATTGATCTAATTGGAGATTTGGAAGCCATCCTGGAGTACCCCAAAATTGATCTAATTGGAGATTTGGAAGCCATCCTGGAGTACCCCAAAATTGATTTAATTGGAGATTTGTAAGCCATCCTAGAGTACCCCAAAATTGATCTAATCGGAGATTTGGAAGCCATCCTGGAGTACCCCAAAATTGATTTAATTGGAGATTTGTAAGCCATCCTGGAGTACCCCAAAATTGATCTAATTGGAGATTTGGAAGACATCTTGGAGTACCCCAAAATTGATCTAATTGGAGATTTGGAAACCATCCTGGAGTACCCCAAAATTGATCTAATTGGAGATGTGGAAATCATCCTGGAGTACCCCAAAATTGATCTAATTGGAGATTTGGAAGCCATCCTGGAGTACCCCAAAATTGATCTAATTGGAGATTTGGAAGCCATCCTGGAGTACCCCAAAATTGATCTAATTGGAGATTTGGAAGCCATCCTGGAGTACCCCAAAATTGATCTAATTGGAGATGTGGAAGCCATCCTGGACTACCCAGCATCGATCTAATTGGATGTGGAAGCCATTCTGATGTACCCAGCATTGACCTAATTGGAGATGTGGAAGCCATCCTGGAGTATCCAGCATTGATCTGGAGATCTTGTGGAAGCCATCCTGACTACCCAACATCGATATCGAATTTTACTTTTTCGGGTTTATCGGTTTGTAATAGTGACTGTTTACAAACTTTCCTATATCAAGAAACAAGAAGACTAGAAGATAGTGTTTTTATTTAGTGTTGTGACATCAAGAAAATAAACTTTTCTAAATCAAGAGCATGCTGAGGAAGACATCACTTAGATTCAGACCTTCTCTTCATAATTCTGTGCTTTGGCGTGGAATTTTGAAGTGAGGTCTGTGTAAGCTCCATTCCTAATACTGCTGGACACCTCAAGGTATTAACGAAGGTAGTACTTAGGAAGGAGCATAGATAGGGGCCTCTTTTTAGAGGTGAAGAGCGGTCTTGGTGCAAACCGAGGCCACCCATCACCGAAGACCAGCGATTCTCTCATCGAAAAAAGGTAAACAATATGTAGCCTTTACTAAGCATGATATACTGATACAAGATACACATTAGGCCTATACTGTAAATGGATTTAGCAAGACACTCCTTACAGACATATTTTAAAGTCTTTACTACGGGGTGGATTTCTATGACATGTCATATTTTTCCCCTTTGCATTATTTCAGGTTTCCGACTAATTTAAACCCGATTCCAAGCATCCTGGTGAAAATGGAACGGCTTTTATTGTGCATATAACTGCATATTTAGGAAATTTTCAACTATTGTAGCATATTTAGTATGAATATGCATATTTAGGTCATATTTTTTATATATTTGTGTGCATTTCAAATAAATTTTGAAGTTTCATATCATATTTTGTAAATTTTGCATTATAATGATACTTTTTGAGAATTTACAGATATTTTAAATAATTAACATCTAATATATAAAGTCGAATGTGTGTTTGTGGGTATGTATGTATGTATGTTTGTTCCTTATACAAATCTACATTTCTTTACCAATTTACACGGAATTTTGCACACATACCCAGTTAAGCCCGGAAAGTATAGCGGTCAACATTAAAATTGAAACAAATCAGTCCTTCCCTTGAAAATTATATAATTTCTGTGAATATTCTACTGAAAAAAATGAAATGTTGTTCAGTTCACATGGCAACAGTGAATTGTTTACTGTGATTACATAGGGCCTTGGCAACTATATAGCCTAATGCTGGACTTTAACGATTTATGATTCCATCGATGTAATATATTGGCAAAAATAATTACTGAAAATGAAATCCACGAAAATAAAGCACAGTGTGATGTAGTCACATAACTTTCTCTACCCTCGACATAAGAAATATTTTCTCACTTCACATTTTGATGTAGAATAAGAAGTCGTATTGCAGGGATAACTTAAGTGTGTGAGTATGCTATATCAGAAGTCTGTAAATAATCCTTTCCGCTTATACGTTATCCATAGGCTTTGTATTAGTTGAGATTTATCATAGGCCCTAAGCATGGGATGGAACATTTTGAGTCCTATGCTCGCAGTATTTTATGTCCCGGGTTTTAGGGGAGGAAAGTATGAAAGTGATTCTGCATTTCTCTTTTATTTCAGCCCCGAAACGGTTGTAAGATGAGAATGAGAAATAAAATTTTCCGTCAAGCCAAATACAATTTTATGAAATTTATGTTTCTTCTTATTTCAACCCCATCCAGGCATGATGTGTAGAAGCAACGGAATGCAGCATTCGACATCCTCTATGAGCCATAAAAAGCTATATCTAGCGTTTTCTGATGGAATAGTTTGAGTGTGATAAATCTTTTTCTTCATTTCAAGTTCTACATACATATTATATAAGGACCTAGAGTTTCAAAATCGAAAGTCCTCCATAAGTTAATTTCAAATTAAAAAATACAAAGCCCGGGCGACGCCGGGCCTTTTCAGCTAGTATTTTAATAAAATGAATTGTAATGAAACTTAAAAAATATATACACATTGTGTAAGTGGTAAAGTCATATTTTAAATTTTATTGGTTATATTTTAATGTTTTTTAGGTCATAAATGCATGCTTACATTCTATTTTTTAGGTCATAGAAATCCGCCCCTTTCTTTACACATCAAAAAACGTTGTTTTTAAACTGAATTAGGTCTTTATGAAACACAAACAAAGAAATTACCAGTAGGCCTACAACATACGAAAATTATGTAGGCCTAATATTAATTTGTTTTTTATGCCATATCTATCTCTATACCAAAATTTTGTAACGATATTCTGTTACAACTTGGGAAAAGAAAAATGTTCGTTCGGGTTTGGTAATTGAGTGTTCGAACACAGGGGGCTTAGGAAAATATTCGGACCTAAGAGAGATGAAAACTGCATAACGACGAGCTTCATAACCTGTACTCGTCACCGGATATAGTAAGGGTAATTAAATCACGGAGGATGAAATGGGGGAGGAAAGAAATCTCCAAAGTATTGACTGGGACACCCGACGGGAAATGACCACTTGGAAGACGTAGACGCAAGTGGGAGGACAATATTAGAATGGAATTAAGGGGAGTAGGATTTGCGAGGGATGGTTGTATGGAGCTAGCACAGAATAGGGTTGAATGGCGGGCTCAGGTAAGCGCGGCAGTGAACCTCCGGGTTCCATAAAATAGATAATATTCTTTAGCTTGCTTAGGAATTGTCTATTGCCATTGAGTAAGTATGTAAGCAACTAAGTAAAAAACCGCGGGTGAAGCTGCTAGTCTTTATATATTATTTAAAAGGCTTTGTCCTGACTGACTGGCAGAGAATCAACGTAGAGCCTAAACTATAATAGGTAGAGACGTGGAATTTTGACAGTACCTTCGTTTCATAATGTAGGTGCTCACTAAGAAAGGATTTTGAATTTTTTTTATTTTAAGTGCCAAAAATTAAATGTTTTTGAGAATACTTAATCCCTTTTTACACAGAATTATCAAATCCAAATCACAGTTCACTTGACAACAGTATTGTTGGCAGTCTTCACATAAGGCTTTGGAAATAAATGAAACGAGACTTGACAATCGTTATAATAAAATTGTTTATGCATGATTTTGGTAAGGTTCATGAATCTATGGTTCATTTTAATCGTTTCATCTGGAATTTGTATGCGCATATGGCAGCACTTGATTCATTTTGTTCGTTTGTTTATTTATATTTTTAACGTTAAACAATATAATTGATAGTAAAATTATTCAATTCCTGCAATTTATGTAAAAACTATGTCAGTGTTAATAAATGTAATGTTTTAATTATTTATCTGTTAAATAAATTACTTAAGCACAATATCTAGCAGTTGAGTAAGTAATCGCGGGCGAAGCCGCTAGTATAAAATAAAGCGGAAATCCTCCTGGGCTACTGACACTGACTAAATACGCAGAATTGAATTCTTTTAGACATTGACAATGGTACATTACGTGTGTCCGGTGTAACTTGTTACAGATATGCATCAGACGTCACTCAAACGCCCGTCATCTGTCACTGCAAAGAAAGAGTCGCCGCAAGATGTCAGGTCATTCAGATGTCTCATTGCTGCTGATAAAGACAACAATGCAGTCCAATATAGCAGTCAACCAAGGCCCCCTTTGCATAGAAAAATAATTAAAAATGTTTGATTGACTTCCAAAGCAGGTCCAGTTGTCATGAGACAGGCGGCCTTGGCATTCAAACTGAAAGACATTATTTAGTTTTAAGAAACAGTTTTCAACGTCTGATAATTTGTTCTATTTTGTAAATTATATGAAATGGTTAATTAATTATAAAAGGCAGAGTCCGCCATTTGTTGGCACCATATTCTCACAGCCACCTGAATCCTATGCATGAATCAATTAGAAATGTAGGCCCTAGTTGTAGGCAAGATGGCGGTGCGGGTTTCTACTGAATAATAGGCTATAGCTATGTTGGCTGAGGCCTATATTTTTTTTTTGTTATTTTTAAGTGTTTTGTAAAATCTCATTAACGTAAAAAACAATGTTTCCTTGGGCCTATATTATTTTTATGGTAAAGTAGGCTATTTTGTTTCAAATCTTGTTACGGTTGGTATGACTGGTCACTGCCGCGTGGATTTTTCAGATGCCATGACGAATTTACCGGCCTAAGTCGGGAAAATAGTATATTGCGACACAAGGGCGGAAAGGCACGTTTACGGGTCGAGGAAACAGATTGAAAACCCGAGGCGCAGCCGAGGGTTTTTAAGTTTTCGAGACCCGTAAATGCCTTTACGGTCCGTGTGTTGCATGCTATTTTTTGCACGACGGTTACTTAAGTTATATCAATTTAATTATATTAATTGTGATATTACCTGAAAATATTATGTAAATACATTCTTGAAAATAGATGTTTATTTCAGAAAGTGATTCGCATGTGTTTGTTGTTATGGGAACCGAATATTTGTCCTGGGGGCCGTGCCCATAAAGGCTTGTATTATGAACTGTATCGTAATTAATTATGACGTAGCGCTTGGACCGTAAGTAATTTAACCTCATCGCAACCGCCCTTAGCAACAAGACTGTGTGGGAATGTCAACTTACGATCCATGTAAACAACGTTCGTAAGTACCACTTACTAGCTAAGGAGTGCAAAAAGTAACTTTCCACCCGTCGCCCCTAGCAACAAGTCACTTTCCGCCCGTGGCCACTAGCAACAAGATTGCGTTTGGTAATGTCAAGTTACGATCCATGTAAACAACTTTCGTAAGTAACACTTACTAGCTAAGGAGTGCAAAAATTGCTTTACCGGCCTAGGCTGGTAAAGTGCTACTTTTCGGCGTGTTAATAGTCGACAAACAGCTGTTTTACAAAGCGTGTAATATAAAATATTTTTTAGTACCTAGGTATAATGTCTGACCTTTAATAGGCCTATTATTTCACCATAATTTATATCAAGCCGGTACACTAAACATTGAATAGGGAATAAATGATTTAAATCAGCCAGCGATTGAATTAATGAACGCAATCACCTGCTAATTTGTTGATAAAACTATTTTATCACTCGTTGAAAAATTTTCTATTATTCGCACACTTTATCTTGAGCTTCACACTCCATAATGCTCAAAACCATCCATATAGAGAAGGCCTCGCTCGAAAAAATGAAGATCGCTACCCGTCCCCAGTATTGCCGTACCCAAAAATTTCCCTTTGAGGCATTCTTGAGCTACCGTCAATTTTTTTCTATTTGTTTACATCATATTATTCTGAAAATGACAGAATAAATCCAGGGATATTAGAAGAACAGTATTGGTGTTGTGGAAATGGTCGATATAAGTGACAACGAAGTTAAAAATAAAGATCCTTTAAACCAAGAAATATCGGAAATCAGCGAAATAATAAACCAAATAAATGAAATGGAAGGAAAAGCAATTTAATGTGTTTTAAGCTGAATCTGTCGGAGAAAAGAACAAGTCAAGTTTTATTATTTCGTTGTATTAATTACCTACAAACTTTCGCGAAAGGTATTTAGTAAAATTACATCAATTCAGGCATGTGAAAGTGCGTATTCAAGTATGCCTACATGTATAATGCTACGAATTTTAAACGATTTTCTATATTCTGAAGACCGGGAGAGAAACTGTCTAAATAGGCCTAAATATATTACATTATTCATTTCTCCAGCGATATATTCTACTATAATATCTGAATCAATATAACATTTTTAGTTTGGTAGCGAGAGTTGAAAGTGCTACAAATTACAGTTAGTTCTATTGTGTACCCGCATAAAACTACACACGTTATATTTTCTGACAATTGGCAACCCTTCAGAAACAACGTCAATTTCAACTCACCGCCTTCTGCAATAGTCAGTCTCTTATACTGCATGCAATATCAGCTCCCTTCACCCCCGCATTTTTTCGGCTCAAGATAAAGTGTGGAGTCTTCCATGTCCGAGATGACAGTCATGGAGGAAAGGAAATAATATGACGCTAGGCATGTTTATGAGGTCTCGTTCTAGGAGATGGGAGAGGCGATGAGAATAATTTTTATGCTTGCTGAGTTCAGTTCTAACTAGGGAATAAATAATACACACAATGTTATAAATGCTTCTGAAAGGAGGAATAATTTTGGTATAAATTAGCAGACACAGTAGCTAAGGGGGGACAGGATAGGATTTCAGCATTTCCACGAGCCGCCGAGTTATGACAGCCTTGAATTTTGTATTAAGTATCTTGTTAAATCCAGGAATATGCTGTGATATGATTTACTTTCGGGTACAAGCTGAGGAATGCCATGCTTTATTATATTTTATTTTATTATTCTTAGGTCGCGGATACAGGATTTCGTTTTGGGGAGGGGAGACTTTTGTGTGATTTTACATATTTTCCTGAAAATTAGTTCTAAAGAAAACAAAAAAATTATAAAATTTTACGAGGGCCATCCACAAAGTAAGTTTCACTAGGGCCGTTTACACAAACAAAACAAAATTTCATGGAAGTATTTATTGCAACAGATATAGCAAGTGTTCAGCTATTTTTCAAGAAATTTGCAACCGGAATTGTGACATTTGTGGGACCAACTTTTGAATAAATAAGTCTGCCGCCTGGGATTTGAACCATTGTAGCCTATGATAGCCTTCGTTTCTCTGTCAATCTGTACCATTCTCTGTCATTCAATGTCATTTTTTTAGGGGCAGGGAAAGATGAAAATCTCTGGTTGCGCGGCCCGAGCTGTAGGGTGGAGATTTAAACACCTCCCAGGAAGTCTCCTGCAAACGTCCGGCTAGGAGATGTTTCAACATCCACCCTACAGCCCGGACCTCGCTCTCAGTGATTTCCATCTTTTCTTACACCTCAATAAATGACAGAGAATGACTGACAAAGCTACCTATGACCACTGCCAACAATACACTGTTGTCATGTGAACTGGACATGCAATGTGATTTGGATTTGATAATTCTGTGTAAAAAGATATTAAGTATCCTCGAAAATATTTGATTTTTTGCATTTAAAATTAAAATTTCTGAAAATCCTTTCTTAGTGAGCACTTACATTATGAAACGAAGGTACAGTCAAAATTCCAAGTCTCTACCTATTATAGTTTAGGCTCTACTTTGATTCTCTGTCAGTCAGTCAGGACAAAGCCTCTTTTACAGAGTGTTAATGAATAACACCGAAATATTTTACCTGTGTATAGAGAGGGCATGGGCAAGCAACTTTTATTAGGAGATTGCTCTATGGATTCAATTTTTCCTGTTACAGCATAAAATCTCCTAGGGCATGGCCGCCACTGAATTCTAACATTTGAAAAAAAAATGCAAAACAAAGGAATTTCGTTAACACTGCAGTTATGAATGAAAGAACTAATGCAGTGGATGCCAATGATGTGATTAGCCCATAAATTCCAGGGTGCGCGGGCAAAGAGAGTTAAGTCCACTTTCTTGTTACTGAGAATTAGAGTGACTTAACACACTATACCAGCCCAACATCGCTTTAGACATGGATAAACCCATGAGGCACACATCCATAACTACCGTACAATTTTGAATATGAGTTACTTGACTTAACACAAATGTTGAGAACAGTTTTATCTATAACTGTATGAACATATCTCAATTTTTTAGGATGGTGGACTTAACTCTCTTTGCCCGCGCACCCCGGAATTTAGCAGATTATGAAAACTCTAAATTATGGTATAGCAGTTGATGAATGATTAAGGATCAGGTTTTTATCGATCAATAAGAAGTCAAGAAGTCAATTTAATGAACATTTTAACCCTATTTCGCGCAATTATTGATTTTTGAGCACCAAATTATAATGACTTTAATGCCCTGTAGCATACACATTTTACGCCATAGAGCAAAAATCTCCTAATAAAAGTTGCTTGCCTATGTCCCCTCTATACACAGGTAAAATATTTCGGTGTTATTCGTTAACACTCTGTATATATAGAGTTAATCTCCTTCATGACAAAAAAGGTTTTGTGAATTTTTCTTAGTAAAACACTTTCATTTGTTTAACTGATATGAATCCTCAGCACTTCCGAAGCCCATTGGTACAGTAGCATATTTTCAGTTGTACGAAGTCCATATAATCGAGACCCTGCTGTGTAGAGAATAAATATATAGCTGTGACAAGCTCACCCATTGCCGAAAAGAGATGACGTGTGACAGCTACCGAAGAAGCCCGGGCATGAATCAAATCCAGCCACAGTGGACATGAGAATAAAGAAGAAGAGTTCATATATCAGTCAGCTGACACACAAACCGATTGTCAAAGTGACGGCATTAATAACAATAATAATAATAATAATAATAATAATAATAATAATAATAAAATCAGGTAAACTGATGTAACAAAATGTCAGAATGATTTTGTTTAATCAGTGATAATTGCAATTATGATATGCAGAAAACAAGTTATTTTTTTGTAAAATATTTCCGAGTTAAGCTCCAGATCGATTCATTAAGAAGGGCTTACGGAAGAAAAAGGATCTAGTTTGATAAGCATATGTGAAGGTATACGTGGGTGGTGTTATTTGCCAAAGCTAACTGTATTGTAACTTCCAAAGCCGTATATGACCACTGGAAAACAATATGTCGTCATGATAACTGATTTGCATTTAATAAATATTTTCTAATGTATTACCATATAAATAGGCGCTAAATTGGGCATTACTCCTGTACCGGTCAACTGATTAAGTCCAAAGTTAATAGGCTTCTTCCTATAGACGTTATACATGCGTATTCCAAGTTTCATGAAAATCTGATAAAGCGTATTTGAGTTACTGCGCTTACAGACACACGGACAGACAGACAGACATTTTCCCGTCCCCCACACAATCTCATAAAGCACCATGCTGGCACTTAATAACAATAATAAAGTACTAATCATAAGAACCATGGTCGAATTTTTGGTTGTCTTTTACACAATTCAATAATAAGAAAATTTCCACATCTTAACGATGTAAGAGGCATCTATTTGAAATGTTTTGGAAAGAAATAGTTTTCTGGCCGAGATGAGATGAGTAAATAACTAATTTTTAAAAATAGACTACTTTAATCACTTAGTTGTTAATGCAACACTTTAGCTATATTCACTGCTGTTTTACTAACGAGATTTCAGTTGTTGGTTTGCAACTTTCATTAAAAAGTTGAATAACTAGTTTTATTTTGGAAAGAGCAGGCAGTTCTAGAGAAGGCTGTGTAAGCTTTCCGTTCACAAATAAATACGTACGAATCCCTGTATTGTAAGAAATATTACTACCCGCGCGCGATTTCTTGAGCGCTCGGGTCCCTAGTCCTTATTCGGTAAGTTTCGTTCAACTTCGTAGGTTAAGCTGACAACATTGAAACACGGAGTACGCTATACACCCTGACATCTAGTGGCTTCAATACTAAGCTTTCATTCTGTCTGAAGTTCCTTATTTATTTATAGACATTATCTTTTCTGACTCATGGAGTTATGTGGAAAAATACAATTTTTCGAATTGCTTATTTCACAAACACGTCACTGTACATCCAACACTTTCCTCACCTCTTCAAGAATTCTGTATGTGCTAATTTCTGACGATCCCGTGAACTCTGATGTCAATTTCATGGACTGAAAGTTGAGCGAACTTTTCACAATTTCTATTAAATACGTTTAAAATCAGGCCTATAGCTTTCTCCACTTTTAGATGCCTTACCTCTCTTACGTTTTAAAACACGAAATGGTGAAGACTCTTCTTTATGCTTAAAATTAGTCATCCAGTGTAAAAATATTGAGCCTATATTATGCCTAATATTCTTATTTGATGACTTATTTGATAACCAAAGGCTTATGACGTGTAATTAATTGTTACGCAATACCGTCACCACGTTATATTATTGGACTGCATTAAAATCGTTGTATATTAAAGTCACTACATAAAATACCATACGCGCGATTCTGCTGAAACGTGATTTCTTTGGTTGACAACACTGCAGAAAGACTGGCGGAATAGCTATGTTTTGTTCCCCCCGACCCTCACTTCCCCGTAAATCCAGCGCTCAAGAAGTGGCGCGCGGGTAGTATGTACAATTCCGGGGTGCGCGGGCAAAGAGAGTTAAGTCCACTTTCTTGTTACTGGTACTGAGAATTAGAGTGACTTAACACACTATACCAGCCCAACATAGCTTTAGAGATGGATAAACCCATGAGGCACACATCCATAACTACCATACGTTTGTGAATATGACTTACTGAACTTAACACAAATGTAGAGAGCATTTTTATCTATAACTCTATGGACATATCTCAATTTTTTAGGATGGTGGACTTAACTCTCTTTGCCCGCGCACCCCGGAATTTATATTATGGTAAATACGAGGACCGTCCATAAAGTAAGTTTCCCTGGGCCCATTTACAGAAACAAAACACAATTTCATAGAAATGTTCATTGCAACTTCTGCAGGAGACTTGCTGGGAGGTGTTTAAACATCCACCCTACAGCCCGGACCTTGCTCCCAGTGATTTCCATCTTTTCCTACACCTCAAGAAATGTCAGAGAATGACAGAAAAGCGGAGATGGTTGTCAAACAGTGGTTCAAATCCCAGGCGGCAGAGTTCTACGACAAAAGTATTCAAAAGTTGGTTCCCACGGAATGAAAATGTCTCAATTCCGGTGGCGAATATGTTGAAAAATAGCTGAATACTTGCTGTATCTGTTGTAATAAACATTTCCATGAAATTGTGTTTTGTTTGTGTAAACGGCCCCAGGGAAACTTTCTTTATGGACAGCCCTTTCCTTATAAAATGTATTAAGCCTAATGTATTCTGTTTCTGTTTTTTCAGGTAAGGAAGTTCGTCTTTGTGATACGTGTAAGTACATTTATTGATTTCACTGAAAAAGGCTTCAATTTCCCTCTCCGTTTATGTAAAGAATTCCCGCAATGTTGTGGCTATCCGCTTCGTGTAAAATCTTATTTATTTTCTTTTAATGTACAGTTTTTAAACCCATGAAATTATTATTTTTTATTCTTACATGAAAAAAATTTAATTAAAAACAAAAACAGCATTTTCACACTATCCTTAGAGTACGGTACTTAAGGCAATCAGGTAGATTTAAATCATTAGTATTTTACAGAGAAATAAAAACAAACAGAGGATAAGAAAAATTTCAAATAAGTTATAAGTTTTAACTCTAAGTATAAACACATCATGTACAAAATTTAAGCAAGAAGTTAGATCCATTTTTGTGAAAATCACAAAGAAATGAATTTTTCTTAAGAGAATGTCAATGGCCAAACTTCATGTCCCCCAAAAGAGGCTGACTCGAATATAAAATTTTATTGTTGTACAACTTTTTGTTCTTGAACTATTCAGGGATCCTCAAAGCATGTATACATGTTGAAAACTTGACATAGAATTTCAAGGTCAGACACAGTACTTCCTTAGTCTAAAGTACTTATGATTCTAGTAGAGGAAATAAAAATGACTAACCAACCAGAAACTAATTATTCATGGTGGTGGTTAAGTACTGGACGTTCAGAAATTTGAGAAAAAATACTGCGAATGGATTTTGTCCACTTTGTAATTCAAAACACATCCTCCTTGAATGTGAAGCAACTCAATACTGGAAATAAATGTTAATAGAAAAAATTATTACAAATAAATAGAAACGTAACATATAAAGGACTATTATACAATATAGGTAATAAGCTTAAAAAATTAGGTAAATTGTTATTGAATATTCTGTTGACTATTCCACTGATACTTCGCGCATTTGATATATTTTTAACTAGCAGGTACCCGCGGCTTCGCCCACGATAATATTAATCCGAAGATTAAAAATTAAGAAGAAAATAATTTAAATATTTTCATGGTAAAATAATAAATAATAAATAAATAAATAAATAATTAACACTTACACGCGAAACATTCATAGGCCTAAACTAAATGATTAATAATTAATGAAACAGGTTAAAATCCGGCTTTGAAGTAAATTCCATGATTAGAAAGCGCCGCCTGGGAAAAACGACCTCAGATTCAAGTTCCCTGGCCCAGAAAACCCCTGTATAGTGAGTTCCGTCCAAACCGAACAATGTTCATTATCTATATTCATTATCCCTCTTTAGGCCTATATTCATTATCCCTCTTTCGTCTATGTTGAAAATTTCAGACGTCTGCGTGCCTTATGCCATTATTAAAGAAATGAATCGACCAAAGTGAGCTCACAGAATCGAAACGTTCAATAATTCCAAGCGATATAGGCCTATTGAAAACAATCGCTCTGCTCGTGTTTTCAAGGTACGAAAAAAAAAGTCAAAGTCACCTGCAATTGATTTGACAATTGAAATGTATTACCGAAAACAGATGCTTCGATAGCGGAAAAAAAAAATCACGTTTTCTGCCAGTTTTTCACTCATAACTCGCAAACGAAAGCGAAAATTAAAAATCCGGCTTCGAGGTGCAATCGGCCATCCTTCAATCCATCTATGTGTAAAATTTCAGCTGTCTGCTTACAGTAGGTTTCGCGCACAGACAGAAAGACAAACTAACAGACCAACACTTCCTTTTATTATTATAACATACAATTCATTTGCATTTATACTCCTTTTCTCCGTTTAGGTACGAGGCCATATCAGGAGCTCGGGATCTGTGTCTATACACTAGGGTAGGCCATGCAACTATTGAATGTCAATTGTTTCTATTGTCAGTGTATTTTTATGGAGTAAATTTCAACTGATGTTAATTTAAATATATTTGATACATGATAAAATGGTGAGGATAAGCTTAACGTATAATAATTACTCGGATATCGAGAATACTAACTTCTCCCAAGTTATGTTCGCAATTAATATCTTCCATTTGGATGTGCAGCAACTGTAATATTCCAGATAACGTACTGCAAAGTGAAGGTGCGGTCGTTTCATTACATTCTTGATTTAGATGTACATCCAACTCACTCATCTTTTATTCATCCTACTTTAATATTTATTAATTTAATTTCCACAGCGTCTGCCTTTCAGTACGTTCAAAAAGTAACCGGCACTGCCAGGGAGAAAATAAAGGAATATCGAGAGTAACAAAGAAGCGTGAAAAAAGGAAGAAATAAAAATAAAGAGAATATAAATAGAGACTAAAAAGAAAACGAAGAGTACAAGGAACACAAATAAAGAAAAATAAAGGAAGATAGACCAAACAGAAAATAGGGAGGAACAGACGACAGAAGGAAAAACGAATAAAAAGTTAGCGAGAAAGAGAGGACAAAAGAAGAAAGAGAAAATAAAGGGATATCGAGAGAAATAAAAAAGAAAGAGAAAATAAAAACAGAGAAGACTAAGAGGGTAGAGAACAGAAATAAAGAAAAATAAAGGAAGATATACCTAACAGAAAATAGAGAAGAACATACCAGAGAAGGAAAAAAGAAAAAAAATAGCGAGATAGAGAGGAACAAAAAAAGAAAGATAAAATGAAAGACATCACGAAAGTAGCAAAGAGAAAGAGTAAAAGAAAAATATAGTAAAGAAACATAGTATAAACAGGAGGAAAAGTAAATGAGTATATACAGTATATAGGAAAAGAGCAGGAAGAATTTAAAATAAATTAACATAGTAATTGAACATTGAAAAGAAAAAGATAATAAAATGAAGGAGAAAATTAATAGAAAATAGAAAATCTTTAACAGTTACGATTAGGATTTATATATGTGATTACTCAGTATTGAAACGGATCGTCTGAGGGTTGCTAAAGCAACTTCAGTTATAATTGATGGAGGAAGTCCCAATCTCTTGAAGGTGTTCAACATAAAAGTTGTAACAATTCCTCTTGCAGAAAGAGAGGAGCAGAACAGAGAAAAAAATCTGATGTGAAAGTCACATAACTTCCTCTGCCCAAAAAAAAAGTTAGCAGTATTCACATATCAAGACACAATTTTACCCTATTATTATCCTATAAATACCTCTTCTTTCAATGATGTGACTAAAAGCGCAGGCTAGCCTATATAACAAACTTTAAAAAAAGAACAAGTGACTGCAGACGTTTATTGAACTTTCCGCCGTAAAGAATAATTTCCGAAATTATCGAATATTTCCCTCAGATACTTCTTTACTCTATACCGGGCCAACAATACATCTTTCTCACTTCACATTCTTATATAGAATAAGAGGCCGTGAAAGAGCGCGAATTCAGTTGTTCATCACGCAAGATAAACTTTCTACAAACAGTGGGTGAACAGTGGGTGGCCTGTAACTACCCTCAGAGAATTTTTTCGAAAAAAAAGTTTCAAATAAAAGTTTTAGCTCTCAGTAAAAGGAACACATGTGCAAATTTTAAAGAAAATCGTTAGAGCCGTTTTCGAGAAAATCGCGAAAAACGAAAATTTCTTCATGTAAAGTCCCCTTAAAAATAAGAGAAATTTGTCGCCAATCTTCGAATCACATCTTCAGAAGGTACCTGACCCAAATACGAAATTTTGTTTTCATACGATTCACCGTTTCGGAGCTAGCCTGTTCACAAACTTCCACACAGACAGACAGACACACACACACACAGACACACACACAGACATGTTTCCAAAAATTGTATTTTTGGATTCAGGGGGGCTTGAAACGTGTATATATGCTAAAAACTCAACTTCGAATTTTAGGGTCGAAAACAATACTTCCTCTACCTATAGTACCTATGGTACGGGCAGAGGAAGTAAAAAAGTTGAAAGAAAAAAAGTAGGGTAAAAGCAAAAGGACAAAAGGAATTAATTTATAAATAACTAGCTTAAAAATCCCGGCGTCGCTCGGGTTTTGTATTTTGTAAATGCGAAAATAACTTATGAAGGACTTTCGATTTTCAAACTCGAGGTCTTTAAGGTCTTTATATAGGTATTTAGAATTTGAAATGGGGAAGAACGACTTATCACACACAAACTATTTCCTCAGAAAACGCTAGATAATCTACAGCTTATTATAGCTTATAGCAGATCCCCGCGGCTTCGCCCACAATAATTAATAGGAAGATTATAAATTAAGAGCAAAATAATTAAACTATTATATTTACTAACACTTTGCACACGAAACATTCATAGGTCTAAACTAAACGATTGATAGGCCTAATTAATTAAACAACTGTAAATCTGGCTTTGAAGTGAATTCCACGATTAGAAAGCGCAGCATGGGAAAAATAACCTCAGATTCGAGTTCCCTGGCCTAAAAAACCCTGCATAATGTTTGTCAATTTAGGGCTATATTCACTATTCTTCTTCCGTCTAGGGTGAAAATTTCATCTGTCTGCGTGCCTTGACATTATAAACAAATGATTCGGCCATGGTGGGCTTACAAAATTCGAACGATCGCGATGCTTTTATTTCCAAGGTATGACGAAAGTAGGCAAAGTCATCTGCAATTGATTTGACAACTGAAAACTGATGTTTCGAAAGCGCAAGAAATGTACGTCTCAATCCCGTTTTCACTCATAACTCGCGAACGAAAGCTAAAATTAAAAATGTAGTATGCCTTTGCGGGAATGTATTCAACAACTTCCCAAAGTTTCATGGTGATCGGATGAATGGCATAGTAATGCATAAAGGACACACACACATACATTCATTTTTATGTAGGCTATATAGAAGATCTATATAGATTACCCGTCGAGCGTTGTTGCAATCTCAGAAGATTATGAGAATTGAAATCGATTAAACTCACGATGAAAAAAATGTGTGTAAATGTATTTGACAGACAGACATATATTCGTTTTTATTTATGTAGATGAAGAATGGAATAAGCCTACTGAGGCCATAGTTTCTATATTCATTTGTCCAGACTTATAATTCCGTTACATTTCAGGCAGATTTAACGACCCTACATAAGATATTTTAATTACGATTACATATAAAAACGTTGTAGCCAGGACCCCGAACTAAGCAACTTCCCCAGGAATTTTCTGTAAACTATATTCCATGTCAAATAAAATATGTTTAACATTACCTTATCGACATCTATAGCTTTTATAGTAACCTGAGATATCCATTGCCTTCCATAGCGATCGCGACGATATTATTTCCAAGGTATGACAATAATAGACAAAGCCTTCTGCAATTGATTTTACAACTGAAATGAATAACTCAAAACTGATACTTCGAAAGCGTAAAAAAATGCACGTTTTCTTGCCGTTTTTCACTCATAACTCGCGAACGAAGACTAAAATTAAAAATGTAGTGTGACAGAAACCTTCCCGGGAATGTACCCAACAACTTCCCAAAGTTTCATGGCGATCGGTTGAATGGTTTAGTAATGCATAAAGGACACACACACACACACACACACATATACACACATACATTCATTTTTATATATATAGATAAGTAAGTAAATAATTAATTATAAATTTATACATTAAAATAGCTGAACCTTATAATTACTCTTGGTAATAACCACATGCAATCGCGGGCATAGCGACGTATCGATTTTCTCGCCATCGGTTATCTCAATTACAATGACACAGATATAACGATACATTTTATTCAATTTTGTGGTTTTTAAATTATTAATGAATCGCTTAATTATGTGAGTATTCGCTAAATAGTTACAATAATTATAATTCGAAGTCCGGATTATGTCGAGATTTGGATCTCTCGGTATATTACCTATGATAAATGTCTCTGAAATGAATAGCTGGCGCACTTGTTGATGACTTCAAAAATACTCATTATTAGGGCAAAGCATTTAATGACCATAAAACAGAAAAAACATGTAAAAAAATGCATTTATGGTCTAAAAATTGTGGAAAAATGACCCAAAATAAAATAAAAATGACCAATAAATTTACGATTATTACTGATAAGTTTTTTTAAGTAGGCCTAATGAATTCTTCTTTCTTTCTCGTAGTTTAACCTCTCCCTTTTAGGATTTAAGCGACCCAAGCCGCCCGGGCCTTACAGGGCCGCGACCTGTCGGGAGAGGGATTATCTTTGGATCACAGACATACTTTTTTGACCAGACAAGGACATGGAGGGCCTCCCCGGATGAGTGATCAGCCCAATGCCGGGGCCACCTCCGAGACAACACGAACACATAGGACGAGACACACCATTCACACACACACTCACTCCAAACAAGGCGAGGATGGGATGAAGATGATAATGACGGCCAGATGATATCTGGGGACCACAAGGGCCTAAAGTTACCCGACATTTGTCTCAAAGGTGAGGAAAAAGCCCAGAAAAACCCCACCTAGGTAACTTGTCCCGACCAGGAATCGAACCCGGGCCCGCTGCGTGAGAGGATTGAACGCATGCCCTGAGCCACAGCGGTGAACTAGGCCTAATGAATTGCTAAAAGCAATTTAATGGATGACAGTGTGTTATATATGAATTTAGAATATAAAATACACTTATTTTATTACTGAAGTAGTAAGTAAATTTATGCTACTTGGACACCATTGGCGAAAAATAAATTCTTTCTGAACTGGCATGCCCATCAAATTGCAACTAGCAAATATATGCAACTTAAAAAGAAAGAAGAAATTATTTATACCTACAAGACAATTGTTTACAATAAACCTAAATAAAAATGAACTATGAACACTTAAATAACGATTGTCTGTTGTCTGAAAGTAACGATTTGTACATGGAAAAGCTCCTCTCTATTTCCAATGACCTAAAAATTGCCAAAAAAATGACTTATCTCTTGAAAATACGAAAAATTAGAAAATAAAGCAAAGAAATTCAAAAACACACTGCCCTTATTTAATAAATTATTTCATAATACACATTTGTATATATTCGAGCTACGGTATCTTTTAACCTTCATATAAAAGATGAAAAATCATGAAATGCCTTGTCCTAGTAATTATATTAGCTTTGGCAACTTAATATAGCTGACGTCCTTGTAAAGAGTTTATCTAACCGTGGCCTTGAATGAACATGCTGAGAACTTTCTGAACGTACCACGCTTCACATTTTCATGAATAAGAAAATAGCATTAGAAATACTAATACAAGGTTTATATGGTAGCGGTTAGCAATAATTCTGGGTTGTTATCTCTATCATGAAGCTATCTGGAACACTACATATATTAGCTTCTCTAATAATCATGAGCACATTAATGTGTTAATGTTAGGGGGACTGAAAGTCGTAACTTCACGAGCATTAACATAAATGCTGTCGAAGTCGGACAAAAGACATCTTCTTGCAAACTACAGCTTCTGTAGAAGCCAGTACTACAACCTAGAAATAAAGGTTCAATTAAAAAACTTTCTATTAATGGTACTCTAATAGTAAAATCCCTATAATATAAAGCCACATGGCTGACTGATTGACTCACTCACTCACTCACTCACTGACATTAATGTTTGCCCACTTCCAGATGAGCTAGAAACTTGAAATTTGGTACATATATAGCTTTTGGGCTGTAAGCCATAGGATAATTCCAAAAAGTTTATTTTTTTAAATGTTTAACCCTAAAAGCCCCCGAAAAGGGATCACTCACTGACATTAATGTTTGCCCACTTTCAGATGAGCTAGAAACTTGAAATTTGGTACACATATAGCTTTTAGGCAGTAAACCACAGGAAAATTCCAAAAAGTAAATATTTTTAATTTTTAGCCCTACAAACCCCCCGAAAAAGGGCTCACTCACTGACATTAATGTTTACCCACTTCCAGATGAGCTTGAAATTTGGTACACATATAGCCTAGCTTTTAGGCTGTAAACCACAGGAAAATTCCAAAAAGTAATTGTTTCTATTTTAGTCCTAAAAACCCACGAAAAAGGGCTCACTCACTGAGGGCTCAATTTGTTTGTCCACTTATAGAAGAGCTACAAACTTGAAATTTGGTACACATATAGCTTTTAGGCTGCAAACCACAGGAAAATTCCAAAAACCTTTTCCCGAGAACCTGAGCGAAGCTAGTATAAAATTTGATACACACTAGGCCTATGTATGTAAAATTCAGAAAATATAATTTTACATGTAGATAGTCATGAGTAGAGCCCAGATTTTTAGGCTTTTATTTTCGTGGACTAGCTCTTTTTAGGCTTTAAACAAACTATTTTAGCCGTCTTAATAAAACTAATATTAACACCGAAAATTGTATTATAATTTTCATGCAGTTATTCTAGTTTTTTTACGAAATAAACATACCCTATTACCCTTATACAGCACTCAATTCACTTCCGATCTACAAAAATAAGCACACTGACTATGTTTATTAAATATACTTCTCTGTCGTTGGTCGGCAAATTTTTATTTTAAAGATAAAACGACAATGGATTAGTTGCAGATTTCAAAGTATTGCAAAACTGCTCAAGTTTCATTTCCTGCGACGGCGAATCGGCACATTTTCGATTTACAAAGACAAGCGACAAAGCGACATATAAATTGTTAATTTCGGTGTGTTTTATAAATTTATTTTTATTATGTCTTTTCTCAAAATACACAATTTACAATTTATTGTTCCAAATTACACGAAAAATACATACAAAAGTTGATACACCACCCGAAGAAGTAGAGCTTGTGTTCAGGGGTGGTTCAGTTCAATATATTAGAAAAACTTATACTAAATAATTACTTAAAACAATACATAATTTGGAGAAGTATGACAAAATATTATGTATAAAAGGTTAGAACATGTTCTATTTACATTACAATACAAAGCTACGAGGTAATGCAATAATAAAAACAAAGAAATTAAGTACTATCCAAATTTTAAAGTTTAATATGAAAAACGTTATAACAGTAATAGTAGAAAACAAAAGTAATAATAATTACACATTCACATATTTATTTTTCTTTGCATTAAATGTAAAATGTATTTAAAAATCGTGTTTTTCTGCAAAAGTCCTCTTTATAGCCCCTAGTTTTTCAGCAAAAGTCCTCCTTAGCCCCTTTTAGGCCCTTCGGTCTGATTTAGCTCCTTTTAGGTTCCATAAGATTAAGCTAATATATTCGGAAGCAAGGGGGATGAAACGGAAAAATACGTTAAAGTGTTCTAATTAAGAAGCTGGGGAAAAAATAGGTTAAAACCTTCAAATCGGAACCCTAGTTATTAAACTGTGGCACGCGGTATGCGACATGCCTTCTCTTTCATCTGCATAACAAAAAAAAATAGAAACTTATTTCAAGAAAATCGTAAATATAGGAACTAATGCAAAGAGAAGCTAAGGTGATATTTCTTGCTGTCGCGGGCTCTGTATTGCCAACTCCCGCCCCCCAATTCATTTGTTTTGCACAAAGCATCACAGGTTTCGCTTGGGCGACTCCGCGAACCCCCTCCGCGAGTACAAATAGAAGCTACCCTCGCGCCCCTGGCATGTAAATAGCGAAATAACGAACCTGACTGACGGAACGCATCGCGGCTGTCATCTGTTTCCAAGGAATTCCACAAGAAGAGGAAATAATGAACTCAGCTTTTCTTCGGAACATAAAGGGGGCCATGGAATAATTTACTGTTAGTCAATAACTTATTAGAACGTGCGTTCGGTTGCAATGGACGACAGTCAATGTGTGAGACCACACGCGAGTTATGAATAAAAATGAACTTCTGGTTTTTAAGGACAAAACAGCTTTTACAATTTCAGCTACTGGTATTTGTAATGCTTTTGGCAAGGCATTCCATGATTTTTTTTTATGAAAGTTGAAAGATAGTTCGAATACAATCTTTTAATAATTAATTAATTAAATAAGAGCAAATTTATTTTGGCACTATTTTTCATGTTTCGTCTTTTCCAAGACATAGCCTACGTCATTTTTGGCATTTTAAAATTATATGGATGTGAGACATGGCCCCTTACATAATCTGGGAGTGTTCGAAAACAGGGGGCTTAGGAAAATATTTGGGCCTAAGAGAGATGAAAACTGCATAACGACGAGCTTCATAACCTGTACTCTTCACCAAATATAATAAGGGTAATTAAATCACGGAGGATGAAATGGGGGAGGAAAGACATATCTCAAAAGTATTGACTGGAAGACCCGAAAGGAAGACCTAGACGTAGGTGGGAGGACAATATTAATATAGATTTAAGGGAAGTAGGATTTGCGAGGGATGGTTTGATGAAGTTAGCAGAGAATAGGGTTGAATGGCGGGCACAGGTAAGCGCGGCAATGAACCTTCGGGTTCCATAAAATACATAATATTCCTTTGGCTTGCTTAAGAATCGTCTATTGCCATTGAGTAGGCCTAAGTAAGTAAGATAAATCTCAAGAAATTGACTGGGAGACCCAAAGGGAAAAGACCACTTGGAAGACCTAGACGTAGGTGGGAGGACAATATTAGTATAGCTTTAAGGGATGGTTTGATGGAATTAGTACAGAATAGGGTTGAATAGCGGGCTCAGATAAGCCCGGCAATGAACCTTCGGGTTCCATAAAATAGATGATATTCCTTTTCCTTGCTTAGGAATCGTCTATTGTCATTGAGTAAGTAAGAAAGCCCCTGATTTATAAATGGGCAGATTGTGCGTTTGACCAAGATGGTAAACTTAGAAAGGGCTGGAGATTTTTTTTTTCCTAACTGGGAGGAAACGTTGAAGTGGCGAAATTTTCGTACGTGTTTCAAGGTGTTTATATAAGACATTAGATTCTGAAAGTAATACGGAGTGAGCATTCACCATCGCAATAAAAGCAATTAGTATGACATATATTGCGTTTCTCTCACGTAATCATATGGAGATTAAACTCCAATTGGAAAGACGCCAGACTTCTGGGAAAATGAGCTTCATGGCCATAATAATGCATTATATTGAGAATTACACCCGTGTTCCAGGAAAATGATAGCTATTCTCCAAGTAAACCAACTGCATACGTGGTACTACTTTTTCCACCCGTACCGTACGCACTGTATGTATTATATTCAACAAGAAATTGTAAAATATTTTTATTCTCAATCCACCCTACAGCCCGGACTTCGCTCCCAGTGATTTCCATCTTTTCCTACACCTCACGAAATGTCAAATAATTACAGAGAGGCGAAGGTGGTTGTCATACAGTGGTTCAAAACCCTGGCGGCAGACTTGTACGACACAGGTATTCAAACGTTGGTTCTGCGGTGTGATAATTGTTTCAATTCCGGTGGCGAAAATGTTGGAAAATAGCTGCACACTTGCTGTATCTATTACAGTATTAATGTCATTAAATTGTGTTTTGTTTCCGTTAATGGTATGTGGGAAAGTTATTTTATGGACACGCCAAGTAATATAATAATAATAATAATAATAATAATAATAATAATAATAATAATAATAATAATAATAATAATAATAATAATAATAATATTATAATTAGATAAACTGATGTAACAAAGTGGCAGAATTCTTTTGTTTAATCAGTGATAATTGCAATTATGATATGCAGAAAATAAGTTATTTTTTTAATCTATCTCCGAGTTAAGCTCCAGATCGATTCATAAAGAAGGGCTTGCGGAAGAACAAAGGTCTAAAGTGAGATACTTAACCTTAATTCGAACTCGCTCAGTTTAACAATCTAGTTTGATAAGCTATGAAAAGGATTAGTATTATTTGTCATAGCTAACTGTATTGCGATATCCAAAGCCGTATATGAACACTGTAAAGCAATATGTTGTCATGGTAACTGATTTCCATTTGATAAACTCTTTCTAATATATTACCATAAAATAGGCACTAAATAGGGCTTTACTCCGGTACCGATCAACTGATTTGGTCCAATATCAATAGGCTTCTTGCGATGGACGTTATAAACGCGTACACCAAGTTTCATGAAAATCTGATAACGCTCGTATCGTTATGAGTTACCGCTCGTACAGTCACACGGACAGATTGACGGACGGACAGACATTTTCCCGTCCCCCACACAATCTCATAAAGTACCATACTGGCACTTAATAATAATAATAATAATAATAATAATAATAATAATAATAATAATAATATAACTATGACTAAAGATATTTCGTGTTAGCTGACTCCACCAGAATATAGGCCATTACTGTGTGAAGAGCAGAAGCTTCCGCTATTTAAGCCCAAGAACGCAGATAAATTAGTGGCTCAATAACCGGGCGTATGATACAAAGTAATTAGTATTTTCAGCGACTGGCTTCCATCAATTGGCCCAATTATCGGGCGCCAGCCCTTTTTTTTTTTTTTTTTACAATTAAACTTATTTTTATTTTTATTTGCGACGGCTGTTATCAGGGATCAGGACATACAATTAGCAGGGCCCTCAGGCGGTGTGTCTGTGAACTTCGCGACCTCCCAAGTGGATGTAATTAATACAGCAGCGCTCCAGGCGGTCACATTACAAATTAACTTGTTAAGGACTGCTCTTCAATACATAGTGACAGTGTTTTGTTTATCTCCCATGTCTTCCCCACGTGTGTTGCCAAGGTAACCGATACCAGGAGGCAGTGAATCTAACTGAAGTGAGAATTCCATAAGGTACAGTGTACAGAAAGTCTTATACAGGCCATGAAGGCCCAGAGGGTTCCAGGGGGTTGAGGCTCCCAGATTTTAGATATTCGGAATGTGAAGGTGATATGGTTGTCAGCCTTACGCACCCACCGCATTTACTCCATTTACTTTATTTACACTGTCGTCATGAGAACTGTACATGGAATTTGATTTGGATTTGATAAATCAGTGTAAAAAGGTATTAAGTATTCTCAAAAACATTTGATGTTTGGCATTTAAAATAAAAAACATTCAAAATCCTTTCTTAGTGTGCACTTACATTATGAAAAGAAGGTGCTGTCAAAATTCCAAGTCTCTACCTATTATAGTTTGGGCTCTACGTTGATTCTCTGTCAGTCATTAAATCAGGACAAAGCCTCTCGGCGTCGCTCGGGTTTTGTATTTTGTAATTAGAAATTAACTTACGAAGAACTTTCGATTTTCAAATTCTAGGTCCTTATATACATAATACAGCAAATTAATTATATCGATAGCTTCTCTAATTTGTCAAAGTCCCGTATCATTTATTTCCAAAGCTACCTGTGACCACTGCCAACAATAGAATGTCGTCATGAGAACTGTGATTTGGATTTAATAATTCTGTGTAAAAAAGGATTAAGTATTCTCAAAAACATTTAATTTTTGGCATTTAAAATAAAAATTTTGCAAAATCCTTTCTTAGTGAGCACTTACATTATGAAAAGAAGGTGCTGTCAAAATTCCAACTTTTTACCTATTATAATTTAGGCTCTAGGTTGATTCTCTGTCAGACAGTCATTCATTCATTAAGTCAGGACAAGGCCTCTTATATATATAGACAGATTGGTCAAAATTGAAAGAAAGACGCATGGCTTTATCACTTGGGTTACCAAAGGTGAGAGAGTTCGTACATCAACCATAGACAGAATAATGACAATCGGCCTCCGATTGACGACTCTTGTTGTGGTCATGACAACGGTAGAGGAAGTCGTGTGAGTGTGGTATCGAGGTCATTCGCTTCCCAGCACTAGACCTACTTGATCGTAAATTCCAATTAAGTTTTTGTTAATATTAATAAATGTGAAGACAGACGTGCCTCCAAGCTTGAGTCGGTAAAGTGTGGGCCGCAAACCCCCTCACAACTCATTAACTGGCCACTGTTTCATGTGCCATTTATCAGAGTCATCCCTGGGCCCTGTTTCATATAACTTGCTAATAATATTAGTTAATAATATTAGAACTCATAATATTATTTATTAGTTATCAAAATCTTGTTTCATAGAGATATGAACACTACTTATAAAATCTCTTCACTAAAATTATTAGTTCATTAGTCAGCTGATTGATTTGGAGGTTATGTCTGAATTGTTGTTTGTGTTTTTTTCCTTCTTATTCTTTTTGTCAATATTATTTCAAAGCAGCACGGCCTACATATATCTTCATAATAAGTAGCTCTAAGAAATGAATAAATCTACAAGGCACTTATTCAAGATAGCAGTAGGCTTAAGTACTAAAATCTAACCTCAAATCCTAAAAACTTAGGACAAAAATTCCTTTGATAGCATATGTAAGCTTTTTCTAAATTGATAATTAAATCAGAGTGATTCATTTTCCACAAATTTAAGATCACGAAATCTGAATTACATGGGTTTGTGAATAAGTTATTGGTCCAAAAACAGTTACAGAAAAACATCTAATATTATCAGTAAACAATTATAGAAAAACACCTAGTATTATCAGTAAACACTTATAGAAAAAATATTATATTATCAGTAAACACTTATAGAAAAACACCTAATATTATCAGTATACATTTATAGATAAACACCTAATATTAACACTTATAGAAAAACGCCTAATTATTATCAGTAAACTCTTATAGAAAAACACCTAATATTATCAGTAAACACTTATAGAAAAACACCTAATATTATCAGTAAACACTTACAGAAAAACGCCTAATATTATCAGTAAACACTTATAGAAAAACACCTAATATTATCAGTAAACACTTATAGAAAAACACCTAATATTATCAGTAAACACTTATAGAAAAACACCTAATATTATCATTGTATTAGTTCTGCAGTCTAAGAAACAGTTTACTAATAATTTTAGCAATATTTACTAATAATTTGGAGCCATTAACTCATGACTAATATTATTAGAAAACATTTATGTCAAACGGAAGACTAATATGTATTCCCTTATAATATGAAACAGGGCCCTGGGATCGCTTTTAAAAAATATATCGCTAATAATATTACTTACTAAAAATAACAATAACTCAAAAACTATTTGACATAAAAGGCTGAAGCTTGAGAGAGTACAAGAACACACTAGAGGACCACATATACCAAAGATCAAGTCTCTGGTCCAAAAACTATGGCAAATCAGTGTTCTTAATAGGTTAGTACCGGTACTATTTAATCGTATTTTAATTCTAGCCTATATATAAATGTCATCTTGGATTCAAGTGAGATATTTTATTTATTTTTCACTCGCTTTTACATATAACTGATTAACATAATTCAAATCTCACACTTTTAAATAAAATGTTAAATAGGCCTACTGGAACATTTCAAAATACATCTATCACAATATGGTATAAAGTGATACAAGTGCCGTAAGCGATGCATACGGATCGAGGAAAGAGTTTGAAAAAACGAGGCGCTTGCGCCCAATTTTTTCGATTTCCAAGATCCGTTATGCGCTTACGGCACGAGTATTGCATGCTATTTTTTGCACGATGATTATTTATATAAATTCAATTATATTAATTGAGATATTAGATGAAAATATTATGTATATACATTATTGAAGATAGTTGTTATATTTCAGAAAGTGATTCGCATGTGTTGGTTGTTATGGGAACCGAATATTTGTCCTGTTAAAGCCGCCACAAACTAGGGGGCCTTGGTTCCGGTCTCCCATAAAGGCTTGTATTATGATGATTTTACTTACGGCACTTGTGCTTTTTGTAATTTTTACCGCACGGAGATTTCTTTTGTTTTCATAGCAAGCAGATTGCGTGCGGGAATGTCAACTTACGATCCACGGCAACAATATTTGTAAGTAACCACTAAATAGTTACGTCGTGCAAAAAACAAATTATTCTAACTCCACACCAAGTTCAGGTTCATGTTAAACTGTAGCATTTCAAAATACATTAGGTAAATGTAGTTATTCATTTACTGAAAACTAATTGTATAAATGTGCAAACACAATGAAACCAGTTACACAAACAAGAATATAGAATGCACAAAGAAAACACACTTATCACTCGGTTACAGTTAATGCAATTGTGATATCGAAGCTGTTGATGCATGCGTTGCCATTCCAGTGACACACTGAGGGATGTAAGGGATGTAGTGTTTTGTTTAAGGGACGGAATCAGGCCTGACCGAGCGAGTTGTCGAATTGCGTGACCCTAAACACAGGACCCGTGGTTTCAGATACTTATCAAGTTTGGAATAAATTACTTCTCCAAGAAATACCAATGCTCCTAAAACACATCCCATAAGCAGTAAATAGAACGAAACTTTCATATGTGACAAAGTGAAAATGAAATAGTCATTTTCAGGAGAAAATTCAATATTATGATAGTCATACATTTTCCGTTTTTGTGAATAAACCTCTTCTCTTATTTTGAAAATTAAATTCTTTTGAAATCTCTCCAATAGTCCGGTATCCCGCAAATGACGTAGCAGATCATTGATAGGTTTAAAGAACACACTATCTGTATTCAAAACAAACACGTGTGTAGTAGGCATTGTTAGGTCTCGGACGGTACACAATTTCTTTCCAGGCAACAAGACTTTAATCGCTTCAGCTTGGAGGTCATTAGCAAGTATACTAAGGTTTTCTACCTCATTTGAAGTTAATAGCATTGCTTGAATTCTATCTATGCTATATTTTGTTTGACCCCAGTTTTTCGCTACCTGGTAGTATTGTAAAGATTCACAAAACTTCTTATATTCTCTTAACCAACACCAATGTACGAGTGAATCTTCATTTGCACAGCGGCGGAGTCCACTTCTGTTGAACTCTCCGAGTGTATTGATCTCTTGAGCTTTACCTGGGTCTACTAAGTAAGTCGTGAAATGGGCCTGGAAAATTGTGCTCACAGCAAATGAATAGATTAACCAAGACAGGAAAAACACTCTAAGTCGTGTGCCATCCGGCATTGTAGAGACCCCGACAGACAGGAAGGCCGCCCACAGATTGCAGAACCCTGATGGCGTATCTTGTGACACTAATCCAGCTGGAAAGTGAATTTCTATCCAGTGTATACACCAGTCAGTCAACCCAGCTAACAAAAATGTTAGACTCATGATGAACCAAACCGGAAAAGTGAAGACCTCATAAAACTTACCCTGTCTAGGATTCAACTTCGGACAGGGGATATACCATCTCAACTTTGTGTGTATATGTGGGGTGGGGTAGGAGTGTGTTTTGCCAAACAGTCCTGTTGTTAAACTATCCAGAATCAAGGAACCATATCCGATATCAAGATATTCGAAATGGAAGTCATCAACTGTTTTAGTCAAAACAGGAGTTACATTTAGCAAACTGAATATCTGGTCCATAATGTATTTTTCTATCATCGTTATTGCAGTATCAAATTGCTTAAATTCTCCAACGACAATTGGGCATCCATCAAAATGCTTAGGTTTTTTGTTAGGAAATAATGTTGCATTGTTTTGAAATCTTCCTTCCGTATCCTCTATCCAAGTGTCTATACTCACTGGATGATTGAAGCTGCCACATATCTCCGGAAACCTGTATGGGAACCAAGTGTAAACATCTATGTGTGCACCAATGTTTTTTCTCCTTCGTTTAGGCACCAGAAATATGTTATTTCCGAAGCCAGAAAATCGTTTTAGTAGAATTGAAACATGTTTTAGAAGCTCAGTCTTATCCATGACATTAAGAACAATAGTAACAAATTTCTTGTGTAACGATTTAACCCCTTCTAACATAATCATCTGATCAGCGTAAGTCACCACACCTTGTATATCGTTTTTTACTCGCCAGATAAATAAAACACACTGAAATGCTTCAGGATATGACTTTGGAGTTTTGTATTTACTTTTGGAATCTGGATCACTGTAGTTAGTTTCCAATAAGATGAGTTGCCATTTCATGTCATCGCTGAGTGTTTCTGCCAAATTATCGATGACGCGTTGATAATTTCTCTTCGGCGGTTTGAATCCTATTTGACGTCTTCCAACCTTCGGCGCGTATGCTTCATTTAAGGAAGGGAATGTAATGTAGACAGGTCTGTCCGGTGTGAAGTTGTTGGTTATGATATTCTTCAAACAAAGAACAATATGGCGTTGTTCAGTTAACAGGACGTCAGAATTTACTGTAGCCAGGATGAGAATTAGTGCCAACACTGCCCACGTTACCTTCATTGTGAGATGTACCTGTTGAAACGAATATACCAGAGAATGTAGCAATCGTAGAGGTACATACACCGCTAGTCTGTTGCATAAAAAATCGCCGTGGTTGCTACAAGTCTACAAGGAGTATTCCTTGCTGTATTTTAGCAAAGCCAGTTTCATTATATTAATTCTCTGGTCATGAATCAACTTTACCAGAGTAGTTTTAGAGTACTAAGAGAGTACGTAATGCATTCTGTGCGGCTGCAGTCAAGTTTCCTCCTTGGGCTGACTAGCAACTTACGAACTAAAGCTGGATGTTTAAAAATTAAGATGTTATGTTATTATTTCCTAACTATGTTAATATTCTCGAACTTTCTAGATGGATCACTGCCAGGACTAAACACAACGGTTCCTGTGTTTTACCAGTAAATAATTGTAAAGTGTAAATGCTGTAAGCCTGTATTTCAGAGTGCTTACATCCAAACAAACACAGCCAACAAATGAACTCTGAATATTTTCACAATGTTATGGCCTTTATTTGCGACATAATGACTTTGTGATCGATTCGTTAAGAAAGAAATAACTCAGACTTAATATGTGCTGGTCTCTGTGTTTATGCATATGGAAAAATCCACACTGTATGTAGATTATTCTGCAAATTACCGGTACAAAAGTCGTTATGTTATTATTTCCCCGCGAATAAATTGCATGAATATTAAATATATTCCTTAGGTAGCAGTCATTAATATAAATTAGCTAGAAACAATGTTTTGCGTTATCTTACATTAAGCATAATTATATTCCTGGAAATAACAGAATCCAGTCATTTTCACAAGTAATATAATATTTCCTTGGAAGTTCTATTAAATTTGTTCACATTCTGTTAACACTATCTGGTTACCAGAATCCGAATGAAATTGAGAATATGTCCAACATACTTTTGGTACGTTCCTTCTCCTCTATGTAGGCCTAACTCTGGTAGACTTTGTTGATGATTTGCAGTAGCACCGCTGTATCAGATGAACTTTCTGAGCATTAGAATTAAGGATATGCGGATTTAAGTCCCTGGTAAACCATCATCAGTCCCTTAATATTTATGAGACGTTCAAACATGCGAACTGGCTGCGTACGTTTAAGATACTCTTATATCATACAAACTTCCTATATTAACTACAATCGTATAATGGAATTTATCAATAATGGGTACCCAGGCAAGGCCCATTTGCCTCATAATTTTGAGTATGATTTTGAGGTGTCATAAATGTCCGTTTGAGATGGTTATAAAGGGTGGTTCAAAAAGAGCGCCGGTTTTGAAACGGCTGGTAAATTTCTGTTTGTCGGTTGGTGACATTGTTTTGTTTCGTTTCTATTTCCAGGAACATCCCGATTGATGATGCAGTTGGAATTTCTCGCATTCCGTGTCTAACCATGAAGCAGTTCACTTATGAGCAACGTATGCTAATCGTGAAAACATTTTATCAGAATGGAGAAAGTTATGCAGCATCTGTCAGGTGACTTTGCGCGATTCAAGGGCGTAATGAACCACCGAATGAATCTACAGTTCACAGATTTATGAAGAAGTTCTTTGAGACAGGTTCAACAGTAAACCTCGGAAGTCCTGGTCGATTTAGTCGAAGTGAGCAGAACATTGCGGTGGTTCGTGACAGTGTGGCTGTTAGCCCAATGAAATCAATTTGTTGCCGTTCCCAACAATTGGGATTAAGATGTTCTTCAGTACGGAGAATCTCCATTACCACCCCTATAAATTCAGTTGATCCATGAGAAGTTCCCAGATCGCCTCATTTCGAGCAATGCTGAACATGAATGGCCACCAAGGTCATGTGACTTAACGCCTTTTTTCTTTGGGGCCATCTTAAGTCATTGGTGTATGCCAATAAACCACAAAACATCCATGACTTGAAGGAGGAAATTCAATGAGTTGTTGGCGAAATGGAAGTGGAAACTTGTTGTGCAGTCTTAGTGAATAATTTCATGGACAGAGTTCTCGCATGCCAGCGCGGTAGAGGAGGTCATATGCCCGACTTAATTTTTCATACATGAAATGGGAAGGTTAGATGAACATGTTCATGTATTTTGTTTATGTTTCTGGTAAAATAAATGTCTTAATTTCATTTATCAAAACCAGCGCTCTTTTTGAACCACCCTGTCTATTGTTGTTGCCGAGAAGACAGCCTATTGTAATTTTGTATCTCCCATTTCTTGCTCCAAAATTTAATCTTATGAGGTCAAAGTGTCCTTTTGTAAGTATTTGGATACATTTTAACAAACTAATGTATTTTAAGAACATCTTCCGGGCTGTTGAACCGTGGTCTTGGCTTAAAACTGCCTGACGTTTCGCCCTTTACTGTGATGGGCATCTTCATAGGTGCTCAAGTCACTAGTTGGTGCCGACTTTGCTAGTTGACTTGTAAACTTCAATTCAGGGAGTTTACATCCAAACAATACAGCCAACAAAAGAACTCTGAATATTTTCATAACTTTTTGACCTGGATTTGTGGCATAATGACTTTGAGATCGATTCGTTAAGAAAGAAGTAATACCACAGCCTTAATATGAATTGATTTCTTTTTTTTATGCGAAGTCAATACTGTGTGTATATATTTTTCAAATTACAAAAGTCGTTCCCACGAATAAATTGCATGACTATTAAATATATTCCTAAGGTAGCACTCATTAATATAAATAAGCTAGAAACAATGTTTTGCGTTATCTTACATTATGTATAATTATATTCCTGGAAACAACAGAATTCAGTTATTATATACAAGTTGTATAATGTTCCTTTAAAACTTCTATGAAAATTTTTTCACATTTGGTTAACAGTAGTCCTATCTGGTTACCGGAATCGGAATAGAATTGAGAATATCTGCAACATACTTTTGGAACGTTGCTCCTTCCTATACGTTGTAGGCAATAGGTACCCATTATCATAGCTTATACGGTAGGGTGTTTAGCAATTGTTGTTGTTGCCAAGAAGACAGCCTATTGTTATTTTGTATCTCCTATTTGTTGCTTCAAAATTTAATCATCTTAGATCAAAGAGTACTTTTATGTAATAATTTTGAAATTTTTTGGGGAACTATTATTCGGGTTGCGGCTCGTCTTTTCTAAGAGGAATATTCCAACATTTGTTGCAAGGCCTTGGAAAACTGCAAAAAAACCTTGGCAGAATACCTTGACTTTAGTGATTAAGCAACAGGACCAATGTTATGTTTTGTGATGCATGTTGACCCGTCATTTGTACATGTTAAATGTTAACTGTTTGAAGTGCCATGTATCAGATTCATCCCTGGGCCCTGTTTCACAGAACTTGCTAGTATTATTAGAACTCATATTATTCATTAGTTACCAAAATCTTGTTTCATAGAGATATGTATGAAAACTACTCATAAAATCTCTTCACTAATATTATTAGTTCATTAGTCATCAAATTGCGTTGGAGGTTATGTCTGAATTGAATGTGTATTTTCCCTTCTTAGTCTTTTTGTCAATATTATTTCAAGGCAGCACGGTCTACATATATCTTCATAATAATTATCTCTAAAAAATGAATTAATCAGCCAGCAGTAGACTTATGTACTAAAATCTAACCTCAAATCCGAAATACTTTTTATGACAAAAATTCCTTTGATGGCGTATGTAAGCTTTTCCTAAATTGATAAATAAATTAGAGTGATTCATTTTCCACAGTTTTAAGTTCACGAAATCTGAATTGCATGGATTTGCGACATAATGACTGAGATCGATTCGTTAAGAAAGAAGTAATTCCACAGGCTTAATACGAATTGATTTCTGTGTTTATGCGAAGTTCACACTGTGTGTAGATATTTTGCAAATTACGGAAGTCGTTATGTTATTATTTCCCGCGAATAAATTGCATCAATATTAATTATATTCCTAAGGTAACACTCGTTAATATAAATAAGCTAGAAACAATGTTTTGCGTTATCTTACATTATACATAATTATATTCCTGTGAACAACAGAATTCAGTTATTATTTACAAGTTGTATAATGTTCCTTTAAAACTTCTATGAAATTTATTCACATTTGGTAACAGTAGTCCTATCTGCTTACCGGAGTCGGAATAGAATTGAGAATATCTGCAACATACTTTTGGAACGTTGCTTCTTCCTATACGTAGTATGCAATTGGTACCCATTATCATAGCTTATACGGTAGGGTGTTTACCAATGCTCCTGTCTATTGTTGTTGCCAAGAAGGCAGCCTATTGTTATTTTGTATCTCCTATTTGTTGCTCCAAAATTAATTCATACTAGATCAAAGAGTACTTCTATATAATAATTTTGAAATTTGAGGGGGATTATTATGCGGGTTGTGGCTTGTCGTTTGCAAGGCCTTGGAAAACCGCAAAAAACCTTGGTAGAATAGCTTGACTTTCGGGATTAAGCAATAGGACCAATGTTATTTTTTGTGATGCATGTTGACTCGTCTTTTGTACATGTAAATGTTAACTGTTTCAAGTGTCATGTATCAGTCATCCCTGGGTCCTGTTTCACAGAACTTGCTAATAATATTAGAACTCATAATATTATTCATTAGTTATCAAAATCTTGTTTCATTGAGATATGTATGAAAACTTCTCATAAAATCTCGTTACTAATATTATTAGTTCATTAGTCATCTAATTGGTTTTGGAGGTTATGTCTGAACTGTATGTGTATTTTCCCTTCTTAGTCTTTTTGTCAATATTATTTCAAGGCAGCACGGCCTACATATATCTTCATAATAACTAGCTCTAAGAAATGAATAAATCTGCCAGGCACTTATTCAAGATAGCAGTAGGCGTATGTACTAAAATCTAACCTCAAATCCTAAATACTTATTATGACAAAAATTCTTTTGATAAGGTATGTAAGCTTTTCCTAAATTGATAGATAAATCAGAGTGATTAATTTCCCACAATTTTATGTTCACGAAATCTGAAATACATGGATTTGTGAATAAGTTATGGGTTCAAAAACAATTATAGAATAACACCTAATATTACCAGTAAATTTTATTAATTCTGCAGTCTATGAAACAGTTTACCACTAATATTAACAATATTTACTAGTAATTTTGAGCCTTGACCTCATAATTAATATTATTAGAAAATATTCTTATGGAACAGAAGACTACTAATAAATAACAACTAATATTATTATGTATTTCCTAATAATAAGAGAGTAAAATTTCTATGAAACAGGGTCCTGGGATCGCTTTCATATATGTAGTTAATAATGTTACTTACTAAAATTAGCAATAACTCAAAAACTATTTCAGATAAAAGGCTGAAACTTGAGAGAGTGCATGAATACACTATACCAAAGACCACATATATCAAAGATCAAGTCGCTAGTGCCAAAGCTATGGAAATTAGTATTTCGGTATAGTCATCCCTTAATAGGTTAGTTAGTACTACTTAATCAAATTTAAATTACGTACATAGTTTTATTTATTATTTTCACTCGCTATTACATAGTGATTAATCAAATTCAAATCTCACTCTTTCAAATAAAATGTTAAATACAGTTACATTTAAAAATACATCAATCACAATAAACAAATTATTCAAACACCACACCACCTGAAGGTTAGACTGAACGAATGTTATTTGTTCAAGATGTAAAGTCTTGCCTAACTTTAGCCTAACTTCTTGTAGCCTAACTTCTTGTAACTATACGTTTTTCTCTTTAGTTTTAGTTAGTATAATTTTAAATGTCTAAGGCTATAATCCTAATTATTTTCTTTAATATTTTTATATTTTGTAATTTAATTTTGTAATTAAATTTTGTAATTAAATTTTGTAATTTTATTTTGTAATTTAATGTTTTATAGCACTCTAGTTTATAAATTATAACTATGTTTAGTTCTTGGTATTTAAGTATTAAGTATTAATTAATTATCTGTAATATTATGTATTTGTGTTATGTAATAGTAATGCATTTTTTTTACTGGTAGAGCGGAAGAGAAGGCCAAATGGCTTTAGCTCTGCCAGAATAAATAAAGAGAATAATAATAATAATAATAATAATAATAATAATAATAATAATAATAATAATAAAGTCAATTTAACGCTTACAAGTCAAAGCAATTACGAAAACCAAGATATAATTTTCATGCACTTTTGAAATACGAGACTTTCCCCTTACAAAATTTGTCAATGAGAAATTAGGGGACTAGTTATAATTTCCTTATTTTTCTACCTTCTCTGTAATTAAAACAGTTATTTATGAAACAAGTGGTAAAAGAGAGAATTTATTTTACGAGTAGGTATACTTGCTAAACGAGCTACTGTAGGCACGGGTAGCAATCCTACGAGCAAAATAAATTAATTTTACCATGTGAATCATAACCTAATTCGTATATTTGTGAAATAATTGATTATAGATTTATTGTAATCACTTACGTCCATCTACCGACGAGTTGAATAGAAACACGTGCAGAGGGAGGTAAATGTAGTTATTGATTTTCTGACAACATATTACCTAAGCAAATCACAGTGAAACCAGTAACGCAAACAAGAATATACAATATACACAAAGAAAACACACTTATCACTTGGTTACAGTTAATGCAATTGTTGTTTAGATATTCCCTGTGATGGTGCCATTCCAGTGATCAATTATCCACTTCAAATAAAGTACAAGACTGTAAACACAAGGAATGGTGTCGACAACGCCCTTGCACCACCAACTGTGACATTTTTGCGAACGTCATGAATATTTCAACATTTAAAAGGGCTTAACGATTTTAACATTTTAAATTTGTATTAAACTGTGTGTTTTTTTAGTAAGCATATGTAGCTGGTAGAGCTAGGTAATGTACGCTTTACCCTATCAGTTCGGGTAAAACAAGAATTATAAGCAAAATTTCCTTCACTTGGAGCTTTATCCGGGTAAAGGGCTATCTACCCTCATGCCTCTGGGTAAAGCTGGTTTCTTGTTTTATTAGGGGGTTTTGACATGCGCAAAATGGTTACGTTAGGTTAATTCCAAGTGTCATTCAATCGCTATCTGTTGAAACAAGTGACCTACAACCAAAATTTGTTACAATGTTTTTCCTTTTAAGCTCTGGTGCTAAGCTTTAATTTCGCGTGCTTTATGTTAGAACTTCTACTTTTAATTTAAGCTGTTCAACTTTTTTTTTTTTTAACTCCAGTTTCCTTTCCATTCTTGCAAATGTAATTGAAGAACCCACATTTAAACTCCCGATTTTTCAATATTCTCATCCGTGATTTTCAAAGTTCTGGTTCTCTCATCTAGAAAGGCAGTCAGTGAGCTAAACTGTAAGGGATGTAAGGGATGTAGTGTTTTGTTTAAGGGACGGTATCAGGCCTCACCGAGTGAGTTCGTGAAATTGTCGAATTGCATGACCCTAAACACAGTACCCATGGTTTCAGATACTTATCAAATTTGGAATAAATTACTTCTCCAAGAAATACCAATGCTCCTAAAACACATCCCATAAGCAGTAAATAGAACGAAACTTTCATATGTGACAAACTGAAAACGAAATAGTCATGTTCAGCAGAAAGTTCTATGTTAAGATAGTCATAATGATCCCGGATACTTGAATAATATCCTCCAGTTGTTTTGAAAATGTAATTCTTTTGAAATCTCTCTAATAGTCCGGTGTCCCGTAATTGTCGTAGCAGGTCATTGATAGGTTCAAAGTATAAATTATCTATAGTCATAGCGAATGCGAATGTAGAAGGCACTGTTAGATCTCTAACAGAACATAGTTTGTATCCCGGCATTAGCAGGGCTTTGAACATCTCAGTTTGTAAGTCATAAGCAAGTATGCTGATATTTTGTAACTTAGCTGAAAATAGAAACATTTTTTGAATTTCATCTAACTCAGGATGTGTTGTGCTATTCAGTAATTTCTTAAATTCAGAGTTCATTCGGTGGTATTTTACAGATTCACAAAACTCAGTATAGTCTGAAAACGAACACCAATGTACAAACGTACCATGCTCTGCAAAATAATCGAAACCACTTTTGTTGAATTCTTCAAGCGTACTGATCTCTTGAGTTTTACCAGGGTCTACTAAGTAAGTTGTGAAAAATGCCTGGAAAATTGTGCTCACAGCAAATGAGTAGATAACCCAAGACAGAAAAAAAACCCTAAGCCGTGTGCCACTCGGCAATGTAGTTACCCCGACAGACAGAAAGGCCGCCCACAGATTGCAGAACCCTGATGACATATCATGTGAGACTAATCCAGCTGCAAAGTTGATTTCTATCCAGTGTATACACCAGTCAGTCAACCCAGCTAAGAGAAAAGCTAGACTCATGATGAACCAAACCGGCAAAGTGAAGACCTCAAAAAACTTACCCTGTCTTGGATTCGACTTCGGACAGGGTACAAACCATTTCAAATTTTGATGTATATGTGGATAGGTGGATTTTTTAAAAAATGATTCTGAGGCTGAAGTATCTTGTAGATACATGGAGCCATATCCAATATCATTAGGTCTATAGGTGACACTTGCGTTATTAACCATTTCCCACGTAACAGGAGTTACATTTAGTAAACTGAAGATCTGGTCCAAAATGTATTCTTCTATCTTTGTTATTGTAGTTTGATATAGCTTAAATTTGGTAACTACAATTGGGCATCCGCCAAAATGTTTAGGTACTTTGTTAGAGAACATTGTTGCATTATTTTGAAATCTTCCCACGGTATCCTGCATCCAAATGTCTATGATCACCGGATGATTGTAGCTGCCACATATCTCCGGAAACCTGTATGGGAACCAAGTGTAAACATCAATGTGTGCTTCAATGTTTCTTCTTCTTCGTCGAGTCATAAGAAATATGGTAGTTGTGAGGACAGAAAGCGGTGCTAGTATATTTGCAACTGATGGTAAAAACTCTGACTTACTCATGATATCAAGAACAACACACACGTGTTTCATGAATAACGATTTCTTCGGTTCTATCATTATCAACTGATCAGCGTAAGTAATCTCTCCATATATATCGTTTTTTGATTGCCAGATAAATGAAACACACTGAACTGCTGTAGGATATGAATCCGGTAAAGAGTAATTAAAAAGAACAACTGGACCAATGTGTTGATTCTGTAATAAGATCAGCTGCCATTTCATGTCTTCGTTGAGAGTTTCTGCTAAGGCATCGATGACGCGTTGATAGTTTCTCTTCGACGGTTTGAATGCTAGTTGACGCCTGACTGTGTTCGGCGCGTATTCTTCATTTAACGAAGGGAATGTAATGTAGACAGGTTTGTCCGGTGTGAAGTTATTGGTTATGATATTCTTCAAACAAAGAACAATATGGCGTTGTTCTGTTTGCAGGACGTCAGAATTTACTGCAGCCAGGATGAGAATTAGTGCCAACGCTGCCCACGTTACCTTCATGGTGAGATGTACCTGTTGAAATGAGTATACTGGAGGCTGTAGCAGTAATAGAGGTATATACACCGCTAGTCTGTTGTATAAAAATCACCGTGGTTGTAACATGTCTACAAGGAGTATTCCCCGCTGTATTTTATCAAAGTCAGTTTCATTATATTAATTCTCTGGTCATGAATCAACTTTACCAGAGTAGTTTTAGAGTACTAAGAGAGTACCTATGCACTCTGTGCGGCTGCAGTCAAGTTTCCTCCTTGGGCTGGCTAGCAACTTAAAAACCAAGGCTAAATGCTTAAAAATTAAATTGTTATGCCATAATTGCATAATTATGTTATATTCCAGAACTTTCTAGGTGGACATCTGCCAGGACTAAAAACAACGGTAGGCTACCTGTGTTTTTATCAGTAAATAAATGTAAACTGTAAACGCTGTAAGCCTTTATTTCAGAGAGTTTACATCCAAACAACGCAGTCAACAAATCAACTCTGAATATTTTCACAATGTTATGACCTGGATTTGCGACATAATGACTCTGAGATCGATTCGTTAAGAAAGAATAACCCACAGTTAATATGGTCTCTGTGTTTATGCATATGGCGAAATCCACACTGTGTGTAAATATTTTTCAAATTACATGTATCATTATGTTATTATTTCCCGGAAATAAACTGAATAAATATTCAATATAAACCTAAGGTAGCACTCATTAATTTAATTAGCTGAAAACAATGTTTTGCCTTACCTTAAAGTAGGCCTTTACATAACTAATTTTCTTGGAAAATACAGAATTCAGTCATTATTACACACACACATATATATAGGCCTATAGGCCTAGTATTTCAAAATAATAAGATTTTTACGTAAAATTTACTTTTATTACATTATTAATTGCATTGTATTTCAGACTATTTAAGTAACGGCGGGTGCAATTTTATAAAAAGCAAATCCCTTCTGTACTTAGTTCATGGCTTTACGGTGAAAATCAATTTAGGCCTAATGCTTAAAAGTCAAAGCAATTAAGAAATCAAAGATATGATTTTCACGAACTTTTGTACTTTTCCCTCACAAAATTTGCCTTTGAGAAATTCGGGGACTAGATATAATTTTCTTATGTTTCTACCTTAGCATTTCTCTGTAATTAAAACAGTTATTTATGATACAAGTGGTAAAAGAGAGATTTTATTTTCCGAGTAGGTATAATTGCGAAAGGAGCCAGTATAGGCACGAACAAAACAAAATCATTTTACCATGTGAATCATGCACTATTTCTTAGACAGCAGTTAATATTTGTGAAATAATTGATTACAGACAGATCACTTAACGTCCATTTACCAGTGTTGGGCATTAATCAATTAATTTTTCAATCAACTCGTTAATTGACTAAAAATTTAATTGCAATTAAAATAATTGCAATTAACTTGTTTAATTGTTCTATGAAACAATTAAAATTAACAATTAACTTACTTACCTTTACCGAAATAAATTAAAAGTATTACAAGATTTCGAAAATGTTACCTACATTAATAAAAATCAATAACTTACTACTAATTGATAAAAAAAAAGGATATCATCCTTTATTATACCCATTATTTATATTTTAATGTATGTTTTTCATTCGTGCAATGTTTTGACATCGTACATAACAAAAAAGTCCACCGCTGTGGCTCAGGGGATGCGTTCAATCCTCTCCCGCAGCGGGCCCGGGTTCGATTCCAAGTTACCTAGGTGAGATTTTTTCCGGGGTTTTCCCTCACCTGTGAAACAAATGTCAGGTAACTTTAGGCCCTTGTGGTCCCCGGATATCATCTGGCCATCATTATCATCTTCCTCCCCATCCTCGCCTTGTTCTGAGTGTGTGTGTGTGTGAATGGTGTGTATCGTCCAATGTGTTCGTGTTGTCTCGGAGGTGACCCAAGCATTGGGCTGATCACTCATCCGGGGAGGCCCTCCATGTTCTTGTCTGGTCAAAAATGTATGTATGTACGGCCCGGGCGGCTTGGGTTACTTAAATTCTAAATGTATGTGAACCGCCCGTCCGTCCATGTGTCTTTACGCGCCATAACTCAAATACGCTTTTTCGGATTTTCATGAAACTTGGAAAACACATTTATAATGTCCATGGGAAGAACCCTATTGATATTGAACCAAATCGGTTCACCGGTACCGGAGTAATGCCCAATTTAGTGCCTATTTTAATAGATTATGGCGCCCTCGAATACGCTGTATCGGATTTCCATGTAACTCGGTATACGCATTTATGTCGTCCATGGGAAGTACTCTATGGAATTTGAACCTAATCTGTTGACCGGTACCGGAGTAAAACCCAATTTAGTGTATATATTAAAGGCGCAATAACTCAAATATGCTTTATCGGATTTTTATGAAACTTCTTATACGCCTAGAAATGTCCATGGGAAGCCGTCTATTGATATTCGACTAAATCGGTTGGCCAGTACCGGAATAATGCTCAATTTAGTGCCTTTTATGTTAATATATAAGAAGTCGCGATAACTCAAATATGCTTTATTGGATTTTCCTGAAACTTTGTACACCCATTTATAAAATGCATGGGAAGACGTCTATTGATTTTGGATAAAATATGTTGAACTGTTTCGGAGTAATGCTCAATTTAGTGCCTATTTTATGGCAATATACGTATTCGAAAGAATTTATATAAAAAAAAAGCAAATCAGTTATCATGACAACATAGTCAATTGTTTTACTGTGATCTTATAGGCTAAGGCTTTGGCAATTAAAATACAGTTAGCTATGACAACACTATTGCTTTGCATGCGCTTATCAAACTAGACCGTTAAACTGACCCAGGTGGCTAAGATGGTAATGTCTTGGTCTCACATTCTGGAGTTCCATGGTTCAAATCCCGAAACCGGCCAATTTGACTTTTTTTTTGTATTCTGCATATCATAATTGCAATCACAACTGATTAAACAAAAACATACTGGCACTTTGTTACATCAGTTTACCTCATTTTTTTTCAACATACAAAGGCTTAGAATGTGCCATAATGCCTTTCCAATCGCAACTGTGTCGCGACCCGTCTCTGCTTGCAAAGAGATTATGACTCATGCATGGAAATATTTCCACCACGTGCACCGAATTCCGCAATGCCATCTTGTGTCTTATGTTGGAAGGTCAAGAACCGCTTGTGGTTCGCGAACCAGTAAATGCCCATGTATGCCGTACAGACTTAACTTGGTGGCCGACTGCCGTTCAGTGCTCGCTTACCCGTCGCTTGAACTAGTCTTCTAAGTTGCGCGTGCTGAGTAATGCAAATATTTCTTGGAGTTAAGACACAGTTTCGCATACTTCTGTGTGTTTTGTTTTGAACAACGTAGTTAAATGCAGTGTTTTTACCTAATTGTGTAAAAGAAAATGTCGTCGATAGAGGACATTGACAATGACAGTAACATTTCAGTGAATATTTCGGGTATTAATGAGCAGGCTTTAAAACTTAGTGCCCGATCGAATATGTTAACAGCAACCGTACTGTACAGACTTTGCTCGGCGTATGCTCTAGCTACCATATGCTAGTTCACGTGATAGTAAACAAACCTTGAATACAGATATAGGAAGACCACAAAATAACTTCTCATTATCTAAACTCACATTACAAGCACGCAAAACGATACTTTCTCCTGTTTGTCCCTCCCAAATGTTTCAATAATATGTTTGCGTTTTAGAACATTTTACTTTGGGCATGCCGAACACGTATTATAAAATTAAACACGCACAATGACAAGGTACACTGTTGACCAATTTGAGAGGCACCATACTGCGAGCGCATTCCCTTCTCGGTACTTCTATCAATGACTGTCTTATCAGCCTACGCAATCACCCTCCACCCCCTATACTCAGGTTGTTGGTAACCGGAATCAACTCCCTCTGTGGGTTCGGGCACTAAGTTTTAAAGCCTGTTAATGAGTCATTAGAACCGATTTCGCCTGCATCACTAACCGAAGCTCTTACTTGATGGAACATTTTTCAAGTACTTGCCTGAAGAGTCTATTGGTAATAAAATCACAGCGGTGTGTATGAAATGCCCAAGAGAAGTCACGACAAAAGTTAAAGGATATGTTAATTGTACATCGAACTTTTTGAGTCATTTGAAGCGAAAACACGGAAACCAGTGCGTTGAAGAGTACAAAACATATGTGAAAAGAAAGAAAACTAACGAAAAGAAAAAAGAGGATTCTACAATCAACATCAAAACTAGTAAAACAAAGAAATCAAATGAGAATAAACTTACCCAAGCACAATTCGATGAAAATATTTTGAAATATTTTATACACTCCATGATCCCATTACGAGCAGTCGAAGATAGGCCTATATATTTTTCAAACATTTTTACGGACTTGGAAATTTCTGAAATGGGCTTAACTCTGACTCGACGTACTTTAGGACGTCGTATCGAAAAACACTACGAAATGCAAGTGATGAAGATAAAGTCGGAACTAAAAGAAGTTGACTATGTGTGCACAACAGTAGATATTTGGTCCGGCAAAAAGAGAAGTTTTATCGGAGTTACAGCGCACTGGATCACACATGATCTACGCAGAGTTTCAGTGGCATTAGCTTGTCAAAGATTCAAAGGCGTCCACAGCTACGATCGTCTATCCGAAATCATTCAAGAAATTAATGCAGATTTTGACCTCAATACGATTAAAGCTGTTGCATCAGTGACGGACAATGGCAGCAATTTTGTAAAAGCTTTCAAAATATTCGGTGTCAAATTAACCAATATTAATACTGTTGATGAAGCTATGCTAGACTTTCAACCACCTGAAGTCACATCTGAATCAGATGTTGAAGAAGACGATCATCAAATATAGAGGATCCTGAGAATATTCATTTACTTCCTGCCCATTTTCGATGCTGTGCACATACGTTAAGCTTATGCGCAACTACGGACGCGAACAAAATTCTGAGCGAGCAAAACACCCCATTGTCCGAAATGCATGCTACAGTCATGAAGAAGTGTAAAGTTTTGTGGAAGGCTGCAGGACGACCAAAGAGTGCTGAAATAATACAGGACGTATTACAACACACGTTAAGCCGGCCTGGTGAGAAAGATGGAATAGCTTGTTTGATGCGCTCCAGCAAATTTACAACATTAAAGAAAAAACCTTGCTTTTACATAGATCATTAAACATAAAAAATGCTATCAAAGAGAACGAATTTGATTACATACAAGAGTATTTGACCTGCACTGCGCCAGTGGCAGAAGCCCTCGACATAATGCAGAGTGAGACCAACGCCTATTATGGGATAGTCCTGCCGTGCCTTCATGCATTAAGAAAAAAACTACACAAAATTGGAAGGAAAAACAACTTTTCTTTTTGCAACCCTTTGATCAAGGCATACAGGGAGAGTGTCGAAAAAAGATTTGAAAAAATGTATGACATCAGCACTCCTCTAGCGGAAAATGCGGCTATTACGGCATTGTACCCAAGATTTAAAAATAAATGGTTAACCTGTTTAGAGCCCGCGGATCGTACAAAACTTCTAAACGTTTTCAAGACCTGTATTTCCAAACAAATGAATGACAACGTAGAAACATCAGTAGCAACAAAAAAAAAGTACCGAAGAAAATAGTTTTTTCAACTTGAACTCTGACTCGGACTCTCGATATTTCATCGACAGAAACAAACCAAATCTCCTTCGATGCACCACTGACTAAAGCCGAACTTTTAATGCTGCACTTTTTTTGCAGAAGAAAGCCAGGATTTGCAACTCCTCAACAGATATCCTGAGATAAAAAACGTTTTCATTAAATATAACACACCTTTACCATCGTCAGCTGCAGTTGAACGGCTTTTTTCTTTTGCAACAATGACAAATCTGCCGAAGAGTCACAAATTGACCGACAGTATGTTCGAAAAGAGAGTGGTGTTAAAATGCAATCTAAACTATTATAAGAAATTATAGTCTGTCGTTATCTGTGTAATCAGATTTAATTAAAATCATTGATGTGTATTAAAATCATTACAATATCAGTGTTTTATTTGTAACTTACATGTGTATTTCAGTATCTTACTTATGCATTTTGTTATGATACCAGGCCCGTACAGTAGTCATTTTTAATTGTTAGTTTTTATTTAAATTCATAAAACAATTGAAAAATAATTAATTGTTAATTGTAGCAAATCACGATTAACAATTGATTAATTGCTAATTGCCACCACTGCAATTAACAATTAATCAATTGTTAATTGCAATTTTCCACAATTACAATTGATCAATTGTTAGTTGTTACGGTGACAATTAACAATTAATTAATTAATTGTTAATTGCTACCACTGCAATTAACAATTCATCAATTGTTAATTGTAATATTCCACAATTACAATTGATCAATTGTTAGTTGTTATGGTGCAATTAACAATTAATCAATTGTTAATCTTTAATTGACTTTACAATTAAAATTTGCCCAACACTGCCATATACCGTCTAGTTGAATACAAACACGCGCAGAGCCAGGTAAATGTACTACACGTTCACTTTAATTTTGCAGACGGCAGAAAGAGGAACTACTATTGTTTTGAATAAACACAGCCGAGTGTACAGTCGACAATGCACGAACATTACCGAACTGCAAGCAGTAGGCCTACGTCAAGTGATACGGTACAAGCGTCTCACGTCCCGCCTTCCAAGCGGTAGCGCCAATAGGAACCAATGTATACAGTTCGCAGCGCTCCATCACAATCTGCAAATTTAAAGTGAACGCGTAGTAGTTATTGATTATCTGACAACATATTACGTAAGCAACTAATTGTATAAATTTGCAAACACAATGAAACCAGTAACACAAACAAGAATATACAATATACACAAAGAAAACACACTTATCACTTGGTTACAGTTACTGCAATTGTTGTTTAGATATTCCCCGTGATGTTACCATTTCAGTGATCGATTATTTACATCAAATAAAGTACAAATATGGAAACATATGGAATGGTGTCGACAACGCCCTTATTCCACCAAGTGTGACATTTTTGCGGCCATCGTGAATATTTTAACATTTAAAAATGTTCAACTATTTTAACATTTACAATTTGCATCAAACTGTGTAATCAGTAATCATATGTCGTGGGTACAGCTAGAAAACAGGACAAACCTAGGTAATGTGCTCTTTGCCCGATCAGTTTAGGTAAAACAAGATTTATAAGCAAAATTTCTTTCACGTCGAGCTTTATCCAGGTAAAGCACGATCTACCAAAATACCTTTGGGTAAAGCTGGCTTCTTATCTTGTTAGGGGTCTTGACATGCCCAATAGGGCAAGGTTAAGTTAGGTAAATTCCAAGTGCCATTCAATCGCAATCTGTTCAAACAAGTAACTACAAGCTAAATTTGTTAGAAAGTTTGTTTAGCACTAGAGCCACACTGTAGAACTTTCCCTTTGTGTGTTTTGTGTTATAACATCTACATTTAATTTAAGCAGTTAAACATTTCTTTAAAAGTTCCAGCTTCATTTCCATTGTTATAAATGTAATCGGAGAACATACACTTAAATTCCCAATTTTTTAATTTCTCTCATCCGTCATTTTCAAAGTTGTGGTTCCCGCGTGTAGACAAGCAGTCAGTGAACTAAACTGTAGGGATATAAGGGATGTAGTGTTTTGTTTAAGGGACGGAATCAGGCCTCACCGACCTAGTTGAAGTTGTCGACTTGCGTGACCCTAAACACAGTACCCATGGTTTCAGATGCATATCAAATTTGGAATAAATGACCTCTCCAAGAAATACCAATGCTCCTAAAACACATCCCATAAGCAGTAAATAAAACGAAACTTTCATATGTGACAAAGTGAAAACAAAATAGTCATCTTCAGGTGAAAATTCAATATGAAGAACGTCGTACACTTTCCGTCCTTCCGAATAAAACCTGTCTCTTATTTTGAAAATTAAATTTTGTTTAAATTTCTCTAATAGTCCGGTGTCCCGCAAATGACGTATCAGATCATTGACAGGCTTAAAGTACACACTAACTATAGTCAAAACAAACACGTGTGTAGTAGGCATTGTTAGGTCTTGGATGGTACACAGTTTGTATCCCGGCAACAAAACTTGAACCGCTTCAGCTTGGAGGTCATTAGCAAGTATACTAAGGTTTCCTACCATATTTGAAATTAATAGCGTTGCTTGAGTTCCATCTATGCTATGATTTTTTTTACCCCAGATATTCTCTACCTGTTGGTATTGTAAAGAATCACAAAACTTCTTATAGTCTCTTAACCAACACCAATGTAAGAGTGAATCTTTATTTGCGCAGCGGTCGAGTCCACTTCTGTTGAACTCTTCAAGCGTATTGATCTCTTGAGTTTTCCCAGGGTCTACTAAGTATGTCGTGAAAAACGCCTGGAAAACTGTACTCACAGCAAATGAGTAGATTAACCAAGAAAGGAATAACACCCTAAGCCGAGTGCCACTGGGCATTGTACTGACCCCGACAGACAGAAAGGCGGCCCACAGATTGCAGAACCCTGATGACGTATCATGTGAGACTAATCCACTTTGAACATTGATTCCTATCCAGTGTATACACCAGTCAGTCAACCCAGCTAAGAGAAATGTTAGACTCATGATGAACCAAACCGGAAAAGTGAAGACCTCATAAAACTTACCCTGTCTAGGATTCGACTTCGGGCAGGGGACATACCATCTTAACTTTGTGTGTATATGTGGGGTGGGATAGGAGTGTATTTTGCCAAACAGTCCTGAGGTTAAAGTATCCAGAAAGAAGGAACCATATCCGATATCAAGATCGTCGAAATGGAAGTCATCAACTGTTTTAGTCGTAACAGGAGTTACATTTAGTAAACCGAAGATCTGGTCCAAAATGTATTTTTCTATCATCGTTATCGAAGTATCAAATTGCTTAAATTTTGCAACCACAATTGGGCATCCACCGAAGTCTTTAGGTACTTTGTTAGGGAATAAAGTTGCATTGTTTTCGAATCTTCCCACAGTATCCTCTATCCAAGTGTCTATAATCACTGGATGATTAAAGCTGCCACATATCTCCGGAAACCTGTACGGGAACCAAGCGTAAACATCTATGTGTGCATTAATATTTCTTCTTCTTCGTTCAGGGACAAGAAATAAAATATTTGTGATGCCATAGGCTTCTAGTAGATATTTAATAGCGTTCAAAAGTATTCTTTTGACTACATTAAAGACAACGGTGACGTATTTCAAATCTGTAGCTGATCTAAACCTGATTAGCAGAGTTAAGTGATCGGTGTAAGAAAGAAACCCAAAGTCATTACCCGTCAATCCCCAGATAAATGAAATACACTGAACTGCTGCAGGATACGATTTCGGTAAAGTGTAATTAGAAAAAACACCTGGACCATTGTATTGAGTTTCTAATAAGATCAGCTGCCATTTCATGTCATCGTTGAGAGTTTCTGCCAAGGCATCGATGACGCGTTGATAGTTTCTTTTCGGCGGTTTCAATCCTAGTTGACGTCTTCCTACCTTCGGCGCGTATGCTTCGTTTAACGAAGGGAATGCAATGTAGACAGGTTTGTCCGATTTGAAGTTGTTGATTATGATATTCTTCAAACAGAGAACAATATGGCGTTGTTCTGTTCGTAGGACGTCAGAATTTACTGCAGCCAGGATGAGAATTAGTGCCAACACTGCCCACGTTACCTTCATGATGAGATGTACCTGTTGGAACGAGTATACTGAGAATGTACCAGCAATGTTAGTAATAATGTACTGTACATGAATGTCATCAGCCAATGTTTTGTTATAACTGTATTCGATCAGCAAATGCCGCTGATGGTTGAATGTTTAGCTTTATCTTTTTTAAAGTTATGTTAACCGAGGACAAATCATTCAGTACTCTGCTCTCTTAAGTGTATATGTACGTGAACAACCACAAAATGATAAGAGAATGCAGGTTATAAAATATTAAAATTTTACAAGAAAATGAACTCAGAAGTGGACAAAAATTGCAGGATCCTATAAGAAGGCTTACTAGAACATAACTAGCAGATAAAAGTATAAAAAATTGACCAAGTTAATTTTAAATTACACATTTTATAGGAGCACTTCCTATAGGCATAACATTTTTCTGGTTTCTCTGACACCTTTTATTTTTTTAATGCATATAATGAACATATTTTTCTACAAAGTAGACTATTTTTATACAGCTAAAGTTATTATTTTTAATGCAATTAATTTTTTATATTGCATATAAAATATCTTGAAATTTGATCAATATTTCATGACACATTTTCTTTAATTTTATACCTATGGGCATCTTTGTAGTCTACTTTATGTATATATGTATGTAAAATTAGTGTAAAAAATGTCAGCCTTCTATCTCTAATGGTTGTGGTGCTACCTAACAATATGTGTGTAAAATAAGAGTTACCGGGAAATTCAATTTTAAGTTAATAGTGAATTTCTCATCTGGCCTTTCTAAGGGCGTGGCTCAGAGCGTGTAAAATGTCCATTTAAATGGCACAAATAATTTCTAATCCTATATAAACTATATATCAATGGATGCACAATTTTTTAGTGCTATAAACAAAAATCATAAATTTCAAAATAAATCACGTACATATACTATTAAATCTTTAGTTTACATATTTCGTAAGTTGTGAATATAGTTTTGTATTATCTTAAAAGTATAACCAATAGCATTATGACATTTCACTTTAACCAATAATCTAAGTATTTTAGTTATCCAATTATAATATATTAAAAGATAGTTCATTGGCGCCTGAATCATCGGGTCGCGTGCATGAAGGTTGTTGATTACATTTCGTCTTATTTTAGAGTTGACGGGAAATCATGTGGAAACTTTTTATGTGGTATTGACCAGGAGAAAAATTGCTCATTACTTTTTTTTTACTTTAAAGCCTGTGTTTGGCAATACATCCAAGATTGCTAAAAATATTAAATTTATTGACGCTAGATTGGATTATGAACTCAAATGGCATTCATTTGATTTTATCATGATTCAGTTATCCATGGTAGTTTTTTTTTACTAAAGTAACTATACTTCCCACGGTTTTAGAAGTCATATGAGCTGAGCCAATGCAAGCTTGCGACAGCTGCACTGCCGCCAAATGTCACGTTATGAAAAATAGGAAGCTCAGTTGCTCACGCTTGTCCAAAATATGCAATAGCGCACCTGTAGAACTAGGCAACAGCGCACATTTAGTTCCGCCTTCTAAAACCTCTCACCTAAGAATGAGCGTTGTTTATATGCTAATGATTGTTGTTAGACTTGAGCTCAAACCAATAAGAGACTGGCTCACCAAGGGAAGTCTTTTATTTTAAAAATAATTTTACTAGCATGACAAGACAAGAAATTAGTTAGTAGCTAGTGCATCTACGCTAGCACAGCAAGTTGCTCTGAAGATGTCATAGGAATGTCGAAAGGCCAGGTAGCACAAAATAAGGGATATTAAGCTATGTTTTTAAACGGAAATATTCTATTTATCGCAAGTTAATATAACAAAATGTAGTAACACTCATAATTGCAATTGCCAAAATAACAATACCTGTATTTAAACTAAACAGTAATCTGTAATCGCTGTAAGCCTGTATTCCTTTATATTTCTGACTTCTTTCTTTGAATATCAACTTTGGCTTAATACGTTTCTATGTCCGTACTTTTAGAGTGCGTGTTTATTGTGCAAGTGTAAAAATGTCATTACTATAATAACACCCCTAATGGACTGTATGGATTTTCCTGGAACTTTTAAGTGAGCACTCAACGGGTTTTGCAATAAAATGACGACTTACTTCTTGCATATTTCAGCAATATCATGAAACCAATGCCCCACTCTTCAAGTTGTACCAAGCAGCTTCTCCAGTTATTTCGACTGTGTCCACCAGAGTATATTTTACCCGATATGGTCTCAATATCAAGAACTGAGCTTAATATGTGATACCCAACCTTATTCCCTTAATCATAATAATACAAGGAGCCTAACCTAAGCCAAAAGTATGTATAAGTTATATATATATAGCGTTTCATTGTTGTATTGCGTCATTTCCTTCCAAACTGAAAGGAAACTGTCTCCTTTCGCATCGAAGTGATTCTGTAGGTAAGATAAAGTCCCGAAGACGTTGCCAAAGCTGTGGGGTTTTTTTCCGGGGATTTTCCTCACCTTTAAGACAAATGTCGGGTAACTTTAGGCCCTTGTGGTCCCCAGATATAATCTGGCCGTCATTATCATCTTCATCCTCATCCTCGCCTTGTTCTGAGTGAGTGTGTGTGTGAATGGTGTGTATCGTCCTATGTGTTCGTGTTGTCTCGGAGGTGGCCCCGGCATTGGGCTGATCACTCATCCGGGGAGGCCCTCCATGTCCTTGTCTGGTCAAAAAGTATGTATGTGATATCCAATGTTAATCCCTCTCCCGACGGCTCGCGGTCCTGTAAGGCCCGGGCGGCTTGGGTCGCTTAGCCTAAATGTCCCTAAAAGGGAGAGGTGAAACTATGGCAAAGGGCATAAAATTTGGCACAGTTATTGTTTGGGGTCTGCTTGATTTTCAATTTCATTGCAGGGATTTGAATCAGGATCTGCTGGTTCAACATTAAATTACCGGGATGTGTGAGTCAGTTGGAGAATTTAATGTTGTACCGGAAAGTTGCCATGGTAGCTCAATTGGTAAGAGAAGCGGCAACCGAAGTTCCTGGCTCGAATCCCGGCTATGGCATTGAATTTTTCAGTGTGACTTCACCTTATCCTACACACGGCCAGTGGGAAAGAACTATCATTTCACTGCTTTATTTTGTTTATACCAAAATCTAAAAATCGTATTTTTCCACCAAAATGGCTAGATCAACATTTTTGTCAGTCTTCATTCAAAATTTTCAGCTCGGCTTAATGGGAATATCAAACAATCGATACTCGAAATGCCGAGGAAACGGATTGAGATCATGTCGTGTAAACTACAGTTCACGCCGCTTATTGTGATCACTTCGGGACGTAGCTAATCTGATAATATTAACAGACTGATAACAGTAGCCGAAGGAATTAAATGAAGCCTATTTATTCATACGTAAGATAATACACTATAAAACAGAATTAATATTCATAAAATAAAACTTAACTGTGAATAATTGAACCACTCATAGACCAATACAGTAATAGACTGCAAGCAACTATTTTTTTCAACCAGTAACAAAGTTTTAAATTGTTTTTACTTTCCTTGAGGAGTCCGTTAACCAATACTCCATACTCAGTTACGAGTGTTTTTGGAAGTCTATACTGATGTGTGGTGAACACCGCGTAGCAGAACATATAACGCTTGTCTGTTCAAGTCTTTTCATTTTACACTAGCCATCACTGCATATCAACACTGTTATCATCATAAATCAAAAGCTGCTGCTTAACTGTGGGGTGAATCATGTTTTATTACTTAAAAGAGAAATTTAGGCAACGCCACCCCCTCGAACTGGTCATCCTGTGAGCTGGGAACAGAATTGCTTCCTCCAATACAACACAATACAGTTGACTTAGACAAGAAAATTAAAAACGAAATTTTGAATGACGTACAGGAAAATGTGATAACATAAACCGAATCTTTCATCATAAAAAAAACAGCATTTTTCAATGTATCAGTATTAATCCGTTCGGGACTTCATAAAAGTGATAACATTACCTGATTAACTTATTTTTATTGTGTTTTATTACCTGATTGATAACATTACCCGCGATTACATTAAGTGACGTTCACTGTACTTGAATTTCACAGTCATGAGAACATAGAGCTGAGATGTTTGTAAGAGTACTTACCAGGCAGCCAGACACACGGAAGGAACACTCACATCTGAAGTGTTCCTGACTGGAAGCCTGGACAGAGGATTACGATATTGCACATATGTGCGCCAATTGTGCACCTTACAATCAATTCTGTTCCACAGCTGAAAAACCCATACTGTTGCTGATGGACCCTCATAACGCATTTCTATCTTTTACAACAGCGTTTCTCAACCTATGGTCCGCGGACCACCAGATGGTCAACAGACATAATTTTAAAATATCATAAAGCAAGTGGAAAGTAAAGAAGTAAAATTTTTTTTCACATATTTCGTTATAATGACCTATACTTAATACCCCAAAAAATTAAGAATATAGGCCTTCTTTTAAAAATGGGATGTAAAATTAGGGGTCCGTAACATTTTTTTAGACATTTTAGAGGGCCACGTGTTCAAAAAGGTTGAGAAACGCTGTTTTACAACATTCAAGCTATGAATTGTGTCTAGACCAGAGGGTCGCGGGTTCTGTACAAAATTGAATTAAAGTGCACAAAAAATGTCAAAATTAATAAAAAAAAAGCCCTTAAGTGAGAAAAAGTCTATAAAAGCTGCATTTAACCAAAAAAATGGAAACACTAGTGTTATTAGAAAAAAAAATAAGTTACTTCACTAGAATCCTAGCTGCAGTGATCAGCAAGGCACAGATGTTATGTCTTAAAATATGAAAGTCAATATGGCCTTAAAGTAGTTCAATATGACCGAAAAAGATCATTATGACAAAATAAAAACTTTTTTTTTAAGTTTAAGATGTGTTTATACCCCTTTTAGCATCGAGGCCATATCAGGAGTTCGGGATATGTGTCTATACAGTAGGGTAGGCCATTGAACTATTGCTTGTCAATTGTTTCTACTCTCGGTGTATTTTATGGAGTAAATTTCAATTGATGTAAATTTAAATGGTTATGATACAGGATGAAATGACGAGGATGATTGATGGTATGTAAATATCCAATTCGGCATTTCCCTTTACGACTGGGGAAACCATAAAAAAAACCCATGTTAAATTGGCCGGCCACGGGATTTGAACCTGAGACCTTCCGAGTGCGAGTTCAAGGCGTTACCATCTCGGCCACCTCGCTCGGTGTTTATTTCTTGTTTAAATAAGACGAAAATAAAAATCAGGAAGAAAATATTACATGTCGGAAGAATTTTACCTTTTATGTGAATCCCCGCTTGGCAGCATGTAAATACCAAATGGTAACAATATGAGCTGAATGCAGTAAAAACAAACATTTTACATACACTGTGACTTAGGCCTGTCTAGCAATAGAACAGGGCGTCACCTGACCCTCGGCTCTCACTTTCCTCAGAGCGCGTCAGAAAAGTGAAAATAATTCATATCTAAGCATTTTTATGGGATCAGCAAGAAGAGCGGTCCTAGTTAATAAATTGGACTTAAGTATACGGCCCGCAATTACAAAGGCATTTGTTTTGCAGGTGTCTTCCTACATGAGTAAGAACTCGGCCACTACACGTCCCTACTTCTGGGAAATTCAGTCGAATACCTACTAATTAATTTTTGTAGGGAATGTAGAAGTTTCGAAACTTACATTTGCATCGAAATCATTAGAGCTTTCTTTTTAAACAAAAACTTTTAAAAATAAACTGATGTAAGAAAGTGCCATAATGCTTTTGTTTAATCAGTGATAATTGCAATTATGATATGCAGAAAATAAGTTATTTTTATTATCGATTTCCGAGTTAAGCTCTAGATCGATTCATTAAGCAGAGCTAACGGAAGGATAAAGTTCCATTTTGATAAGCATATGTGAAGGAATATGTGGGTAGTGTTATTTGTCAAAGCTACCAGTATTGCAACTTCCAAAGCCGAATATGGACACTTTAAAACAATATGTTGCCATGAGAACTGATTTGCATTTGATAAATTCTTTAATATATTACCATAATATAGGCACTAAATTGGGCATTACTCCGGTACCGGTCGACCGATTTGGTCCAATATCAATAGGCTTTTCCCCATGGACGTTATAAATGCGTATACCAAGTTTCATGAAAATCCGATGAAGTATATTTGAGTTATCGCGCGTACAGAAAAACAGACAGACAGACGGATAGACTTTTCCCGCCCCCTTATAAAGTGCCATTCTGGCACTTAATAACTTTCTGAAGAGAATCGAAAATTCATCAACTCATCAACTCATTATAATATGTCTGCATGTACTAAAAGGCTTCATTAATCTGTAATGAGTTAGGCCTGTGGCTAATTTTGGGACAATTTACATTTCATGAAAATAAATGTCACTATAATAACACGAACTTGCTGAGTTACAGAGCAAGTTCTCTCCAGGGGGTCGAACCACGACTTCTAGAGACTCAAATGTTTTGCATAAATTTTGAAAAACTTGAAGATGTCGGATTAAAACTTGTTTTGCGCCCTGCTGAAATTGGACAGGGTCAGGGATTGCAACGACACTAGTGGTTAATGATCCATATTATTTTCCAACGTTTAATAACATTAGTTCACATTTTAGTCAATGTTTTGAGTATTTTTAGCCCATATATATTAATAATTTTTATTTCATAAAAATCCCAGGCTTGATTATTAGCATCTTGTAGTGTATGACATTGTTCAACATTATAGTTAGTTATAAATCTATCTATCTGTATCTGTACCCTATGATCCCCAGGTGGGGCGAAGGTGCCTCCAAGTGGAGGTTTCATTACCTATATTAATTTTGATATGCTCATTTTCCGAGAGAGGGTAGAGGGACAGGTGGTAAGCCCATCGCCTCGCAGCCCCCCTCTGGAAACTAAGTATTTCTTGGACGTGAAAGGGCCGAGAAATTTTGTCCAGAGGCTCTAATTTAGGCTTGGAGTTCTTTTACGTGCCGTAAATCTACGACACGGGACCCCCAGCTTAAAGTCCCTCCCGGAGGACTCCGTGCCCAGGATTTTTACGTCCTGAAAAATCCATCGACCGCGGCCGGGTTTGATCCCGCGCCCTGCGGATCTAGAGGCGGGCACGCTACCTCTAGACCACCGCGGCCGACTAGTTATAAATAGGGTTCGGATATTTATGACATGTCATATTTTTATCCTGACCTCCATTCTCGCCGCAAACACAAATTAAACATGAATTACACATTTCTTATCCTAATCGGACCGTTTTTATTTTGCACATAAAGTTGTATTTTGGGCTTTTTTGTGGTCTTGGTCATATTTTGGCCATATTTGTAATTTAACGTCATATTTAAGTTATAAATCCGTTAAAAGAGCACAATTATACAGTGTACGCCTATGTACTACATGGTTGAGTTACATTTGAAATGTATTTAATTAATTTAATGTTTATGCCAAATTAATAGGCAACTTAAACTTTTAAATTGTTCATATTTTATAAGGACAAGCAAGATCTACAAAATATTACAAGTATTTGGAGCTAATGAAGCGAGCAAACAGGAGAAAATTCTTTAAAAATAGAAGTTCAATATAAGTAAAACTGTAAATCACAAAAATTGTTAGAAAGTGATTATCCGAGTGAATTCATGTGATTTAAGAATTTAGTGTCTTTAAACTTTTTAAATTGGAATATTTATTTTTTGAAAATACGATATTTTATTAGGTCATATATATAGTCATTTTTAATGGCATATTTCCAGTCATATTTTCCACTTTTTTAGGTCATAAACATCCGGGCCCTATTTATGACATAAAAAAGTTGAAAATATGACTGCAAATATACCCTTCAAATGACTAAATATTACTCCCTTAAAGTAATGTATTTTCAAGAAATTTATGTTCCAACATAAAACGTTTAAAGACACTAAATTCTTACATGACACAAATTGAATCAGATAACTTTTTATCAATTAGGTGATTTACAGTTTTACTTGTAATGAACTTCTATTTTTAAAGAATTTGCACTTGTTTGCTAGCTTTATCAGCTCCAAATACTCTTAATGTTTTGTAGACCTTCCGTGTCCCCTTAAAATATGCATAATTGCATTGATTTTAAAATTTAAGTTACCTATTAATTTGGTATAAAGATTAAATTAATTAAATAAATTTCAAATTTAACTTTACACTGTATAATTTTGCTCTTTTACTGAATTTATAACTGAAATATGACGTTAAATTATAAATATGGCCAATACCATGAAAATACCAAAATATGACTTTATATACAAAATAAAAACGGTCCAATTAGGATAACAAACGTGCAATTCGTGTTTAATTTGTGTTTACGGAGGGAACGAAGGTCAGGATAAAAATATAACAAGTCATAAACATTCGAACCCTAATGGTAATAATAATTATGTCTGTGTCGCTGGTGGTGATGTGTGTCTGTAGACAATATAATCAATAACACAACAGACATCTCCACTTAATGTTTCTTATGCTCTGCTTAAAATTTAATACGATAATTAAAACTGTCTTATAAATTAACTTGCCATCCCTAACAAGCATGAAAGCGTTTCTACTTGTAAATGAGCAACTCCGATGTGATGGATACCAGAGTAAGGGTTGCATCCCTTAACAAGACACCCCCGGGGGCGGTGTGCATCTTATTAATAACATTAATAATCAAGGCCAGACATAACATTAGTTCTTTCATTATTCCTGCCTCAACTCCAAGAATATGGACCATCCAACTTGGTATATTATTATTATCAGGGTCCGGTTTCTGATAACCTAAAATTGTTTGAAAAAGACCTATAAAATGATCCAAAATTTTAAAGAACATGACTTAATAATTACAAAGAATGACCTAAACACTAATAAGTTATTTTATTTATAAAAATTATTATTGTTCACACAAAGTAATAGACTAATTTGTACGTAATTGTAAAAAGAACTGTAAATGCAGAAAGGATGTTGTAGGTCTAAAAACTTTGATCTTTCTTCTTGATTGGAGCATTTGAAAAGAAAAGTAAGAAAATTGTTTTTAAATAGATCCTAAAGTAGATCCTACTCTTTCTTTCTTTACTGTGGACTTCCTTTCTCTCTTTAAGACCATGTTGTTCCAGTTTTCTTCTTTGGTTTTTCCCTCTTGGTCAACTTGCAATTTGTGAATTTTGGTCCTGAAGACTTAGTGTCTGTTTTCGCTTTACTCCTGTTTTCGTAGAATTATTATTAATATTATCATTATTATTATTACCATGACTATTATTATGATTATGATTATTGCTATTATTATTGTTGTTAGTGTTATTATTATTATTGTTATTATTATTATTGTTATTATTATTGGATTGGAAAGTAGAAGGAAAAAGAAGAAGAGGGAAGCCCAAAGAGTGCTGGATGGATGGGGTGAAAAGGAGTATGGAGAGAAGAGGGTTAAGTGAAGAAGATGCTATGGACAGGGACTTATGGAGGCAGAAGATTGTTGTGGGATGAAGGAAAACCATTCTATTGTGGAATATTCCTTATAAAAAAAAATATTATTATTATTATTATTATTATTATTATTATTATTATTATTATTATTATTATTATTATTGGCACTCAGCCAGCTTGCTTGTCTTGTTACGTTGTAATGGATGGGTAGTTTTATGTTGCCTTCCCACGCACCTAAGCAGTCACCTTGTATCTCATATCGATATTAATGTCGAGATATCTCGATGCATTCTGAACACTTGTTAGTCATTTGTCACCGTAACCCAGGCGATGGTACGACGAGATGAAACCGTGTTAATAAATCGGTCGGCATTTGTTGCGACAAATAGCGTTCATTTAGAACGTGTTCCAGCACCTCGTAAAATACGGGATTCTGATAAAAATCATGGAGGCCATGCCTAGCTGCAATATTTTACAATTGTCTCCTAGCAACGAGAAACAGGTGAATGCGTACATCAGACTCCTCATATGAGCCGGCCTCTAGATTAGCGATTATCTGCCTCTCTGCTTTTAGTAGTATATTTTCACTCTTTCTACCCGAATCTTAGGTACGCCTACTACAGGTAGAGGAAATTCCGTGTTCAGTTTTGAACATTATTACAAAATACAGAGTGTTAATGAATAACACCGATATATTTTAACTGTGTATAGAGGGGACATAGACAAACAACTTTTATTACCATATTGCAGTGAAATTTTGCATGCAAGTATATTTGATATTATCGAACAACACTATTTAGAATCATTGATGTAACTTTAATAGCATATTTTAAAAAAATATATTTTTGATGAATGAAAAAAAAAAAAAGTGATAAATTATTTTTAAAAATATTTATACTGCAGATAATCAAAATTTTCTAAATTATGTTGTTCATATGATATTTAAAAACACATAGAAAAATAATCACTAAGAAATATTGGTATTTATGAAAATTATCAGGGAAACGGCACTTCAGTGCACAAAATCTGGCTGCCATTTTGTAACGATAATTACCCATAACTGTAATAGTTAAATTAATTCTGAAAATAGTATGCAATTGTAGAACTAGTCAATATAGAGCATGCCAGATTACAAGGCTACAGAACAATAATTCAATGTTGAGAATAAAATGAACTTCACCTATTTTTCAGCATCGTCAGCTGTATGTCCCCCTTAAAGGATTTCTTATGGATTTTTTTTTTCAGAAAATCTTCTTCGACTTTCATAAATTTTCTCGCTGTTTTATGTAGCATTTTTCTCATATTGACATTTAGACAGTGTTTTCATCTTCTTTTAAAAGCTAAGAGTTAAAATTTAATAAGTTCGGAATGTAGATTTGTACTCGTATTTTTAAAAAATAATTAGGCCTATAATATAGACTATACACAGAGATGTACTGTTGGTGGCATTTTAAGAAGTCCTCGTCCCAAACCAATCGTCTGCCTTCAAAAGAAAATAATATCATTTTTCCCTAATCCGAAAATCTGCACCAACACCGACAAAGAACAGGTGCTCTTGTAGTCGCGTGGATTTCCCCAGTGTTGCCGCGGTCATTCATCACTTCTCAAGAGAAGTAAACGTGCTGTAGTACGTATTTGGCAACATTGTACTGGACTGCAGACAAGTGTGAATACGCCTAATTACCTTTCTATTCACTGAATGACAGGTCGAAGAGGATTAGGGTGGCACCAGGTAGAGGCAGTTCTTGTAAAAAGAGTCTTTAAGAAGTGGCACCCACAATAATTGCATGATAGAAGCGTTTTCTTGCTGCAATAAGATACCAGTGTTGAAAGTAAAACTAGTTTGGTCCCGGTATTGGAGGAAAGTTGTTTTAACAATTTGAATAGCAATGTAAACATAAACACTGTACTGAGAACCGAGAAGCTTGTAGATGTTATCGCGCATGTGTGCGCTGTTACATTGTTCGGCCCTAGCCTTGTTTTTTTCTTATCAGATATGAAATGTTCAATATAAGCAGCATTTATACTGTAGACTATGTACTGTTACCCTAACTTCTTAAGAGGGAAGGCATACACTTTTGATTAAAAAGAAGTGACTTATTGAGTGCCAGAATGGTACTTTATAAGATTGTGTGGGGGACGGGAAAATGTCTGTCCGTCTGTCTGTCTGTACGCGCCATAACTGAAATACGCTTTATCGGATTTTACAGTATAAGTATTAAAAAAAATTCGATTTATTTTTTCACTATAATATTACATAGCCCATATAATAAACTATTCATGTTAAACCGGATATAGTAAGGATAATTAAATCACGTAGGATGAAATGGGCTGGACATGTTGCACGCATGGGGGAGGAAAGACATATCTCAAAAATACTGCCTGGGGGACCCGAAGGGAAAAGCCGACTTGAAAGTACGTGGGAGAACAATATTAGGATAGATTTAAAGGAAGTGGGATTTGCGAGGGATGATTGGATGGAGTTAGCACAGAATAGGGTTGAATGGCGGGCTCAGGTAAGCGCGGCAATGAACCTCAGAGTTCCATAAAATAAATAATATTAATTTAGCTTGCTGAGGAATTGTCTATTGCCATTGAAATGGGGGAGGAAAGACATATCTAAAAGGTATTGACTGGGAGACCCGAAGGGAAAAGACCACTTGGAAGACCTAGACGTAGGTGGGAGGGAAATATTTGGATCGATTTAAGGAAAGTAGGATTTGCGAGGGATGGTTGGATGGAGTTAGCACAGAATTGGGTTGAATGGCGGGCTCAGGTAAGCGCGGCAATGAACCTTCGGGTTCCATAAAATAGATAATATTCCTTTAGCTTGCTTACGAATTGTTTATTGCAGCGTTTCTCAACCTGTGGTCCGCGAAGATGGCGCAGAGGGTCCGCAGACATAATTTAAAAATATCATAAAGCAAGTGGAAAGCAAACAAGTAAAATTTTTTTCACATATTTCGTTATAATGACCTATAATTAACACCCCAAATATAAGAATATAGGCCTTCTTTTAAAATAGGATGTAAAATTAGGGGTCCGTAAAATTTGTTAGTCATTTTAGAGGTCCTCGGGTTCAAAAAGGTTGAGAAACGCTGGTCTATGTGATTATGTTCCTAACATTTCCCACTCTCCAGGTCCTTAATAATATTAAGGTGGGCCAAAATACCCAGCATGCTTCATAGAATCCGTTTTTGTATTTTTATGGTTTATGGAAAAACAACTCAATTATAGGTATTTATCAATTAAGTACGCAAAATAACGCGTATTGGATGAGACCGCTAAAGTTTTTGCGTACGTGGTGCATACAACATTTTTTAGTAAAAGCTCTCTAAATTATTCGAAATGAAACAAAAATACCGTATAATTAATTATAATGAAAGGTAGTCAGCCATTTGTTGACGTAATATTCTCACAGGCACCTGAATCACGGAACAACAATGAACCGTACGTACCAATACGAAATGCGGTATAGATGCATTATAATGAGTCCCTTTTTGTAAACAATAATGCATACGAACTAGTATTTATGAAAAACTTGTGAAAATATGAGTCATAATTCCGATGAAATTTCAATCCAAGCCGGAAACATTGAATTGGAGCTGGTGCAGCAGTAGACTATGGGAAAGAATATATTGCAATTAAATGCTGGTGCATCCATGGTAAGCAATGTTTCTCTTGTGAACCAAGATGTGAAAAGTTGTTGGCTTATATTTGTTGTTATGTGATGAAGTAGGCTACCATGTTTTGCGAAAAACCCTGATAAAGTTTGTGATTATCATAAAGAAACATGTTGGCTTAAATTTGTTGTTTTATGACCAATTATATGCGTAATTCCATGTTAAAGTTGGTGTGACTAGTCAATGCCATCTGGATTTTCTTTATAGATTCCCATAAAGACTTTAAAGTACTAGACCGATAAAACTACATTTTGAACTACATTTTTGAATATTATGCAATTTTAGCGGCCTTGGTTGCTGAAATGCAATTTTTTTGAGTACTACCAGTCCGACAAGCAGCTGTTTTAGTCTATTTATTTTACAAATTCTGAGTGCAGTTATCAAAATTCTATTCCAAACATTTTGAAGATTAAACATTTGCGAGAATGAAGTCACTGTAGGCCTACATAGGAATGTCTGGCATCAGTATGGGTTTATGCATGGCAGATCACGCTGAGATGAACTTGAGAATGATTTTCGCGTTGCAAGTCAGTTGTCATTTAAATGCACTTTGTGATGGAGACAATTTAGTCACACGTGTTTTAATACAAGTAAGCGGTGTGTTTATGGTGTTTATGGTGATTATGGTGAAGCACATAAAACAAGAGCTACAATATCATCTCTGATACCCTAGATTAAGGACATTGCATGTAAAGTTTCGCTTGCACACTTCAACGTTTTCATGTAAAACTGTCCACAAGTTAAGTTATCTTTGTGTAGAAATCTTTATGCATCTATTAAAATGACTATTCCACTCATATGCCACGTGTTTGATATTGACCAATAACGTTTAGCAATTCCTCGGTTATAGACCAATCCCGATCGTTCATCTTATAAAATGCTTGCTATTAACTTGAGGATGATGTTTTATCGGGTAAAACCGTCTGCTCGTTTCTGAACATGTAAGCATCAGTGTGCAGTGATTAATACGTCACACGCTGCCATTAAACAGCACGAAATCAGATTATTTTATACAACATAACTTGTTTGGAAATTGAAATAGTATAAATATCCACTGATTAAAAACACAATTCGATTCGGTGCAAGCCAGTTCGTGTGCTTTTATTCTGTTCTGCTGTTAGCTTACCTGAATGAAGTTAACTATGTCTTATATGCACCATTGGTGGCACTGGTCAGAACATGGTAACTCGAATCGATTCATGGATGGTTGATTCGTAATATGCCGTGAACTCGCAGCTGTTAGTTTTGTTTTTATACAACAAAGCACGAAAGTAATTATTATTTGTATAATCCGTTACATTTTTATTCATGGAATAGTCTTAATAAATCCAACTCTCGTGGGATTACCTGTGCTAAAAAACTTTTGGGTAAAATCCTTTTGTAGATGGCTCGTATTTCAAAACCAGATTCTCTTCATAAAACACCTAATATCACACGTATTTTGTTCGAGATAGCTCTCTGGAGAGGAGATGTTGCCTCGAAGAATGATTTGGTCTAACCCGCCCGCTCTAAATGATACTTTCCTTGTAGGCTACATGATCAAGCGAAAAGTAGTGAAGTGTCCGCCATATTTACTTCACCGAATCATGAAGAAACTCAGGATTAGACGTTTGTAATGTGACGTCATACAGCCAGACCAGACATCTAACGCCATACATCTATATATGTAACTCAATAGATTTTACTTTTCAAAATAGTTTAGAATATTATTGACAAACCAAGTTTTAACATACCATATTTTATATATCATTTGGTGAAGTTTTTTATGTTAATACTGGTGTATATAACCTAATGGTTTTTAATTTTGTGTACTATAATAGGCCTAGATCTATTTTAGAATAATATTGACAAGGCAACGTTTTAATCTACTACATTTATATATATCACTTTGGTGAATTTGATTTTTTAATATAAACAGCTATATAATTTTAAACATCATTTTTATAACTTATTGACTTGGCTTTTTATACGGTCATATACAGATGCACAATTAATAAAATAGATTAATTACTGAAATATCTTATTATTACTCTCAAGCAATCCTAAGTTTGATTTTTTTGAGGGAATAAGGTGGTAATATTGAACGTGATTGTATAACTTTACCCTCATAGGAACAACATGAAATTCATTAATCTAACGCCTGTCTGTTCAAGTCTTCTTATTTTACACTAGCCATCACTGCATGTCATCACTGTTATCTTCATATATCAAAAGTAGCAGCTCAACTGTGGGACGAAACATGTGTTATTGCTTAAAAGAGAATGTTATATAATGTCACCCCCTAACTGGTCATCCTGTGAGCTGGAAACAGAATCTCTACCTCCAGTACAACACAATACAGTTGAAACGTAATCCTTAAAAACGAAAGTTTGAATGACGCACAGTACCTGGAAATAAAACTGCTAAAAGGAAAATGTGATAATATAAACCGAATCTTTGACAACAATAAACTGGATTTTTCAATGTACCAGTGTTCATACTTACGGGACTTCATAAAAGTTATAACTAGGGGGCGGATTTCTATGACGTCATATTTTTCCCCTTTGCATTATTTCAGGTTTCCGACTAATTTAAACCCGATTCCAAGCATCCTGGTGAATATGGAACGGCTTTTAATGTGCATATAACTGCATACTTACAAAATATTCAACTATTGTTGCATATTTAGAAAGAATATACATATTTAGGTCATATTTTTGGCATATTTGTGTGCATCTAATATATAAAGTCGAATGTGTGTTTGTGGGTATGTATGTATGTATGTATGTTTGTTCCTTATACAAATCTACATTTCTTTACCAATTTACACGGAATTTTGCACACATACCCAGTTAGGCCCGGGAAGTATAGCGGTCAACATTAAAATTCAAACAAAATACTCCTTCCCTTGAAAATTATATAATTTCTGAGAATTTTATACTGAAAAAAAGAAATGCTGTTCAGTTCACATGACAACCGTGTATTGTTTACTTTGATAACATTGGGCCTTGGCAACTGGACTTTAACGAATTATGATTGAATCGATGCAATATATCGGCGAAAATAATTACTGAAAAATGAATTACACGGAAATAAAGCAAAGTGTGATGCAGTCACACAACTTTCTCTACCCTCGACATAAGAAATATTTTCTCACTTCACATTTTGATGTAGAATAAGAGGTCGTATTGCTGGGATAACTTAAGTGTGTGAGTATGCTATATCAGAAGTAGGTAAACAATCCTTTCCGCTTATACGTTATCCATAGCTGTATGCTTTGTATTAGTTGAGAAATAAGGATGTTTATCATAGGCCCTAAGCATGGGATGGAACATTTTGAGTCCTATGCTCGCAGTATTTTATGTCCCGGGTTTTAGGGGACGAAAGTATGAAAGTGATACTGCATTTCTCTTATTTCAGAACCGAAACGGTTGTATGGTAACATGAGAATGAGAAATAAAATTTTCCGACAAGTCAATACAATCTTATTTAATTTATGTTTCTTCTTATTTCAAATCCTCCCAAGCATGATGTGTAGAAGCAACGGAATGAAGCTTTCGACATCCTCTATGAGCCATAAAAAGCTATATCTAGCGTTTTCTGATGGAATAGTTTGAGTGTGATAAATCTTTTTCTTCATTTCAAGTTTTACATACATATTATATAAGCACTTAGAGTTTCAAAATCGAAAGTCCTCCAAAAGTTAATTTCAAATTACAAAATACAAAGCCCGGGCGACGCCGGGCCTTTTCAGCTAGTATTAAATAAATTTTGAAGTTTCATATCATATTTTGTAAATTTTGCATTATACTGATACTTTTTGAGAATTTACAGATATTTTAAATAATTGACATTATATTTTGATAAAAATGAATTGTAATGAAACTTAAAAATATATACATAATGTGTAAGTGGTAAAGTCATAGGCCTATTTTAAAAATTATTGGTCCTATTTTAATGTTTTTTTAGGTCATAAATGCATGCATATATCCTATTTTTTAAGTCATAGAAATCCGCCCCCTAATGATAACATTACCCTATTGATAACATTATCCGCGATTACATTAAGCGGCGTTCACTGTATTTACTTCTGAACCTATACTAGACTCACTATGATTCGGGTAGAGAAAGCAATAATGATATTTAAGCAAGGTTTTCGGCGTGTCTAATACATTAGTAGTTTGGCCTTGCTGAACCTTTCACACGAGAATATCAGAACCCGGAGCCTGCAGACAAAAATAAATGAAATGAAAGTACTTTACGATTTAATTTCACTTACCAGAGGGAGCGTTGAACTGCATTATTAAAATTAGAGCAGGTACACGTTTTCTGCCCCGCAGTCACGGGTTCGTACACCTGTCAGCACCCGGTCCACTCCAATTTCTCTCCTGCCACTCTCCCAGACCTCCCTATCACTCTTTCCCAATGTCAGGAGAGGATTCAATCAATGAGTATGTCATTGAATTTGTTAAGAATCTCAAATTGTGGAACGCGTACCCCTGGGACTCAGAGCTTGTGTGTCCTACGACGTTCAGACAAAGCTCTGGTAAAATGTTTTAGGGTCATTCTAAAAAAAATTGTCATTTTGGTGTCACAGGCCTGAAAGAGACATTTCTAGTTGAGATATCAAGCAACTTGTTTGTTGTGTTTTTGTTTTTGTTTTTGAAGTGAAACTTCTTTAGCCGCAGTAGGAGTAAATCGAGAGCTAACCCAAACTTGCGTCACGAAATTAGTGGGGCTATGACGGAACGGGCACAGAAAACAATCAGTGATAAGAGAGAGGTTCCATCTGGCTCTGTGAATTGAACTCTGGCGTAGCTCAGTTGGTAAGAGCATTTTCACGGATAGCCAAAGGTCCTGGGTTCTAGACCCAGTGTCAGAGGAATTTCCAGTGTCAGAGTAATTTTTCTTCAGAATATTATAATATTCCTGCTTGCTCAGGAATTGTCTATTTTCATTGAGTAAGTAAGTAAGTAAGTAAGGAAAACTTTAGACAATTCAGGCAAAGCTGTAGGTAAAATTTGTGTACGTAATTTTTACTTGTGAAAGTCACCAAGAGGGTGTAGGCTACAGAAAAAAAAAGTGGTCCTACCTTCAACAGTTGTTAAGTTTCCATTTTCAGTTTTCTCACAAAAGCATTTAGAGGTGGTTTCGAGTAATTAAAGATCAAGAAAAAGGGGGTCGTTGGGCCACAGGGAGGTCCGGCCGTCACTTGTATTTAGGGCGCTCGCTAACAGACACGCCGCAATTAAGTACGTCCGTACTTTTATGGGTACTTAGCTACGGACACACCTATTTCAAGAAATAATTTAGTGAGGCCCAAAACTTGGCTGTCGCCCTCGTCAGCGCTAAGTTACTGAAGTCGTAACCAGAGCATTGCTAATTACCGCGGTCGGCAATGCAGGTTCTTTGAACCCGAGTTCACTTCATCATATCTGTAACGTTTATCAGAGTGACTTAGATATTACCCATAAATTCACGAGTAATGAATCTAGTCGCGAATTACGTTTATATCGACTATTTAACGAATAAAAACAAAATTCCAGAATGCTTTCGTTTAATCAGTGATAATTGCAATTATGATATGCAGAAAATAAGTTTTTGAAGTTAAACATCTTTAGCCGCGGTAGGGGTGGATCCAGAACTTGTGTCACACTCAAAACCGTCACGAAATTAGTGAGGTGTGACGGAACGGACTGCACAGAAAACAATCAACTCAATGATTAAGAGTAATCAACTGCTATATTATACGATTTAAAGGACAAAATAAAATACTCTAAGGGGAAACTAACGATAGAAGGTGATGGAAAGGAAATGTTTCATAAAAATAAAAGAATCCAAAATTTAAAAAAATAAAAATCCGAAATTAAAAAATCCAAATTTCCAAAATTAAAAAAAATTAAAATTCCAAAAATCAAAAATTTAAAAAATAATAAAATTTAAAAATTCAAAAATTTTAAAAATCCAAAAAATTAAAAATTCAAAGATCGAAAATTTAAAAAATCAAAAATTCAAAATTCAAAGATCCAAAATTTAAAAATCCAAAATCCAAAAACCCAATATTAAAAAGTCCAATAATGCAAAATTGAGAAAATCCAATAATGAATTGAAGAAATAAAAATTATAACAAGTTTCATTTCTGTCGCGTGGCGTTCCACGCACACTTTTTTTTAAATTGATTTCCCAGTTAAGTTCCAGACCGATTCATTAAGCAGGGCTTGCGGAAGAACAATGGTCTAAAGTTTGATACTTAACTTTAATTCATACTCGTAACTTATACACTGATATAAGAAATTTTTAAAGTATGTCAACATTTCACAAAATGCACTGTCAAAGAACTCCGTTTAATGTATGCAGGCCTAATTATTTCACAGTAATATACCTTCTGTATACAGGCCTTACCCGCCGGTGTGGTCTTCTGGTTAGCGTCGCTGACTACAGATCCGTCGGCCCGGGTTCGATTCCCGGTACCTTCTCGGATTTTTCTGAGGTAGGGAGGTCAGGTAGGGGTGCACTCAGCCTCGTGATTCAAATTGAGGAGCTACTTGATAGAGAAGTAGCGGCTCCGGTCAAGAAAACCACCATTAACGACCGTGGGTGTCGGCATGCTGACCACATGCCTCCCAATCCTGTCATCTGCCTACGGGAGATGACGCAGCGGTCGGGTGGTAGGCCAAGTCCCTCCAGGGATGTAGATCCACGGATTTTAGTTTAGTTTATGCAGGCCTAGTACTGATTTCAACTTGATCAACGAATTAAACAAACATCTGACTAGTTTGATAAGCATATGTGAAGGAACACGTTGTTAGTGTTATTTGTTAAAGCTACCTGTAACTTATTGCAACCTCTAAAGCCGTATATGAACACCGTAAACTAATATGTTGTCATGAGAACTGATTTGCATTTGATAAATTATTCTTTCTAATATATTACCATAAAATAGGCACTAAATTGGGCATTACTCCGGTACCGGTCAACCGATTTGGTCTAATATCAATAGTCTTCTTCCCATGGACGTTATAAATGCGTATACCAAGTTTCATGAAAATCCGGTAAAGCGTTTGAGTTATCGCATGTACAGACTCACGCACAGACAGACAGGTAGGCAGATAGACAGACAGGCAGGCAGATAGATGGACTGACATTTTCCCGTCCCCCACACAATCTCATAAAGTACCATACTGGCACTTAAAGATAAACTAATCTTATGGGCCAAAATAGGCCTATGCCTGGATGAATCTGTAGTGGTAACATGAGAGTGAGAAATAAAAATTTTACGTCAAGACAATACATTCTTATGTAATCGGAATTTCTGTTTTTTCTTATTTCAATCCGTATCAGGAATGGTGTGTAGAAGCAACAGAATGCCGGGCCTTTTTAAGCTAGTAGTTTCATATAAAAGACAGAAAAAAGTGCAAATTTATTGTACAGTGTAATTGCGGGCTAGTTAATACATACTTTCATCTCCTAACGAAGTACATGATTTCATACTGTGTGACGAGATCCCCGTGAGAAAGGCCGCGTCCAGTAATTGCAGTGTGTAATAATTATTAGAGGCCGCTCGCGTCGTAAATATCCTTAATAGCGGCCACGCAATGCAAATGCGTTGCCTAGTGTGACTAGCACACCCAGCCAATTAGCTGCAGGATCATGAGTTCAAATCCGACTCTTCTTCAAAGTCCTGTAGATTATTGTTACTCATATGTGTTACACAACTCCATGCAATTGAGAGGTGCCTAGACAAATTATCTGCCATAGATATATAAGCATTCATGAACCATAGATTATTGTCTCTGTTGGACATTATATGAGAATATTATAGGAGAAAAATTCCTCCGACACTGGGACTTGAACCCAGGACCTCTGGCTATCCGTGCCAATGCTCTACCAACTGAGCTGAGCCGGAGTTCATTTCACGGCGCCAGATGGAACCTCTCTCCTATGACCTATAATATTCTCATGTAATGCCCAACAGAGACAATAATCTGTGGTTCATGAATGCTTATACAGTGTGTCCCACGCAAGAGTTGGCCAATGACGCGGGTTCCTGCGGCGCTACAAAGTTCTTATATTTTGTCAACCATTTTCAAATCACAACACAAAGTGTCCATCAATAATCAATCTGTATCTTCAAAAATAGCATATATAAGCTTATATATATTTGCAAAATTTGATGGTAAATTATATATAGGCCTACATAAGGAAGGGACACGATACAAATAAGGTTTTTTACTCCACCATCGACCGATGGGCCGTGGAGGTATTCCGATAAGGAAAGGTGGGTCGCCGGCTGAAAAAGGTTGGGGACCACTTGTTTAAAGCCATGGACTGATAACTAATATTATTAGCTAACATTCTTATGAAAGAGAAGACTAGTAACAACAACTAATATCAATGTAAAAGTTCTATGAAAAAGGGCCCTGGTATCAATTAAAGATTTCTTCCCATCGCATTCGCTTGAAGGGGGTGTAATTGAACGAGATTGACGTGATGAGGGGTTGGAATAACAATAGACAACAGCTGTGATGCAGGGAGGTCAGAGTTCGCGACCCGGCTGGTGACCTATAACTGGCCTTGTGCATTATGCGGGTATGCACTGCAATCAGGTAAAACCCACTTTGTTTCCATTAGAAGGATGTCTAATTGACAATACAATTGCCCACCTCCAGCAAAGCTTGCAAGTGAAAGATGCTATAGTCTATATTTATGAAATCAGCAGCCTACAATTAAATTTATAAGCGGTTAAAAATAAATAATTTTTACGATGCATCGCTGAAATTCAATGTTAAGCCAAGGTTTGCCTGAAAGTTTGGTTTTATTTAATGAAAATACACCTAAACGAGTGAAATTTACTGTAATACACATGATTTAAAAACAGTTACAGTGAACGCCGCTTAATGTAATAGCAGATAATGTTTTCAGTCGGATCATGTTATCACTTTTGTGAAGTCCCGTACGGATTAATAATGATAAATTGAAAAAATGTTTATTCGATTCGATTTATGTAATCACATTTTCCTTTTTGCGGCTTTATTTCCAAGTACTGTGCGTCTTTCAAAATTTCGTTTTTAAGGGTTTCCTTTCTAATTCAACTGTATTGTACTGGAGGTAGCAATTCTGTTCCCAGCTCACAGGATGACCAGTTCAAGGGGGTGGCATTACATAACTTTGTCTTTTAAGCAATAAAACATGTTTCACCCCACAGTTAAGCTCCAGCTTTTGATTTATGAAGATAACAGTGTTGACATGCATTCATGGCTAGTGTAAAATGAAAAGACTTGAAAAAGATGCGTTAGATGTTTTGCTAAGCGGTGTTCACCACATATCAGTATAGAATTGCAAAAACACTCGTAACTGAGTATGGAGTATTGGTTAATAGACTCCTAAAGGAAAGTAAAAACTATTAAAAGTTTGTTATGGGTTGAAAAATAGTTGCAGTCTATTACTTTATTAGCCTATGAGTGGTTCAATGATTCACAGTTACGTATTATTTTATGAATATTTTAAATTCTGTTTTGTGGTGTATTATATTATATATGAATAAATAACCTTCATTTAATTCATTTGGCCACTGTTATCAATCTTTTACTTACGCCTCGGCCGCTACATTAGATTCGTCCGCTAAACGTTATATTGCATACTTGATACATAGCTTACTTGATACTTGATACGTACTTCATAAATAGCTATTATGAATCACCGGAAACCCGTCTATTGGAGAGCAGGTTGTTAATGGCTTGAGTTGATCTCGAGAAGTTACTATTACGCAAGCTGTACTTAGCTTTCAGATCCAAATAATTAATAAGTGTACATGTACTTTTGTACACTGCATGTGCATGTACAAGTTCAATTACTGTCGTAAAACTCTTTACTGCTTACATTAATTCAGTATTACAAACCTGTACATGTTCGCAAACTCCCGCAATAAAACAAGCTTCCAGATGTTGATGTTTATACCGCATGTCAGATATTAATATTTAATAAGCAGTGTTGCTCGCGTGGATTCCGTCATTTCATACAAATAAGTGGGCGGATTTCTATGACATGTCATATTTTTCCCCTTTGCATTATTTCAGGTTTCCGATGAATTTAAACCCGATTCCAAGCATTCTGGTGAAAATGGACGGCTTTTATTGTGCATATAACTGCATATTTACTATGAATATGCATATTTAGGACATATTTTTGGCATATTTATGTGCATATTGAAGAAATTTTGAAGTTTCATATCATATTTTGTAAATTTTGCATTATAATGATACTTTTTGAGAATTTACAGGTATTTTAAATAAGTAAGATTATATTTTAATAAAATTAATTGTAATGAAACTTAAAGAAATGTGTAAGTAGTAAAGTCATATTTTAAATTTTATTGGTCATATTTTAATGTTTTTTAGGTCATAAATGCATGCATATATCCTATTTTTTACGTCATAGAAATCCGCCTCCTAGAAATAACTCTTCCTCCAATCCTTAGTTTTTGCTTGGCTAATTTTGTGAAACTACTGACTAATGTTGTAAAGAAGACAATGTAAGAATACTATAAGGTTTATCGTAGGTAATCTCACGAGGGTTATATGATGAAACTCGTCAACTCGAGTTGGATTTATTAATACTATTCCATGAATAAAAATATAACGGATTATACAAATAATAATTACTTTCGTGCTTTGTTGTATAAAAATAAAACTAACAGCTGCGAGATTACGGCATACTATGAATCAACCATCCGTGAATCGATTCGAGTTACCACGATGTGACGAGTGCTACCAATGGTGCATATAAGACATAGTTAACTTCATTCAGGTAAGCTATCAGCACAACAGAATAAAAGCACACGAACTCGCTTGCAATCAGTGTATGCTACATTTCTATTTTTTCAATTTCCAAACAAGTTATGTTGTATAAAATAATCTGTTTCGTGCTGCTTAATGGCAGCATGTGACTTATTAATCACGGCACATTGATGCTTACGTGTCCAGTAACGAGCTGACGTTTTATTAGATAAAATCTCATTCTCATATAAATAGCAAGCATTTTATTAGATAAACAATCGTGATTGGTCTTTATCCGAGGAATTGCTAAACGTTATTGGCCAAGATCAAACTCGCGGCGTGAGATTCATTACGTTTTCTGTAGGCCTAACTCCCGTGGTAAATTCATTTGCAATTTTCCAGAAAGAAGCTTTAAAAAATTAATATCTGTTCTGCAAATGATTTCTGAGAACAGGTGCATTAAAGCCCGTTAAATTAACTTAGGTCAAGAAGGGAATGTTTGGACGCCCTAAGCGAAAAAATTACGGGCTCAAATCGTAAACAACACCCGCCTCTTGGGACAAGGGTGCAAGGAAGACACGAAGCTAATGTCCTCATAAAGCAGACCCTTAACCCTATCCCTTTGCATGGGAGATGGATGTACCACGTCAGAGGGCTGCTTAAAGCCTGTATAGCAAAGCGGAATAGGCTACTTCTGTTCACTATATATTAAGAATTGAACTTAAACATGTAAACCTGTTCTCCGATTTTGGCAGGTGCTTAGGAAAACCTGACATGTAGTTAGGTAATTTGTACACCTTTACACAGTCGTATACTAATATGCACGTACAGCAAGGAATTAAAAATATTCACAAATACTCTTTTTCTTCTATATAGTTAATAGGCTAAGTGCCAGAATGGTAGGCCTACTTTCTGAGATTGTGTGATGTTCCTTCTGTCTGTACGCGCGATCTACGCTTTATGGGATTTTCATGAAACTTGCTAGGCCTATATGCATTTATAACGTCCATGGAACGAAGACAATTTATATTGGACCAAATCGGTTGACCGGTACCGGAGTAATGCCCAATTTAGTGCCTATTTTATGGTAATATATTACAAAGGCACCATAACTCAAATACGCTTTATCGGATTTTCATGAAACTTGGTATACGCATTTATAATGCCCATGGAAAGAAGACTGTTGAATTTGGACCACATCGGTTGACCGGTACCGAAATAACTAGTAATTAGCGGTCACATATACCTCTCTCTCGAATCCTATGCCCCATGTTGGGGGCGAAGGACGTCCAAGTGGAGGTTTCCCATGTACATTAAAAAATGCGTATATCATGTTTCATGAAGATCCGATGAAGCGTATTTGAGTTATCGCGCATACAGACATTTTTCCGTCCCCCAAAACAATTTCAGAAAGTAACATTCTGGCAGTCAATAACAAGACTAAATAGTTATGAAAATTGCACCAATTTACCTACTTAATAAATTATTATTTCGGCTCGCCTTGTGAGATTTTTTCTGTAATTTGGCCCACTCCCAAAGAAGTTTACCCATTATATAATTCTAGTATCTATATGAATGTTATCTCTTACAGATTAACTTTATAGTAATTTCAAAATTACAATCACCATCCCGAAATCTAGGCATCTCGATTTTTATTTTTATCACGATCTATAGTTTCCCTGCAGAAAGTGGAACCAGCTTCTATGATAACTGACAGCTTTAAAACTGTACAACATAATTAAGAAGGCCTGCAGACTAGCTGAGTATCATTAGACATAATTACTGTTGGCTGAGTTCAGATTAGTTCATAGAATACATGAATTATACAGTAGGGGACATCATAGAGTTGTTTACTTTATATGGAACTATGGGAAACAGACATGACAATGGTTCTCTCCGGGTTTTTACTGTCCATTGTATCTGAGTGAGTGGTCACTGTAATGTTACAGCACACGTCATCTTTACTACTGTAATCGTATTGATGTGCTACAGCTAAGAATAAACGATTGCCTAGTATTAAAAGAGCTATTAACAGAAAAACATACGTACATTTGTAAGACTTAGGCCTACAAACTACATTAGTGAATATTTAGCTAACTACAGGCACGTCCATAAAGTAAGCTTCCCTGGGGCCGTTTACAGAAACAAAACACAATTTCATGGACATATATATTCCAACAGATACAGCAAGTGTTCAACTATTTTTCAACATATTCGCCACCGGAATTGAAACATTTGTCTTACCATGGCACCAACTTTTGAATACCTGTGTCGTACAAGTCTTCCGCCAGGGGTTTGAACCACTGTGTAGCAACCATCTCCTCCTCTCTGTCATTCTTTGTCATTTCGTGAGGTGTAGGAAAAGATGGAAATCACTGGGAGCGTGGTCCGGGCTTTAGGGTGAATATTTAAACACCTCCCAGCCGAACTTCTGTAGGAGACTTGTTAGGAGGCAGCAGCGTCGCCAGGAATTTTATTAAGGGGGGGCAAAATCAATTTCGGACCTCAATTTCAAATGATTAGGCTAAACACATTAATATTCACTTAGTTAACCGGATCGTTATTTTAAACCCAAGCTGAATTCGACGAGGCTACGAAGTTCTTTTAAGTTAACAGAATAAGCTCTTTTGAGCAATGGCCTTGGTGAGATACTATTATAAATACATATTATAGTTAATACTTGCTAAACTCATTATAAAGTAATTCTATTTTTTTTTTTATTCTCCATTCTACAACTGTAGGTTGACAAAGAGTACCACAAATAAATGAATCCATAAGGCAATCCAGAGGGGGGCAGTTGCCCCCCCTTGCCCCCCTTGCCCCCCCCATGCCGACGCCCATGCTAGGAGGTGTTTAAACATCCATCCTACAGCCCGGATTTCGCTCCCTGTGATTTCCGTCTTTTCCTGCACCTAAAGAAATGACAGAGAATGACAGAGATGTACGTCAGGCAATGTTTTTTTTTTAAAATTACATATTAACACAAAAAATCAATTTTACTTCATAACACACAATCTCCCAACAATAAATAACAAGAGTCTTAATCTTCCAAACACTCATAACAATGGTTGAAATCTCAGGCGGCAAACTTCTACAACACAGGTGTTCAAAAGTTGGTTCCACAGTATGACAAATGTTTTAATTCCGGTCGCGATATGTTGAAAAATAGCTGAACATTTGCTGTATCTGTTGGAATATATTTGTCCACGAAATGGTGTTTTGTGTCTGTAAACGGCCCAGGGAAACGTAGGCTACTTTATGGAGGCGCTTCGTAATATTGAATCTTTTGATATATCGCATGAAAATATTTTTTAGCTTCCTCAATTCAAATAAAACTTTCGCCCCTTAGTATAGCCTAAGTTAATATAGCCCATTTTGCATGTAATTCTCTCCATGTAAATTGGTTATAAAATCTTGAGAAATCTGTTTCTATATAATATCGTATCTCCGAAATAAAATATGAATTACTGCACTCACACAATTTTCTTTGCCATAAGCACGGACAATACACCTTTCTCACTTCACAATCTGATATAGAACAAAAGGCCGCATTGCGAAGAGCGCGTATTCAGTTGTTTCAACCTGATGCAAAGCTTTATTGTTCACCAGATAAGACTGAGTTTCTAGAAACAGTGGGTGGCTTATAACTACCCTTCAGAGAATTTTTGCGAAAAAATGTTTCAAATAAAAGCTTTAGCTCTTATTAATGGCGAAAAGAGAAATTTTCTAGTTGCAAAGTAACAATAAAAGTAAGGGAAAGTTGTCGCCAATCTTCGTATCACATCTCCAGAAGATACCTAACGCAAATATACAAATTTTGTGAATGAAATCCCTGGTACAGACGGTTGCCTGCATTTAATAAATTACTTATCACTGTATTTACTAAATAGTCTTATTAAATATCGAATAAGCTTTAATCTCTTTTGATAATACTATCATTTACAACATTAAAAAGTCCTATGGCAATTTCTCCAGTATTTTATGTTGTAGTTGGGACCGTTATAACGAAGCAACTTTCCCACTGGGGACGCTGGGGCATTGATTTACGGGGTCCACTTTAAAGTGAAGGTCATATAATTATATCACACGCATCAACTGTTGACAAGACAAAAACAAAAGACTGGACAATAATTGCAGCTCCGTGGCTACCTCTAGAAACGAGGGGAATACTAATGAGCGATTAATCGATATATGCAAATGGTTATCGAGAAACCCGAGCTGGCATTATTACTGGTAGTACTAATTGCTCTGGTGTGTTCTTATCATCAGCAATAACACGTTTCATCCAACCTAACATTGTATACTTACTTACTCAATGGCAATAGACTATTCCTAAGCAAGCTAAAGGAATATTATCCATTTTATGGAACCTGAAGGTTCATTGCAGCACTTACCTGAGCCCGCCATTCAACCCTATTCTGTGCTAACTCTATCCGACCATCCCTCGCAAATCCTACTTCCTTTAAATCTATCCTAACATTGTTCTCACACCTACGTCTAGGTCTTCCACGTGGTCTCTTCCCTTCGGGTCTCACATTCAATATTTTTGAGATACCCCCATATCTAGTCATTTAATGTATTTTGTGTTATTTATTGAGTTGTATTGGAGCAACTAAGGTACTATTAGTCCCTGGTGAAGTGGAAGGAAAGACCTTACGGTCTTAACTTTCTCCAGGGCCCTGTTTCATAGAACTTGCTAAAAATATTAGTTAATAATATTAGAACTCATAATACAGTATTATTTTTAGTTAACAAAATCTTGTTCCGTAGAGCTATGAACACTACTCATAAAATCTCTTCACTAATATCATTAGTTCATTATTCAGCTGATTGATTTGGAGGTTATGTCTGGATTGTTGTTTGTGTTTTTTCCCCTTCTTAGTTTTTTTGTCAATACTATTTCATAGCAGCACGGCCTAAATATATCTTCATAAATGTAACAAATAATAACTAGGTCCAAGAAATTAATAAATCTGCCAGGCACTTATTTAAGATAGCAGTAGGCTTATGTAGTAAAATCTAACCTCAAATCCTAAAATCTTGTTATGACAAAAATTCCTTTGATAGCGTATGTAAGATTTTTCTAAATTGATAATTAAATCAGAGTGATTCATTTTCCACAAATTTAAGATCACGAAATCTGAATTACATGGGTGTGAGAATAAGTTATTGATCCAAAAACACTCACAGAAAAACACCTAATAATATCAGTAAAAACTTATGGAAAAACACCTAATATTATCAGTAAACACTTATAGAAAAGCACCTAATATTATCAGAAAACACTTATAGAAAAACACCTAATATTATCAGTATACATTTATAGAAAAACACCTAATATTAACACTTATAGAAAAACGCCTAATATTATCAGTACACTCTTATAGAAAAACACCTAATATTATCAGTAAACACTTATAGAAAAACACCTACTATTATCAGTCACGTCTTATAGAAAAACGCCTAATATTATCAGTAAACACTTATAGAAAAACACCTAATATTATCAGTAAACATTTATAGAAAAACACCTAATATTATCAGTAAATTTCATTAGTTCTGCAGGCTAAGAAACAGTTTACTAATAATATTAGCAATATTTACTAATAATTTAGAGCCATGAACCCATAACTAATATTATTAGAAAATAGGCCTATTCTTATGAAACGGGAGACTAATAATAATAACTAATATTATTATGTATTTGCTATGAGTTCTATGAAACACGGCCCAGGTTAAATAAAACTATTATTATTATTAATATACTCGTATGTTAATAAATGCCATTATAGGCTTCTTGCATAATGTAACATATTCTTACAAGATTCATTAGAACCGTATTTTCAAACGTGCTCTCTCATACGTAATTTAGCAATATCTAACATCTCCTTTCAAGTTAGTTCCGGGGAAAAAGTTCCGTCAAAGTGTAATTGCTTTTGTATAATGACACAATGAAAACTACGTACATGAATATCTTCCCTTTGTCACACCTTTGAGAGCTGTTTAAGTCACTTCATAAAATTTATAAGGTTTTTGCTCAGGAATTTTACACTTCATAAATTGTGCAAAGATTTCCACAGATGGGCCGTGTCTCTGACAACTGTTTTAATGGCTGATAATTTATAGCCGCTTGAAAGTGAACAACGCAATGACATACATTACATATGTGCATGTCAAGACGCTGATCGGCTGGCGCAAACTTTCTCACATACAGGGTGTTAAGCTAGAATTTTAGTTGACAAAAGAAACCGGTATGTACCATTAAACAATTGATATATGGCCTTCAGGTTTCATATATTATTCTCCTTGTAGCATCACACATATCATCTGAACGAATACTTGCTTTGACTATAGGCCTATATATAAGAGGCTTCGTCCTGACTGACTGACTTAATGACTGACTGACTGACAGAGAATCAACGTAGAGCCTAAACTATAACAGGTAGAGACTTGGAATTTTGACAGTACCTTCGTTTCATAACTTCGCTTAACTTGTTAACTTCGTACCATAACTTGTTGACAGTACCTTCGCTCACCAAGAAATAATTTTGGAAAATTTTTATTTTAAATGTAAAAAATCAAATGTTTTTGAGGATACTTAATACCTTTTTACACAAAATTATCAAATCCAAATGAAATTCCATGTACAGTTCTCATGACGACAGTGTATTATTGGCAGTAGTCACAGGTAGCTTTGGAAATAAATTATACGGGACTTTAACAAATTAGAGAAGTTATCGATAGAATTCAATGGTGTAAATAAATAATGAAATTTACGAAAATAATGTACAACGTGATGCAGTCACATAACTTTCTCTTCCCTGGACATAGAGAATACCATTTTTTCACTTCACATTTTTATGTAGAATAAGAGTTCGTATTGCAGGGACAGCATTTTCAATTGTTTCAGTTTGAGTTTGTACAAATGAATATGCCATATCAGAAGTCGGTAAAAAATGCTATCCACTGACAGCCTTTGTATTTTTAGTTTAGAAATATGGACGTTTATCATAGGCCCTAAGTATGTAAAAGGAGACAAAATAGGGTGGAACATTTATGTAAATTGATAACCTTGATTGTGTTAGATATCCGAATTACAGGACTAGGAATGGTAACGGTTCACTGCAATTGGACAGTCGTTAGACTGCACCTATAAATTTTAAAATACGATACTCATATTCTTGAGCGAACCTCCACTTCAAACTTGTCTTTTACGTACTTACTCCAGTTGAAATGTCTGCAGAATTAAAACAAAGATTCTAAAATATACATTTTTAAGGTTTCTGCAATGCGCAAGCGTGGACCGGTCCTATAGGCGTGGTCACTAATCAGTGGCGGTTTCTAGAGCCAGTACACACCTATTTTAATTTTACAACGAAATAGTAAACAAATATGGCATTGTAGTATGATCAAGCGTCAACAAAATACAATTAAATCGCATCATTTTGATTAATTCGGATTTGATTATACTATTAGATGGTAGGCTATGTAAAAGAAAAAGAAAATATGAGTTTATATTGTGGCATTTGAGCGAGTGTTAATTACAGACTTTTTGATACATAATAATAATAATATTAATAATAATAATAATAATAATAATAATAATAATAATAATAATAATAATAATGATGATGATGAATAAGGAAAATTATGGGACCAATTTTGGAAAATAACATATTAGCCTATACAAACTGAGACCAGAGAAGGTTTTATACAAATAAACAGAAAAAATAGGCCATACGTTCAGGAAAAGAAGATTAAGATTCTATGGTCACATTTTAGAATGGAAAGAGACAGACTTACCAAACAAATTTTTGATCACTATGTAAGTAAAAAAAACTAAACTATCATTTTTCAAGGAAGTTGAAGAAGATTTGAAATTACTCAATATCAAAAAGGAGGATATTGAAAACAGAGAAAAGTTTAGGAAAGCAATATTTGATGGCGAATTTCTAGAGAAAACCAAGAAGAAAACGGGAAGTAAATGGACGGAAGAACGGAAACAGCAACATCGCGAAAGAATGAAGAAGTTTTGGGAAGATAAGAAGAAGACAACTGTTTCACGTGGTCCTAAGCTAGCCTAATCGAAAAGAAAAAATGAATACTGTCCAAGAGTAGAATATTATGTTATATAATCATATTAGGCCTATACATATTACATAGTTTGTATAGAACTGCACACCTAACAATTTTCACCACCAGCCGCCACTGGTCACTACACATAAACTGTGCTACTTTGTACCCGTCATATTGTGTCTGTCTTTATTCTCAAAGCGACTACTGAACATACAGTATTTGTCCAAAGTCCAATAAATTCGACAGAAATTACGAATACATGTAAAATACGGGCGCTTGTCTTTCTACAGGTGTGCATTTTATGCCCCCAAATTTCAAAACAAACTAGACTGTTAAAAGAGTCCAAGCCACCGGTTCTGGGAATTTTTATAGTGTTTGATTCTTATAAAACATTGTGAAAATATCGAGTCATTGACACCGAAATATGTCGTCCGGCCATGAATATCAGATTTTAGTGCATTGCAGTGATCTTCAGAGAGTAATAGTACCCGGGTTGTTATTCAACTTTGAAATTTTGAGAATATTTCATTTCATTTCAGAACGTGTACCGTATTTACTCCAATATAATGACCCCTAGAATTTAATGCACACCCCGATTTTGAAACTTGAAATCATAAAAAAAAGTTTGTTGGCGAATGTAATGCGTATCAATGGTAGGATAGGTATTTTATTTGGAATATTGTCATAGTATTAAGGGAATAATGAACCACCACGTAAACATTTGAAATTACCGTTATATTTAACTGCCAGTTTTAGGCCTACAAGTATATTTACTTACGTGTTCGTCACTGGAATCCTAGATTTTGTTTAAATTTTACACATGGGGTGCTTATACCAAGAGCTAAGAGCAGTATCATAAGATATTCTTCTCTTCTTGCCCTCCATTTCGTGACTAAAACTAGTATTTTTATACGCTCTATGCAATGCTAGGAATAGGCCAACGATAAAATTAATGAAGTCGAGAATTACAGCAATGCATTGTTACGCAGATAAAAGTTACCGGTACTGCCAACCTACGAAACGGATTTGTACTCGAATTTAACGCTCACCACAGTTTTGAAAGCTACAAATGGACAAAAAAGGTGCGGTTTATATTCGAGTAAATACGGTATGTTTTCTTGTGTTGCAATATGTTGTATATTACGTACAAGTTATATTAGGGTAAACACTTCTCTTATAAAATGTGTTAAGGCTAATCTATTATGTTTCTGTTTCTTTCAGGTAAGGAAGTTCGTCTTCATGATACGTGTAAGTAGATTTATTCATTTCACTTAAAAAGGCTTCAGTTTCCCTCTTCATTTATGCAAATAATTCCCGTAATATTGTGTCTCTCCGCTTCGTGTATAATCTTATTTATTTACTTCTAATGTAGTTTTTAAACCAATGGAATATAATTTTTTGCACTCCTTAGCTAGTAAGTGGTACTTACGAACGTTGTTTACATGGCTCGTAAGTTGACATTCCCACACAGTCTTGTTGCTAAGGACGGTTGCGATGAGGTTAAATTACTTACGGTCCAAGCGCTACGTCATAATTCATTACGATACACTTCATAATACAAGCCTTTATGGGCACGGCCCCCAGGACAAATATTCGGTTCCCATAACAACAAACACATGCGAATCACTTTCTGAAATAAACATCTATTTTCAAGAATGTTACGGCACTTGTATCGCAATATACTATTTTATTTTTGCATGAAAAAATGTAATGAGAAAACAAAAACAGCATTTCACACTATCCTTAGTCTACTTATAGCAGAATACTGTATTGCTTGTTCCATTGATACTCCGCGCATTTCATATATTTTTTAACTAGCAGGTGCCCGCGGCTTCACCCACGATAATTAATTCAAAAAATTAAAAATTAAGAGCAAAATAATTAAAATATTAAATTTATTAACACGTACACGCGTATCATTCATAAACTAAATTATTAATAATTGTAATGAAAGAGCTAAAAATCCGGCTTTGGAATGCATTTCCACGATTAGAAAGCACCTCTAGGCCTATTGTATTTTATATTATAAACAAACGAATTGACCAGGTGAGTTCACAAGATGGAAACAATCGATAATTCCATGCGAAAAAATAGCCATGCTTTTGTTTCAAAGTTGTGAAATAAATAGACAAAGCCACCTGTAATTGATTTGAGATTTGAAATGTAGTACCGAAAACTGATGCTTCGATAGGGGGAAAAAATGCACGTTTTCTGCCAGTTTTTCACTCGTAACTCGCGAATGAAAGCGAAAATGAAAAATCCGTCTTGGAGATGCATTCGGCCACCCTTCAGTCCATCTACGTTTAAAATTTCAGATCTTTGCGTGCAGTAGATTTCGCTGGGCATCGCGCATAGGCAAACAGACAGACAAACACTTCCTCTTATTATTATAGATTTCTGAGGAAAATTACTTGGAAGCATTAAATTATTGTATGTCAACTAGCTTTAGTTTCGGTTCCAAAAACAACTTTAACGAGTTTGCTAGAATTATGTAGGCCTACAGTACATAGGCGTACCGAGGGGGGGGGGTTTGGGGGTTTGAACCCCCCCCCCCATTGATTAAAAAAAGGAAAATTGTATAATTTTTTTAAGTCTGCCCATAAATTACGTAATACAAGTATAAAGCGTGGGATGCTTAAAACTCGTTATTTTGCGTCTTAATTTTTAAAATTTTCCGGGGGAGGACCCCGGACCCCCCTCTCCCTGGGGGGTATCCCATACCCCGCGGATGTTATAACCCCCCCATATGGTCGGCCTGGTTACGCCTATGCTACAGTAGGCCCTTAACGACTAAAACTCCTACTCGGATAATTTTTCTTAAAAATTATGCAAAGGGTAGTTATAAGCCAGCCAGTGACTGTTTTGTACAAATTGAGGCTTTAAGTCTTGCATGATGAACAGTGGCCTACATATTCATCGAGGCTGAAACAACTGAATACACGCTCCCTGCAATGCGGCCTCTTATTCTGTAACAGAATGTGGGAAAGTTGTAAATGCCCATGCTTTAGGGTAGAGAAAGTTATGTGAGTGAATCCTTCAGATTTTTGTAGGCAATGGTCCACATACCTTAGGATGTCACACTTCCCTCATTACCATATTACTTATTACAAGCAGGAAGTCAGGGTAATAGCTTCCCCTATATAATAGCACCCCTATCGGTGTCTTGGCTGTCAATCACATTGGTCTGTGTCTTGTAATGATAGGGGAATTAATATAATTAATAGCTTCCAACATACAGCTTTCGATTAATGAATACTAAAGTAGGGCAAGGGAATTAATAAGAAATCACTCAAATCAATACACTGGAATATATTTACATCACTTATATTGGCTTTCTGTGTGGCCTTCTTAGGGAATAAGAAAAGATCTTTGAATCACCTACAAAAACAGGAATGTATTACCAGTAACTTACCTGGAATTCTCTTCTTCTTTGCTGTTTATTTCCAAGGTGTAATTAGTAATTCCTTAAAAAGCACATAAACTATTAGAACTGCACAAAAACACGAGAAAATACAAAGAAATTCACCAGTGTGACCATGATTTCATTTTACAGAAAAATGTTTCAACTACGCAACAATACAGCAACTGAATTGAGACATTGCGCATGGCCTGTGCAGGTGGCTTTGGTCTTGTCAACAAATAATCAAAGAAGGCTGTTTTTATAAATCTCTCATATAAATGCTTTCATGAATTAAATAAAGATGCTAAAAAGGGAATGTGTGGATTCAGGGATTAATCCAAGGAACTCTAGAAAAACTGCTCTTATGATTTTCTCCACATTTTGAATGTTAAAATCTAAAATTTATATATTTGCAACATTATTCGTGGATATGCTTTGGAGCCAATCGTCTAATAATAATAATATTATAATCTCTATCTCTGTATTTATATAAAAGGCTTTGTCCTGACTGACAGAGTATCAATATAGAGCCTAAACTATAATAGATAGAGTTGGGATTTTGACAGTACCTTCGTTTCATAATGTAAGTGCTCACTAAGAAAGAATTTTGCAAAACTTTTATTTTTAATAACAAAAAACAAATGTTTTTTTAGAATACTTAATCCCTTTTTACATAGAATTATCAAATCCAAGTCACGGTTCACGTGACAACAGTGTATTGTTGCCAGTTGTCTCAGGTAGGTTTGGAAATAAATGATACGGGACTTTGACAAATTAGAGAATCTATCAATATAATTCATGTTATAAATAAATATTAAAGAATGAAATCCACGAAAACAATGCAGTCACATAACTTTTTCTACCCCGGGCATAGAGAATAACGTAAGAGATATGGTAATATGTATATTATTATATCGCAGGTTTTTGGAGAGGGAAATATGAAAGTGATATTGAATTACTTTTTAATTTCTTCCCCGAAACGGTTGTATGGTAACATGAGAGTGAGAAATAAAATATTCCGCAAAGACAATACAATTTTATGTTACCGGAATTTCTGTCTCTTCTTATTTGAACCCCTACCAGGCATGGTGTGTAGAAGCAATGGTGTGCAAAATTCTACATCCTCTATGAACCATAGAAAGGTATATTAAGCGTTTTCCGAGGGAATAGTTTGAGTGTGATGAGTCGTTCTTCTTCATTTCAAAATTCTAAGTACCTAGGCCTACATAAGGACCTATAATTTGAAAATCGAAAGTCCTTCATAAGTTAATTTCCAATTACATAATACAAAACCCGGGCGACGCCGGGCCTTTTAAGCTAGAAACATATGTGTGGTATCATTTGATTTTTTCAAAGATTCCCCACCTTTCTTGCTGTCTCAATACACTGTAATATTCTCCTCTCACTAAATTGAATCTCAAATAACACGGTTTCATGATGGGTTAATACTTGACTGCATTATTATTTATCTATTTCACAAAAAAACTGGACGGTCACGCCGCATCTCTTTGCATACGTGTGTAATTACGTATTGTAATTTGCCAACTCCTTAAACGGAATTGATTTATACACAACTATAAATTAACGGATCCCTAATTAAATGAACATTCAATAATAGCTTCGGTAATTAATTGGTGCATAAAGCAAACGTTACGCACAAGAAGCGATGGGCGTTTGTTTCTGGCGTCGTACGTGGAAACAAAACACTATCAAGGCATGGCCATCTGCTATTGTATGCACTCTTTGGCTTATAGCAAGGGTTCTATTCAGTATGACACAACGGACTAAACTTGTCCTTAAAGTGCGATTTATAAGCTTTATAAGTTGTACTAACAGGTGCCCGCAGCTTCAACCACAGTTATTTACTCAACTGCTAGATGTTTTGTTTAAATTACTTATTTAACAGACAAATAAATAAAACATTATATTTAGTTGTACTAGCAGGTGGCCGCGGGTTCGCCCGCGATTATATCCTTAACTGCTAGATGTTTTGTTTAAATTACCTATTTAACAGACAAATATATTTATATACTGACATCGTTTTTACATAATTGTTCCATCCTATTTTGTCTCCTTTTACATGCTTAAGGCCTAGAATAAACATCCATATTTCTCAACTAAAAATATAAAGCCTACAGCTGTGAATAACGTATCAGTACATAATTTTTTTACCGACTTCTGATATGGCATACTCGTTGGCACACACTCAGATTGAAACAACTGAAAATGCTGTCCCTGCGATTCGAACTCTTATTCTACATCAAAATATAAAGTGACAAAATGGTATTATCTATGTCCATGGTAGAGAAAGTTATGTGACTGCATCACATTGTGCATTATTTTCCTGGATTCCATTCTCAATATTTATATACACTAATGAATTATATCGATAGCTTCTCTACTTTGTCAAAGTCCCGTATCATTTACTTCCAAACCTACCTGAGACCACTGCCAACAATTCACTGTCGTCATTACAACTGTACATGGAATATGTATTGGATTTGATAATTCTGTGTAAAAAAAGGTATTATGTCCCCTCAAAAACTTGTGATTTTGGCATTTAAAATAAAAAAAATAAAAATTATTTCTTAGTGAGCACTTTCATTATGAAACGAAGGTACTCTCAAAATTCCAAGTCTCTACCTATTACAGTTTAGGCTCTACGTTGATTGTCTGTCAGTCATTAAGTAAATTAAGTCAATAAGGACAAAGCCTGATATAACTTATATGCCTATAGGGATTACGTTGCCTAGAGTAACGGGCCTTCGTATTTGCGAGCTGCTAGACTTTCTGATGGCACTGTACTGTACTGCAGGGGTTCTCAAAGTGTGGTTCACGGACCCCTGGGGGTCCGCAGGCATGGTTTGAGGGCTCCGCGGGAGGTTTTTTAATATTGAAGTAGATTTAAGGCTGAAGTTTTCAAAAATGAAACTCAGTATTTCAGAGATTGTCATAAGCAAAAACCATCCTTCTCACTGAAATTAGTGGTATTTTACTATATAACTGTTCTATTGGTAATTTTTTTTTATAATTAATACTAAGAGTTCTATCGTTTTGGAATTGAATTCAATGTTAGAAATTTAAAAAGATGTATCAAAACAAACAGACTGCTTTCTTTTTCTATCCTATAGCTATTCGTTTTGTATTAAATATATTTAAAATGGTTAATACTACAAAATTAGTAAAAATAGTAAAGTCATTTTTTAGGGGTCCGCATTGACAACATTAATAATTAAAGGGGTCCTCCAATAAAGGAAGTTTGAGAACTCCTGCTGTACAGTACATCGAAGCTGTGTTCCTGACAGAACAGGACATTAGTGAGTTTATTAGCTGTACAATCACGGCCTATCGAATCGTATCACACGTGTTCAGTATCTGTAGGAAATCTCTACAGCTTGATACACCTTGAAGCTGTTTATTCCCCAATTTGTCCTCTACTGATCGTTAAATTAAAGAAAGTGACCCATTCGTGACACGAGGTGTTCACACAAACAGGACTGACACGCACTAAGAAACACAGATCTTGACATTTTCCACCATACGAAGTATTGTATTTCACCCTCAAAATGCTACCCAACATCAAGGGATGAAATCCTTGATAACTTCCACAAATATCAATATTTCCGAGTGATTATTTTTTTGTGTATTTGTTAATATCATATAAACAAAACTATATACAATCATTCATTTAACATTATTAGTTTATTTTCTAAATAAAAAAAATATGTAGGCCTATTTACAAATGAAAAAGAAAATTTTTACTAATTGATTTTCTTAAAAATACTTATACTGTACAGGTAGGGGAAAAAAGCGAACCTACTAAAATATCTAAGTTGCCTATATGAGCCACTGCGCTTGCCTAGCAGGTTCTAGGCATGCGCAGTGGCTCATATCGGCTACTTAGGTATATTAGTAGGTCCGATTTTTTACCCTACCTGTATATATTCCAAAGATTGTAGATGATGTTGTTCATATGATGTTTGCAAATATATCGAAAAAAAATCACTCAAAAATATTGCCATTTGTGGAAATTATCACAGAAACTTTGAAACGATAATTACCCATAACTGTAACAGATTTTGATTAATTCTGAAAATACTACGCAATTGTAGAAGTAGTCAATAAAGAACATCTCAGATTGCAAGATTGTAGATCAATTCATTGGTGAGGAAAAAAATAATGAAATACACCCCTTAAGACACGATTGTCGTAGGATTACCTATGAAAAAGGATTGCTCTTTAGTGTGATAAAACGGAAGTGATGACCAGGGCCCGGATTCTAATGACATGTCATCTTTTTATTGATGCTGCCAACTTGTAGATAAATCCTAATCATGGCCTCTAGATTACAGAAATGCATTTTTATCAGGTCATTTTTTGTCATTTAATGCAATTTTATATTTTTAGGGCATTTATTTCAATTTTAGGTCATTATTTTGTTATTTTTGTGTCATTTACTTCCTTCTTGATTCATTTTCATGTATTTAGATTCAGTGTATTAACTTTGTTTTCGTCGCTAGCGGTGCTGTCTTTGAAGTGTTGTTTGTTTAATGCAAGAAGAAAAAATTCGGCGTTAAAGTGTTGACATGTCTCAGTCGGACACGAGAATCAAAGAAACGCCGAAATGTTATATTTTATTACTATTGTTATTAGGTTGACTTGGCACCAGAGAGGTCAAACTACTGTTTACCCTCAATAAATAACAATATAATCCAGCAGACCACAAAAGGATGTGCCGAATTTTGACTCACCAGTGCCTCAGCACCAGTATAAATTTCCGTGAGGAAAGAACAATCACAGTGATTAATAGGATTGTGATAAATAGGATCTACTTTCAAAACAATTTTCTTACTTTTCTTCTCAAATGCTCCAATCAGTAACAAAGAACAAAGTTTTTAGACCTATAACATCCATTCTGCATTTACAGTTTTTGCAATCTACTCTTATACAATTCAACGGCCCTAAATAGCGTGCTTGCTCGCCCGCCTCGTGAGACATCGGGTATACTCGGCGATGTTCGTCTCTCGCAGTCTAAACTTTCATGACGACTACAAAATTAGGAAGGAAAACCGTTTCTTTATTATATAAGGCCTAAGTGAAATGAACACAATGAACAAATATCCTAATTTTATTTATACTTACAATTTTCATAGCTCTGAACCACAAACATTTTTAATAATCTACCGGTGTAAATTTCTTAAAAATCCCGGAGTCAATGAATAATGGCGGGCGAAGCCGGGGGCAACAGCTGTAAAATTTGATGGTTTTATCTCTTGAAATATCGCTGATAATAATAATCCAAACAAACCATTCCTTCCATTGAAACATTATATAATTTCTGAAAATTACACTGAATTGATCAAATAAAATTCACATCATATTCATGTAAATAAACAGTTGAGAAACTATACGTATTATGTGTCCACAGGTTCATTTGGAACTGCATAATCGATTCTGATATAGTTTTCCCAGGGGGCGCTTTCTAATCGTAGAATGTACTCTTGAAGCCGGAATTTTAGCTGTTTCATTAATTATTAATGGTTTAGTTCAAGAATGATTCGCGTGCAAGTGTTAATAAATTAATGCTTTAATAATTATTATACTCTTAATTTTTAATTTTTAAAAGAATTATCGTGGCGAAGCCACGGGCACCTCCTAGTTATGTACAAATTAATCTACAACTTTGTGTGTACAATAATAATTTTTTATAGATAAAATATCAGTTTTTAGGTCATTCTTTATAACTATTAAGTCATTTTCTTTAAAATCTAGGGTAATTTTGTAGGTAATTTTTAAACAACTTTAGGTCATCAGAATCCGGGCTCTGATGATGACTATAGATACTTGCGATGGATTGATCACTAGTTTATTGTATTATTTAAGGTATTAGTGCTGTCTTTTCTGCTACACATAAGCAAGCCATATCTTCAGGCGCATTTTATTTACTGATTGTATACATTCGTGCCCTACGTCACATCCGTTACAGCGCGTCAGTGCTTCTTTTTTAATGAGATAGCATGCATTCCTCTATCCCTCTGCTGGCAAATGCAGGTACTTGTGGCAATTGTTTTGCTTACAATTGACATGCATTTTAATTGCTTCGCTGGATTGGAAATTGCGATGCTATCACGGCCCCCCTATATCATTACTGTCATTGTTATTAATCATGCTTCAGAATTCCATGGCCTCATATGGACAGGAGCCACTTAGACACTTAATTTGACTGCATCTCGCATAATGACTTCGAGATATCGATATATATTCGTTATTACTTCTTGCGACGATGCCCGCAGGGGATGCACCTGAAATTAAAATGCAGCCAGAAGGTCGCAGCCTCGGATTCTGATAAAACTAAAATTACTGGAAACAGGTTTATTCTAATATGAGTACTTCGAGACTAGGGGAAAAAAAAGAATAGAGCTCCACAAAATGTGTATATAGTCTATACTTTACTTTCGTACATATTTGTAGCGCAATTATAGAGAATAGTATTATCGTGACGAACTAAATCGAGATAACATTGGAAAAACCGTGTTTCATGAGGCATTGAAGTCCAAAAAAACCTTTTTTTAGAATGATATCCTTATGTGTGTTGCACCTATTCTTCTTGCAGACCCCTAGAATTTCGTATCTATTGGACACCAAAACATACGTAATTTTCAAATTTAAAAAAAAATTGCATTTAATTATGCTGACTATTCAACTCATACGCCGCGTGTTTGATATTAATCAATAGCGTTTAGCAATTCCTCGGATATAGACCAATCACGGCCGTTTATCTTACAATATTCTTGTAGGAATCGCGAGGATGGCATTTTATCGGGTAAAATGGTCTGGTCGTTACTGGAGACGCAAGTATCAGTGTGCAGTGATTAATAGTCAGATGCTGCCACTAAGCGGCACGAAAACAGATTATTTTATACAACATAATTTCTTTGGAAATTGAAATAATAGAAATGTACATTGATTAAGAACACAATTTCGATTCTGTGCAAGCCAGTTCGTGTGGGTTTATTCTGTTCTGCTTTTAGCTTAATTGAATGAAGTTAACTATGTCTTATATGCTCTGGTGGTAGCACTGATTACATCAAAACAGCTCGAATCGATTCATGGACGGTTGATTCGTAGTATGCCGTGATCTCGCAGCTGTTAGTTTTGTTTTTGTAGAACAAAGCACGAAAGTTATTATTATTTGTATAATCTGGTGGATTTTTATTCATTGAATAGTCTTAATAAATCCAACTCGAGTTGACGAGTTGCATCAGATAAATTCGCTCCTGCTGCGCAGTCGCGAATCTATCGATAAACTCGTCAACTCTCGTGGGATTACCTATGAAAAAATATCAAAATCTCCAACCTACAGTAGTGCATCTAACAACTTGGTCCCTCCTCCATCATTTTTAGGATGTCGGAAAACTTAAAGATAAATTATCAATAGGGGGCGGATTTCTATGACCTAAAAAATAGGATATATGCATGCATTTATGACCTAAAAAACATTAAAATATGACCAATAAACTTTAAAATATGACTTTACCACTTACACATTGTGTAGCCTATATTTTTATGAAGTTTCATCACAATTCAGTTATTAAAATATAATGTCAATTATTTAAAATATCTGTAAATTCTAAAAAAGTATCAGTATAATGCAAAATTTACAAAATATGATATGAAACTTCAAAATTTCTTTAATATGCACACAAATATGCCAAAAATATGACCTAAATATGTATATTCACACTAAATATGCTAAAATGGTTGAAAATTTCCTAAATATTCTGTTATATGCACAATAAAAGCTGTTCCATTTTCACCAGGATGCTTGGAATCGGGTTTTAATTAGTCGGAAACCTGAAATGGCAAAGGGGGAAAATATGACATGTCATAGAAAACCTCCCCCTAATTATCAATATCTGAAATCACTCCAGATAGCATAGACAAGAGTTTTTAAATGCCCACACAAATAAAAGTCTAGTGGGTTAAGGTCAGGCGAGCGTGGAGGCCAAGGAATTGGTCCTCTTTCTATCCATTTATCATGGTACCGTCTATTCAGAAACTGATGAACAGAGAGGCAGGATCTCCATATTGCATGAAGTACATGTCATAATGGCACATGTTTCAACAGGACAGATAATTAGGTTTTTAAGAATGCTCTGTAACTTCATCCACTGAGACGATGTGCAAGTGCATACGGACCCACCAGATAGCCATAAATAGGTGTAGACGTGTAGGCTACAAAAGGCCCTAACCAGGAATTAAGGCGTTTTCGGACGCAAGTTTCTTATAACATAATTTCATCCCAGGTTCGAATCCCAAAGCCTGCCAATTTGACATGGGTTTTTTTTTTTCTTGGTTTCTCCAGTCGTAAAGGCAAATGACGAATTGGATATTTACATACCATGAATCATCCTCAACATTTCATCCTGTATCATATCCAATTAAATTAGCCTAATTTCAGTTGAAATTTAAAACCATGAAATACACCAATAATAGAAACAAATGATAATCAATAGTTCCATGGCCTACTGTGTAGACACACATCCCGAACTCCTGATATGGCCTCGTAGCAAAAAGGAGTATAAATACAGATGAAAGAATTTCATTCTCTATATGCAAGTAATGTTTTCTCAAAGTTTTGGCTTACCTTTAAGAACCAAAGGTTTGCAAATCGGAACCGGTTACTTTAAAATTCAACGATTTTTTAAAAAAAGAAATAAAATAAAGCAACGCCGAGTAATAAGCTAGTGAGTAATAAAACATAGGGTATTCTCCTCATCTACTCTCGCATTCTCTTCCCCGCTTTCTTAATACAGTGCACGCCGATTATTGTGATCACTTCGGGACGTAGCTAATCTGATAATATTAAACGATTGATAACAGTAGTCGAAGGAAATAAATGAAGGTATTCATTCATATATAAGATAATACACTATAAAACAGAATTTAAAATATTTATTCATAAAATAATAAGTAACTGTGAATCATTGAACCACTCATAGGCTAATACAGTAATAGACTGCAAGCAACTATTTTTGCAGCCAGTAACAAAGTTATTACTTTCCTTTATGAGTCCATTAACCAATACTCCATACCCAGTTACAAGTGTTTTTGGAAGTCTATCCTGATCTGTGGTGAACACCGCGTAGCAAAACATCTTAACGCCTGTCTGTTAAAGTCCTTTCATTTTACACTAGCCATCACTGCACGTCAACACTGTTATCTTCATAAATCTAAACTGCAGCTTAACTGAGGGGTGAAACATATTTTATTGCTTAAAAGAGAAAATTAGGTAATGCCACCCCCTCGAACTGGTCATCCTGTGAGCTGGGAACAGAATTGCTACCTCCAATACAACACAGTTGAGTTAGAAACGAAACCCTTAAAAATGAAATTTTGAATGACTTACTGTACTTGGAAATAAAGCCGCAAAAAGGAAAATGTGATAACATATAGCGAATATTTGATCATAATAAACAGCATTTTGTAATGTATGAGTATTAATCCGTACGGTATTTCATAAAAGTGATAACATTACCCGAATGATAACATTAACCGCGATTACATTAAGCGGCGTTCACTGTATTGTGAGTTTTTAAAATAATTTGACGGGTACGTAGGCCTATATTCAGTTCAATACCACACTGTATATCATAATAGGAACTATACCTTGGAATCAATACAGCCGATCTGAAATTGAGTAATGGAATTAGAACCCTCCCTCCGCGGAGCCCCGGGGCGCCCGTCTCTATTACTAATGGCGCCCCGCCCTTTTAATTACTGCTACATTCATCCAGATAAACAGTTAAGACGTTCGCTTTGCATTTCCTGTAATGTACCCTTCAATTCCCCTGTCCGATGTTACATCTCTTCTGTCCCTTCCAGCTATTAAAGGAAAAGGGCGACTCGAGTGCGGATATTACAGAGCCCAACATTATCGACTCTCGTGTCCTTTGTTACCGACACAAAACTCCCAGAAGCAGAAAATGGTCAGCGAAATGAGGAATTAATTCTTTACCTAAGTACATTGACTATAGACTGGGTCTCACTTTTTAAAGACTTATTTTCCAAGAACTGCCTCTACCTGCTTCCACCCTAATCCTCTTCGACCTGTTAAACAGTGAATAGAAAGCTAATTAGGCGTCTGCAGTCCAGTACAATGCTGCCAAATACGTACCATAGCATTTACTTCACTTGAGAAGAGGTGAATGACAGCGGCAACACTGGGGAAACCACGCAACTATAAGAACACCTGTCCTTTGTCGGTGCTGATTTTGGGTTTAGGGAACAATGCTATTTATAATCTTTTTTGCACAACGTAACTAATTAGTGGTACTTACGAATATTGTTGCTGTGAATCGTAACTTGACATTCCCGTATGCAATCTTGTTGCTATGGAAACAAAACAAATTTCCGTGCGGTAAAAATTACAAAAAGCACAAGTGCCATAAGTAAATCCATCATAATGCAAGCCTTTATGGACCAAGGCCCCCTACTTTGTGGCGACTCTAACAGGACAAATATTCGGTCCCCATAACAACCAACATATGCGAATCACTTTCTGAAATAAACATCTATCTTCAATAATGTATATACATAATATTTTCACCTAATATCTCAATTAATATATATATAAATTGATATAAATAATCATCGTGCAAAAAATAGCATGCAATACTCGTGCCGTAAGTGTATAACGGATCTCGGAAATTGAAAAAACTCTGCGCAAGCGCCTCGTTTTTTCAAACTCTTTCCTCGATCCGTATGCACCGCTTACGGCACTTGTATCGCAATATACTATTTTATACAACAAAGCACGAAAGTAATTGTTATTTGTATAATCCGTTACATTTTTATTCATGGAATAGTCTTAATAAATCCAACTCGAGTTGATAAGTTGCAGTCGCGAATCTATCGATAAACTCGTAAACTCTCGTGGGATTACCTGTGATAAAATTATTGCATTCTTGCAAGCATTTTATAAGATAAAAGATCGTGATTGGTCTATATCCGAGGAATTGCAAAACGTTATTGGTCAATATCAAACACGCGGCGTGTGAGTGGAATAGAAAGTAAAGTATGTACTGGTTTCGATTCCTAGAGGGGATGGAATTTTATTATTATTTATTCTTTGTTTTACTCTGCAGATGACTTGAAGACAATAAAGACTTTACTAACGATTGTGCATTGTCGAGCAGAATTACTAAAAACTCATTGTTTCCTTGCTTTATGAAACCTATTATAACCTAGAAACGAATTGAACAATACATTAATATCCATTGTCTGTCTGTTGTTTATCAACACAACTGAAGGTTTGTTGACTCGGCGCATTGTGTGGTCCAGTGACAAACCTAGCTGACATGCGCAATGCACTTCTCTTACTTCATTGCTTCAAGTATTCAAACTTCAATATTATTAGAGACCTTATTTAGTTAAAATCGCTTATTAATTCTTTACCGCAAAAGGTAAAATCGCATTGTAGGGGGGCCCATTTTAAAAACCAACTTTCTTTTCATAAAACACCTAACAAGTAGACTTCGGACTTTTAGGTCGCTAAAATGCCTTTTAGGTACCTAAAATAGGCTCTAAAAATTGGAAAATAGGTTCTTTTTATCGTAAAATAGTCTCTTAAAAATTGTTAAGTTGCCAATTTTCTGAAATATCTCAAGTGCACTGCAGAATATTATATTTATTGAAGTCGCCACTAATCAATAATCATGATAAAACACAGATATAGGCCTATGGTACACAGAATTAAATAGACCTATTACACTAGAGCCTGTATTACTACCTACCGGTAATCCCTGCGCCCAGAAGCTACACACGTTAGCATATTCAACCCCTTGTATCCCTCTGTGATTCAGAGAACTATTTTTTTTTATTTTTTTTTTTAACAACTGGATGTGGTTGTGGGAGAAAAACACTACATTTTCTTGGAAATTTCAAAGATTTTTTCTATTGAAGACGAAACATTCCTTACTATTTAACCACGTCACAAATGTGTCATGTACTGCACATTCCGAGCTAAACATTTACAACGAACTGAAAATAAATGCTAGAATTTATAACAAAAAATTACTTAATTTGAACTTCAGAGGAAAAACAAGCAAAAAAACAATATTAGGCTCTAACGTAAAAATAGGCTGTTTTAGGTCCTATAAAAGTATCAGTTTTAGGCATGGTCACTTATGAAACATGCATATACAAGTTTTCGTCCATATATCACTTAAGGATTAAAATAGGTTTTTACCTAAAATCCGAAGTCTACTAATAAGTAATAACACACGTATTTTGTTATAGTTCTCTGGAGAGGAGAACGAATGATGTAGTCCAACCCACCCACCCTAAACGATACACTTTCTTTTATAACACGATCTAGCGAAAAGTAACGTGAATTCCGCCATATTTTTATCTCCGTATGATGAAGAAATTCGTGATTGGACTTTAGAGGTGTGACGTCACACCAGTAAAAAACGTAGAATTCTGGGAAACAGGTTCACAAACACAACCAACCTCTCAGGAGATACAATATGGTACATTTACGAAACTGGAGAGTTCAGAATGCCCTACTAAATTAATATCACTGTTCCTAACCTAACTGCACATGTTGGTCAACCTGCTTTGCTGAAAAAAAATCACCCGTCCGTGGAAGCCTGCTCACATCGCGAGAAGGGCCCCCTACATTGCGCCTTTGCCCGCAAAATGATGCTAAGTCATATACTGTCATGTGAGTGCACTGAAAAATGACATGCCTCTTGGCACATGACTGTACATGAGTTGACTGTGGGAACAAACCTATTGGAATGAATTGGGACGCCACTGATCGAAGCGGTGACGCCCCTAACTTCTAGCAAAGCCTAAGCCTTTCGATCGATGATGCAAAGATCGATCGATTCAACTGATTAGAATTCCAAGATGGCAGGTAGTGGGTCAAGTTCAGTTTGTTGTCGTCAAATGTAGGAAAGTTTTAGTGTAATAGTGTGTGTTTCTGTTGATCTGAATGTCGAATTTGTTGTTTAAAGTCTTCGTGTGTTAGTGTTTGTGTGGATGACTGGTGTACGTCTTTCCTGGAAGGCTGGGACACATTCCAATCTGGAGCACCGAGGTAAGCCAAGACAGTGTTTGTGGCTATGTAGCCTACCTAGGGGCATGACTTTCAGATTTCGTTTAATATAGATTTATCTGCCCAAGAGCAGATTTACTATAGTTCACAATAAGGCTAGTGACCAGTGTATGGGATGTAAGTCATCAGGAGATGAGAAAACGTGCGTACAGAACGTAGGATTCAGTTGAGGTTACAGTAAATTATTTTTTGCACGACGTAACTAATTAGTGGTACTTACGAATATTGTTGCCGTGGATCGTAACTTGACATTCCCGCACGCAATCTTGTTGCTATGGAAACAAAATAAATTTCCGTGCGGTAAAAATTACAAAGAGCACAAGTGCCGTAAGTAAAACCATCATAATACAAGCCTTTATGGACCAAGGCCCCCTAGTTTGTGGCGATTTAACAGGACAAATATTCGGTTCCCATAACAACCAACAACTGAGAATCATTTTCTGAAATATAACATCCATCTTCAATAGTGTATATAGGCCTACTTAATATTTTCAGCTAATATCTCGATTAATATAATTAAATTGATATAAATAATCATCGTGCCAAAAATAGCATGCAATACTCGTGCCGTAAGCGTATAACGGATCTCGGGAATTGAAAAAACTCTTTCCTCGATCCGTATGCACTGCTTACGGCACTTGTATCGCAATGTACTATTTTACTGTCGCTGCTCACGTAGACGCTGGGCGAATCTATTGTCTATTTGTAGGGCGGATGTCAACCTTCAAGTGAGTCACCCCTTCGATTAGTCCACGTTACAGGCAATTAGAGCGAGGTGGTATAGGGTAATAGGGAAGAGGTCCTGGGTTCAAATCAAACCTCGTGGCCATCCAAATTTACCAGTAGGCTCTTGTAATAACTCATACGTGCAGCATATCTAAATTTATCCTGCATTTTTGCCTTTGAGATTGAGGAAAACTTGCAAACCCCAAGTTGTTATTATTATTATTATTATTATTATTATTATTATTATTATTATTTAAAGGTAAAAGCATTGAACATAAAGATCGACCCTGGTGCTCTCTGTTTTAGGTACTTGTTAATTTTATGAAAATGTAAAAAATAAAATTTAATTGCCTTTATAATTTACTTTTTTCTGTGCTAGCCTTTAACACGTATATGCGAGAAAGTTTGTGCAACATATTTTTGCACCATTTATTTAATAAGAAATCTTAAGTATGTGTTACCAGCTTATCACTTGCGAAGTACTTACTTTACCTTCATTCAGAGTGTAATAGCTTATGGCATGGGGCGTACGGTGAAATCTGTTTGGAGGGGGTTGAATATAATTTTGTCTCAGCTCCATGTAACTTAATACACTATTTTTAGTAACTAAACAGTTATATTAGTACACTATAAATAATATGTTTGTTATGCAGCACAGTATTTCAAACTGTCCATTTCTTTTAGGTAGACCTATCTGTCCATTTCTTCTTTTAAACAGTCTATAAATAAAGCCTTTCTTTTGAGAAATTATCATAGTAGGCCTACTGTAGGATATAATAAACATTATGGGCTATAATCCACATGATTTCTTTATACAGAGCACTTTGAATCATTGTATCTATATTCTGTTGTTTTTATATCGGTAAGTTGATTGCAGACGTAGTAATTTCATTTAACTACTCGTGCTGGTTTCTGGAGCTAAGTCCATTCCACAAAATTTGGTTTTACGTGTTGAAAGCTGATATCCAACCGATCACACATAAATATCCAGGTTATCGAACCATTTATGAGAAATCCCAAAGGAAATTTTGTTTATCAGTAACGCGTCACTGTTATAAGTAAAAAATTAAAAACCCACCAGTATTAATAAATTATTCAATAACAATAGGCCTATGCTTTCCTCTACAGTAGAAGTTATTTCAGGTAATTTCCTCTTGTGATTAAATATGTAGGCCTACATTATTATTAAATAAATTGCAAGAGTATAGAATCATTAATGAGAAATAGAAATTTACAAGAGTTTTTGGAATAATGCTGTGTTATGTAAGAAAATATAATAAAATTACCACGCAGATATTTCGGGAGGGGTTCTAACCCCCTCAACCCTCCCCCACCGTACGCCCATGGCTTATGGTATTATTTTCTGGGAAAACTGATGTCAAATATCCAAGATTTCTTCCCATGGACGCTATAAATGTGTATACCAAGTTTCATGAAAATCCGATAAAGGGTATTGGAGTTATCGCGCGTATAGACACACGGGCATTTTCCTGTCACCCACACAATCTTATAAAGTACCATTCTGGCACTTATGTAAATGTAAGAGATGTAACGGAAACGTTTGTTTTCACAAGCAATGCAGATTACGTGGAATTATTTCTCAATTCAAGCAATTTATCGACACTAGAACAAATTTCAATACATCCTCTGCCATTCTGTGGATGCCGCTAGGCATGAGCAGTGGCTCATATCGGCAACTTAGATATTTTAGTCGGTCCGCTTTTTCCCCCCCTACCTGTACATGTCTCTATGAAACATTTTTAATTAATAATAATAATCATATTTTGAGTTCTATGAAGCAGGGCCCATGGCAGAAATCAAATGAAGTAATCTTCATTTTGGAAAATAAACAACACATTTTAAGTAGACTAGAAAAATTTATTTTTTTGTACTTGTTAAAGTGAATTGTGACTTAACAAAATGGCACTTGTTTATTTGTGACTAGTTACTTACTATTAAGTCTTAGGTATACACACATGATTTACAAAATAGTCATTTACTCATTGAATAAAAGAGTTCGACTAACTTAAACCAGTAAAATGTACAATTTATAGAATATGATAGAACTTAATACACAAAACACATCTGTTATCATATTTTTGATATCACGTTTATCTCACTTTAGAATCATGCTTTACTTATTATTTCACACCTAAAAAATTAGATTTTTCTTATAATTGGAGCCCGGATTTATAATCAAAATAAAACAGTAAAATAAATAAGCAAATAAGCACGTAACATGTAAGAAATAATAAAAAAAAACATATAAAAACAAGTAAATTATTAGTTTCTTAGAAATCTTATCTTGTTCGCGTCTGTAAGGAAGGTCCTGCGAACGAATTGTAAAGTCAAAATGTTAAAAGGCGCATGTGAAAAGCAACACAGTTTTTCTTCAATATCCGTTATTCACTTGCTTGTCAAGGATTGTCTTATGAAATATAACATTTCTGCTTATGAGAATATTACAGGAGAAAAATTCCCCCGACACTGGGATTTGAACCCAGGATCTTTGGGTCTCCTTGCCAATGCTCTACCAACTGAGCTAAGCCAGAGTTCATTTCACATTGCCAGATGGAACCTCTCTCCTATAGGAGGTTACCTTACCTGCACGATGAAGTGAACTCTGGCTTAGCTCAGTTGGTAGAGCATTGGCACGGATATTCAAAGGTCCCAGGGTTCAAATCTTAGTGTCGGAGAAATTTTTCTCCTGTAATTTTATGATGTAATGTCCAACAGAGACAATAATCCGTTTTGAAATTTATTAATTCACAATAATCTGTGTTTCATGGTTGCATATATATCCATTTCTGCTTATGTTAAGACTCTGAAAATAAATATGTATTTTGACTAGAAATTCGGGCTCTATTTGTAGGCCTAATCATTTTAGAGTATAATATAGAGGCTATATAAGCTTTATAAGCTTATATTATATATATATATATATGGGTGAGTATATTATAATACTATTATAACTTTTAAATTTAAAAAATTGCCAATTACAAAACATAGCCTATTTAGTTTATTTGTTAATCGATTATACCAATTTGGTTTTTTTTTGTCCCAAAACGTTTTTATAAATTTCGGCATTTTTTCTGCTAAGAAAGTGACATGAATTGATAATAATGCGGCACGGCGATTTATCAGTTTTGGAATGGATTTCACTATCAAATGTAAATTTTTCGTAGCCATCTTCATATTGATATATTAACTTTAAGTATATCAAGATGATCTGAAATATGTGTGTATACCTTGACTTTTCTGAACACAGTCATTGCACTTTATAATATTCCCATGTCCTGAACATGAATAACTTAATTCTAATGACTCAGTCTACAGGGTGTTAAATTTAATTCTGGTGGCGAGGTATCTCACACCACATTATGTCAATAGCACTAAACAATAAACACCCTGTATAAATACGATACTATAACATAATATTAAACTTGATTAGATGTATATTTGATTACGGATTTCAATTCTAGACTAGCATAATGTCTTGTAACTACTGGAGTATTGAGAGAGAGAGAAAAAAAACTATTTTTTCGTTCCTGGGCCAAACCAAATACACATGGAAATAAAATATTGCCGGAATTTAAAAGATTACAAACCTTATTATGTTATAATTTGACAACCTGGTATTTTTTTTACCAAGGAAAGCAAACATTTGAAAAGCTATTTGTGTTACCATGGTAACCAAATAACTGCAAGCTATATTTGTGATACCATAGAAACCAAACATCTGACAGGCTATGGAAACCGAAACATTTGACAAGCTATATTTGTGTTACCATGGGAACCAAACATTTGACTAACCCTAGTTCTGTTAATATGGAATTCATACCCTTGAACACCTAGACTTCTTTTTACGATAACGAACATTGGAACACCTAAATATTTGTTGAACAGAAACCAAACCCTTGTCGAAAAGAAAACGCATGGATGCCTATATTTGCAACCTACATTAACTGGCATCATTAGGGGCTGGATTGGTGATTACCAGATCGCAGCCCTTGTACGCGGCTAGTAGCAGTTCTGACCGCTGCGTGGCGCTGATGTGCTTCCCTGCAGCCTCCAGAAACTTCTGATGCTCGAGATAAGCCAACCTCTGCGGTCCATGCGGAGTTATCTGCAGCATCTTCATGAGATATTGTATGGCTTCTCGTTTGCACGTTAGCTGCACGCCACTGATCAGTGGCGGGCTGTCCTCTTCAGGAATCATCTCGACCTGAAAGGAAAACAATTATTCATATAATGAAGTCAGTTGTGATGGATATCTAGATTGAGCACACGGCATATTACTTTGGTTTGTATGAATGAAATTTTAGGAATAGGAGTGAGACATGGCAGAGCGGATGTACATGTTGATAACCAATAGCCTATCTCAGTCGTCACTTCCTCTCGCAACAACTTCAGCTTCATTCCTCTCATGTGCACTACGTCACTACTTAGTCTTAACATTTCTAGATTTTATGAGGGGACACACAGCTTTTGACACTGAAAAATAGATGAAGTTCATTTTTTTTTCTCAGCAATGAATTGTTCTGTAGCCTTGTAATCTGACAAGCTCTATATTGACTAGTTCTACAATTGCATACTATTTTCAGAACTATTACAGTTATGGATAATTATCATTACAAAATGGCAGACAAATTTTGTGCACTGAAATGCCATTTCCCTCATAACTCAAACATTTTTAACATATTGCAGTGAAATTTTGCATGCAAGTATAGGCCTATTTGATATTATTCAACAATACTATCTAGAATCATTCATATAACTTTAATAGTTTATTTTTTAAAAAATATTTTTTATGTAAAAATGTGTAAAAAAAAATTAACCAGTGATGAATTACTTTTAAAAAAAATATTTATACTGCAGATAATCCAAAGATTCTGCATTATGTTGTTCACATAATATTTACAAACGGATAGAAGAAAGAATCACTCATAAATGTTGGTATTGATGAAAATTATCAGGGAAACGGTACTTCAATGCACAAAATTTGGCTGCCATTTTGTAGTAATAATTACTCATAACTGTAATAGTTAAATTCAATCTGAAAATACTATGTAATTGTAGAACTAGTTATCATAGAGCATGCCAGATTGCAAAGCTACAGAACAATTCATTGCCGAGAAAAAAATGAACTTCACCTTTTTTTCAGCATCGAAAGCCGTATGTTCCGCCTTAAGTTTTGTTTTGTTTTTTTATAGACTTATTCAACAAAATATGTAAAAACAATAGTCCAAAAATATTATTTTCGTTCATCATAGTAAAAAAATAATTTAAAGAGCGCATTTCTTGATATAATAGGCCTACATAAAAGTGATATGTACAGTGACAATGAGACATCTATTTCTGTGGAATAAAATTATCCACACCAGTCTGAAGAATAAATTTAAGAAGTCATTTGGGGTAATTTTTGTGCATGAGAAAAAGGTAGATTGTAAATATTCCCTAAATTTTGTGAATTCAATTTTTGTCCCCTTTATTCCTTGATTAATTTTTACAAAAAAAATTTAAAGTCCCGTTTTTATATAAAAATTATATGAGCTCCCTACCCTAAAGGGACTTTTTAAATAAATACCTCGGCTGGTTTTACTATAATGTTTAAAATTTATTAAGTTATCCCTCTAAGTAAGCTGTATCCAGTGACTTTTATAGATTTTTTATATTTTCAACACATAAAAATGTATTAATTGTTTTTGCACTCAGCAGTGTTGGGGTAATTCGACCCCATGCAATTTTTGTCTGAATGGTAAATATCAAACTGCTTACGGTAGGTATAGGCTATATAAAGTTGTCCTGTTTTCAAAATAAAATGTATGTTTTTAAGACAGTTTGTAAAAAACAATTGCAATACTATCGATATATCCCGCGTAAATTACTTGGGGACTTTATGGCTCAATGGTATTCACTGTAAAAAAAAAATAATCTGGTAGTAGGAAGGCTACTATTTAGAAATTAGTTTCTGGGGGGAGGGGGTCCTAAACTGATTCGCCATAAGTTACTGACAATTTTTTTACTTTAAAAAGGTTATACCCCTTCGTTTTAGGTTATGTTTTTTTGTCCACTTCTTGTCCATTTTGCTTACATTTAGCATGTTTTTAGGAGCAAACTAAATTAACATAATGCATTCTTGCGTCTTAAATAGCATTACTGACAACAAATTTTGCCGTTTTTATGTCTCGAAAACAAAAATATCACACCCAACATTGCAATTACATTTTTCAGTGCCAAATTATTTGGCCTAGACTTATTCTATAAAATATGTTATTTAGAATATTATCTACCGAAATAGAAGGAAATTACCCCGAAATCAGATGTTTTAATATCCAAAAAAAAGCCCTGTATAACTTAATATAGGTTACTGCAATTTAGGTTATGTTTTCTGTCCAGTTTTCTCGATTTTACTTATTTAGCATGTTTCTGGAAACAGACTTAATTGATATACCGGTATTATGCATTCATAGGTCCTAAAGAACATTACCATAACAATTTGTTCCGTTTTCGTGTTTGTAAAACATAAATACGACACCAGCAGCGAGGAGAGTTGAGATACGACACAAGAGCGCATGTCTGGACCAGGTCCTGCTATGAGCTTAATAATTAAACTAATAGATTGGGAGCAATAATTCCAATCCAAAAAACTCATATCTGGGGGCTTCTTGCCCTGTAATTACAGACTTAGTCTCTTTCATTTCGTTTCCAAGCCTGGAGCCCGCTTGCTTGCTTTTTATGCATTGACACTCACCTCGCACTGGAATTCCTGACTGCAGTTCTTGTGTCGCCTAATGATGATGATGATGATGAGTATTATTTAAAATGTCTGTCATCCGCCTCCAGGCCTTCGTGTCCTCTCACGAAATGTTTTTAACTGCACAAAAACACACACGGGAGAAAAATGTCTCCTCTTTTCTATCCTGGCGTTGTTACGCAAGCTTCGGCTTGTCTTCTGTTTTGATTGTTGTTGCTAAGCGATGTTTTGGCACTGCCAACGCCTCGCGAGTAAATACCACACGCAGTTTTTGTCACTTGGGAAATTTAGCGGCGTAATTTCCCGGAAGGCCGTGGTTGCCATAGCGACGAGGCATGTTGGTGCTATTTTTACACAGCCTCCTGATTCTGTCTCGCTGCATGTGCTACTGAATGTAACTCCCCTAACTTCTGAGTAGTTATTAACAACGGACGCTGAGATGCTTGGGGTGAGACAAAAGCTATTCACAGCTGTTGGGGGGCCCCATGTGTGTCTGGTGACGTCATTGGCAGTTTTTAGCATCGCAGTGCTCGCAACATAACGGAAGTATCTTATTAAATTGCCCCATTAAACACTTTAAACCCTTATTCAGCTGTTTTTCAACGTTTGTTTTATTTCTTCCGTTCGACCCTGCAAGTCGATGTTCAGTTTTTTTTTTTCGTTAGAAAAAATACCCTGTTTAATATTCCCTGAACTCAAAAATTCTATTTTATAAAGATGTCTGTGTGAATCCAGCTTATCTGGAGAACGAAAATTCATATAAATATTTTATATTTATGGTAGATGTCTTCTGCGAGACTTTCTCTTAAATATACCTTTAATAACATTTCACACGAAGACATTTAAATACACAGTTAATGGCTTAAATCTTTTATTTGAAATAGTTTTCTATTGTTTTACTATAGTTCTGCATTTGATGATTTTGCATCTTTTTTATATGAAGGTTAAAAGATAGCTCGAATATATAGAAATGTGTGTTATGAAATAATTTATTAAATAAGGGCAATTTGTTTTTGCACTTCTTGTTTTATTTTATTTTGCCTTTTTCGTCATTTTCAAGAGATAGGTCGTTTTTTGGCAATTTTTAGGTCATTTTCGGCATTTTTAGGTCATGTTTCAGTGGAGGTAGAGAGGAGCTTTCCATGTAAAATCTTTACTTTCAGACAACAGACAATCATTTTTATTTGAGAATCTTCGCCAAGTGTTTATAGTTCATTTTAATTCAGATTTATTGTAAACACAATAGTAGTTTGTCTTGTAGTAACAAAGAATTTTTTTTCTCCTTTTTAAATGGCACATATTTGCTAGGGACAATTTGATGAGCATACCAGTTCAGAAAGAATTTGTTTTTCGCCAAGGGTGTCCAAGTAGTATAAAATTACTTACTTCTTTAGTAACAAAATAAGTGTGTTTCATATTGTAAATTCATATATAACGCACTGCCATCCATTAAATTATTTTAGCAATTCATGACTTAAAAAAGTAGTAGGCCTAAGTAATAATGAAAAATGTATTGATAATTTAAAAAACAAATATTGTGTCATTTTTTCATTATTTTTAAGTCAAAAGCCTAAATAAATTTGTATTTTGAATTTTTTCACTATTTTATGGTCTTTAAATGCCTTGCCCTAGTTATAAGACTCACCGTTGGCACAAACTCTGGTACAAGGCAAGACTGTTCACCAGACAAGACAGGGTTTCTACAACAGTGGGTGGCCTTCACAAAGATTTTACGAAAAAAAATTAAAAATAAAAGTTTCAGACCTTAACACGTGTACAAAATTTTAAGTAAATCGCTAAAGCTCTTTTCAAAAAGAAAATGTGAAAAATAAATTTTTATAAAAGGCTGTAATGCTATACTATTATGTAACAATAATTGTGATAAAAATTCTTGGATTGGCTATAGCGTCAGATTTGAAATTTCATACTATTGCATACTATATTGCTGGAAATTGCGGAAATTTATCGTTAAACATAATGATATTGATCTCTTTTGTCGACTGTTGGCAATACTGAATGACGTCACGCAGCTGTACTCTGAGGGGGTGAGAGGGTTCATAAATATGCATTGCAGATGTGCTTCCCCTCTGTTCTGCACGGAAAATTACATAATACAGTGCCTTGTGTGACGTAATCTATAAAGAATCAAATTAAAATTTAAAAAATCCTTAATTCGCAGCCTGGTAAGGCCCGGGCGGCGCGGCAGAGGTAAAACTACGAAAGTGAAGAAAAAAATCCTTAATTAAATAGGCCTAAGAATGCCAGTAGTTATTAGGTGTAGCCTACAAGTTACTTGGGATCATTTTTAACGTGTTTACAATTTTTATTTCTACTATTATTGCAAAATTAGGCCAAAATTGCTGAAAGTCAACATGAAATACTGTAAACTTATAATATCGCGGCCTCTTATTCTATATCAGAATGTAAAGTGAGACAGGTGTATGATCGGCCATGCTTAGAACAAAGAAAATTACGACATTTTATTTGTTAGGTTTTGTATCCTTCGGGGATGCGATGTGGTGTAGTAACGACATTCTCTTTTTTATTTTCAACCATTTTACATTAGGAGAGTGTAATCCATAAGTTAATGTAAATATTAAGAGGCCAAAATACTATTTCCGCAGAAGAAGTTATGTTTCATATCACACTTTTTTTTTTCTTGTAGGCTTACGTTTTTCTTTAATTCAACTTAAAAATATAAATTTTCTTAGAAATTAGTTTCCTTTCAGTATTTATTTAAATATCATTAAGAATATTGATCTTAGGCCTAATACATTGATTTTCTTCGTATTAGTTCTGTAGGGCGAGTGATGCGCAACTGTTTTCTGTTGTTGATGTATTATGACTTCTGAAAATTTTAACTGGTATTCAATTTTAATTGTGTGAAATTAGATGAAATAGTGATGATGAGTCATGGTGAATAAATTCCAATTCGGCATTTGCCTTTGGAAAAGAAAATCAAATGGTGTGTGTGTAATTTTTTTCTATGGTGTGAATTGTGATTGGTTGGTTTCAGATTCATTATTACATGTTACCGATCCATAGAAACCGCATGTGACACAATGTAGGCTAATTGTATTTCTTTTGTTTTCAGGTAAGATGGAGACTTCGTATAGGCCTATGTTACAGTGAGTAGAAACTGTTTTTGCATGTGTAGGCCTACTGCAATGTAATGCTCTTTCTTTTGAACTTTATACACTCAGTAGCATAAAAACTGGAACGGTTATAAAAACTTTTCTACCCTGTAAGGCCTTAAGTTACAAATAACTTAATCGCGAAAAAAATTATGTTTTATATTATGAAGAATATTTGAGGGGTGGAAGCAAAACCGGCAATCTACATTTTTTTTGGCAAATATGAATGCACATTTTTTTTTAATTTCAATTTCCAAACAAATTATGTTGCATAAAGCAATGTGTTTTCATTCTGTACATTGTCAGCGTGCGACGTATTAATCATTGTATTTTGATTCCTATATTTAATAATATGATGTCCATTATAATGGGCATAACATATGATGATTCAATAATATTCCATGATACTCTTTATCTTAAACATAACCCATCAAAACGCATCAAAATTCTCGATCTTTAGATGTTGTTAGCCCGGTCTGCTTGATTAATTTGTTTATAACGTTATAGAGATTTGAATTTTTTTAAATAGATGGGCGAAAGAGGGATCATGTGAGTAGGCATAAATGGGAAAATTTTGATCGACTTGCACGGAACTCACTTTGTGCTAGGCAACTCGAAGCCGGATTTTTAGTTTTTTTGTTATTTATGGCATTAATTGTTTATATAATTGAAAACAAAATTATTTAATCCTTGGAATTTATTTAAGTTATGAAGATCTATCCAGTAAAGTATTTATGTAAGATTTTTTAAACGTGGGTTCGCTACTATTCGATAAATGCTGAGTTGGAAAGTCAGTTTCTTTTCTAGTCCTTAAATGAATCATATATTCTATTGGATACATTTCTTCGTAATAAAGTTACAGAAATGAAACTCAATATACAGGTAAAATTGCAAAATAATGCAGAAGAAATACACTACAGGTGTAATCATTGTGACAGGTGTTTTCTTCTCAGTCCGTCACTATTTGATATATTTGGTTACGTAGACCCATTGACATTTTAAAATAACTTATCTCGTATTTCTTTTATTTCGAGAAACTTCCCCCATTAGGAGGTTGCCATGACGACAAAGTATAACAGTAGAAACATAGTACATGACAAAATAAAAATTCACATAATAGCTATTTATGTATCAAGTACGCAAAATAACGCTTTAGCGGACGAATCTAGTATAGCAGCCGAGGCGAAAGCCGAGGCTGAAATACTGGATGAGTCCGATAAAGTTTTTGCGTACGTGGTGCATACAATATTTTTTAGTAATAGCTCTCTAAATTATATGAAATGAAACAAAAATACCGTATATAATTAATTGTAATGAAAGGTAGTCTACCATATTCTCACGGCCCTCTCAAACGCAAGACAACAATGAACCGTACGAAATGCGGTAGGCTATGAATGCGTTATATGAGTCGCTGATTTGTAAACAATAATAAATACGAACTAGTATTTATGAAAAGCTTGTGAAAATATGTATTATAATCCCGAGGAAATTTCACTCCAAGTCAAAAACATTGTATTGGAGCTGGTGCCAGCAACATCACGGCAGAAGGAATAGGGAATATATTGCAATTAAATGCTGGTGCATCCAGGTAAGCTATGTGAACGAAGATGTGAAAAGTTGTTGGCTTATATTTGTTGTCGTGTGATGAAGTGGGCTACCGTGTTTTGCGAAAAATCCTGGTAAAGTTTCTGATTATCATAAATAAACGTGTTGGCTTAAATTTGTTGTTTTATGACCAATTATATGCGTAAATCCATGTTAAAGTTGGTGTGACTGGTCAATGCCGTCTGGGTTTTGTTTATAGATTGCCATGACGACTTTAAAGGACAAGGCCGCTAAAACTGCATTTTGAATGCACTTTTATGCAATTTTAGCGGCCTTGTCCTTTAAAATGCAATTTTTCGGCTTGTTACCAGTCCGATAAGCAGCTGTTTTAGAGAGCGTGTACTAAAAAACAAATTAATGAACACACACATTCGATTCATAAATATAAACATGATAATATTATTATATATATGCTAATGAATAATTAAAACTGTTCATCTCTGCGATCAGTTATTAGTAGGCCTAAGTTCTATTCTTTTGCGATAGATGGCAGATGACGGCTTGCAGGCGGCTCAGAGCTTCAGCAACTCGCATTGAAACACACGAAATGAAAGCAGTTTAATATAACATTTAAATTAACATGAATAGACTTGATTTTGTTTAGACGCGTCTGGACTTACTGCTTTTAAGGCTCTGAGTACGGTACTAATGGATATCACCAATACTGTTTTCTGGGTGCGTAATATCTGTTACATTTCTTAGAAATCCCAGAAAAGAAAGAAGGTTCAAGAAGGGTCGAAAATAGGAACAATGAGGCTAAAATCATCCCTTATGTGTGCAAAATCATCCCTTATGTTAGCTTGTTACTTCAACATGTACATAATTTGCAGTTAAAACACCATAAGTAGCAACTGTTTTAGTTTTGCCTTAGCTATGTTTTGAATTAGCTTTCTTCCCACCAACTACGAATTTGAGATTTCTGACACATGACTAGGCTCAAAGTGTGCCATAATCCATTATGTTAAACCAGTCTGAATACGTACGAATGTTTTTAGTGTGCGGGTGTAAAGTAGCTATGGTTTCAATTCAACGGAAGTCAGTAAATTGAGTAAAAAAAATCCCTTTAGGCAGGCCTACAGGCGGAGGTAGATTTCGAAGTGCGTTTGGTTTAATTTATTGTCGCTGCATAGCACTCTTTTTCTTTAGCCTTGGCATGGTAAACCTGCAGTAATAAGAATTGAATTCGGTAAAGAGGAAGAGCCTACAATCATTTGTTTTGACAACAAGAATAGGATATAATATTCTGGGAGGCCGTGCGCAAGATCAGCAATGAATAAAATTAGCAAAGCCGCTAAACAAGACAAAATTATGATATTATAATAATTCTTTTAAGTGTTATTATTTTCAAACATTAAAATCTCGCGTCATATGAGAGCTATCAAGAAACTATTTATTGATTTGTAGAGTACTCATCAAGAGCTTTTCAACGATACCCCACAAGACGTGGTTTCAAAAGTTTCTAATTTTCATCCCCCACCCCCACCCTCACTCGAACCCCCGAATCGTTGGTGTCACTGTGAACTCCATAGGGAGTACTCTAATTTATTCAAACAAAGTTTCCCTCTACACTTCATAGGGGCCGAGATATACATTTTTAAAAATTTCAACCCCCGACCCCGACCACCCCCTTGGGCCAATTTTGCCCATTAACGAACTTGTCCGAACTATTGGGCCTAAAAATAACATAATAAAATTTGGTTCAAATATCTTCAAAATTACGGCCGCTATCGTGTAAAGATATATATATATATATATATATATATATATATATATATATATATATATATATATATATATATAAATATATATATATATATATAAATATCACGAAGATTTTTTTTGAACGGGCGGTGGTTTCGTACTTAGGGGAGCATGAAACGTAAAGATATGAAATAATTTTTCGAAAATCATAAAGTGGTATCCATTTCAATTGGTAGATTTTTCTTCGAAAATCTACCTAAAAGCGTTATTTCCTTTAATTAAGATTTGGATTTGTGATTCAATATTTTCCACCTCTTCGCTTGTCCGTTCCATGAATTATCCTGTAGATTACACAGTTTTCCACATGCAATCTTTCTAAGGTGTGGTAAATTACATTCCCTCAATATAACAATAGCCCTATATAACAATACAATCTCCTAGGGGTTTCGGTGTATTAATTAGTTTTATTGATTTTTAATCGATAATTGAAATCTATCTCCAACAAATATTAATATACGAACCTAAATATTTTGTTTGCCTAACATAGTCACTTTACAAAATTACTGACGTGTTTTTAAATCTTATTTACAGTGATGGGAAGTAATTGAGTAAAAGTAATCACATTACAGTAACAATTCCTTTTTCGGTCCCATTTACTTGTAATCAATGCTTTTTTTAATGTAATTTCTACTTGTAATTTACTTCTGGAAATAAAATAGTAGGCCTAATTGTTACAATTTAGTAGTATTAGTATTATTCTCGCTTGCTGTATCGTTATCATTACTGTTTTTGCAACTAATATCCAAATTAGAATTAATATTAACAAAAATTTACTCATTGTTTCCGAAAATATTCTCATTGATATGTTTTTTTTTTTTGTTCATTAATAATTTGGGCTTGTGCCCAAATCAAACAAAGAAAGAAGGATAGATATACAAGCATTCATGAGCCACAGATTATTGTCTCTGTTGGACACTACATGAGAATATTATAGGAGAAAAATTCCTCCGGCACTGGGACTTGAACCCAGGACCTTTGGCTATTCGCGCCAATGCTCTACCAACTGAGCTAAGCCGGAGCTCAATTCAGTGCCGGAGGAATTTTTCTCCTATAATATTCTCAAAGAAAGAAGGAAATTTTAGGTACTGCCATTTTGTAAAGTAATTGTAAATGTAATTGTAATTTTCTAATTACTTTTTGAAAAAGTAATTTTTAATTGTAATTAAGTAGAATGTCTCTCGGGTAATTGTAATTCAGCCCAATTACTTTCTTTTTGTACTTTTCCCATCACTGATTATTTATAGTTTTTCTTTTACAAAATATTTTACGTGGGAAAGTATAAAGTGAGTAGGCCTAGATTACACAGTTTTCTGCATGCTGTCTTTCTAACGTGTGGTAAATTACAATCCCTCAATATAACTATAACCCTCATGTAACAATACTATTTGCTAGGGCCCAAAAATATCGTTACGAAGGTTTCGCTATACTTCACAGGAAAATCGAGCAAAACAAATGTATGTTTTTTCAGATGCAGGTCGCATATAGGCTATTGTTGATGTGAGTGGCGTCAGGGTTGGCGAGATGCGAGTAACATGAACCAGAGTGCAGTAAAACTGTGACAAGTGAAGCACGAAGTGCACGTGCCCACTCAGGGCTGTACAAACTGTGTTGGTTATGGGAATGATTTCAGCAAAAATCGTATAAAAGGGGGGCAAGACTGTGTGTAAGTAATGTATTTTTGGGGGTCGTGAAGAAGATTAAACTGAAAAGATGGTGACATCTTGGACTCGAATTTGGAAGATGCCAGGTTCAAATCCCGTGACCGGCCAATTTGAGATGGGTTTTTTTCACGGTTTCCCCAGTCGTAAAGGCAAATGCCGAATTGGGTATTTAGGCTACATAGCATGAATCATCCTCACCATTTCACCCTGTATCATATCCATTTAAATTTATACTAGTTGAAATTTACTCCATAAAAATAGCCTACACCGATAGTAGAAACAATTGACAAGCAATAGTTCCATGGCCTACCCTACTGTGTAGACACAGATCCCGAACTCCTTGAATGGCCTCGAAGATAAAAAGGAGTATAAACACTGCTAAAATAAATAAAATAAAAATTAACTCAATAACTTACATGAAAGTCAACTCAGTTCAATTGCATCAAAAAACGACATTGGACACAGAATGACTATGCAAGCACTTACAGCTACAAAGATGATGTAACTAGGCTATATACAAGGTGTTAATGAATAACACCGAAATATTTTACCTGTGTACGTTTAGGGACCAATCTGAGGCTCCATAGTCAAGGAGAATGAAACGTCACCACCTGGTTAGAAGTAGGCCTATATTCTATATTAAGAGCTGTTTAGGAAGTAATATGAGTCAACATGGGCTTCGTGCAGTCAGCTCTAGAGAACTTGAGTTACATAAATTAATTTAATTATTTGTCTCTAAAATGAACAGAAGGAAAATTATTGCCCATTATTTTTAATTTTGTGTGATCTTTTTTACTATTTTTAGGACATAAATGCATTTTTTACTGTACATTTTTCACAATTTTATGGTCATTAAAAGCCTTGCCCTGATTATAGCGTTGTGTTGGGTGAGTGTCACCCCTGAAGTCGTAAAGCGCATGTGCAGTATGGAGACCGTGTTTTGTTTTATGTTGGGCAGGTGCGACGTTGTTTCAAATATTGTTAATTAGTGCAATGTCTTTGTATTGCTTTAACAAAGGACTCATACCAGTTGCCTTCAATACAAAAAGGAAGGAATTACCGGTACAAAAAAACCTTTAAAATTTTGAAAGTATTTACTTGACCAATAGTTCGATAGGCTAAAATTAAGTAATGCATATTTTTTTCGAAAAATTCAAAATCCAGAACTTTTAAATGTATTGTGGGTGTCATTTCTTAAAGACTCTACCTGCTGCCACCCTAATCCTCTTCGACCTGTCAATCAGTGAATAGAAAAGTGACTGGCGTATTCACAACTGTCTTCAGTCCAGTACAGTGTTGCCAAATACGTACCACAGCACGTTTACTTCACTTGAAAAGTAGCGGCAACACTGGGGAAACCCACGCGACTACAGAGGCACCTGTTCTTTTTCGGTATCGGTTTTGGTGCAGATTTTCTGATTAGGGAACAATGCTATTACATTCTTTTGTAGACAGACGATGGTTTGGGACGAGGTCTTCTTAAAATGGCATCAACAGTAGGAGAATAATTACCATAATAAAGCCACATGGCTGACTGACTGACTCTCACTCATTCACTGACTGACTGACTGACTCACTCACTCACTCACTCACTCACTCACTCACTCACTCACTCACTCACTGACATTATGTTTGCCCCGTTCCAGATGAGCTAGAAACTTGAAATTTGGTACACATATAGCTTTTAGGCTGTAAACCACAGAGAAATTCCAAAAAAGTTAATTTCTTTAATTTTTAGCCCTAAAAACCCCCAGAAAAAGGGCTTGGTTTCCATGGCATCGGTATTATCAAACAGTGTTCACATAGGGCTCTGCCAATACACCAGATTAAATACACGCACTCTATCTCCCATAGACCTTTTAAAAAATCTTTCCCGAGAACCTCAGCGGGGGTTTGGGGGCGGAGCCCCCAATGAGCGAAGCGAGTCTTTATTCTATATTGAAGTGCAGATTTCAAACATAAAACAGTTAAAATTTCGTCATAAAAAATTGTATAGGAATGGAGAAATTTGATTTTATAATATACTAGCGTGTGCCCGCGGCTTCGCACGCAATAATTATTTCAAAAATTAAAAATTAAGAGCATAATAGTTAAATCATTATATTTATTAAAACCTAAATCACGTGAATTACATACCACGATTAGATAGCGTCGACTGGTAAAGCGACCTCAGATTCGAGGTCCTTGGCCCAGAAAACCCCTGTATAGTGAGTTTCGTCCAAATCGAACAAAGTTTGACCATATTGAGGCCTATATTGATTATCCCTTTTATAATAATAATAATAATAATAATAATAATAATAATAATAATAATAATAATAATCCTCTTCGGTGTAGGTTGAAAATTTCATATGTCTGCGTGCCTTGACATTATAAACAAATGAATCGACCAGCGTGAGCTACAACATTCAAGCGATCGCGATAGTTTTATGTCCAAGGAATGACAAAAATAGCCAAAGCCTACTGTAATTGATTTGACATTGAATGGTATTACTGAACAAGATGCTTCGAAAACGCAAAAAATACACGTTTTTTGCCCGTTTTTCACTCATAACTCACGAACAAAAGGAAAAATTAAAAATGTAATATGCCAGAAACCTTCCCGGGAATGTACTCAACAACTTCCCAAAGTTTCATGGCGATCGGATGAATGGTGTAGTAATGCATAAAGGACACACACACACACACACACATTCATTTATATATATATATATATATATATATATATAGAGAGAGAGAGAGATTATGCAGGCAGATATTTCCTGCTAGAAGGTTTATTTGCTCCCTATAAGTTCAAACTATATATTATATTCTCCACAATTTCCATTAATCTCCACCAGCAGTCTCCACTGACGCCAATATTAGAAAACAGAATCAATGCCTCACTTGGGACACCCGGTATGTGAAGATGCATGCTGTGTTATCGAGATGAAGGAATGAAGTTATTAGCCCTTCAAGGCCATCTTGTTGCAGATTCAAGCCCCCCTTAACTTCGGGTGATTTCCTGCATTGCTAAACCTAGCCGGCCACTTGTCATAACTATTTAAATTTTATCAGAATAACGACGACGAATCAGGTTTACTGAATTAACCACCGAAGGGCTTGATAAGTGTTACGTTTAATTAACATAAAATATGAAGGTGTAGTAAGTTTTAGGTTGTACAAGAAAACGTCTTTTCTCCTCTATCATGTGGGAGGGAATAAATTTCAATTCATGCAAGAGTATGACTTTTCTTTGTAGTAATAATTTATTAATTAAAGTATTTACTGTTCCTTTTAACAAATTTCTAGTGTTCATAGAAACTTAATGAAACTTAATACATTTATCATATATATTGAATTTCCTTTATATTACAATACTTCTTAAAGTAACAAACATACAATTCATTCCACTCAACCCCTTTCCTTTTTCTTGTGATTTCCCAGTACAGTAGAAAAATATAGAAATAATAGAATTGAAAAATGCAGAATTCTCGTAAGTATATTCTAGAACAAATGCCTTGATTGCAATAGAAAATTTGATGTAATGATGGACTTACTTTTATGAGGGCTTGCCTTCAGCAAACCCTCGTGAATTAGAAGAGCAATATGATTCCACAACCTCGGAATACCGAGGGGCGTTTCCATGAAAAGAAGTTATTTGAGGCAGCTATTCCACGTCGCCTTGTATGAAGAAGTGAAGTGCTGTTTCCAAAGTAGACTAAGTAGCAGAAGTAGTCGAAATCCCGGCAGTTCCAGGTAGCACGAAGAATAGATGTAGAATGAATGTCGTAGAATGTATGTAGCAGAATGGCGAAGAATGGTTGAAGACTTCTTGAAGAATAGTAGAAGAATGGGGCGTTGCCACGAAAGAGACTGGATTATATAGAGACAGAGTGACTTCAAAAAACTAACAAACTTACAGTTCTAAAATAAACGATTCTCTCTTGAATATATCGATATAAAAACAACACATGATCTAGAGGCAGTGACTCAATAACATTCCTACGTCACAAATTCCTTACTACCTTTAAGTTTTACACGAAACTTAACATACTGGGGCCTCAAGAAAAAGAAAAAGAAAGCACATGCATACTTACAATAGCACACAATGCACACATTACTCATATTACACTTTACAAAGGTCTTTTCCTGTTATACATAAGTTCACAAGACAACACTGATGTTTTCACTTGTGAGATTGGCAAATATTACACAATTGTTTTTTTTTTTTTTACAAGAAAGAAACTAAATGGGTAAGTTCTTTCGAAGTTCATAATAAACTTAAAAAACATATATTTTAATAATTTAGTGAAGACTCACTGGATATTACTTTTCTAATTAAAGTTTAGGAAAGTCTAAGATTTATGAATTGCACTTTACAGCAATTTACTGTCTAGTCACACTTCTGATTCCTTAATTGGAAGTGGACACAAAAGAGTGATCGGTCTAACCATTTGACCAGTGCGGGTTGAAAGAAGAGCTACCCTTTTTCCTTTGTCTCTTCCCTCGTGTAAGTGTTTCACTCTGCCCAGTTTCCAGACGTAAGGAGGAGTATTTTCCTTTATCATTACTAAATCTCCCTCTTCTATTGAGGGTTTCTCTCGTTGCCATTTGTTACGTACTTGAAGAGAGCTTAAGTACTCATTCTTCCAACGCTTCCAAAATTGACGCTTTTGATTTTCTATCAAACGCCATGATTGGGTTAGTTGCAATGTTTTCCTTTGTATGATGTCTTCAGGTAGTGATGTGATTGAGGTCCCAATGAGGAAGTGAGCTGGTGTAAGTGGCATGAGGTCTGCTGGGTCAGATGACAGTTCCGTGATGGGCCTGGAATTCATTATTCCTTCAATTTGTATTATGAATGTGTTAAGTTCCTCGAACTTGAGCAGATGATTGTTGATCGTTCTCCTTAAATGTCTTTTGAGAACCTTGATTTGAGCTTCCCACCTGCCTCCCATGTGAGCTGAGTAAGGGGGAATAAAGTGCCATTTTATACTATTACAGTATGCAAAATCTTCAAGGTTTTCCTTAAACTCTAAAGAACGAAACACCTCTCTTAGCTCCTTTTCCAAAGCATGAAAATTTGATCCATTATCGGAGTATATGTCTGCTGGTTTGCCTCGACGACTAATAAATTTGTTTAGTGTCGAAAGAAAGTGCTGTGTTGAAAAACTAGTGGTGAGTTCTAAATGAACCGCTCCAGTTATCATGCAGACAAAAACTGCTATATAAGCTTTACTTGGAATTGGCTTACGACTTCTAACAGCTGAACTGTCATACATGATAGCTCCAGTGTAGTCGATTCCAGTGCAAGAGAAAGGTCTCTTAGGGATAAGCCTCATTGATGGCAGGTTGCCCATTATCTGTTGAGAAGGCTTTAAATTATTCTTGAAGCAATTTATGCAACCCTTTATAGCAGTTTTAATTGTGCGTATGCCCTTTATTATCCAATATTTCTCTCGCAACAAGTAGAGCAATGATCTAGGTCCAGGATGTAAATTCTGGTCATGATAGTGTCGTACAATGAGTTTGGTGACATAAGCTTTAGCTGGCAAAATTATCTGGTGTGAAGAATTAAAGCTTAAATCGGCATTACTAATCCTTCCACCTACTCTCAATAATCCCTGTTTGTCTAAGAAAGGATTAAGTGAGAGTAACTTACTTTTGCAGTGAATAGGCCTTTTATTTTCGAGATCGTCCATCTCGCTAGAAAAATATTCCCTTTGAGTGAGAAGCAATACTCTTGTAGTAGCTTCTCCCATTTCTTCTGAAGTGAGATGTTTACCAATGCAGTTTTTATTTTTCCATCTCAGAATCCAACAAATTGTTCTCACTAATTTCTTGAACTGGGAAAATCTTGTGAAGAAATGTTCTTCTTTTGTTTTAGTTGAAACTGTAAGTTGAACTGAAACTTGTTTATACTCTGGAACATCTATGAGGTCTTCGACTTCATACGATGGCCACTCGTGAGCTGGGAATGAAATCCATTCAGGTCCATTCCAATATAACTTGTTTCCGATCAAACCAGCAGGTGTACACCCTCGTGATATTATGTCAGCTGGGTTTTCCTTACCCGAGACATGCTTCCATTGATTTTCAGAAGTGATAGCTTGAATTTTCTTGACTCTGTTAGCCACAAACGTGTTCCAATGATGAGGGGATTTGTTTATCCAACTTAGAGTGACAAGAGAATCTGTCCAAAAGAATGCATTTGAAATTTCAATTCTTAGCATATTGCATATTTTTTTGTAAAGCTGAGCTCCCATTAGAGCTGCACACAGTTCTAATCTCGGTAGAGATATTGTTTTAAGAGGAGCTACCTTTGATTTGGTACATATCAATGATGATTGAGTTGTGACTATGTAAACTGCACAACCATAGCCTTTTTCCGAAGCATCGCAGAAAATATGTAGTTGAGGAGCTTCCATCTTTGTATTTCCGCATAACTTGCGTGGAATCCTAATCTTTTCTAAATCCTTTAAGGAAATTTTGAAACTGAGCCATTGCTGCTTGAAGTTATCAGGTACTTCTTCGTCCCAGTCTATCTTCAAGAGCCAAAGTTTTTGCATCATGATTTTGGCTACCATGATGACAGGTGAGATATAATTCAGAGGGTCAAAGACTCTGGCTATCTCCGAAAGCATATTCCTCTTTGTGAATATCTCGCAATGATGTAATTCTACCTTATAGGTGAATGTGTCAGTCGAAGGCTTCCAGTACAAGCCTAAGGTTTTAATTAAACTCTGCTCCTTAAATATGTTTAGTGGTGTCAAAGCAAGAGTTGATGCTGATTTTGATTCTAGAAATTCCTTAGAATTCGAACACCAATCCTTTAATGGAAATCCTCCATCCTTAAGCAAGGATTCTAATTGTGATGTGATGCACTTGGCCTTCTCTATCTCCTCGAATGAATCCAAGTAATCGTCTACATAGAAGCAATTCTTCAGTGTATTAGATACTTGTGGGTCATATTTACTTCCATCCTTTTCTGCTAGCTCATGCAGAGTTCGGATAGCCAGTTGGCTTGAAGGTTTAAGTCCATATGTGACTGTACTAAGTTTAAATGAACGCAAGGGTTCCATAGGAGAAGCTCTCCATAGTATTCGTTGCATGCTTGTTTGTCGAGGCGAAACAAGTATTTGTCTATACATTTTTTCTATATCTGCTACTACAGCCACTTGATGCAATCTAAAGTGAGTGACTGATGCCACTAAATCTATCTTAGCAGGTGGTCCCCGCAGTAGAATGTCGTTCAAACAATTTCCATTAATATCTGGAGCTGATCCGTTAAAGACAACCCTTATTTTGTCTTTCTTTTGGTCGTTTTTCCAGACAGGATGGTGACTCAAATAAACCACTGATTCTGAAGTTTCAACTTCTTCTGAGCTAACTACTGACATGTGGTTCATAGCTTCATAGTCTTCCATAAATTCGCAATATTGTTGCTTAACCTTAACCTCTCGTTTGAATCTATTTTCAATACCAAAACATTTCTTTATAGCTATATCTTTAGTTTTCTCAAGTTTGGGTGCATTTTTGATAAAAGGCATTTCAACTACGAATCTTCCTTCCAGATTCCTAGTAGTGGTTAACTTATAATGTTCTTCACAAAGAATTTCTTCTTCGGATAAGAATGTAGCTTGACTGTCCTCCTCTAGATCCCAGAATCTATTTAAGTCCTGAGGCATGATTTCATTTGTGAAGAAAGCTGTGTGTCTTCTAATAGGCATTGGTAGTTGGATCTTGCCGGTCACTATCCAACCCAGTTTTGTTTTCCTAGCGAAGACCCCTGGAGCAAGTTTTTGTTTTGGATTCATGAGTATTTTCCAAAAGGATTCTGCTCCAAGAAGAATGTCTACTGGTCGACTTACATTGAACTGGTTATCACTAAGTTGCAAGTCTGAAGGTATGTCGAGATGATCAACATTCAAGTCCTTGACCGGGGTGTTAGTACCAATCTGATTAATGACTAAGCAGTTCAAATTCAAATGGAAATTCTGGTCAAAGGCGTCTTGTATGTTAATTTTAGTGTAATGAAGTAGTTCAGATTCTGTAGCATTAATTCCAGAAACTAGTATTTCTGTTGGCTTTGTGAGTAATTGTAACCTTTCGGCTGCTTGCTTTGTGATGAAGTCATGGGTAGCAGCAGAATCCAAGAGGCAGCGTAGTATTATCCATTTTCCACGTTTGTCTTGAACCTTCGCATTGGCAGTGGAGAGTAAAACACTAGCCCCTCTTCTAGTATTTGTTTTCTGGGCTAGGCTTTGAGCTACATTCACTGTTTCATTTTTATTATCCTCTGTAGTCTTTCCATGTCTATGAAGTAAAGTATGATGTTTCATCTGACAGTGGTTGCACCTTTTTTCAGAAGGGCAATTTTGATAGAGATGATTCTTAGAAAGACAGTTGAAACAATGTTTAAGGTTTTGGCAATGTCTTCTCCTGTCATCTACAGATAAGTCCTTAAATCTCTGGCAATGGAAAAGCATATGTTCTTCGTTGCACTTTGTGCAACTGACTGAACTGTATTTTCGTTCACCTTTGTTGAACTGCCTTCCTATGAAAGGTTCGTCACTTGACTTGAAGTTAGTAGTTCTGTAGTTACTTGCATGATTATTGTTTTGCTTGAAGTTGCTCTCTTTCTGTATGGTGTTCACTTGAAAGGCTCTAGATCCATTGTTAGTAGATCTCTGAGGCTTAAGAAATTGTCTTTCTGAAGGTTTGACTAAAGCAGTAAGAACTCTACACCTTTCGGAGAGAAACTGTTTCATTGCAGCAAACGTTGTAATTTTGTCCTTGGCCACCTGAGTTTCCCATTCCCTCAAAGTAGTCGAGTCCAACTTTGAAGTCACTAAATGAATTAGCAAGGAGTCCCATTGATTAACTGGTTCTCCACAGGCTTCTAAAGCTCTCAAATGCTGGATTACTCCATCATAAAGTTTTCTTAATGCATTAGCATTTTCAGTTTTGACTGGAGGCAAATTGAAAAGTGCAGCTACATGTCTCCTTATGGTGAAGTGTGGCTGCTCGTATCTCTCTCTAAGTTGCTGAAGTGCAACCTTATAATTCTCTGCTGTAATAGGTAATGCTGTTAAAGTCTCTGCTGCTGATCCTGTAAGATAAGATCTTAGAAAATGATGTTTCTGAATTTCTGTTAATTGTTCGTTTGTATGAACAAGCGCAGTAAATAATTCGAAAAAAGTCTGCCATTCTTCTTGTTTCCCTGAGAACTTATTTATTTCTATTCTAGGTAACTGAACAGCAGATATTGGATGAGTTGGCTGAACAGCTTGGGATTCAGTTGCAGTGGAAGAAAGTGAAACTTGAGAACCCAAGTTTCTTTCATATTCTTTTATCTTGAAAGACATTTCTCTAGCTTCTGCTAATGCAGCACTGTAATTAGCATCAAATTCTGTTCTATGATCTGCTTCCCTGGGGTTGCCTTCTTCAAACTGCACTTGTAGGGCATCATAATTCTCGAAGTTTCTTCTTAAACTTTCTAATTGTTGCTCTAGCCAGTTTATAGTAACTATAGCGGGATCTGCTTTCTTCAAATTATTTCGGAATGTAGTGACTCTAGCTTTGTAGTGAGCTCTTGTTGCTGCTTTTTGTTCCCAAGTTTTCTCTTCGGTAGACATGATGGTATGAGTAATTGCAGTAAGAAATAATTTGAAAAGTGCTCTAAGTTAATTCCCTAATAACTTAAGAAAATTCCTAACACACCTTAATGGTCAATTTCTTGAATAGCTAGTTGCATAATAGTATTCACTTGTGTGACAAAACATATGTGTGAAATGTGTGTACAAATTATCAAATACCATGATCGTTGGTGAAGCAGATTTACAAAATTCTCTGTCCAGTTTTAGTCAAATTAAAAAAGTTCAAGTTAATTTTCTTCAAAACACCATTTAACCTTATTCAAATTGTGGTTAATGTTATAACTGAAATTCTTATTAAGAATAAAAATAAAAGTTTTATACTCAAAATTCAAGTTTTCTATATCCCACATACAGGGATCATTGATGTGCCAGTAGGCCTATATTAATAGTTAATTAGAAGTCACAAAAGATATAGACATAAGTTAAGTTCTCTTTTAAAATTAAGAAAGTTTATTTAAATGTCTGCTTCACATATATTCTCACCCATGAAGAATAATGATGAATGCTGACTGATGTGGAGAGATGACTTCTTTCTTCATTCTTCATTCTTCAAAATGTAGGTTTGATGATGATTTGGAAATGCAAAGTCATCCACAGTGTAGACTGGAAGCGATGTTTTATTCTCTTCCAAACAGCTTTTATCATACAGTATATACCAGAGCTGAAACTTACCCAGTCTGGCATTAGCAAGTGATCATACAAATTGTTGGGTTATGTGCACATGAAATAACCCAACTTTAAAGTACAATATAGACATGTCAAGTATACTAATATTACAAACTTATGCATTTATCCTGGCAGGGTCGCCATGTTTTTATGTTACGTTTAATTAACATAAAATATGAAGGTGTAGTAAGTTTTAGGTTGTACAAGAAAACGTCTTTTCTCCTCTATCATGTGGGAGGGAATAAATTTCAATTCATGCAAGAGTATGACTTTTCTTTGTAGTAATAATTTATTAATTAAAGTATTTACTGTTCCTTTTAACAAATTTCTAGTGTTCATAGAAACTTAATGAAACTTAATACATTTATCATATATATTGAATTTCCTTTATATTACAATACTTCTTAAAGTAACAAACATACAATTCATTCCACTCAACCCCTTTCCTTTTTCTTGTGATTTCCCAGTACAGTAGAAAAATATAGAAATAATAGAATTGAAAAATGCAGAATTCTCGTAAGTATATTCTAGAACAAATGCCTTGATTGCAATAGAAAATTTGATGTAATGATGGACTTACTTTTATGAGGGCTTGCCTTCAGCAAACCCTCGTGAATTAGAAGAGCAATATGATTCCACAACCTCGGAATACCGAGGGGCGTTTCCATGAAAAGAAGTTATTTGAGGCAGCTATTCCACGTCGCCTTGTATGAAGAAGTGAAGTGCTGTTTCCAAAGTAGACTAAGTAGCAGAAGTAGTCGAAATCCCGGCAGTTCCAGGTAGCACGAAGAATAGATGTAGAATGAATGTCGTAGAATGTATGTAGCAGAATGGCGAAGAATGGTTGAAGACTTCTTGAAGAATAGTAGAAGAATGGGGCGTTGCCACGAAAGAGACTGGATTATATAGAGACAGAGTGACTTCAAAAAACTAACAAACTTACAGTTCTAAAATAAACGATTCTCTCTTGAATATATCGATATAAAAACAACACATGATCTAGAGGCAGTGACTCAATAACATTCCTACGTCACAAATTCCTTACTACCTTTAAGTTTTACACGAAACTTAACAATAAGTTAGGTAGCCTGGACTGTGCTCTTAATGAGGGAAAACTCTATTTCTCTTCTCTCTAACTGATACCTCTCTCCTGTGAGAGTCTGCATTTGTATAGTGAATTATTTTCCATTTTTAAGTGTCAGAATGGTAGGCCTACTTTATGACATTATGTGTGCCGACGGGAAAATGTGTCTGTCTGTCTGTGTGTCTGTACGCACCATAACTCAAGTACGCTTTATCGGATTTTCATGAAACTTGTTATACGCATTTATAACGTCCATGGGAAGAACCCTATTGATACTGAACAAAATCGGTTCACCGGTACCGGAGTAATGCCCAATTTAGTGCCTATTTTAATACTATTATGTAATGGTGCCATAACTCAAATACGCTTTATCAGATTTTTATGAAACTTGGTACACGCATTTATAATGACCTTGGGAAGACGTCTGTTGATAATCGACCAAATCGGTTGACCGGTACCGGAGTAATGCCCAATTTAGTGCCTATTTTTAGGGTAACATATTAGAAAGGCGCGATAACTCAAATACGCTTTATCGTATTTTCGTGAAACTTGGTATACGCATTTGTAACGTCCATGGGAAAAACCATATTGATATTGGACCAAATCGGTTGACCTTTACCGGAGTAATGCCCATTGTAGTGCCTATTTTAATAGTATTATGTTAGAAAGGCGCCATGACTCAAATACGCTTTATCGGATTTTCATGAAACTTGGTATACACTGTACAGAATGATCGTCGTTGGTTTATTTTCATACGATTTTCCGTTTTGGAGCTAGGCTCTTCACAGACATCCACACAGACACACAGACATGTTTCCAAAAGTAGTAGCCTATTTTTAGATTCAGGGAACCTCAAAACGTTTATTTATGCTAATAAAACTAAACTTCTAATTTGGGGGTCGAAAACAATGCTTCCTCTACCTAAGGTACCTATGGTATAGGCAGAGGAAGTAAATAGAAGGAATCAGTATTTTTTCATTAGCAAGACAGTATTATTACTTCATGAGTCTACTGTTTTATTTCTGTGAAATGTTTTACAGATTATAGGATGACGCAACAATAATATAGGGAAGGAGTGGTGAATGCGGGATCCTCCATTACATTTAGAAACACATAAAATTTTATTGCATGTAAGATTGAAGGTTACGACATAACCCATATCTTTAGTGCATTTTGTTTGATTTGTAAGGTTAAAATTGAAGTTTCCAAGGTAAACCGAGCTATAAATCAGCAAAAATTGTCATACACCATGTCATTACTTCAATATTGCTGTCAAAAAAGAAGACTAAACCAGTTTAAATTGATATCAACACACATTGACGCGGAAATCTATTTCGTTTGACTTTTATTTGGTTAATTATAAGAAATGGGTCATAATTAGGAACATAGGAGGCCATGGCAGGATTGGCCGCATGCAATATTCTCCAAGGCATTCACAGTTCCGATTCCCTGCTGTCAATTGCGATTGTTGTTGTTGTAATCTGGAGCTAATCTATACACGGAATTCGTTCTACAGGCAAATGGCGTGTAATTAGAGGCCATTTTAATATAAGCTGTGTTTGATATGCTGACGATATCTTTGATCACAGCTTTCTAAACACGGTTAATATCGTGAGATGGAATGATTTTGATAAAACAATGTCGTTAATGAAGTTTTTGTGGTTCAGGAATTCTGGGTGCAACCGGGTTATTTAAATATCAGGTTGACTTAATTAGTTTTATTACAGAAGCTTGGAAACTAGTTCCAAGAACTTCTAAGCATTCGCTTTACAAGGCTATAGCCCAATCTCATTGTCATACTAGTAGATATCCAGTCGCACACATTTTCTTATGCTCCTATTTTTATAATACTGTATGTATTTCATATCAATAAAGCTTGAACTAAAATCAGGTAAACTGATGGAAAAAATTGCCAGATGTAGTTAATCTATAATAATAAAAGGAAGTGTTTATCTTTCTGTCTGTTTGTCTGTCTGTGCGCGATGCCCAGCGAAATCTACCGAACGCAGAGATCTGAATTTTTTAACATAGATGGACTGAAGGGTGGGCGAATGCACCTCGAAGCCGGGTTTTATTATTTCGCTTTCGTTCGCGAGTTATGAGTGAAAAACTGGCAAAAAAACTTGAATTTTTTCGCTATCCAAGCATCAGTTTTCAGTAATACATTTCAATTGTCAAATCAGTTGCAGGTGTCTTTGCCATTTTTTTTTTTGCCATAATTGGGAAATAAAAGAATCGCTGCATTTTGTAAGCCCACCATGGTCGATTCATTTGTTTATAATGCCAAGGCCCGCAGACATCTGAAATTTGCAACATAGTCGGAAGAGGGATAATGAATATGGGCCTAAATGGACAAACATTGATCGACTTGGACGGTACTCACTATGCAGGCGTTTTCAGGGCCAGAGAACTCGAATAAGAGTCGTTTTCTGCAGGCGACGCTTTCTAATCGTAGAATTCACTTCAAAGCCGGATTTTTAGCTGTTTCATTAATTAAATTAATCGTTTAGTTTATGAATGATTCATGTGTAAGTGTTAATGAATATAATGTTTTAATTATGTTGCTCTTAATTTTTAATTTCTGAATTAATTACCGCGGGCGAAGCTGCGGGCACCTGCTAATAGGCCATATTTAAGAAACTATTGAGTTTTAGACCACGGTCTCTTGAGAAAGTTTGATTAGCATATATGATGGAATAAGTTGAATAACTAGAATATTATCAGGACAAATTTACAGCAAATTCCTCACTTCAATAATATTCCTTTATTTTTCTCAAACATCTGAAGGCGTACAAAACCTTTCAAAGTATTTTTTGGAGGATAAAATAGTATATTGCGATACAAGTGACGTAAGGCACGTTTACGGGTCGAAGAAACAGATTGAAAACCCGAGGCGCAGCCGAGGGTTCTTAAGTTTTCGAGACCCGTAAATGCCTTTACGGCCCGTGTATTGCATGCTATTTTTTGCACGATGATTATTTATATCAATTTAATTATATTAATTGTGATATTACCTGAAAATATTATGTAAATACATTCTTGAAAATAGATGTTTATTTCAGAAAGTGATTCGCATGTGTTTGTTGTTATGGGAACCGAATATTTGTCCTGGGGGCCGTGTCCATAAAGGTTTGTATTATGAAGTGTATCGTAATGAATTATGACGTGGCGCTTGGACCGTAAGTAATTTAACCTCATCGCAACCGCCCTTAGCAACACGATTGTGTGGGAATGTCAACTTACGATCTATGTAAACAACTTTCGTAAGTAACACTTACTAGCTAAGGAGTGCAAAAAATTAAAAATTTGGAATTTCCCAAAGGTTATATAGGCTAAAGCCTTTAAGTTTACCAAATTTCAAGTTCTTAGTTCATCTGAAAGTGAGTAAACATGAATGTTAATAAGTGGGTGATCCAGTCTGTCGTAGATATGAATGACGTCACGGATTTCCAGTCAGTTTTTCTATACTTTATAGGGCAGGTAGAAACACCAAATTTTGCGCTAGTTTTGGCAGTTGGATTTCCCGATATTTCTGCTAAATTTTACGAGCCTGTTGTCTTATGAATGTGTAAAAAATTACATAAAGTGAGGGAAATATCTGATATCTGATATATTTATTGTACCAAGAAAATTACAAAAGAGTCTACTGGATTCGACACTTGTCATTTTACCAGTAGACATTTTAAAAAGAAAAAACTTTTTAATTGGAGGAATGTGTAGACATATAGTTAGTGCTGCTAAATACATACAAATTGATTTCCCTCTCTACAGAAAGAGAAAGGAGAAATAAACATTTGGCAGTAAGGGGGAAAAAAAACAAACAAAAAAGAGAGAGAGAGAAACAAAACAAATAAAAAATACAATTTTCTAACACTCGTCAAAATACGTTTCTTCTCTCTTATCCCTATAGGCAAGTAAGGGAAATATGCAAAATTTACTTAAAATAAAATACTGTAACTCTATTCAAGGTATAACCGACGGAGATACGACGAAAATGCCATTGGACCAAACTTGTAGATCTCTCAAAATCCGTTACTGCTGGTACAGTCTGTTATTTGGTACTACTTTCCGTTTAGCTACTAAGAAGGTCTACATATAACTTAAAGTTGCGTCCGCCATTTTGAATGTTTTCCGGTGGGTAACATATTAAAACTTAAAACTTTTCGGAATATTTTCGTCAGTAACAGGCTATAAGCTATAAATAGGCTATGCCAAATATCAAGTTTCTGATTTAAACAATTTTGTCAATGAATGAGTTAGCAACGCGGCTTTGTAGTATAGTTATGATTTGCTATTTAAAAAGCATGTGACTGTTCATTGGTTGTTACTCCCGTAACGGTCAGCTGATCTGGTCCAGAATAACCTAAATAGGGACAAACTGATTGATGGACGGAGATTTTTCCCGTTCAAGTAATCTTAGAAAGTAACATTCTGACACTCAGTAAACTACTGGCCTAATAGTTGTGTTAACTGTTTTCTTTGCGGTCCGCCACGAGTTTATACTTGCCCAACTACGACTATACTGATCAATATACTTCGGACTTTTCGTGGAATCCTCTTGATTTTTAAACTATTTTATAAGATTAATTTGTAGGTGCCTACAATAGACTCTATATATAAAAAAAATATAGGAAAGTAGGCTTTATTATAAAATCGTTAATTTGATTTAAGTTGCCAATTTTCTGAAATATGTCTGTCAGAATTATATAACTTACGACTGCTCATCAATAGGCCTAATCTAACACAGACGGACACTGGCCTAAACTAGTTAAAAAAGGACGTTTCTTCGCTCGGTCAACTAGCAAATAAACTGACCAAGTATAAAGCTTTCTATGAGTTTCTGCTACCATTGCCGCCATTTTGTTTGAAATTGAACTGAATATACTCGAAGGTAGAGAATGGTTTTTCTCACACATTAATTCCTTAAGAACTGGAAAACTAGATTTGCATTTTAATGGACTTCGAGTCGTATAATATACAGAAATACAATCTATGACCAAAGAAATACGTCTGACGTGGAAAGGGATTACAACTTGAAGACTGTCATTTGTTATCCGTTGCCTGGCGACTGTAAAACTAAATCACACACGGCCAGTATTTCATATGAAACATAAGAAATGGGTTAAAAACCCTACTGGTTCTCAGTCCCACGAGAAATACGAACCCTTCCTGCATAGAAATCATACCTTTCGAGTTTTGCAAGAAATGTGAAAACGGTATCACACATTTTCCTTCTTTTTTTGTGAGGTTATATCAATGCATTTTATCACTTTTTTTGTACCTTTCCAGACTATAATAAAGTAGGGAATTGGTAAAAGCGACGAAAACCTCAAACGTTACTGAAGAAGTAGAAGGGGGAGATAGGCATTCCCCAAACCTGCGAACTAGTGGCGAGGGGAAAAGTGGTGTAAGTCGCACGTCTTGTTGACCCGTTGTTTGCAAGGGTTTCTGTGGATTTTGCATAAGAAATTACGTGCGGGAAAGGGGGGGTAAGATGATTTTTTAAAATTTTAAATGCATAATGTACCTTACAAGATTCAATTATTTATGTTGAATTGGTAATAAAGCAATTGAAAATAATTCGAAAGATAATTTTAAATGCATGTAAAATTTTAAGAATAGAGTAGGCCTACAGGAAATGAATCATGAGCCAAATCATTTTATTAACTGTTTTCTTCGCAGTCCGGCACGGATTTATAATTTACGCGAGAAATTGAGTCTCACAAATTAAAGGGTTAATTTCTGAGGCTAAACATGAGCTTTACATATTTTTTTAATAAGAGCTTTTATAAAATAACTTAAAATAAAATAAAAGTAATTATAAATATAAAAGGCGTCGTCAATCAGTTTTGTGGATGACAAAATAACAATGAGAACAAAGGACATAACCTACTCTATCCTGGTGGCGAAAGTTGGGAAAATATAGCCTATCAGTCAACCGGATGGTTGCTTGCACTAGAAATTGAAGTTCTGGAGATGGAAATGTAGAAATCCAGGCTATAAATGTGTGGAATGAGACCAAAACGAGATCATGGAGGTTGTTATCGTTATCATCATCATCATACAGGAATGATGAGTTGGAAATTAATACAGAAAGAAATTAAGTAATTGATCAAAAAACGTCAAAATAATGCGCCACAAAATATTAGAATAGCCGGTAAATCGTTTGAACAAGTGGAGAAAATCAAATATCTGGGAGCAATGATTACAGACACAAATAATATTAAGGCAGAAGTTAAGTGTAGACTCAAATCAGGAAATGCTTGTTTTTATGCAGTTCAGAAACTCTTATCTTCTCGTCTTCTGTCCAGAAATCTAAAAATAAACATTTATAAGACAATTATCCTGCCGGTTGTATTATATGGATATGAGACATGGCCCCTTACATAATCTGAGTGTGTTCGGAAACAGGGGGCTTAGGAAAATATTTGGGCCTAAGAGAGATGAAAATAGCATAACGACGAGCTTCATAACCTGTACTCTTCACCAGATACAGTAAGGGTTATTAAATCACGGAGGATGAAATGGGGAGGAAATACGTATCTCAAAAGTATTGACTGGGAGACCCGAAGGGAAGAGACCACGCGGAAGACCTAGATGTAGCTGGGAGGACAATATTACAATAGATTTAAGGGAAGTAGGATTTGAGAGGGATGATTGGATAGAGTTAGCACAGAATAGGGTTGAATAGCGGGCTCAGGTAGGCGCGGCATGAACCTCCGGGTTCTAAAAATAGATAATATTCCTTTAGCTTCCTTAGGAATTCTCTATTGCAAAGATTAATTGGACGACATTCTGCAGAAAGGAACCAACCCACATGATTTTTAAGCTAAAAAACGGGCATTTAAAGTTAAATAAAAAGCCACTTCGATCTTTTCAGTGTGTTTTTGTTTTTTCCATGGGTGGCATATAAATGGATGAAGAGGGTTTGTTAGTTTGCACAACGTAAATATATAGTTCAGTAGCAAAAATTTAGCATCTATTCCGGTTTTTTTAATTTGAGGGTTGGTTCCTTTCTGCAGAATGTCGTCCAATTATTATTATTATTATTATTATTATTATTATTATTATTATTATTATTATTATTATTATTATTATTATATGAATAATACTGCTTTGAGTTAGGTTTGCCTAATACCCACTGTATGTTGAAATATGAACGGTAGTGAAAGTTGGTGTTATTATTTCACTGTATTTTTTTCTCTTTATAAGCACTACCGCATTTCAAAGTAAGATTTTTTTTTTACCACTCTCTCTATACGAGTGGATATGTGGATATGAATCTCGCATGGAAGCCTCAGTCCATATATTATCTCCCTGTATCTCCTCCCTCCTTCATCCTATTGAAAGCGAATCTCACAGAATACTGGAATCCATTTCATCCCCTTCACTGGCAGCGCATTTTTCTCCCTTAAAAAGTCGAGATCAATCCAAAGAGCGAGGGTTGGAAGTAATGGGGTGAGAGAAATTCTCGTACAATGTAGGAATTTGTAAGAAAAGCATTTTTCTACCCCTCGCAACATAAAAGATACTTTTTATACGAAAAAGTAGTCTTTCTCCCCAATACAGTCACGTTAAATTTAACCCTGGAAAAATTGCGGCACAAGGGCGAAGTGACACTCCGGGGGAAACTTCTTTATTCTCATCAGAGTTTTTGTAAGAAAAGGGTGAAATCTCTGACAGCGTTATAAAAGGCTTAAACATTACTTTCGGCGTCGTTTGGGGTAAAAAATAGTAATTCCTGGATGAAGAAATGAGCAAGAGTTTTTTTTTTTCACACGCATCCTCTTCGTAGAGGAGTCTGTCGCAAGTAGAGTTTAACTTAATCTCCATTCCTATCTGACTTTGATTAATCTAGTTTAAATGTGACCAGAAATTAAAAGCACTCTTGTCATCGTCGCAAATGATGACGTAATTGATTTGTCACTAAGAGTAATTGTGCTGAGTAATGATTAATGGTACCGCGTACTCTCAATATTAAAGCACTCAGCCAGTGGTTGCAGTTTCTGTTCATACTAAAAGCGACACAAGTGCTGGTTTCCAAGATTGCTTTATCGGTCATCGACAGCACAGATCAACAGCCATTTTGGTGCCTTAGACTTTATACCGATTCTTGAGTATATTTAGGTCTCTGATGCCAAATTAGTTTTGCCCTATCAGCTTTAGTTTGTGAGATACTAGTGGATGTCCGTGGCTTCTCCCACGATAATTAATTTAAAAATTAAGAGTATAATAAATATTAAAGCATTATATTTATTAACACTTGCACGCGAATCATTCATAAACTAAGCCATTAATAACAAATGAAACAGCTAAAATTCCGGCTTCAGAGTACATTCCACGATTAGAAAGCGCCGCCTGAAAAAACGATCTCAGATTCGATTATGCAGTTCCAAAGCTAACTGTGAACACATAATACGTATTGTTTCTCAACTGTTTGTTGACAGATGAATATGATGTGATTTTTATTTGATACATTCAGTGTCATTTTCAGAAATTATATTATGTTTCAAGGGAAGGAATGGTTTGTTTGGATTTTTATTATCAGCGATATTTCAAGAATTAAACCATCAATATTTTACAGCTGTTGCCCCCGGCTTCGCCCGCCATTATTCATTGACTCCAGGATTTTTAAGAAAATTACACTGGTAGATTATTAAAAATGTTTGTGGTTCAGAGCTATGAAAATTGTAAGTAAAAATAAAATTAGAATATTTGTTCATTGTGTTCATTTCACTTAGGCTTTACATAATAAAGAAACGGTTTTCCTAATTTTGTACTCTTCGTGAAATTCGTGAAAGTTTACACTGCCAGAGACGAACATCGCCGAGTATACCCGATGTTTCACGAAGCGGGCGAGCGAGTGAGCACGCTATTTAGGGCCGTTGAATTGTATAAGAGTAGATGGTATTATCATTATGCATATTATCCTATTTTACGTTTGATATAAATAAAAAACCAGTGCCTATGTGTAGCTTCTAAATCACGTGAAGAAAAAAGCAACACACTAACATTACATTAACATTACAATAACAATATAACATGGGGTCTTTCAAAAAATTGATATTATCACATATTGTACGGTCGTTTATGACTTATAAGTAGGGACCGGATTTTTAGGTTTTTAAAAACACTGTTTTAGGTTCCCATTAGGTGAAATAGTTTTTTTTAGGTTTCTTGTCCAAAATATCGTTTTCGAGTAGAATAATTGGTTTAATGAATTTGAATGTGCTACATAGGATTCAATACATAATACCTGTGAAGTTTAACTTAACAAAATTGACTTAAATTTGTGTAAACTTGCTTTAGGACAGAGCAGACGTAGAAACCCGCGGGGTGCAACGTCATAAAATAACCTCAGAAGAAGAAAAGAAGAAGGGGAAAATGATTATATTCAGGTCATCGCCAATCCACTGTCGTAATAAACTCGATTTCATTTGTATCGGCATAATTAACACGCCTTCTTAAAACTCACAGTGTGACCACTCAGTATGAATGACAGGGAAGTACTAAAGGCAAACAAGCGCTTTAAAACACAGAAATCTATATCCTTGTTCATACACGGCAACAATGGTTGTTCATACGAATATTTTAAAAGAAATACTCTGGTACTCTTACACTTCCCCTCTTGATACTGTCCAACCTAGACGACAATGGATTGAACGAAACGCTGGTGGTATTAATTTCAACCCGACAAAAATTATTCTCTTCCCGCAAAATATCGATTTCTCAATTGACGAACAAAAAAGACAAAAAAGCAGCCTAAATTAGATATTTTAGGTTTTATATCCCGTTTAGGTATATTTAGGTTTTTATATCCCATTTAGGTATTTTTAGGTGCCACAGAATTAATGTGGGTGAATCCTATGGACATGATTCGAAAAAGTGTATGAGCGCTTTTTGTTTTGGAAGCAAGGAAAAAATAGGTAAAAACCTAAAAATCCGGTCCCTACTTATAAGCTATCGGTACAATGTGTGCAACGACGTTGGTGGTCGTCACATCGAGCCTCTGTTGAAGCGAGCAGTTTCGTATGGGACACATCCAGTTGCAGAATACAGAAACTGTTGACACAAGTGTTATTGTGATCAATGAAAGTTTTTTTTTGTTACTTTGGTATTGTTACCAAAAAATTTTACTTTCGTCCATAATGAGTCTAACGTCATTTACTTCTGTACCTTACGTCACACCTCATTTCACATGGTGCTCTTCTGACGTCATGTACTGCCTCTCCGGTTGCAAAACAACACTGGCAAATCCGACACATTGTAATGGCTGTAGCACGGAAACGGTACGTTTATGGACATGGGTTCCTATTCGAAATATTGTCTACTAAGTCCCCTCTACTAGCCCTAGAAGTTTGTAATATGAATTTCCGAACACCCGGTATATACAACCTAGGTATATGAAATTCTGATATAAAATAGTGTACTACACTACAGTGAGAGTAACATAGGCATAATAAAAATTCAACGTGTAATTCTGCTGAAAGTCGACCTAGAATTTCACGGCCGAGCACAATACTTCCTTTATTTATATTTATGGTATGTCAAGAGGAAGTAAAGACACAAATGTTCGGGGGTAGTTTGTATTCAGGTTGTCTCCGGGGTTCACTGACTCCTACACGGGTTTATAATTATGTTGGCCCGTGAAGATAGTAAATAATACACAGTACATGCTCCCCAATTAGGAGAGATGTGTTTATTACTAGTGGGCTGTGGATGTATCCAAGTCACTGTCGATTACTTAGCGGTTGCCTAGTTACCACCTTATTCATTTCACTCAGAAGGCCCTGGAAAGAAATGCTCCTATATTACAGTGCCAATGACTGATGTATTAGTTATGGTGAATGTTACTATACAATAACAGTGGAAGCCTGGTCACAAAAATCACTAATTAGTGTGCCTCACAGTACTGCATATGACATAACTTGTCTGTCAGTGAGGTAGACCACTAAGGGCAATCAGTCATAGGAGAGAGGTTCCATCTGGCGCTGTGAATTGAACTCCGGCTTAGCTCAGTTGGTAAGAGCATTGGCACGGATAGCCGAAAGTCATGGGTTCAAATTCCACTGTCACAAAAATTTTTCTCCTATAGGCTAATATTTTAATTAAAATCGTTAGGGCTGTTTAAAAAAAAAATCGAAAAATGATATTTTTTTCAAGTAAAGTGGTACAAAAAGTAACAGAAGCCGTCTTCAATCTTGTTGTCACATCTCCAGAAGGTATCTAACCCCAAAAAATAAAATTGTAATGTTATACGATTTTCTTTCTCGAGCTAAGCAGTTAACAGACACACACACAGAGATATGTTTCTGAAAATAGCATTTTTAGGTAGATTTCCAAGAAAAATCTACTTATTGCAATCGATACCATGTCATGACTTTCGAAAAATTCTTTCATATCTTTACTTTTCATGCTTCCCTAAGTACGAAACCACCGCCCGTTCATTTTTGTTGTTGTAGGCCTATATATAGGCTATATTTACACGCTAGCGGCCGTAATTTTGAAGATATTTTAACCAAATTTTATTATGTTATTTCTAGGCCCAATAGTTCGGACAAGTTCGTTAATGAGCAAAATTGGCCCAAGGGGGTGGTCGGGGGAGGGGGTTGAAATTTTAAAACATTTATATCTCGGCCCCTATGAACTATAGAGGGAAACTTTGTTTGAATAAATTAGAGTACTCCCTATGGACTTTACAGTGACACCAACGATTCGGGGGTTTTGGGGGTACGAGTGGGGGATGGAAATTCGAAATTTTTGAAACTACGTCTTGTGAAGAATCGTTGAAAAGCTCTTGATGAGTACTCTACAAATCAATAACTAGTTTCTCGATAGCTCTCATATAAAGCGAGATTTGAATGTTTGAAAAGTGCTCTTTCCTCTTTTTTGGAGTTATTATTGCGGGTTTGTCATGCCAAGGCTAAAGAAGAAGAGTGCTGCGCAGCGACAATAAATTAAACCGAAAGCACTTCGAATTCTACCTCAGCCTGTAGGCCTTCCTAAAGGGATTTTTACATTCAGAGGGATCTCAAAAACTTTCATAATAACTGTAAACTCGACACGGAATTTGAGGGTAGAACACAACCTTCTCTACCTTTAGTAGCTAAAGTACGGGTACAGAAAAGAGTCTATTGGCTTGCTTGTAACTTAAAAAAAAAAAAAAGAAAAAAGAAGCTTACATTCCTGCTCACTTGGTGGCTCTGATAGCCAGATAAAAGTCGTATCTACCGATCTCTTTATCTGCAGCCTTCATCTGTTTTTAGATGTTTCCATGGCTACCAGAGATAAAGCATAGTTATGTCAATATCATATTATGTAAATTTCTCATAAGAAGTTGAAAATGCTGTCGATAATGCAGCCTTCCATAAACATGAAGCCATTGAACTGTTCATTATCAAGTCACAATCATAAGCCGTGATCTTGTTTCTTTACACATCCGATTAAGAATTCAATTATTTAGAGTTATTCTCCTAAATAGGGATTTATATCTCATAAAATACGTCATTACCAAGTCTAAAATAAACCTATAAGAAGTACTATGACCATCTTTTGAAACAATCTGGGCTTGTATCTTTACTCGCTTGATTGAAATTCAATTATCAGAATATATTAGAGTTATTGTTCCGGCTTATTAATTTTTTATGGAAATCCGTTCATCCATCTGGCCGCTGACAGCGCTGGTAGCGGTGGAATAGGTAACTAACTACTTATATGAAGGGAATTGTTAATAAAAACCATTATTTTTTTGAAACCGGTATGAAGCCAGCTAGACATGGGGAGGGGGCAGGGGGGTTAATTCGTCTGATCTCACCCCCTGACCGCCCGAGGGGTCCGGGGAGTTGAACAACCTCTTTAAGAACTAGTTCTCAAATTATACCTCAAGGCTGTATGAATATTTAATTCTGGTGGGTTTGTTTGTTTGTAGTGTTCTATAGACACAGTTTCACGTAACAAGCTGTCATCCAGTGGGTTTGGGTTCGAACCTTTACAGGTATATTATATTTTCAAAGTACTTTACAATATGGCCTACTGGTATTGGGCAATTTAAAGTTTCAGTCCTTAATACTGGCCTCTAAATTGACAAACGCAGTTTATTTTTGTTGAAGTTCTCGGCAGAAAATGTTTGTTCACAGACATATGTGCTCCCATAGTATATTGCGATACAAGTGCCGTAAGCGATGCATACGGATCGAGGAAAGAGTTTGATAAAATGAGGCTCTCGCGCCGAGTTTTTTTAAATTTTCCGAGATCCGTTATGCGCTTACGGCACGAGTATTGCATGCTATTTTTTGCACGATGATTATTTATATCAATTTAATTATATTAATTGAGATATTAGCTGAACATATTATGTATTATACATTATTGAAGATAGATGTCGCCACAAACTGGGGGGCCTTGGTTCCGAACTTCCAAAAAGGCTTATATTATGAAGGTTCAGCTGTCATCCAGTGGGTTTGGGATCGAACCTTTAGAGGTATATTATATTTCCAAAGTATTTTACAATATGGCCTTCTGATCTAGGGCAGTCATTCTCAAAAAGTATTTATTTTACTACTACAGAAATCATTGAGAATATTAACAAATTCATTACTCAGAACTCATTGCAAACCATTATTCACAGATCAGAAAATGACTATGACGACTAACCTATATATTTTAGATGCTGTTTTATTCGTAAAGGATAATTTTGGCTGCCATTCTGGTCAGAACTATCTCTCATACTTATGAACTTAGCCACCAAATTCACTTTGAGGCACCCAGGATACGCAGGCTAAACAAAACACTAAGCAATTTCTCAGCAATGGCCACAAAAATAGGCAACAAGTTTCCAAACGACGTCTATCAATGGGATAGAAAAATATTAAGAAGTCTTATCTCTGATTGGGGTACACGGTGGTGTAGGGGTTGAGGCTGCGCTACAAATCGGAAGGTCGCGGGTCCGATCCCCGTTGAGATCATTTGGTTTTTTCAATTGGCTTAATCCTTCTGGTGGCACTATGGCCCTGGGATCGACTCAGCCTCTAACAGAAATGAGTACCAGGAGCAATTCTGGGGGTAAAGGCGACCGGTGCGTAAGGCAGACAACCTTACCACCTTCACGTGCCGAATGTCTAAAATCTTGGAGCCTCAACCTCCTGGAACCCTTAGGGCATCCACGGCCTGTATAGGGAACACTTTACTTATTTCTGATTGGCTAACTCAGAGGGCTTTCTATAGTGTTGATGAATTTATAAATATACGTGTACAAAGCTAATTTAACATTATGACAATGTCGTAGCATTTTTTGCTCAAAGACATCCTTCTTTATTAAGTGTCAGTATGGTACTTTATGAGATTGTGTGTGGGGACGAAAAATGTCTGTCCGTCTGTCTGTCCGTCCGTCCGTCCGTCCTTGTGTCTGTACGCGCCATAACTCAAATACGCTTTTTCGGATTTTCATGAAACTTGGAAAACTCATTTTTAATGTCCATGGGAAGAACCCTATTGATATTGAATCAAATCGGTTCACCGGTACCGGAGTAATGCCCAATTTAGTGCCTATTTTAATAGATTATGGCTCCTTTCTAATAGAAAGGCACCATAACTCAAATACGCTGTAGGCTATCGGATTTCCATGAAACTTGGTATACTCATTTATGACGTTCATGAGAAGTGCCCTATTGAATTTGAACCTAATCTGTTGACCGGTACCGGAGTAAACGCCAATTTAGTGTCAACTTTAAAGGCGCAATAACTCAAATACGCTTTATCGTATATTTATGAAACTTCGTATACGCATTTATAATGTCCATGGGAAGACGTCTATTTATAATGGATAAAATCGGTTGACCTGTTTCGGAGTAATGTTCAATTTAGTGCCTATTTTATGGTAATATACGTATTCGAAAGAATTTATTAGAAAAAATGAAAATCAGTTATCTTGACAACACTGCCTATTGTTTTACTGTGATATTATAAGGCCTTGGAAATTAAAATACAGGTAGCTATGACAAAAAAAAATCACTATTGATTTACATGCGGTTATCCAACTAGACTGTTAAAATGACCCCGGTGGCCAAGATGGTAACGTCTTGGCCTCACATTCTGGAGTCCATGGTTCAAAACCCGAAACCGGCCAATTTGAATTTTTTTTGGTATTTTTATGTGAGTGTGCAATTGTCATGATATCACAAATCTGCACAGTTCAGCTGATGCTGGAAGATTTTAATCTCATTAAAAAAACTAGACCTTTGTTCTTCCGTAAGCCCTGAATAATGAATAAATCTGGAGCTTAACTTGGAAATCAATTTAAAAAAAAAGCATATTCTGCATATCATAATTGCAGTCATAACTGATTAAACAGAAACATACTGGCACTTTGTTACATCAGTTTACCTGATTTTTATTATTATTACGTATTGTTTTCTCTGATGGGTAAATATAAGCCACCCACTCTGAATATGCGCTCTTTGTAATACGGCCTCTTGTAACGGAAAATCGTACTAAAACAACATTTTGTATTTGGGTTAGGTACCTTTTGGGGGTATGACATGAAGATTGACGACGAATTTATCTTATTTTTAAGGGGGGAAAATTTCATTTGTCGCCATTTTTTTCGAAAACAGCTCCATGCTAAGAGGCTAACTTTTATTTGGGCAGAGAAAATTGACTTTTCCTTAATTTATACGCACACCCATGCCCGAAGAGGGACTCACACCCGCAGCCTCCTTCACCACGGCTCTAAGGCTAAGAAGACCGGCAACCTGTTCAGACTATATAGGTCTTAATTCACTAGAACAGTAAATAAACATTCTTACATCCAAGATAATGTTGACTACAACATCTTAATTGAAGAAAAATTCATGGGAGTAAGAATATAAATTTCAAATGCTGCGTACTTTACAGTGTACGTATCCCCTTAATATGGACACGAGTGGAAATGGTAACGACCTGATTTCATGTATTTAACATTAGAAATATTGTAAACCAGTTCCACATAAATCTCTAGAGATGTTATGATATTAATATGGCTACCAGCAACATGCACTGCCCCCTGTGGACACTCCCCACAGCGATATCTCGATGTATATCGATATTACTCTAGTCGAACGTAATGCGGGCAATGTGTCACTTTAAGTATGTAACCTCGTCTAAGTCATAGAGGGCAATGCAAGGGTGTGTTCCCATGGCAACCATCAAACAAGTCCAAAAAGTAGAATTATTTAAACTTAATGTTTATTCTTTCTTTTTATATAAAACTAGCTTAAAAGTCCCGACGTCACCCGTTTTTAGTATTTTGTAATTCTAAATTAACTTATGAAGGACTTTTGACTTCTAAATTCTAGGTCCTTATATAGGTATTTATAATTTGAAATGAAGAAGAACGACTTATCACACTCAGACTATTTATTCCCTCAGAAAACTCTTGGTATAGCTTTTTATGGCTCATAGAGGATGTAGAATTTTGCATCCCATTGCTTCTACACGCCATGCCTAGCAGGGGTTCAAATAAGAAGAAACAGAAATTTCGACAACATAAAATTGTATTGTCTTTGCGGAATATTTTATTTCTCACTCTCATGTTACCATAAAACCGTTTCGGGGATGAAATTAAAAACTAATTTAATGTCACTTTCATATTTCCCTCTCCCCCCGAAAAACCTGCGATATAATAATATACATATTACCATACCTCGTATGGTATTCTCTTTGTTCAGGGTAGAGAAAATTATGTGACTGCATCATATTGTGCATTATTTTCGTGGATTTAATCTTCAATATTATTATTTACAGCAATGAATTTTATCGAAAGCTTCTCTAATTTGTCAAAGTCCCATATCATTTATTTCCAAACCTACGTGAGACCACTGGCAACTGTTGTCATGTGAACTGTGATTTAGATTTGATAATTCTGTGTAAAATGGGATTAAGTATTCTCAAAAACATTTAATTTTTTGCATTTAAAATCAACATTTTTCAAAATCCTTTCTTAGTGAGCACATTATGAAAAGAAGGTGCTGTCAACATTCCAAGTCTCTACCTATTATAGTTTGGTCTCTACGTTGATTTTCTGTCAGACGGCAAAGGAAAGTTTTTGTTCTACATAATGACCAGTATTTAAACACAACATAACAGTGTACGCACTAAACCGACAGTGAAAATTTACATTTTTGTTTTCTGGTGTTATATTTTTGTGCAATAAATAACATTGGGAAGACGTTGCACTTAATGAAGTTGGACATGGCGCATGCGTACGGAGTTTTTGCAAAGCAATGTTTCGGTTGTTGATGCAGGAGGCTTCCAGATTTATGGATGCCACCTTAATTAACTGAACCTGCTGGAAAAACTGGAATCCAGAAAGCTGCTTGTTCAATGCCAGGAGAACATATGTCGCTGGTTCTTCCTCTCATAAATATAACCTCTCCTCGGAGGTCAAAAAATTATAACATATTCTTCTATTTTAAAATCTAAATTTTTGGGGTAAAATTTGGATTTAATAAAACGTGTATTGTTGCTTTGATGCTCCATTTTCCTCCGAAATTACAAATTATTCCAAAGGCCGTATTTATTAACAAGACTTCGGATTGCAGTGGGCTTTGCAAAGGACAAAGCCGCCGTTTTCTTATACACAGTCCAAACTTTGACGATCGAAGTCGCCGGTAATCTAGACTTTGACTAAACCAAACTAAACTCCGTGGCGCTACATCCCCGAAAGGACGTGGCCTACCACCCGACCGCTGCGTCATCTGCTACCGATGTTCACATATGCAAAAGCCGATGTTATATTGTTTATCTCTTATTGATGCTTCTTTACAATGCAGGGTAGGGTTGAGCATCGATGGCCGATGTTTTCATGTCAATTATCGATTTTTTCTACATCGACGTTTCTTCCCGACATCAATTTTTTTTTTTTTTAATTTTTTTAATTTACAATACTGAAGTAAGATTAATAGGCCTACCTTGGTTCTAAGATATAATTTTAATTACAGCAGCCTAATTTCCCAAAACATCGATTTTTTACATCGATAGTTTTCATGGAAATATTTCAGTTTATTTATGAATTTTGCCTAATTTTCGGAAACCACAAGCTTTTTTTCATATACATCGATGTTTTCCGTCAAAATACATCGATGTTTTCGGGTTGATATTATCGTCACATCTATGGTTCTATGTGGTTAGTGTTATGCATTATATAGCTATAATGTAGAGGTGGATGCAAGGCACTTGAGACAATATACAAGGACAGTTGGTCACTATGCACCGCTCAGAAACAAAAAAATACATCACACAGTCCGTGCAAATTTGAATATCGAATGGGCGGAGTTTAAAGGGCGACTTATGTTTGAATTATGCCGATTACTTTAGAAAGCAAACTTTTAAAGTCTTATTCGATCATTTAGCAGAATCCAAGTCGTCAATATATTCATGAATACGACCCTACATTACTACACTCTTATATTACATGCATTCACTTACCTAGTCGTGTTAATATTTTGTAATCGCACGGGAGTGTCGACGAATTCACAGAATCGGAAGCGCAGATGTAATTTATTCCATCATCGTGTTATGAGCTACAATCGCTTCTCAAGTATACGTAATAACGTTTATGAATTATTTATTTATTCCGTTACCATGACGACGCAAGAATCGAAGCTGCTTTCATTTGGAGGTGTGAATAATGCCACTTCCAAGTAGCATTCAGTGTTCCCAACATTGCAATTCCGTAATACCTTTCATCTCGTAATATTATTTTGTTGAATTGTAAATTAAATTTTCGCTGGCAGATGAAGACGTCTCATCTCGTTTTCACGGCATTCATACATAGAGATCGGAATTATGAAGCGTGTTCCAGAGAAAGAAATGCAGCTCACAAAGATGAGACATTCCTCCGTTATTAATTCTGTTGGAATTAAATTGCGTTTCAAGAAATAGACGGACAGATGAAGAACTGTGAATGCAGAAAATAATTTTACCTCAGGGGTGAGAAATACATTGCACTATTGCAGTGTTTGTATGTATATATGATTATATATATATATATATATATGAATATATATATACACACACACACACATGCTATATAGCTTTACTAGCAGACGACTGCTAGATGTTTTGATTAAATTACTTATTTAACAGAAAAATAATTAAAATATTATATTTATTAACACTGACATCGTTTTTACATAAATGTTCCATCCTATTTTGTCTCCTTTTACATGCTTAGGGGCTTAGGGCCTATGATAAATATCCATATTTCCCAATTAAAAATACAAAGCCTACAGCTATAAATAATGTATCAGCGGATAGATTTTTTTACCGACTTATGATATGGCATATTTGTTGGCACACACTCAGACTGAAACAACTGAAAGTGCGGTCCCTGCAATACGAACTCTTATTCTACATAAAAATATGAAGTGAGAAAATGATATTCCCTTTGTCGAGGGCAGAGAAAGTTATGTGACTGCATCACATTGTGCATTATTTTCGTTTCATTGTTTATTTACGCCAATGAATTATATCGATTTCTTCTCTAATTTGTCAAAGTCTCGTTTCATTTATTTCCAAAGCTACCTGTGAACACTGCCAACAATACACTGTTGTCATGAGAACTGTACATGGAATGTGATTTGGATTTGATAATTCTGTGTAAATAGGTATTATGTCTCCTCTAAAACATTTTATGTTTGGCTTTTAAAATCAAAATTTTTCCAAAATCCTTTCTTAGTGTGTACTTACATTATGAAACGAAGGTACTGTCAAAATTCCAAGTCTCTACCTGCTATAGTTTAGGCTCTACGTTGATTCTGTGTCAGTCTGTCAGTCAGTCATTAAGGCAGATGCCTAGAGAAGGTAATAAACTATGAACCTAATCATTGTGTTAAGTGTTTTCTTTGCAGTCCGGCATGGGTTTGTATATTGTGTGAGAATTGAGTCTCGTGTACTAACAGTCTTCTCTTGATATACAGTATTCTTCGTTGTCGTCTTTTAATTTTAATCTTCTTTTAATTGAAGTCCTACTATTTAATTCCCTATTAATCTACTTTTCAAATTTTGGTGTTTGGGGGTTTCTTTGTTTTGTACATAAAATATTATTGTGAAATCACAACTATTAAGTTTTCAATACCATGGCGGAAGGAATTGCTTACTAACGTGGATTTCCTCAGGCCATACGTCAGTGCTGGTACTGGAATTCTAGCCAAACGTAAAGTTTGCTAATGCATAGGAGAGATACAAACATGGACTCTTTTGTTCCTGCCTACCACTTCTTAACTGTTTTCTGCTGATATCTGTAGCCATTTTAGAGGAAACCTTGTTGACCGGTAACGAGGCCTGACCGGTACCGGGGCAATACCCCCGAATACACATGTGAATCCCAAGTGATAAAAGTAATCCATTATTAAACAGGTTATTCCGGCCTCATATGAAAATTGCTGTTTGTTACCTGTAACTTATAGGGGATGTGGATTTCACATAATGCTCTGGCAGTCAATATTTGAATATGATTCACTGAACACGTACCTTTAGCACGGCCATACAGGTTATAAGAGTGCCGTCCTTATGGGGCCCTTTACACAAGCAAAACACAATTTAATGGAAATGTTTGTTGCAACAGTTACAGCAAGTGTTCAGCTTTTTTCAACATATTAGCAACCGCAATTGAGCCATTTGTCATACCGTGAGACCATCTTTTGAACACCTGTTTCGTAGGAGTCTGCCGCCTGGGAAGTGAACCACTGTGTGACAACCATCTTCGCTTCTCTTCATTCTCTGTCATTTGTTGAGGTGTAGGAAAAGATGGAAATCACTGGGATCAAGGTCTGGGCTATAGGGCTATCAGTAGTCTTTCAATAGAAGTTTTACTGTATCAATTATTTCTTTCACTTGTTTTGTGAAATAGTCTTTATAATGCAATTACCTACAATACCTATGATACGAAGCAAACTAAACACAATTTCGTGGAAATATTTATTTCAACAGACATAGCAAGTGTTCAGCTATTTTTCAACATATTCGCCACGGGAATTGAGACATTTTTCATACCGTGGGACCAACTTTTGAATACATATGCCATAGAAGTCTGTCGCCTGGGATTTGAACCACTGTGTGACAAACCATCTCCGCTTCTCTGTCATTTATTGAGGTGTAGGAAAAGATGGAAATCACTGGGAGCGAGGCGCTACGATATGTCTTTCCTCCTCCATGCGCACAATATGTCCAGCCCATTTCACAACACAAACAGGAAGAGAAAATTCTGTAGAAAATGAATGGAACAGCTTGGCCTTAAGAGAGAAATATAGACCCACAAAATGAGATGCAAGAAATATAGGCACTGAGAAAGTAAAGTAGCCGCATCTAAAATAAGTAGGCCTACTTTTTACAGCCTTCACTCGGATTATTGGAAGTTAAAATAGTACATTGCGACACAAAGGCGGAAAGGCACGTTTACGGGTCAAGGAAACAGATTCAATACCCGAGGCGCAGCCGAGGGTTTTTAAGTTTTTAAGTTTTCGAGTTTACGGTCCGTGGGTTGCATGCTATTTTTTGCACGACGGTTACTTATATCAATTTAATTGTATTAATTGTGATATTACCTGAAAATATTATGTATATACAGTCTTGAAGAATGGTGCTTATTTCAGAAAGGGATTCGCATTTGTTATTGTTTATGGCAACCGAATATTTATAAAGCGGGGAGGCCTTGTCATTACAGCCCGCAAATAAGCGTTTGCGGGCGGTAAAGTAACTTTCTGCCCGTCGCCCCTAGCAACAAGATTGCGTGTGGTAATGTCAAGTTACGATCCATGTAAACAACTTTCGTAAGTAACACTTACCAGCTAAGGAGTGCAAAAATATATATGCATTTAGAAAGAGGCAGCAAGGAGTGAACGGTGGGCCTAATCATTGTGTTATGTGTTTTCTTTGCAGTCCGGCAAGGGTTTGTATATTGAGTGAGAATTGAGTCTCGTGTACTCATGTACTCGTATTGAGATATATTCTCTTTTGGCATCTTTTAATTTTAATTTTCTTTTAATTTTAATATCCTTTAATATCCTTTTAATCTACTTTTTAAATTTTGGTGTTTGGGTTTTCTTTGTTTTGTACATAGCCTAAAACAATATTGTGAAATCACAACTATTAAGTTTTCAATACCATGGCCGAAGGGATTGCTTACTAATGTGGATTTCCGCAGGCCAGTGCTGGTACTGGAATTCTAGCCAAACGTAAAGTTTGCTAATGCATAGGGGACATTGCCCCGGTACCGGTCGAGACAAACACAGACTCTATGCGCGGAATAAAGTTCCTTTTGTTCCTGCCTCCCACTTCATAACTGTTTTCTGCTGCTATCTAGCGCCATTTTAGAGGAAACCTTGTTGACCGGTAACGAGACCTGACCGGTACCGGGGCAATCCCCCCGAATACACATGTGAATCACAAGTGATAAACGTAATCCATCATTAAATAGTCAGGGTCCATAAAAATACGATGAATTAGGCAGCTAATTATCGTATATTTATGTGTACTGGGTAGGTCCCAAGGTCAGCGACCCCATCTCTGTTGATATAGCAAGTGTTCATCTGTTTTTCAACATTGAAACATCGTCTTACCGTGGCACCAACTTTTGAGTACATGTGCCATAGAAGTCTGCCGCCTGGGATTTGAACCACCGTGTGATAACCATCTCCGATTCTTTGTCAATCTGTACCATTCTCTATCATTCACTGTCATTATTGAGAGGTAGGAAAAGATGGAAATCACTGGGAGCGAGGTACTGAGAACTGTCTTTCCTCCCCCGTGCGCACAACATGTCCAGCTCATTTCACAATACAAACAGTAATAGAAAATCCTGTAGAAAATGATTGGAACAGTTTGGCGTGAAGAGAGAGAAAAAAGACCCACAAGGATGAGATGTAGGAAATATAGGCACTGAGAAAGTAAAGTAGCCGCATCTAAAATAAGTAGGCCTACTTTTTACAGCCTTCATTCGGATTATTGGAAGTTAAAAATATAATATGCATTTAGAAAGATTCAGCAAGGAGTGAACGGTGGGCCTAGTCATTGTGTTATTAGTTTTGTTTGCAGTCCGGCAAAGGTTTACATATTGTGTGGGAAAGTGAAATCCACCCACTCTGAATACTTGCTCTTTAAAATTTTGTGCCAAATGTGACGTGAGAAAAATGTATTCGCCATGCTTAAAGTAAAGGAAGTTACTAGAGTACATTAATCAGATTTTATTTGGGTTGTGTATCCTCCGGGGATGCGATGTGATGTGGTAAGGACATTCTCTTCATACTTACAACCAATTTACATGAAGAGAATGTCATAATAATATCTACTCTTATACAATTCAACGACCCTAAATAGCGTGCTCACTCGCTCGTTCACTTCGTGAGACATCGGGTATACTCGGCGATGTTCGTCTCTCTCAGTCTAAACTTTCACGGAAAGTACAAAATTAGGAAAACCGTTTCTTTATTATATAAGGCCTAAGTGAAATTAACAAAATGAACAAGTATTCTGAAAATTACATTGAATTTATAAAATAAAATTCACATCATATGTATTCATCTGTCAACAAACAGTTGAGAAACGATACGTATTATCCACCACCGTCTCGACAATTACACACGAGTAATACAGTCTAGAAGGCAGTGGTATTATCAGCGATCACAGTTAGGTTTGGAACTGCATAATCGAATATTATGATATCGTTTTCCCAGGCGGCGCTTTCTAATCGTGGAATGTACTCTAAAGCCGGAATTTTAGCTGTTTCATTAATTATTAATGGCTTAGTTTATGAATGATTCGCGTGCAAGTGTTAATAAATATAATGCTTTAATAATTATTATACTCTTAATTTTTAATGTTTCAATTAATTATCGTGGGCGAAGCCGCGGGCACCTGCTGGTATTATAGGCTACTAAGAGGCTAACTTTTATTTAGGCATAGGAAGTTATATGAATTTCACATCAGATTTATTTATAGGAGTAAAAGAGGGTTGGGTATATTTCGGAACACTGATCTCTCTCAGGCAACGAAAGAACTTTCTGAAGGTCCCGTTCCATATTAAAGCGGTGGGAATTTTTATAGATGTTTATAAATTGGCACCCCTGAGAGTAGTGGCGCTGGTAATGAGAATGTCTCGGGCAGTTGCCCGCGGGGGTCTCCTTCCATTACACACGTCATGTGATACCTTCATCCTTACTCTGTGAAATTACGTCTTCAGCACTAGAAATACAATTAGGCATCGGAACTATAGGAATATGCCCATCTAGGTTGGAAGTAGATCTGAAGACCGCGGGATCAAACCCCGCCACGGAGTCCTCCGGGAGGGACTTTTAGCTGAGGAGCCCGTGTTGTAGAATAACTCGAGGAAAAATATAATAATCTAAGGGAAATATTTGGGACTAAGAGAGATGAAAATGGGGACTGGAGAAAACTGCATAACGACGAGCTTCATAACCTGTACTCCTCACCGGATATAGTAAGGGTAATTAAATCACGGAGGATGAAAGACATATCTCAAAAGTATTGAATGGGAGACGCAAAGGGAAAAGACCACGTGGAAGACCTAGACGTAGGTGGCAGGACAATATTAGGATAGATTTAAGGGAAGTAGGATTTGCGAAGGATGATTGGATGGAGTTAGCACAGAATAGGGTTGAATGGCGGGCTCAGGTAAGCGCGGCAATGAACCTTCAGGTTCCATAAAATAGATAATATTTTCTTAGCTTGCTTAGGAATTGTCTATTGCCATTGGGTAAGTAAGTAAAAGAATTCCAAGGCTATATTAGAGCCTCTGTACAAAATTCCTCGGCTCTTTCACGTCCAAGTAATATTTCAGTTTCCTGGGAGGTTTGGTAAGGCGAATTGGCTTACCACATGTCCCTCTGTCCTCTCATGAAAATAAGCGTAACAAAATTGGTTCGGGTACTGAAGCCTCTAATTGGAGGCACCATGCCCTACCTTAGGGGTCACAGGATAGGTAGATGTTTCGGAATTATGACAAATAAAATATAATAACGTCTTGTACTCGCATTCGGCAGGTTCCAGGTTCAAATCCCGGCCGATGTGACATGAGTTTTAATCATGGTTTCCCCAGTCGTAAAGGGAAATGCCGAATTGGATATTTACATACCATGAATCATCCTCACCATTTCATGCTGTATCATATCCATTTAAATTAATATCAGTTGAAATTTACTCCATAAAAAGTACACCGAGCAATAGTTCCATGGCCTACTCACTGTACAGACACAGATCCCGATCTCCTGATATGGCCTCGCAGCTAAAAGGACTATAAACACAGCTGAAATCTATATTAATAAAAATGAATTTACAAAAGGGTTGTTGCCGCATCACTTGAGAACGGCTCGACCGATTTGGCTGATTCTTTTTTTGTTGTGTTCGTAATTGTCACGACAAGGTTTGTGTGAAAGAAATTTTTTGGAAAATCCACGGGAAAAGACGGAAATGTGAAATGAGGCAAAGTTAGAGAGTTCTGATGTCAATTGTTTACATAACGAAAGTATTGTTTACGATGTTTACATAGTGCTTTGGATGGGCCTACTATATTATAATAGTGGGCTTTAACAAATGCTGATACTATCGATGTAAGTAATATATTTGTGAAAATAATTCTGAAGAATAAAATCCACACACAATATTTCTGCGTAAGTATTTAATAACTTACATAATTGTGAAAATAATTCTTGATGAATAAAATCCAAAAAAATAAAGCAGTCACATAACTTTCTCTACCCTCGACATGGAAAATATCATTTTCTCTCTTCACATTTTGATGTAGAATAAGCGGTCGTATTGCAGGGACAACTTAAGTGTGTGCCAGTTAGTATGATATATCGGAAGTCGGTAACAAATCCTATCCACTGATAGTCACTCATAGCTGTAGGCTTTGTATTAGTTGAGAAATATGCCTAATGATGTTTATCAGAGGCTCTAAGCATCTAAAAGAAGACAAAATGGGATGGAACATTTTCAGTCCTACGCGCGCAGTATATTATGTCCCAGGTTTTTGGAAAGGAAAGTATGAAAGTGATATTGAATTTATTTTTTACTTCAGCCCCGAAACGGTTGTATGGTAATATGAGAGTGAGAAATACAATTTTCTGTCAAGACAATACAATCTTATGTAACCGGAATTTCTTTTTCTTCTTACTGTATTTGCACTCCTCCCAGGCATGGTGTGTAGAAGCAATGGAATGCAACATTCGACATTAAAAAGCAATATCTAGCGTTTTCTGAGGGAATAGTCTGAGTGTCATATGTCGTTCTTCCTCATTTCTAATTCCACATACATATTATATAAGGACCTAGAGTTTCAACCTCGAAAGTCCTCCATAAGTTAATTTCATATTACAAAATACAAAACCAGGGAGACGCCGGGCCTTTTAAGCTAGTAAAAAATTAAAAAATACTGGAGAGATGCTCAATTGGTAGAGCATCGGCACAGAATGCCGAGGGCCGTGGAGTTCTAATCCCGGTGTCAGAGGAATTCTCCTAAAATATTTTCCTGTAATGTTCAATAGAAACGTTATTTTGTGGTTCCACTCACATACACACACACGCATATAGGCCTATATACAGGGTGTCAATGAATAACACCGAAATATTTTCCCTGTGTATAGAGGGGACGTAAACAAGCAACTTTTATTAGGAGATTTTTGCTCTTTGACTTAAAATGTGCATGCTTTAGAGCATTAAAGTCATTACAATTTGGTGCTCATAAGTCAATAATTAAGCGAAAAAGGGTTAAAATTTAAATTAAACTTGCTTTATGCCTTCTTAATGATCGGTAAAAACCTTATTCTTAATCATTCATCAACAGCTATATCATAATTTAGTGTTTGCATTACCTGCAAAATTTAGAGACGAATCACAATAACTCCACTGCATTAGTTATTAAGTGTCAGTATGGTACTTTATGAGATTGTGTGGGGGACGAAAAAATGTCTGTCCGTCTGTCTGTCTGTCTGTCCGTCCGTCTGTCCGTGCGTCTGTACGCACCATAACTCAAGTACGCTTTTTCGGATTTTCATGAAACTTGGTATAAACATTCATAATGTCGATGGGAAGAACCCTATTGTTATTGAACCAAATCGGTTCACCGGTACCGGAGTAATGCCCAATTTAGTGCCTATTTTAATAGTATGATATTAGAAAGGCACCATAACTGAAATACGCTGTATCGGATTTTCATGAAACTTCGTACGCATTTATGACGTCCAAGAGAAGTATCCTATTGAATTTGAACCTAATCTGTTGACCGGTACCGGAGTAAAACCCAATTTAGTGTCTATTTTAAAGACGCGGTAACTCAAACATGCTTTACCGGATTTCCATGAAACTTGGTGTACACATTTATAATGTCCATGGGAACATGTCTATTGATATTGGATAAAATCGGTTGAACGGTTTCGGAGTAATTCCCAATTTAGTGTCTATTTTGTGTAAATATACATATTCGAAAGAATTTATGAAAGTCAAATCAGTTATCATGACAACACAGTCAATTGTTTTACTGTGATCTTATAAGGATTTGAAGATTAAAATGCAGTTGACTATGACAAATAACATTGTTGCTTTACATACGCTTATCCAACTAGATTGTTAATCTGACCCTGGTGGACAAGATGGTAACGTCTTGGACTCACATTGTGCAATTCAATGGTTCAAATCCCGAGCCGACAAATTTGACTTTTTTATTTTTTTTATTTTTATGTGAGTGAGCGATTGTCAAGATATCACAAATCTGTACAGTACAGCTGATGCTGGACGATTTTAATCTGATTTATAAAAAAAACTAGTCCTTTGTTCTTCCGTAAGCCCTGCTTAATGAATAAATCTGGAGCTTAACTTGGAAATGAATTAAAAAAATACATATTGTGCATATCATAATTGCAGTCATAACTGATTAAACAAAAACATACTGGCAGTTTGTTACATCAGTTTACCTGATTTTATTTTATATAACTCTAGTGTTAACAACGAAGTTCCTTTGTTTTGCATTTTTTTTTTTCAAATGTTAGACTCAGTGGCGGCCATGCCCTGGTAGATTTTATGCTGTAACAGGAAAAATTGAATCCATAGAGCAAAAATCTCCTAATAAAAGTTGCTTATCTATGTCCCCTCTATACACAGCTAAAATATTTAGGTGTTATTCATTAACAGCCTGTATGTAGGCCTATATATATATATATATAAAGGCTGTTAAGGAGTATAATTAAGGAGTTAAGGAGTATATATATATATATATATATATATAGATATATATATATCTATATATATCTATATATATAAAAGGCTTTGTCCTGACTGACAGGAATCAACGTACAGCCTAAACTATAACAGGTAGAGACTTGGAACTTTGATAGTACCTTCGTTTGATAATGTAGATGCTCACTAAGAAGGGATTTTGAAAAATTCTGATTCTAAATGCCAAAAATTAAATGTTTTTTAAAATACTTAAGCCCTTTTTACATAGAATTATCGAAACAAATTCACAGAACATATTGTTGCCAATGGTATAGATGGGTTTGGATTAAATGAAATGGATGTTTGACAAATTAGAGAAGGTATCATTATAATTCATATTATCTATATTAATAAAAGGAATTGTCCTCGATGTCCAGCGAAATCTACTGAACGCAGAGATCTGAAATTTTAAACATAGGTGGGCTGAAGGGTAGGAAAATGCACCTCGAAGACGGAATTTTAATTTCAGTTTTCGTTCGTGAGTTATGAGTGAAAAATGGGCAAAAAACGTGTATTTTTTGCGTTTTCAAAACATAAGTTTTCAGTTATACATTTCAATGTCAAATCAATTACAGTTGGCTTTGGCTATTTTTGTCAAACCTTGAAAACAAAACTTTCGCGATCGCTTGAATGTTGTAAGCCCTAAATATGGTCAAACGTTTTTTTATTTGGACGAATCTCACTATACAGAGGTTTTCTTGGCCAAGAAACTCGAATCTGAGGTCGCTTTTACCAGTCGATGCTATCTGATCGTGGTATGTAGTCCATGCGATTTAGGTGTTAATAAATGTAATGATTTTACTATTTTGCTCTTAATTTTTAATTTTTGAAGTAATTATCGCGGGCGAAGCCGCGGGCACATGCTAGTATATATATATAAGTATACATAAAACTTATTACAGAGAGAGAGAGAGAGCAAGTTCAAAGAAATGAAAAAGCCAGCGTTCTCTCGAGAATTCGAGACAATTACTCTGGAGTCATAAATTGCTATTGTTCGCATAGCGAAGTGTATATGATCCCTCATTACAATTATTGCTCATTGCAAAAAGCGCATTGCATCGTCCGATGAATGAATTTGGCGGCCATTAGCGAGACTCGTCCTGCGCATGACCGGAATCTAATGCCAGCGCCGGCTCAGTAATTAAGAAACAAAAACCAAGCGCTTCATTCACAATTCCGTCGACAGAGTGCGTCTAATTGGGATTTCTCGAACTTGTTTTTCTTTCTTAGCGGGGTTTAAAAAAAAAAAGTGCTCAATGAAATTCTCATTTTGATTTCTGATCAGGTTTCGTTGCAAGAAGTTCAACTCCGAAACGAGAAGTTTTTACTTGACTGCATATATAAATATGGAATTATCATGTCTATGTGAAACCATACGATAATCATTATACAGTGAACGCCGCTTAATGTAATCGCGGATAATGTTATCAATCGGGCAATGTTATCACTTTTATGAAGACCCGTGCGGATTAATACACATACATTGAAAAAATTCTGTTTATTCTGATCAAAGATTCGGTTTATGTTTTCATATTTTCCTTTTTATGGCTTTATTTTCAAGTACTGTACGTCGTTCAAAATTTCGTTTTTTAAAGGTTTCGTTTCTAATTTCTATTGTGTTGTACTGGAGGTAGCAATTCTGTTCCCAGCTCACAGGATGATCAGTTCGAGGGGATGGCATTGCATAACTTTATCTTTTAAGCAATAAAACATGTTTCACCCCTCAGTTAAGCTGCAGCTTTTGGTTTATGAAGACAACAGTGTTGACATGCAGTGATGGCTAGTGTAAAATGAAAAGACTTCAACAGACAGGCGTTAGATGTTCACCACAGATCAGTATAAACTCTCAAAAACACTCGTAACTGAGTAGGCCTATGGAATATTGGTTATTGGACTCCTAAAGGAAAGTAAAAACAATTAAAAACTTTGTTACTGGTCGAAAATAAAAAATCCGACTTCGTGGTGCATTCGGCCACTCTTCAGTCCATTTGTGTTTAAAATTTCAGACCTCTGCGTTCAGTAGATTTCGCTGGGCATCGCGCAGACAAACACTTTCTTTTATTCCTATAGATTAGGGGTTTCTGCACAAAATTGAACTAAAATACGATAAAATTTACAAAATTACTAAAAAAATGCTTGTAAGGAACAAAAAACTCTTACAAATAGTCTAAAAAAGGCAGTATTTAACATAAAACATGCAAATACGAAAGCAGATATATTTCTGTGTTAATTAGAAAAAAAAAAGAAATTCCATCAGAGACCCTAATGTAAATATGAGAGTAAAAAAAATGGCGCCAAATATCGTGCATGCGACATAGTTGCTATTAAACTCTTGGCTGGCAACTTGCTGTGGAACACGCGTCGCATTGCATTGTGGGTACAGTAATTTGGGTAATCATCCAAACAGGAGCGGTTACCACAAATTGCAGTCTGGCTCGTATTTAAGTATGCATAGGCCTTACAAGGTCAAAACCAGCACTTTAGACTCTATTATTTGCTCTGCATTCCTCATCAACTTTCGCTTTCTTCACTCATAAACTGGTTTCCCATCTCAGCTATTATCTTTAATAATTCCTATTATATTTATTATTTTAATATCTCATTATAGCAATCTTATTAATTATTATTGCGAATGAGTACTCTTTGTTTTGCATTCTTTCTTCCTCTATTTGATATTCTTTCTTCCACTATTTGTTATTCTTTCTTCCACTATTTGTTATTCTTTCTTCCTCTATTTGTTATTTTTTCTTCCTCTATTTGTTATTTTTTCTTCCTCTATTTGTTATTCTTTCTTCCTCTATTTCTTATTCTTTCTTCCTCTATTTGTTATTCTCTCGTCCTCTTTCTTCCTTTATTTGCTATTTTTCTTCCTCTATTTTATTATTTTTCCTGTACTTGTTATTCTTTCTTTTTCTATTTGTTATTCTTTCTTCCACTATTTGTTATTCTTTCTTCCACTATTTGTTATTCTTTCTTCCACTATTTGTTATTCTTTCTTCCTCTATTTGTAATTTTTTTTCCCTCTATTTGTTATTCTTTCTTCCTCTATTTTTTATTCTTTCTTCCTCTATTTGTTATTCTCTCGTCCTCTTTCTTCCCTTATTTGCTTTTTTCTTCCTTTATTTGCTATTTTTCTTCCTCTATTTTATTATTTTTCCTGTACTTGTTATTCTTTCTTCTTCTATTTGTTATTCTTTCTTCCACTATTTGTTATTCTTTCTTCCACTATTTGTTATTCTTTCTTCCTCTATTTGTTATTTTTTCTTCCTCTATTTGTTATTTTTTTCTCTATTTGTTATTCTTTCTTCCTGTACTTGTTATTCTTTATTCCTCTATTTGTTATTCTTTCTTCCTCTATTTGCTATTCTTTCTTCCTCTATTTATAAGTCTTTTTTGTTTTTCGTTAATGAATTCTTACAAATGGTTTATCTTGTCTTTCTTTCCTACTTCTCTGAGTCTTCTATTATCTTTGTGATCTCCCATTATCTACATTAGTTTTTAATTCCCTTTAAACGACGTGGTCTTATCTCCCTTTATACTTCCACAAGTAAGTTATCATGGGTTCGTTTACAGAAATAAAACACAATTGACTGTACTAACGTATACAGTCATGGACGATTTCATTAAGCCAATTTAATATCAATTGTATGAAACAACTAAACAGCAATAAATTGTTCGTGTTATCCGAGATTTTGGTTATAAGAGGTATACATTAGCAAGGAAAATTGACGTTCAGTTATAGCCTAATAATAAATATAATTAATAATAATAATAATAGCAAAAACCAACAAGGACATTAGTTATTACCATATGAAGCCTGTATGCATTTATCATTGTCTTATCAGCTGCTGCATTTAGCTCTATCTTGCACCACATAAATAACACTGTCATGTCAATGTCCATCATAAACACGGGAAGTTACGACTCTACCGTGATGTGAGGGCCACGAAATCATATTGTAATTTCTGTGCGTTTTCTGCAGGTATAAAAATTATTATTAATTTGTTGTCTGACGACTTTTACCTAAAACATCTACATGCATTAGACAATCATGGTAGCCCTACTGGTAGAAACATTAATAAAATCAGGTAAACTGATGTAACAAGTGCCATAATGCTTTTGTTTAATCAGTGATAATTGCAATTTTGATATGCAGAAAATAACTCATTTTTGTAATCGATTTTCGAGTTAAGCTCCAGTATGATTCATTAAGCAGGGCTTAAGGAAGAACAAAGGTCTAGTTTCATAGGGATATGTGAAGGAATATGTGGGTATTGTTATTTGTCATGGCTAATTGTATTTCAACTTCCAAAGCCTTATATGAACACTGTAAAACAATATGTTGTCATGATAACTGACTTGCGTTTGATAAATTCTTTCCAATATATTACCATAAAATAGTCACTAAATTTGGCATTACTCCGGTACCGGTCAACCGATTTGGTAAAAATTCAATAGAGTTCTTCCCATGGACGTTATAAATGCGTATACCAAGTTTCATGAGGATCAAATAAAGCGTGTTTGAGTTATCACATATACAGACGGACGGACAGACATTTTTCCATTCACCACACAATCTCATAAATTACCATTCTGGCACTTAATATAATTAATGAGGAATAACAGCTGTTCGTAATTTCCAAAAGGCTGCAATGCTATACCAAATGTAACACTAATGGTGCCTAAAATTGAAGCGTATACTTTTATATGGGTCTAAGTGCCAAAATCGTGATTGTGTAGAAAACAAGACATAGACCCACAGAGATAGACCAGTGCTATATCTTGGAATTTATTGCTACTATCATGGATTTCCCTGGACCTGGGACCTTTCTGAAATGCGTTGGTCTGGGTACGTAGATCCATTAAAAATTATCAGCTGAAAAACATGGTTTTGGCACTTAGACCCTTATAAAAGTAAACGCTTCAATTCTTGTTTAGGGTATTGCCTTCAGACTTAAGTTTCATTCCTTAACTTAGAACCTTCATCTACTCTTATACAATTCAACGGCCCTAAATAGCATGCATGCTCGCTCGCTCGCTCGCTTCGTGAGACATCGGGTATACTCGGCGATGTTCGTCTCTCGCAGTCTAAACTTTCATGACGACTACAAAATTAGGAAGGAAAACCGTTTCTTTATTATATAAGGCCTAAGTGAAATGAACACAATGAACAAATATTCTAATTTTATTTTTACTTACAATTTTCATAGCTCTGAACCATAAACATTTTTAATAATCTACCAGTGTAATTTTCTTGAAAATCCTGGAGTCAATGAATAATGGCGGGCGAAGCCGGGGGCAACAGCTGTAAAATATTGATGGTTTTATCTCTTGAAATATCGCTGATAATAATAATCCAAACAAACCATTCCTTCCCTTGAAACATTATATAATTTCTGAAAATTACACTGAATTGATAAAATAAAATTCACATCATATTCATGTCAATAAACAGCTGAGAAACAATACGTATTATGTGTTCACAGGTTCTTTGGAACTGCATAATCGATTCTGATATAGTTTTCCCAGGGGGCGCTTTCATGTCGTGAAATGTACTCTAAAGCAGGAATTTTAGCTGTTTCATTAATATTATTAATGGCTTAGTTTATGAATGATTCGCGTGCAAGTGTTAATAAATATAATGCTTTAATAATTATTATACTCTTAATTTTTAATTTTTAAAAGAATTTTCGTGGCGAAGCTACGGGCACCTCCTAGTTAGGTATAAAAAGAGGAAGCAGACAAAAGCTAGTAATAAATAACAGTTTAATACTGAGCAAATATTGACGAGAAGCGAAGGCAATAAATAAAAGTGCAATATTATTATCGGGGAAAGGCTGACTGGGTTAACTAGTGCGATTAGACAGACTTTATCGGTTAAGTGCATTGCAAAAATATGTTAAATGGCGACTCATAACTCACAGCGACGTGTGGAGGCGGAGTTATAACTCAGTGAAAGCGCAGTAAATCAAACCAACTTGCTACTGCATGACTCAATGAATACAGATACCATCGCATTACAGTACTGTGTAATTTTAAAAACCATCACTTTTATTAGCTGCGATCCTCACCGACTATCTTGAAACGGAACCATAAAATAAAAATAATTACACATACGTCCTTTGATTGACTTCAAGAAGAATTCATACTAAATTGGAAGATAATCAAACAACGTGCTTTTAAATTGATTTTACCACCAATACTCAGTATATAAAACACTTGCTTAAAAGACCTGGCGTCGCCCGGGTTTTTATTTTGTAATTGGGAATTAACTTATGAAGGACTTTCGATTTTTAAATTCTAGGTACTAAAATAGGTATTTATAATTTGAAATACGAAGAACGACTTATCACACTCAAACCATTCCCTCAGAAAACGCTTGGTATAGCTTTTTATGGCTCATAGAGGATGTAGAACTTTGCATCCCATCGCTTGTACATCCCACAGCAAGCCTGGTAGGGGTTCAAATAAGAAGAAACAGAAATTCCTGTAACATAAAATTGTAATATCGAGGCGGGAAATTTCCCACTCTTATGTTACCATAAAACCGTTTTGGGGATGAAATTAAACAGAATTACAATATCACTTTCATACTTCTCTCTCCAAAAACCTGCGATATACTAATATATATATATATATTACCATACCTCGTACTGTTTTCTGTATGTCCAGGGTAAAGAAAGTTATGTGACTGCATTATTTTCGTGGATTTCATTCTTTAATATTTATTTATAACATGAATTATATTGATAACTTCTCTTATTTGTCAAACTTGCATTTCATTTATTTCCAGACCCATCTGATACCACTGGCAACAATATGTTCTGTGATTTGGATCTGACGATTCTGTGTAAAAAGGGATTAAGTATACTCAAAAGCATTTGATTTTTGACATTTAAAATCAAAATTTTTCAAAATCCTTTCTTAGTGAGCACCTACATTATGAAACGAAGATACTGTCAAAATTCCAAGTCTCTAACTGTTAAAGTTTAGGCTCTACGATGATTCCTGTCAGTCAGTCAGTCAGTCAGTCAGTCAGTCAGTCAGTCAGTCAGGACAAAGCCTTTTATATATAGAGAGATTAAAAATTTAACATATTTTAAAAATCATAACTTATATTATTTTAGTCCATATAGCATAAACTACTAGTCTAGAGATATAAAAACTTGTGGTACATACATTAAATTAGTCATAAGTATTACTAAAAATTATTAAAACTGTTAAAAATCTATTTAAAGTCCAAAAAAGAGTCTCATATTAAAATGCAGATTATGTCCTCTTCCTACTACTCGTTTCGACACTAATACATCATCTTCAGGTGAAGTTCTGCATGAATTGTGGAATCTGTTATGTTGTGGGCTGAATGGTCAGCCTTTTGTCGAAAGATGTGTACACAATTCATGCAAAACTTCACCTGAAGATGATGTATTAGCGTCGGACAGTATCTGCATTTTAATATAAGACTTCTATTTTATGGACTTTAAATACATTTTTAACAGTTTTAAGAATTTTTAGTAATTCTCTGACTGATTTAATGTAGCCTATGTATCACAAGTTTTTTTATGTTTCTAGACTAGTAGCTTATGCTACTTATAAAGGCTATATGTTGAATGTGTTAAAATAGGCTAAGTTATGTTTTTTTAAATTAGATTAAACTTCTAATGTATTCAATACTGAGCTTAGGTGGAAATTTAAAAGAAAATTGTATAGCTCAGTAGGAAAATGAAAATAATCGAAATATCCAACAACATGTTTGGTCTTGAATACGTACTGTAACATCTACTCTTATACAATTCAACGGCCCTAAATAGCGTGCTTGCTCGCCCGCTTCGTGAGACATCGGGTATACTCGGCGATGTTCGTCTCTCGCAGTCTAAACTTTCATGACGACTACAAAATTAGGGAGGAAAACCGTTTCTTTATTATATAAGGCCTAAGTGAAATGAACACAATGAACAAATATTCTAATTTTATTTTTACTTACAATTTTCATAGCTCTGAACCACAAACATTTTTAATAATCTACCAGTGTAATTTTCTTAAAAATCCTGGAGTCAATGAATAATGGCGGGCGAAGCCGGGGGCGACAGCTGTGAAATATTGATGTTTTTATCTCTTGAAATATCGCTGATAATAATAATCCAAACAAACCATTCCTTCCCTTGATACATTATATAATTTCTGAAAATTACACGGAATTGATAAAATAAAATTCACATCATATTCATGTCAATAAACAGCTGAGAAACAATACGTATTATGTGTTCACAGGTTCTTTGGAACTGCATAATCGATTCTGATATAGTTTTCCCAGGGGGCGCTTTCATGTCTTGGAATGTACTCTAAAGCAGGAATTTTAGCTGTTTCATTAATTATTAATGGCTTAGTTTATGAATGATTCGCGTGCAAGTGTTAATAAATATAATGCTTTAATAATTATTATACTCTTAATTTTTAATTTTTAAAATAATTATCGTGGCGAAGCCACGGGCACCTCCTAGTAAATTTACAAACAGACGAAATACCTTCGAAATTATGGAGGTAGATGAAATTTTATATTGGACTCTGGAGTCTAACATATAAATGTCAGCACTAGGATATGTTTTGACCTTGCATATGCCCAAAAATACGACTCTTTACAAAAATACATGTGATCCAGTTGTGAGCGTGTAGATCCTATTTAATTTCCAAGAGTTTAATGACTAACTTATAGAGGTCTGCTATTCCATGTTACTGGATAAGATATGGGCGAGGTTTAGATCCTTAACTTAGGAAATATGTATGGCTCCTGGTTAACTTATCGGAGGGTTTGCTGCTCTCTAATTAGAGATTAATCTGTGAATATTAAAACACTCCTCCAGGGTATGCAAACCACACACCGCGCGAAACAGACTGGCTTTAGCAAAGATCTTCCTACAACCGACCAAGTGTTGTGTCTTATCACCAGGCTTTAAAACTTAGTGCCCGATCGAATATGTTAACAGCAACCGTACTGTGCAGACTTTGCTCGGCGTATGCCCTAGCTACCATATGCTAGTTCACGTGATAGTAAACAAACCGGAATACAGATATAGGAAGACCACAGAATATCTTCTCATTATCTAAACTCACATTACAAGCATGCAAAACGATACTTTCTCCTGTTTGTGTATAATAGTCCCTCCCAAATGTTTCAATATATTTTTGCGTTTTAGAACACTTTACTTTCGGCATGCCGAATACGTATTATAAATTTAAACATGCAAAATGACAAGGTACACTGTTGACCAATTTGAGACGCACCGTACTATGAGCGCATTCACTTCTCGGTAGTACTATCAATGACTGTCTTATCAGCCTATGCAATCACCCTCCACCCCCTATACTCAGGTTGTTGGTAACCGGAATCAACTCCCTCTGTGGGTTCGGGCACTAAGTTTTAAAGCCTGCTTATCACTAGGACCCGGATTTTTAGGCGTTTATTTTCGTGAAATATCCCTTTTAGGCTTTAAACAAACGATTTTACCGTCTTAATAACTAATATTAACACCGAAAATCGTATTATAATTTTGACACGGTTATTCAAATTTTATTTTTACAAAATAAACAAGCAACTATTCCTTATTTCGGCACTCGAAAAATAGCATAAACAATGGAGATATTTACAATTATTCAATACATCACTCAATTCACTTCCGATCTACAAAAATAAGCAGACTGACTATGTTCATTTAATATACTTCTCTGTCGTTGGTGGTAACTTGTTATTTTAAAGTTGAAACGACAGTGGTTTAGTTGCAGATTTCAAAGTATTGCAGACGGCTCAAGTTTTCATTTCCTGCGACGGCGAGGTGGTACATTTTCGCGACAAAGCGACATCTACATTGTTCATTTCAGTGCGTTGTATAAATTTATTTTTATTATGTCTTTTCTTAAAATGCACAAATTCACATATTTATTTTCCTTTCCATTAATTGTAAAATCTATTTAAAAATCGTGTTTTTCTTCAAAAAGCCCTCTTTAGCTCCTATTTTTTCAGCGAAAGTCCTCCTTAGCCCTTTGTAGGCCCTTCATTCCGATTTAGGCCTTTTTAGGTCCTATAAGAATCATATAGGCTATTCGGAAGCAAGGGGCATGAAACGGAAAAATACGTTTCAATATTCTAATTAGGAAGATGGGGGGAAAATAGGTTAAAACCTTCAAATCCGGGCCCTAGTTGTTACAACAGACTTTTAAACTTCCTCAGAAATTTCTCATACGGGCGTGCAAAACTTAAAACCAAAAGAAAAATCTGAAAGGAATCTTGGTTAACATTAAGCTCTCAGCTATCATTTTATGAGTCTCTACATTCAGTGCCTGTGATAAATCCCTACTGTAAAAATTAAATTGAAAAAAAAAACCTATAAGTAAGCCATCTTTTGCACAAACTTAGGCTTTTTAAGAGGTTCAGGCAACTGAACATCGTCACTTATTCTATGTAGGAATGTGAAGCGAGAAAAACACATTGTCTAATAGGAAATCACATTCAAGTGCTGCATTTTCTCATTTAAAAAAAAAAACTCGTGGTAACGGAAGTTGGCGTTCCCATCCATCACTAAGGAGTTCAATAACTGGAACAGCTTGTTTCCATTCCACGGCCACCTAGCTCGGGTTTTTTCCCCCCTCTGCGGGCAATAATTGCGCTGCAGTTGGCTATTCTGTATTCGAGTGCATGCGCACTTGCACTTTGCGGCCACAGGAAAAGAATTTTTAAATTGCCACATTTTTGTGACAAAAAGACATAAGAGCAGTGTTTTGATTTATGTTGTCTAGTCGGTATGACTTGGTGCTCATTGTTATAATTGGCAATGCTACTACATGCACGACACGTAGCCGGTCAGTGGCGGTCAGTGTGCATTGTTGTTATTATTATTATTATTACTATTATTATCAAACAAAAAGCAAAAGTATTAGCCTCAAAAATTGATTACTGAAGAAGATCTGCAAGAAAATCAAAGAAGGGAAAAGTTAGGAATGCTGTAATAAAATAATTAATAAAATCAGGTAAACTGATGTAACAAAGTGCCAGAATGCTTTTGTTTAATCAGTTATAATTGCATTTATGATATGCAGAAAATAAGTTTTTTTTTTTTTTTTTTTTTATTTATTTTACAGTTAAGCTCCAGATCGATTCATTAAGCAGATCTTTAAAGAAGAACAAAGGTTTAGTTTTAAAAAATCAGATTAAAATCGTCCAGCATCAGCAGAACTATGCAGACAATCGCACACTCACATAAGAATAAAAAATAAAAAAAATAAATAAATAAATAAATAAAGTGAAATTTGCCGGCTACGTAATTTGAACCAGCGAGCTCAAGAATGAGAGTCCAAGACGTTCCCATTTCGGCCACCTCACTCAGTTTAACGGTCTAGTTTGATAAGCGTATGTGAAGGAATAGTATTATTTGTCATAGTTAACTGTATTGTAACTTCCAAAGCCGTATATCAACACTGTAAAACAATTTGTCATGAGAACTGATTTGCATTTGATAAATTCTTTCTAATATATTACCATAAAATAGGGACTAAATTGGGCATTACTCCGGTACCGGTCAACCGATTTGGTCCAATATCAATAGGCTTCTTCCCATGGGCGTTATAAATGCGTATACCAAGTTTCATGAAATTCCTATAAAGCGTATTCGAGTTATCGTGCTTACGTTTCCCTGATAATTTTCATAAATACCAATATTTCTAATGATTCTTTTTTATATCTATTTAAAAATATTATATGAACAACATAATCTAGAAACTATGGATTATCTGCAGTATAAATATTTTAAAAATTATTTCATCACTTGTTAATTTTTTTTACTGATTTTTACATCATAATTTTTTTTTTAACAAACTATTAAAGTTACATCAATGGTTCTAGATGGAGTTGTTCACTAATATCAAATATACTTGCATGCAAAATTTCACTGCAATATATTAGTAAATATTTGAGTTGTCAGGGAAACGCACTTGTGCACAAAATTTGGCTGCCATTTTGTAATGATAATCACCCATTAACTGTAATAGTTAAATTAATTCTGAAAATAGTCTGCAATAGTAGAACGAGTCAATAAAGAGCTTTCCAGATTGCAAGGCTACAGAACAATAATTTCATTGCTGAGAAAAAAAAAAGAGAGAGAAAAAAAAATCACCTATTTTTCAGCATCGAAAGTTGTATGAACCCCCTTAAAGCAGACATAAACTATCTACTCTTATACAATTCAACGGCCCTAAATAGCGTGCTCACTCGCTCGCCCACTTCGTGAGACATCGGGTATACTCGGCGATGTTCGTCTCTGGCAGTGTAAACTTTCACGAAGAGTACAAAATTAGGAAAACCGTTTGTTTATTATATAAGGCCTAAGTGAAATGAATACAATGAACAAATTTTCTAATTTTATTTTTACTTACAATTTTCATAGCTCTGACCCACTATACTTTTTAATAAACTGCCAGTGTAAATTTCTTAAAAATCCTGGATTCAATTAATAATGGCGGGTGAAGCCGCGGGCACCAGCTGTAATATTATTGATAGTTAACGATGGAAGTATCGCGGACAATAAAAATCCAAACAAACCATTTCTTCCCTTGAAGCATTATATAATTTCTGAAAATTACACTGAATTTATCAAATAAAATTTACATCATATTCATCTGTCAACAAACAGTTGAGAAACGATACGTATTATCCACCGCCGTCTCGAGACTTACACAAGAGTAATACAGTCTAGAAGGCAGTGGTATTATCAGCGATCACAGTTAGGTTTGGAACTGCATAATCGAATATTATGATATCGTTTTCCCAGGCGGCGCTTTCTAATCGTGGAATGTACTCTAAAGCCGGAATTTTAGCTGTTTCATGAATTATTAATGGTTTAGTTTATGACTGATTCGCGTGCAAGTGTTAATAAATATAATGCTTTAATAATTATTATACTCTTAATTTTTAATTTTTCAATTAATTATCGTGGGCGAAGCCGCTGGCACCTGCTAGTATTAAGTGCCTACATATCGATTCTATTAGAAGTCCAGTACCAGTTTAAGTTTAAACTATCTCAGATAAAAATCGTAGGTTTTTAAAACTCATTTACTCCTGTGACATTTTCTGCGAGAGCCGCCGCTGATGTACCGCGCATGCTCAATTACAGAAGCGCCCTAATTTCGTGTATCACCATGATTATACATTCTGAGGCGCCATATTGCTGGAGGGCAGTTAAATATCGATCCAGATATCGAACTCTCCAAATTGCGGTGTATTTAGCTAACAAAATTAAAAAAGATACATGGGGCCATGGCATAGGAGCACCAAAATTATCTTCACCGTTTCTCATCTGTCACTGGAATTTGTCTTTAACAGACGAAAGATATAAAATAATAGACTATCGTTGCCCGAATATGATCAAAGAACTTGAACAAGATTGTGGGCGAAGATTGATACAAAGATTTAATATTAGGTCTTCACTACATCGCCCGCGGTTATTTAATCAACTTCTAGATATTTCATTTAAACTAACTCATTTATTTGAAAGAAACTAGGAGGTGCACGCGGCTTCGCCCACGATAATTAATTTAAAAATTAAAAAGTAAGAGTATTTTACCTATTAAAGCATTATATTTATTAACACTTGCACGCGAATTAGCCTATTCATAAACTAAGCCATTAATAATTCCACGATATGAAAGCACCGCCTGGGAAAACGATCTCAGATTCGATTATGCAGTTCCAAAGCGACCTGTGAACACATAATACGTATTGTTTCTAAACTGTTGACAGATGAATGTGATGTGAATTTTATTTGATCAATTCAGTGTAATTTTCAGAAATTATATAATGTTTCAAGGGAAGGAATGGTTTGTTTGGATTATTATTATCAGCGATATTTCGAGAGATAAAACCAACAATATTTTACAGCTGTTGCCCCCGGCTTCGCCCGCCATTATTCATTGACTCCAGGATTTTTAAGAAATTTACACTGGTAGATTATTAAAAATGTTTGTGGTTCAGAGCTATGAAAATTGTAAGTAAAAATAAAATTAGAATATTTGTTCATTGTGTTCATTTCACTTAGGCCTTATATAATAAAGAAACGGTTTTCCTAATTTTGTAGTCGTCATGAAAGTTTACACTGCGAGAGACGAACATCGCCGAGTATACCCGATGTCTCACGAAGCGAGCGAGCAAGCACGCTATTTAGGGCCGTTGAATTGTATAAGAGTAGATATTTGAAACATATTTATTAACACTGACATGATTTTTACATTAAATTACATGAATGATTAATTGCTTTATTAATTATATTGTATAAGTAACTAAACGAATAAAACTAATCCTGTGCTGCCATCTGGACAAAATGATTCGAAATGAAGCGATTAAAATGAACCATTAGACTCAAGAACCTTACCCAAATCATACATAAACAAAAACAATCTCAGATTCGAGTTCCCTGGCCCAGAAAACCCCTGCAAAGTGAGTTCCGTCCAAATCATTCAATGTTTTCCCATTTAGGCCTACCTTCATTATCACTCTTCCGTGATAAGATCGATAATTGCATGCGATATATTGAAAAAATCGCGATGCTTTTATTTCCAAGTTATGACAAGTAAAAACAGTGCCATCTGCAATTAATTTGACAATTGAAATGTATTACCGAAAACTGAATCTTCGATAGCGCAAAAAAAATTCATGTTTTATGCCACTTTTTCACTCATAACTCGAGGAACGAAAGCGAAAATTTAAAATCCGGCTTCGAGTTGCATTTTCCCACGCTTCAGTCCATCTTTGTTTAAATTTTCAGATCTCTGCGTTCAGTAGATTTCACTGGGCATCCCGCACAGACAGACAGACAGAAAGAAAGACAAACTCTTCCTTTTATTATTATAGACTAGCTTAAAAGACCCGGCGTCGCCCGGGTTTTGTATTTTGTAATTGGAAATTAACTTATGAAGGATTTTCAATTTTAAATTCTAGGTCCTTATATGGGCATTTATAATTTAAAATAGGAAGAACGACTTATTACACTCAAACTATTCCCTCAGAAAACGCTTGATATAGCTTTTTATGGCTCATAGAGGATCTAGAATTTTGCATCCCATCGCTTGTACAGTGCACAGCAAGCCTGGTAGAGGTTTAAATAAGAAGAAACAGAAATTCCTGTAACATAAAATTGTAATATCGAGGCGGGAAATTTCCCACTCTTATGTTACCATAAAGCATTATCACTTTCATACTTTTCTCTCCAAAAACCTGCGATATAATATAATAATATACACATGACCATACCTCGTTTTGTTTTCTCTATGTCCAGGGTAGAGAAAGTTATGTGATTCCATTATTTTAGTGGATTTCATTCTGTAATATTTATTTATAACATGAATTATTTTGATAACTTCTCTTATTTGTCAAAAGTGCATTTCATTTGTTTTTTCCAAGCCCATCTGATACCATTTGGCAACAATATATTCTGTGATTTGGAATTGATAATTCTATGTAAAAAGGGATTAAGTATTTTCAAAAACATTTAATTTTTGGCATTTAGAATCAGAATTTTTCAAAATCCTTTCTTAGTGAGCACCTACATTATGAAACGAAGGTACTGTCAAAATTCCAAGTCTCTACCTGTTATAGTTTAGGCTGTACGTTGATTCCTGTCATTCAGTCAATCAGTCAGGACAAAGCCTTTTATATATATAGAGATAGATAGAAAGATAGATAGATAGATAGATTCGACCTGGCGCTGTGAATCAAAGAACTTCGATGAGGTCATCGGCACGGAAAGCCTAATGTCATTGGGTTCGAATCCCGCTATAAGAGAAAATTTTCTCTTAGGAATATTCTCATTAAATATCCAGTAGAAACAATATTCTTTGGCTTCATGAATACATATCAACATAATCTTCATTTTAAACTTTTCAAAATCAATAAAATATTTTTCCCGTTGCTCCCAAGAATGAACATTTAACAAAATAGCTCTTCTTATATTATATAAGGTTGCCAATCTGTGATTTAGGTGGAAGTTAGAAATTCCAGTCATTGCTCACTTTTAAGTTCAGTTTTGTAGGAGTCCCGTTTCCTGGTCACAGTGTGGTTCCCATGCCGACACTATTCCTAATAACATATTAACCAGCTACATTCCTACATTGGCTTCTGTCCTCCTAGCGCGAGTCCTTAAGGTTGCTGATACTGTTGGTTATTTCAGCGAATTCCCCAAACACAACAATGCTCACTCAGGAAATATGCTTTCAATCGTTACTTTCCATATGAGGCCTTGGAATTATCGCCGTTCCTTTTATGGATGATACCAGATCATTATCTCTCATTCGGTCTGATAATAGGAGTGTGCTGTTCAACTGTTATTTATTCTTACAAGGAGAGGATGCTACTTCGATGTGTCACTTTGTGATCAACAGAACGCGAGCTTTATTTCAGACATTTTCTACCGTAGTTCCAGAGGAAGGATTGCAATCGATCTCAAAATTCCATGTCGCGATTTTAATAAGAAGTCTGAAATTAGCCGACTTTATGCCATTAAGAACTGGGACGATTATGTTTTCCTAAAAGATTTATTTATTAAGATTTTTGACGCTAATGGGAGCTAGATATAAAGCACAAACACTGTAATTTCGACATTGTCATCAGGACGTGTCTAAAAAAATGGCGGTGGACATGAGCCAATTTTAGGAAGTGACGTACCCATGAAATTGCGATGAAACCACACAGTGTTGCCACATCTCGTTTAGAGGAAAAATAGAAGTACCATTTCTGTATTTCTTTACTTTGCTCAAATGAATATATCCATTTGCTCTATTGCTATGGCGATTTGCTCAAATGTTAATCACCGCTAGACTTGTAGCTCAAAGTGAAATTAAGGGGAGATGGTAGTTATCACTGTCAAAAAAATCGATTTCTTTTTCTTAGGCTCATGTAATAGAGCATTGTTTTCTGAACATTTTGATATATAAGTCTTATATGTTGCGTTATTATTAAGCCAAGCAGAGCGACCTGGATGGATAAAATACCATAAGGTTAGAACATGCATGTCATTTTCTTTTTCTTACAGGTCTTTCTGTAGGTTTGTCTTTCTGCGTGTCTGTGAACAGTTTTTTTATAGTTTTACAACGTAAAGTCGTATGAAAACGAAATTTTAAAACCTATTTGAGTTAGGTAAATTCTGGGGTGTGACGAATATTAATGATGATTTTCTCTTATTTTAAATGTCATTTTATGTGAAGTAAATTTCATTTTTTCACAATTTTCGCGAAACTGGTATAAGGATTTTGTTTAAGTTTTTACACGTGGTGCTTATACTAAAACTGTTATTTGAAACATTTTTGGGGGGAGAAATTGTGTGAAGGGTAGGTAAGCGTTCAGCTGTGGCAATCAGCTGTTAGAAAGTTCACGCAGTTGTCTTCTGCGAGAGATGGCAGCTGATGGCATAGGTTACGGTCAAGTCGAAGTTTGTTCTTGGCTTCTTTTATATAAGGACTATTTATTCACATGACGAAATTAACTCAATGTATGTTAATATTAAAATGAATTGATTTTGTTTTAAATAGGCTACGGGGTGTTTATTACGCAGATTAATTTGCTATTCTCATAGCTTCAAGATTGTTCCGATAATCGATACCAGAATCGATGTCTTGCAATGAATATCTGTATCGAAATTAATATCATATACCGTTATGTCACATGTAATAACAACAAAACGCTTTAACCATATGTTTTAAATTTTTTAGGCGAATTGCAGAATATGAATCTTATAATAAAATCATATAAACTGATATAACAAAGTGTCAGAATTCTTTTGTTTAATCAGTGATAATTGCAATTATGATATGCAAAAAATAAGTTATTTTTGTTATCGATTTCCGAGTTAAGCTGCAGATCGAATCATTAAGCAGGTCTTATGGAAGAACAAAGGTCTAAAGTTTGATAAGCATATGTGAAGGATTATGTGGGTAGTGTTATTTGTCAAAGCTAACTGTATAGCAAGTTCTAAAGCCGTATAAGAACACTGTAAAACAGTATGTTGTCATGAGAACTGATTTAGGCCTACATTTGATAAATTCTTCCTAATATATTACCACAAAATAGGCACTAAATTGGGCATTACTTCAGTGCCAGTCAACCAAATTGGTTCAATATCAATAGGGTTCTTCCCATGGACGTTATAAATGCGTATACCAAGTTTCATGAAAATCCGATAAAGCGTATTTGAGTTATCGCACGTACAGACAAACGGTCGGACGGACGGACGGACAGACATTTTCCCATCCCACAGACAATCTTATTAAGTACTATAATGACATTTAATAAATAGTTTCAATAATAGACTATGACAAAAATTAATAGTTTTTCAGTAAATAGTTACTTCAGAATTTGTAGTTTTACGGAAAAAACCAATCTTATACGTTTTGCAATACGGTCTCGAATTTTATGTATTTTCTCTATCTCTTTTGGTTTGCTGACCGCATAAGTGAAATTGCTTTCCCCAGTCTATTTTCCTCTTCACTGGCGCGGATCGCTTCGATATTGTTTATCTCCGCAGGAGTTTCACAACACAGAACACAGGAGGCATTGGCGAAGTGCAATAATCTCTATATATATAAAAGGCTTTGTCCTGACTGACTGACTGAATGAATGACTGACTGAATGACAGGAATCAACGTACAGCCTAAACTATAACAGGTAGAGACTTGGAATTTTGACAGTACCTTCGCTTCATAATGTAGGTGCTCACTAAGAAGGGATTTTGAAAAATTCTGATTCTAAATGCCAAAAATTAACTGTTTTTGAAAATATTTATTCCCTTTTTGCATAGAATTATCGAAACAAATTCACAGAACATATTGTTGCCAATGGTATAGGTGGGTTTGGATTAAATTAAATGGATGTTTGACAAATTAGAGAAGGTATCATTATAATTCATATTATCTATATTAATAAAAGGAACTGTCCTCGATGTCCAGGGAATTCTACTGAACGCAGAGATCTGAAATTTTAAACATAGGTGGGCTGAAGGGTCGGAAAATGTACCGCGAAGCCGGAATTTTAATTTTAGTTTTCGTTCGAGAGTTATGAGTGAAAAACGGGGAAAAAACTTGCATTTTTTGCGTTTTCAAAACATAAGTTTTCAGTTATACATTTCAATGTCAAATCAATTACAGTTGGCTTTGTCTATTTTTGTCACACCTTCAAAATAAAACTTTCGCGATCGCTTGAATGTTGTAAGCCCTAAATATGGTCAAACGTTTTATTTGGACGAATCTCACTATACAGAGGTTTTCTGGGCCAAGAAACTCGAATCTGAGGTCGCTTTTACCAGGCGACGCTATCTAATCGTGGTATGTAGACCACGTGATTTAGGTGTTAATAAATATAATGATTTATCTATTATGCTCTTAATTTTTAATTTTTGAAATAATTATCGCGGGCGAAGCCGCGGGCACATGCTAGTAATAAATATTTGAAAAGGTCTATACAGATATTTGTGTTTCACAACACAGTAGGCCTAGATAAAGCCATTCCAGGGCAGGACCAAATGTTTTTGAAGAATAGAGGCCATTCTTTTTGCATCAGCACCCTCACTAAATAAAATAACTAAAATAAAGTCTTATCGATGAGATCCTGCTCCTAGAATTGAAGGGGCTAGTTCCATAAGGGCGTAAGGCACAAGGACATAGTTTCGAGAAATCTTTATGTTTTTAAACAATGTTACCACTCACAAGCACAGGTCTTTTCTTATGACTGAGCAGAGGTTTAAGGAACAAGTACGAATAGTTCACTGAATATTTAAGAGATATGAGGAGAAGCCATAAATGTTAAAAGCTCTAAATTAAAGTTGTGCCTTACGCCATTATGGAACTAGCCCCTTCAAATCACATGACTGGCCATCACTGCATTAGTTTTCTTTTATTCATAACTACTGACTACAGTGTTGACGGCGAAGTTCCTTTGTATGCCAGAACGTAAGGCCCATGGTTGAGTGGTTAGACCGCTTTTCCCTGCACCATTGGGACACCGGATCGAATCTCTGTGGATGTATGTGGAACTTGTGGTAGACAAAATTGGGTCGGGGCAAGGTTTTCTCGGTGTGCTTCCGTTTATTTTGTCATATCTTTCCTCGTAGCTCCATTCACCGTAATATATCCATTTGGTTGCAATAAAGGAATTATTAAGTGCCAAAATGGTACTTTCTGAGTTTGTGTAGGAGACGGGAAAATGTCTGTCCGTCCGTCTGTCCATGTGTCTGTACGCACGATAACTCAAATAAGTTACGCTTTATCTGTTTTTCATGAAACTTGGTATACGCATTTATAACGTCCATAGGAAGAAGTATTTTGATATTGGACCAAATCGGTTGACCAATACCGGGTTAATGCCCAATTTAGTGCCTGTTTTAATGGTAATATATCAGAAAGCCTTTATAACTCAAATACGCTTTATCGGATTTTCATAAAATTTGGTACTGTATACGCATTTATAACGTCCATGGCAAGAAGCCTCTTGATATTGGACCAAATCGGTTGACCGGTATCGGAGTAATGCCCAATTTAGTGCCTATTTTATGGTAATGTATTAGAAAGAATTTATCAAATGCAAATCAGTTCTCATGACAACATATTGCTTTACAGTGTTCATATACGGCTTTGGAAGTTGCAATATAGTTAGCTATGACAAACAACACTATTACTTTACATATGATTATCAAACTAGACCTTTGTTCTTCCGTAATCCCTGCTTAATGAATCGATCTGGAGCTTAACTCCGTAGTCGATTACAAAAATAACTTATTTTTTGCATATCATAATTGCAATTATCAGTGATTAAACAGAAGTATTATTTGTTATTTGACATGTTTAGGCCTACGTTCATTTTAACATATAGGCTGCTGAATAAGTGTTATCAGGTAAAATAGCGGAGGTGAGTGTACCACTTTAGTCCTATAACCTTTCCTGTTATAAAACCTATGTTCATGCATAATGTCAGCTCTTTCAGGTTACCATCGGTAGAGCGAAAGAGCAACTGTTTTAAAATTCTTGTAATTTGCTAGACTTATGCAACTTTTGCGGACTGCAAAGAAAACAGTTCACACAGTGGTTTAGGTCCACAGTTTTCGCATGGAATTCTGGGAGTTGTGTTAGAAGTGGAAACATAAAAGTAATGCATTTTCTATGTAGTATTTATTACATCTTGAGAGCCGGCTTTTATGCCTGTGTTGTGTGGAACATGTGTTCCAAGCTTCAACAAGATTCCCTTAATGCCACAGTATTAGGCTATAAAAGACACTGTAACAGCTTCCTACATTGCCAACCTTGACATTGAATTCAAAATGCAAACAATTTTACAAATGGCTATTTCTCATAAGCACTCTGTTCATAGATTGTTCATTCATTTAGTATGCCGTGATCTTACAGCCGGCAGAATATTCATTAAACAAAAAAGTAAGAAAGTAATATATTATACAGGGTGTTAATGAATAACACCGAAATATTTTACCTGCATATAGAGGGGACATAGACAAGCAACTTTCAACAGCAGATTTTTGCTCTATGACGTAAAATGTGTATGCTACAGGGCATTATAATTTGGTGCTCATAACTCAATAATTAAGCGAAATAGGGTTACAATTGTCATTAAGTTGACTTCATGCCTTCTTAGTGATCGATAAAAACCTGATTCTTAATCATTCATCAACAGCTATATCATAATTTAGAGTTTTCATAATCTGCAAAATTTACAGACTAATCACATGACTGGCCACCACTGCATTAGTCTTCTTTTATTCATAACTATTGACTACAGTGTTAACAACGAAGTTCCTTTGTTTTGCATTTTTTCTAATGTTAGAAGTCAGTGGCTGCCATGCTCTGGGAGATTTTATGCTGTAAGAGGAAAAATTGAATCTATAGAGCAAAAATCTCCTAATAAAAGTTGCTTCTATGTCCTCTCTATACACAGGTAAAATATTTCGGTATTATTCATGAACACCCTGTATAATACGTTATATTTTGTTCATGAAGTAGTCGTAATAAATCTCACTCGAGATTACGAGTTTCATCACATAAATTTACTGCTGCTGCGCAGTCGCGAGTGTATCGATAAACTCGTAAACTCTCGTGGGATTATCTATACTAATTTCTATCAAATTGAGTCTACTTAATAATCATATGCAAATATTTTAAACCAAAAGTGTATTTTCCATATGAAACAATCAATGTTAGGAACCTTGGAGAGTTATAATTTTACACCACTCATGGCATAATTTTCTCCTTTTACTCACCTACCGTTATTAGTAGGGTTCGGATGTTTATGACCTAAGAAAGGGGAAAATAACATGACTGCAAATATGAACTTAAAATGACTAAATATGACCCGAAAATAATAAAAATTACTCCATAAAAGAAAGATTTTTCTAAAAATAAATGATCCCATTTAAAACGTTTAATGACACTAAATTATTATATCACATTAATTCAATCCGATAATCATTTTTAACAATTTTACAGGTGATTTACAGTTTTCCTTGTAAAGAACTTCTAATTTGCTAATTTTTCCAGATATCTCTGCAAATGTGAACTGAAAATATTTTTGAAACATGTCTATTGGAAGTTGTTAACAACAAGGAGGAAGAGGTAATTGTACTATTACTTGTTATTGTCCCTTCACATTTCAGTTACTGTATAACCAAAATATTCGAGATTCTTTCCCAGAAAAAATTTAAGTAAGCTTATACAATTTAGTGCACATATTGCATAATTGTGCACTTTTACCGAATTTATAACTGAAACATGATATTAAATTATAAATATGCCCGAAATATGATCAACGCCAAGAAAATAACCAAAATATGACTTTATAATATGCAAAATAAAAAAGGTCCGATTAGGTTAACAAATGTGTAATTCGTGTTTTATTTGTGTTTTCGGCGAGAATGGAGGTCAGGATAAAAATATGACATGTCATAAACATCCGAACCCTAGTTATAAGTTAATTGCTTATTTTACCTTCTCCTGTGTAAAAACAATTATTTTATAATCTAGTGAGGAGACAAAAGACATAGGCACCGGTGGATGACAGAACAGAGTTTTATTTCCAGTCCGACGGACAATTAGGCAGACTGTGTTTTGTTTTAATCAATCTAGTAACTCACTCACGCCATCTTATTTTATGTGGTAATTACCAACATTACAATCTTAGAAATGTTAATAGGATCTAATGGGAGGTGGGTTCTGATCCAGGTAATTGCTTTTTACTGTCAGAGAAGTTCATTTTGTTCGCGTGTTTAAAAGTGCTTCTAACATCGCCATGGCGATAATCCTGAAGTGGTAAATAAAAAAGCTCCTGATCAGATGCAAAGTAGCTTCAATTTCCTTTCAAATAAGTGAAAGAAAAGCAAAAACGAAACAACTAGCAAATGGTTAACAAATGAAAGTACACATAAAGCGATCGTTAACTGTTGCCATGGATACTGAAGGCAGTGCAATGAAAACGTAATTGCCACGTGCAAGTGTGAACAAGGCCTCCTGTTTCGGTTGCCATGGTTACGGAATTGCAGCAAAACTACTGAACGGATAATGAATTTAGTATTCCGTGGAGACGCCATAGAAACCTAACCTCACTCTTGTCGAATTGGAATCCATTAAGTGGGACATAAATCAATCGATTTGAGAAAACAAGATTCCTAACAACTGCTAGCGCTGGTGTATTGTTGTTGGGCCCGAACCAAATTTCTTCTACTTCTTCTCCTTTACCTGTGTAAACTTTATGAGAGCGGGTGAACGCGTAAAGAACAACGTAAAGTGCTTGTTAGAGTGACTGCACCCAGGAAATATGGACTGACATCAAAGCCAATACAAGGGAGCCTCTGAACAGACCTCTTTCAACAAGAGGCTTTTCAAAGTACCTTCATTAATTTTTTTCTTTTTTAGCTTTCAATTGAAGTAATTGAACAAGAATTAATATAACTTGATTTAATTTCACTATTAGCAGGTACCCGCGGCTTCGCCCACTATAATTAATTAAAAAATTAACAATTAAGAGCAAAATAATTAAAACATATTTATTAACACTTGCACGCGAAACATTCATAGGCCTAAACTAAACGATTAATAATAAATTAAACAGCTAAAAATCAGGTTTTGAAGTGAATTCCACGATTAAAAAGCGCCACCTGGGAAAAACGGCCCCATATTCGAGTTCTCTGGCCCAGAAAACCCCTGTATAGTGAGTTTCGTCCAAATCGATCAATGTCTGTCCGTTTAGGCCTATAGGCCTTATCTCTCTTCCGTGTAGGTTGAAGATTTCAGATATCTGCGTGCGTTGAAATTATAAACAAATGAATCGACCAAAGTGGGCTTACAAAATTCAAGCGATCGCGATGCTTTTATTTCCAAGGTATGACAAAAATAGCCAAAGCCAGCTGTAATTGATTTGACAATTGAAATGTATTACTGAAAACTGATGCTTCGAAAGCGCAAAAAAATGCACGTTTTCTGACCGTTTTTCACTCATAACTCACGAAAGAAACAAAAATTAAAAATCCTGCTTCGAGGTGCCTTCGCCCACCCTTCAGTCCATCTAAGTTTAAAATTTCAGAACTCTCCGTTCAGTAGATTTCCTGGGTATCTCGCACAGACAGACATACAGACAGACGAACGGGAATAATAATTTATCCTGTGTAACAAGAAAGAAAGTAGAAGTCAAACTTAGAAAGTGAACGTAAAACCTACACGACGAACACAAAAGGTGACGTAGAGAAGTTCTAGTAGCGGTGCTGACCTACCACAAATTCTATCACGAACTGTCTATTACAATGATTAGTCCAAATTGATTTAAGTCGGTAGCTGCAGATTCCTGCACGATCCGACCTGCCAATTAGTGCAGAGGCGCCCCTCGTGGTCAGAATCACAATTACACTCAATGCAAAATAAATCTGCAGGGAATTTCTTAATGAATATTTATAGCTTGAAACAAATGTTTGACAAGAAATTTTAAATCCAACTTTTTATTGTTCTAACATCCATGGTCATTGGCTGTATAGGGTTACTACATTACTGTATGCCTAAGTTATCTGAAGTCAGAGACAAGCCGTAGCTTCTACAGGATATTGCAAAACCCATTGGTATTTATAAATAAAAAGCTATCACATCGGATTTATTAATTTTTGAAGTGAAACTTCTTTAGCCGCTCTAGGAGTAAATCGGTGGCTAACCCAAACATCCGTTACGAACAAAATCGCCACGAAATTAGTGGGGCTGTGACGGAACGGACTGCACAGAAAACAATCAACTCAACCATTAGGCGTATGCAAAATAAAAAAAATTAAAAATCGAAATTTTAAAAAATCTAAAAATATATAATTAAAAAATCGATAAACCAAAATTAAAAAATTCAAATATCCTTGATTAAAAAATAAAAAATCCATTATTAAAAAATCTAACAATCCGAAATTAAAAAATCCAGAATCCAATATTAAAAAAGTCCAACAATCCAAAATTGAAAATATCCAAAAATTAATACAGGTTTCACTTCTGTTGCGTGCCGTTTTTAAATTTCGAATGACCTGCAGGTGCTTTTTAGGTAGATTTCGAAGAAGAAAAATCTACCTATTGCAATCGATACCATGCCATGACTTTCGAAATATTCTTTCATATCTTTACGTTTCATGCTTCCCTAAGTACGAAACCACCGCCTGTTCAAAAAAAAAATAAAAATTGTGATAGCCTATATATCTTTACACGCTAGCGGCCGTAATTTTGAAGATATTTAAACCAAATTTTATTATGTTATTTCTAGGCCCAATAGTTCGAACAAGTTCGTTAACGAGTAAAATAGGCCCAAGGGGGGGGTTGGGGAGGGGGTTGAAATTTTGAAGTATAGAGGGAAACTTTGTTTGAATAAATTCTCACGGCACATTGATGATTACGTGTCCATTAACGAGCTGACCATTTTGTCAGGTAAAATCCCATCCTCATATTAATGCAAGCCTTTTATAAGATAAACGATTGTAATTGGTCTATATCCGAGGAATTGCTAAACGTTATTGGTCAATATCAAACGTATGAGTGGAATATTCTTCTTAATTTATTTTCTCCATTCTTCACTGAACGAGTCATTTTCTTCTTCCGTCATATATTTTTTCATATTTATTCACGTCGTCTTTTGTTTTATTATTCAGCATGAACCTCGTTTGTTGTCTATTCTTGCTTTTATTTTTCCGCTCTTAACATCCTCATAATTTATCCAGCTGTTGCGTTATTTTTATCAGAATAAGTATTTCTTAAACGCTTCTACTTTATCTACCAATATATTTGATTTATTAATTTCCTTTCTCCTTCAACTGCCTAATATTTTCAGCTAATATTTCTTATCTATTTTAAATTTGGAATAATTTCAAGACCCCCGATGTTTGAGACGCAGTTAGAAGAGATTAAGTCAGTGTTATCGTTGCCATAACTCCTGCACACGCAAACATTTGAATAACCATTTCACACATAGGTTTACAGGCGGCCGTGGCTTTTGATAGACGCTAATAAGCCGCGAGGTTCCCTCTCCTCTCACCAGGGGTCTCTCGCCGCGCTAACGATGCTCTCAATTACATTGTCTGGCAAAAGAACATTAATTACACGACCTGAGAATTGTGAGATCTGTATATTATCGTCATATTCTGACAGGTTGGTAACAATGGCAACATGGCAGCCATTATTACGTCTCTTGCATTTCGCCTGTCACAATTATGCATGTCATTATTGTGCCAACTTCGGACAGTCAGATCAGAAAAGTGTGGAACACTTCGCTCTGATTTTAATGTGAAATGCGTGTTATTCTAGGAAATGCCTGTTTTTATTAGACTATTATCCTGCCGGTTGTTTTATATGGATGTGAGACATGGCCCCTTACATAATCTGAGTGTGTTCGAAAACAGGGAGCTTAGGAAAATATTCGGACCTAAGAGAGATGAAAACTGCATAACGACGAGCTTCATGACCTGTACTCTTCACCAGGTATAGTAAGGGTAATTAAATCACGGAGGATGAAATGGGCTAAACATGTTGCATGCATGGGGGAGAAAGACATATTAAAAAAAATATTGACTGGGAGACCCGAAGGGAAAAGACCACTTGGAAGACCCAGACGTAGGTGGGAGGACAATATTAGAATACATTTAAGGGAAGTGGGATTTGCGAGAAATGGGTGGATGGAGTTAGCACAAAATAGGGTTGAATGGCGGGCTCAGGTAAGCGCGGCAATGAACCTCTGGATTCCATAAAGTAGATAATATTCCTTTAGCTTGCTTGTCTATTGCCATTGAGTAAGTAAGTAAGTCTATGCTTGTTATTCTAGTTAGACCTAAAGGTCAGAAAAGGCAAATATCTATGGTAGACTGAAGTTCCTCAAACCATCTTTTAGGACAAAAATTCCTCTTACACCGGGATTCAAACTTGAGACTTCCGTATAGTAAAATAAATAAGATACCATTTGCTCAACTAAGATATATTTTTGTGATCTGTCGCCTAGGCCTTTCGGTGTATCTACACCATCTTCAGAGCATCTTTTTCTGGCTTGGAGCTCCAATAATAAACATTTAGGAATTGGTGCTAATTTGTACAATATATTTTTGTTTTAATTTTCATTATTTGTAATAACTAAGAACGTATTTGTTTAGTCTTTCATCTTTTTTTTTTTAATTTCTTTATTTTAGTAATTTGTATTATATGTTATTCAAGTACTTAATGTTTGAATTTTGTCTTTATATTTAATGTATGTTTCTTGTATTCAGGTATATCATTTCTTGTTTTTCCTTTATTTTTATTATTATTATTATTATTATTATTATTTATTTCATGTGTTTGCCCTGGCTGAGTGGTAGAGAAGGCCTTATGACTTAAATCCGCCAGGTTAAATAAATAGATAATAATTAAATAATAAAAATAAAAACTGAATTTCCTCACCTTTCGTGACCTTGAAGATGGTGTAGAGACACCGAAAGGCCTAGGCGACAGATCACAAAAATATATTTTAGTTGAACAAATGGCATCTCATTTATTTTATTACATTCATCGAGTTCAACGGTGTTGAACATGTATTTTAATAAATCTTGAGACTTCTGGCTTTCTGTGCCGATATTCTACCAACTGAGGTAGCCGTAGTTCGACACAGGGACAAATGGAATCTCTCTACGATAATCCATAATTATTTAATATTTTCATAAGATATAAGGTATCAGGGGATAGGATTTTTTCAGACTTCTGAAGTATCATAGGCCTACTCGCTACTCATCGCTTGCACACACTCAGGCTTTCCCACTGAATACGCACTTCCCGCAATACGGCCTCATATTTTTTATCACGATGTGAAATTAGAAAATCATATTGTCCATGACAAGGGTGGAGAAAGTTATGTGATGCAACCACATCAGATTTTTATGTGGATTTCTATCACTAATTATGGATTTAAGGAATTAATTCTATCGTCAAATCATAGTATCATGCAATTTCCCAAGCAAGTAACAGTGTTGTCATGGAAATTGCACATTGGCTTCTTTACCATGTTGTGTGAATTTCATGTGTTGAGTTCTGTGTAAGCTTCGACAACCAGCCGCCTACATTCATAGATAAATTACTGGGCACCAAAATATAAAAGCCGTATTTCTTACCCCATGTCGGACTGCAAAGAAAACAGAGAACAAAATGATTCACCTCATAATTTTTTTACTAACTTATTCTGTAATTTATAGAAATTTAATGTTTTCTTCCAATTTATTTTTCGTTCTTTTAATAGAAATCTACTCTTATACAACTCAACGGCCCTAAATTGCGTGCTCACTCGCTCGCTCACTTCGTGAGACATCGGGTATATTCGGTGATGTTCGTCTCTCGCAGTCTAAACTTTCACGAAGAGTACAAATTTAGGAAAACCGTTTCTTTATTATATAAGGCCTAAGTGAAATGAACACAATGAATAAATATTTAATTTTAGGCCTACTAACGTTATAACTAGAACTGGGATTTTAGGCTCTAAAAAAATAGTTTTAGGTACCTAAAATAGGCTTTTAAAACAAGTAAATAGGCTTTTAAAAGATAAAATAGGCACTTAAAATATACTTTAAAATGTGTAAATAGATAGAAAATAACCTTTAAAATTACAATATACACTGAAACTGTAACATGGTCTTTTTTTTTTTTACTGCAAGAAACGTGGTACCGGTATATCTATTCTTAACAGAAATAACTGCAAAATTAGGCATCACAAACTATATTCACTTAAACAGATGTTCTTTCACTGGTGACTTGACATAGTAGTCCTTCCCCCTTAATCCTCCCCCTCCCCCGTCAGTCAGCATTCCTTTAGCGACAATTGTTTGCAATAATCAAGATTTTGTGAAAAACCCCACCCTCTGCTGTTCTGCTTTTCATTGAGGGATGTCCATTATAAGATTGTAAAAAATACAGAAGTTGAATTTTATTTTAAATGTACAAAATAGGCATTTTAGGCACTGAAATAGTAAAATAGGATCTAAAGGTCCAAATAGGCATTATAAAACTCTATAAATGTAAGTGATTTATCATGAATCGTCTATATATTTAAAAAAAAATCATATTATTTCATAAGGAACAAAATAGGCATTTGCCTTAAAATCCCAGGTCTAGTTATAACTAAGCAAGTTTCATATTACACATGTGTTGTTTATATTATTATTATTATTATTATTATTATTATCTTTTATTCATTTATAAATCTCAGCTTTTAAGACTGGCACTAAGTGAGGTACGGGTCAACCAAGCACACTCACTTGCCCAAGAACTTCCTAACAATACGGGCGGTATTAATAAGCACCGCTTTTTGCATTTTAATGTAAATATTTTTATCTAGATCTAACTTCTTGATATTACTATGAAGGGATACAGGGATAACTCCTGTAGTTGATATTACAATTGGAACTATGTCAACATTAGTCAAAGACCACAGTCTCATCAACTCAAATCTCAACTCCGAATATTTATAGAATTTCTCTTGATTAGCTCTCTGTAGATTGTGGGTATTTGGGATTGTAATGTCTATGATATAAGCTGTATTGGCTTGCTTGTTCTGAAGAACTATGTCTGGTCTATTATTGGGTATAGTTCGATCGGTGATTATTGACCGATCATAATATATTTTATATTCCGTTGATTCAAGCACCGGACTAGGTTCATATTTGTAATATGGGACAGTTGTCTCTGCTAGTTTGCATTTGAAGGCGAGCGCCTGATGTACTATCCTTGCCACCTGGTTATGGCGGTGAAGGTACTCAAACTGGGTATTATTATTATTATTATTATTATTATTATTATTATTATTATTATTATTATTATTCATTAAAACCTTAGTACATATTTTAATTCACATTTTAAGATTTTTATCTCATATATATATCCACATGTCTAGCCATTTTTATTACAATCTTATCCCTGTTTATAACTACGAAACTGAATTGTCACTTGAAGACTTTAGAATGGATAATATTTTCTCGGGTTTCCGACCGGCAGCTTGTCTGAACTATTTAATGTAGCATCGCACGTAGTCATAAGATATTGACTCTAGCATGAGTGTTGGAGTAGGCCTATAAGGCTTACGAAGTAGCGTCTATGTGACTAATGGCACTTAATCTCTAATCAAACCGGTGTTTAGCATAGATTAATGTCCATCTGGTTACCATGGATACGAACGTCTCTTGTTTCTCCTAATTGGGACCGGATCAGAATTTTTGTTTTACTTAATAAGATTAGTGGGACCGGTTCAATGCCCGGGCATGCCCTTCCATCATTTTGAATTCTTTCACCTAAGTTGATATTTTAGAATTAATTCGTATTTGTACTTTTCTAACATTACTTAGTGAACGGGAACATTTATCTCCGTCAGTCCGTCTGTCTGTCTGTACGCGCAAAACTCGAATACGATTTATCAGATTTTCACGAAACTTGGTACACGCATTTATAACGTCCATGGGAAGAAGATTATTCATTTTGAACCATATCGGTTGACCAGCACAGGAGAAATGCTCAATTTAGTGCATATTTTATGGTAATATATTAGAAAGAATTTATCAAATGCGAATCAGTTCTCATGACACCTTATTGTTTTACGGTGTTCATACACGGCTGTGGAAGTGCAAATAAATAACAAATAATAAATAATAAATAGCTTTGACAAATAACACTACCCACATATTCCATAACATATGTTTATCAAACTTTCTCAAGAAACTGTGATCTAAAACTTAATCGTTTCTGAAATATAGACTATTAATACCATCTGGTACTTTTTTGTATAAGTTTACCTGAGTTTGTTACTTCCTATAACAGTATTATAGATTGAGGAAGTACGCTATTGTATACGACCCTGAAATTTGATGTCGACTTTCGAACTTTAATAGAAGAAATAAGGTATTTTGGGCCCATGTTCACATAGGCTAACATTATTTCACCCTCTAGCCTAAATGCAAGGAATGTGACAAAAACGTTTTGGCTTTATTTGTGTGCACCCTGTATAATTTTTAATTAGAATTGATTTAGGGCTTACAAGAATGGAAAATGGAGCATTAGAACAAATGCGCCGAAAAGTTGTGTATGCCCCCTTGCTCTGTGGCGGATCCAGGAGGCATCCAGATACCCCCTAAGTTTTTATTTTATTTTTTGTTTTATTTTGTTTTATTTTTTGCTTTGATGCGACCTTTTTGCATTTCTAGAAAATAATTCCTGATAAAATAAAGTCAGGTAAACTAATGTAACAAAGTACCAAATTGCTTTTGTTTATTCAGTGGTAATTGCAATTATGATATGCAGAAAATAAGTTATTTTTCTAATCCATTTCCGAGTTAAGCTCCAGATCGATTCATTAAGCAAGGCTTACGGAAGAACAACGGTCTAGTTTGATAAGCATATGTGAAGGAATATGTGGGTAGTGTTATTTGTCAAAGATATCTGTATTGCAACTTTCAAAGCCGTATATGAACACTGTAAAGCAATATGTTGTCATGAGAACTGATTTGCATTTGATAAATTCCTTCTAATATATTACCATAAAATAGGCACTAAATTGGGCATTACTCCGGTACCAGTCAGCCGATTTGGTCCAAGATCAATAGGCTTCTTCCCGTGGACGTTATAAATGCGTATACCAAGTTTCATGAAAATCCGATAAAGCGTATTTGAGTTATTGCTCCTTTTGTTACATTTTACCACAAAATACACTAAATTGGGCATTACTCCTGTACCGGTCAACCGATTTGGTCCAAAATCAATAGACTTATTCCCATGGACACTATAAATGCGTATACCTAGTTTCATGAAAATCCGATAAAGCATATTTTAGTTATTTTCCTGTTCACCACACAACCTCATAAAGTACCAATATTGTCATATTATTGTAAATTTCGACATACAGGTATTATTATGCATCACTTCTCGCAATCTAGGGGGCCATTTTGTAGTTTCCATGACTGTACCAACACTCTGGCACGAATCAGTTCCCGCGACACAATCAAAATCTTTCCCGTCAGGTATCACTGTTGTAAAGATGGCAGGCCTGAATGGGATCCCCGCCAGGCGAGACTTGTATCGACTTAACGAGCATCAAGAGTACACAGGTGACCATGAAATTGTAAACAAGTGAACATCCTGACAAATTACACAACATAACCATCGCCTCTTCTCATAAACGTCGAGACGTGGCCTACATTATTCCTGGGAAACACACGACGACAAATAATGTTTGTACTTTGTTCTAGTAACCCGCTGTTTAATGAGTAGGAACGTGGCTACTATCAAGGGGACACTAGCAGATGTCTGCCCAGTTTTGAGATGGGATTTCTAATTGTTACGTTATTTAAATTAAGCTATAAAAAATTGCATGAATTAATTTATTTACTAGCCTGTTCTATTATAAAAAGATATCCTCGAAAGCAGTGGCCTCTATCAAGTATACAGGACTTTTTAACAAATATTTGTACAACTGGCAACATCAGATGAATGAACGTATTCATGACTTGACGTGTAGAGGAAGTTATGTGGAAAGCGGGCGGCCATATTGAGACTTGCATATAGGCAAATAATAGTGTTGATGATTGTTTATACTTCCTTACTTAATTTATGGCAATAGACAATTCCTAAGCAAGCTAAAAGAATATGATCTATTTTATGGAACCCGAAGGCTCATTGCCGCGCTTACCTGAGCCCGCCATTCAACCCAATTCTGTGCTATCTCCATCCAACCATCCCTCCCAAAACCTACTTCCCTTAAATCTATCCTAATATTGTCCTCACACCTACGTCTAGGTCTCCAAGTCCATGTTTTTTTAGAAATATATTTCCTCCCCCATGTCCAGCCCATTTCATCCTCCGTGATTTAATTACCCTTACTATATCCGGTGTATTTTTTTTTAAAATCACTTAAACATTTATGAATAAATGTAGATAAACTTGGTAAAATTATCATTAATGAAGTTTGCCAACTGAATTTTTGTCACTGTTTGTATTTGAGCCTTGTACAACGGAAATAAACTATGATGGAAATATGAAAATAGGTTTACTGACCTTAAAAGCCTTCTTTTAGTTTATGTACATCATTAGAGGAAGTGTTTGTCTATTTGTCTGTCTGTCTGTGTTTGAGCAATGCCTAACCAAGTCTTCGGCACAGATAGATCTGAAATGTTTAGCATAGATGGACTGAAGGGGATCAGAGATTGACCGTCGAAACCAGATTTTTAATTTTCTCTTTTGTTCGAGAGTTACGAGGAAAAAATGGCAAATAAGTGATTTTTTAGCACTACCGAAACACCAGTTTTCACTAATACATCTCAATTGTGAAATTAATAGCAAGAGTGGACTTTCTCTTTTTGTAAATGTATCTATGCAAGTATGTGTTGTGATAAACCCCTATTGAACTCTTACTTATTTCTGTTTATGTTACAAGTGTTTAATCATAGGTAATCCCACGAGAGTTCATCTCTATATATATAAAAGGCTTTGTCCTGACTGACAGGAATCAACGTACAGCCTAAACTATAACAGGTAGAGACTTGGAATTTTGATAGTACCTTCGTTTCATAATGTAGATGCTCACTAAGAAGGGATTTTGAAAAATTCTGATTCTAAATGCCAAAAATTAAATGTTTTTTAAAATACTTAAGCCCTTTTTTTACATAGAATTATCGAAACAAATTCACAGAAAATATTGTTGCTAATGGTATATGTAGGTTTGGATTAAATAAAATGGATGTTTGACAAATTAGAGAAGGTATCATTATAATTCATATTATCTATATTAATAAAAGGAATTCTCCTCGATGTCCAGCGAAATCTACTGAACGCAGAGATCTGAAATTTTAAACATAGGTGGGCTGAAGGGTCGGAAAATGCACCTCGAAGACGGAATTTTAATTTCAGTTTTCGTTCGTGAGTTATGAGTGAAAAACGGGCAAAAAACATGCATTTTTTGCGTTTTCAAAACATAACTTTTCAGTTATACATTTCAATGTCAAATCAATTACAGTTGGCTTTGGCTGATTTTGTCATCAAATTATCGAAACAAATTCACAGAAAATATTGTTGCCAATGGTATATGTAGGTTTGGATTAAATAAAATGGATGTTTGACAAATTAGAGAAGGTATCATTATAATTCATATTATCTATATTAATAAAAGGAATTCTCCTCGATGTCCAGCGAAATCTACTGAACGCAGAGATCTGAAATTTTAAACATAGGTGGGCTGAAGGGTCGGAAAATGCACCTCGAAGACGGAATTTTAATTTCAGTTTTCGTTCGTGAGTTATGAGTGAAAAACGGGCAAAAAACATGCATTTTTTGCGTTTTCAAAACATAAGTTTTCAGTTATACATTTCAATGTCAAATCAATTACAGTTGGCTTTGGCTGATTTTGTCATCAAATTATCGAAACAAATTCACAGAAAATATTGTTGCCAATGGTATATGTAGGTTTGGATTAAATAAAATGGATGTTTGACAAATTAGAGAAGGTATCATTATAATTCATATTATCTATATTAATAAAAGGAATTGTCCTCGATGTCCAGCGAAATCTACTGAACGCAGAGATCTGAAATTTTAAACATAGGTGGGCTGAAGGGTCGGAAAATGCACCTCGAAGACGGAATTTTAATTTCAGTTTTCGTTCGTGAGTTATGAGTGAAAAACGGGCAAAAAACATGCATTTTTTGCGTTTTCAAAACATAAGTTTTCAGTTATACATTTCAATGTCAAATCAATTACAGTTGGCTTTGGCTGATTTTGTCATACCTTGAAAATAAAACTTTCGCGATCGCTTGAATGTTGTAAGGCCTAAATATGGTCAAACATTGTTTTATTTGGACGAATCTCACTATACAGAGGTTTTCTGGGCCAAGAAACTCGAATCTGAGGTCGCTTTTACCAGTCAATGCTATCTAATCGTGGTATGTAGTCCACGTGATTTAGGTGTTAATAAATATAATGATTTAACTATTATGCTCTTAATTTTTAATTTTTGAAATAATTATCGCGGGCGAAGCCGCGGGCACATGCTAGTGAGCCTATATCCGAGGAATTGTTAAACGTTATTGGTCAATGTCAAACATGCGGCGTATGAGTGGAATAGTCATAATTAATTTTGTTTTTCTTTCTGTTTCAGGTAAGTGTGACTGCCATTTGCTTCATCACATCAAGCTTCCTTCAGCATGTAAGTGACTGGGGAAAAAGAACATCGCTAAAATAGATTTTTTTCAACATAACGTATCAAATTGTCGATCTCTTCGATTTTATTATCCCGCTCGGTACGATTAATTTCTTTATAAGGTTTTACGGTATGCAGAGACATAAATTTCTTTTACATAGGTGGACGGAAGGCGGATCAAGAATGTAAGACTAAATTGGAAACCATTTGTTAGAAATTCACCATGGGGGGATTTTTTTTTGGGGGGGGGGGGCATTGAACTCGAATCTGAGGGTTTTCTTTCCCCGCGGGCGACGCAATCTAATCGTGAAATGCAACTCATATCCGTATTTTAGCTTTTTTATTATTTATGCCCGATTTCTATAAACTCGCGAAATACCTATGGGTATAAATTATCCAATGGACAGAATTTACACAAGAATAACACCATGCAAACAAAATAATTTAAAGATAGCAATCACAGACACTTGTGGCGTGTTTCTAGATAAACGTCCTCTGGGTAAATATGAAAATGACAGAAGAAATGTTCCTACAAACTCGGGTTAGATCTTTCCAAGGGTAAATCTTCGGGTTAATTTATCCTTTCATGGATGGCTGGATAAAATTTAACCTCTCTAGGATCAATAATAATTTAAACAATGAGAATCAAAGCCTTCTCAATTAAATTAACTGTACAACTCCAAGGCCTTCCTCATCCTACATCACTGTGGGTGATTAGGAAGTAATTTGCCCATGGATAATTTACCCATAGGTATTTCACGAGTTTATAGAAACCGGGTATAAATCGTTTTATTTAGGCCTATGCATGATTTACTTGTAAGGGAAAGGTTCATGAATCTGTGGTTCGTTTTAGACGTTTCATTTCGAATCTTTATGCCCATGTGAAAGCACAAGATTCGTTTTAGTCCTTTAAATTATTGTCCACTAAAGAATAAATTATTTAAATAACATCCAATTAAATTAATAAACGCGGGCGAAGGCGCGGGCACCTCCTGGTATAATCATATTTAATAATTTTTAATAATATCAAAGATTATGTTCTTTGAATTTACGTACTCATTTATTAACAATAGACTATTCATAAGCAAGCTAAAGGAATATTATCTGCTTTATGGAACCCGTAGGTTCATTGCCGCGCTTATCAGAGCCCCCCCCCCATTCAACCCTATTCTGTGCTAACTCCATCCAACCATCCCTTGCAAATCCTACTTCCCATAAATCTATTCTAATATCGTCCTCCCACTTACGTCTAGGTCTTCCAAGTGGTCTTTTCCCTTCGGGTCTCCCAGTCAATACTTTTGAGATATGTCTTTCCTCCCCCATTTCATCCTCCGTGATTTAATTACCCTTACTACATTAGGTGAAGAGTACAGGTTATGAAGCTCGTCGTTATGCAGTTTTCATCTCTCTTAGGTCCGAATATTTTCCTAAGCCCCCTGTTTTCGAACACTCTCAGATTATGTAAGGGGCCGTGGCTCATATCTATATAATACAACCGGCAGGATAATTCTCCTTTAAAAAATATTTTAGATTTCTGTACAGAAGACGAGAAGATAAAAGTTTCTAAACTGCATAAAAACAGGCATTTCTTCATTTGAGTCTACACTTAACTTCTACCTTAATAATATTTGTATCTGTGATTTTCCTCCCAGAATTTCTCCACTTCTTTGAACGATTCGCCGGCTATTCTAATATTTATTTTACAATGACAGAATCCATAGGCCTAAATCATGTAAGATCTTTTCTTACTCCAATAACAAATACTTGTCCTCTTAAAATTGAATCTTTATTTCTCCTTAAAGTACTTTGATCTACCTAAATCGATAGCGACATACTTGTGTTAAATTCTTGGGAATCGTGGGCATGCGCAGATATGCGGACCGGTCCTTTTCTTCTTCTTCTTCACTGGGATGAAATTGATCTTCAGCTTATTAAGACATGAAAGAGGAATGTGTTGGGCCCCTAAAACATAACTTGAACGTTGCCATATGAGTGGACAAGTCGGCTCGTGCCGGCATTTGTTCTGCGCCAAACTGACCACTTCGCCGTCCGATTGTCATTTTTTCTCGTGCATTCCGTTCCGCTGTTTTTGTGCTCGCCACTAAAACATGTCCGGATTATTAGTTTAGAATTATGAGTACGTAGATTGTGAGATCATTAAGGAACGGGTTTAGCATTCGAGGAAAAAATGAGCGATACACTCACATGATTTTCTCTTCGCTAAGCAAAGCTCGTTGTTCGTGAGCCTGGAATTACATCTTGAAGTAGATTAATAATAATAATAATAATAATAATAATAATAATAATAATAATAATAATAGTAATAATAATAATTATTATTATAATAATAATAAAATAATAATAATAATGGTTTTATTGAACCTGGTAAAAGTTAAGACCATAAGGTCTTTTCTGCCACTTCACCAGGGACTATTAGAAGAATAGTCAAAGGTTTAGGAGACAAATTTTAGAAATCCGTTTCAGTAGCAAAACTAATGGAATAAATGGTGCAAAATATGTTGCACAAACTTTCTCGAATAGGCCTATACGTGTTTAAAGCTTGCACAGAAAAAAGTAAATTATAGAGAGAATTAAATTTTATTTATTACATTTTCATAAAACTAACAAATATCTAGAACGGAAAGCATCAGAGCCGATCTTTGTGTTCAATGCATTTACTGTGAAATAATAATAATAATAATAATAATAATAATAATAATAATAATAATAATAATAATAATAATAATCAGTGGCAGAAGATGGATATTTTGAGTGGGTGTACACATCAGTCTTAATTTTCTTTTTCTAAGTAAATCATGCTTTAACAAAATTTATTACTTGCCCTTAAAATAAACAAAGTCCTACAAATCAGGCCTTTTCGACTGAGGAAACCATGAAAAACCCAAGTAAATTTTTGCGGCCACGAGGTTTGATTTGAACCCAGGACCTCTTCCTTATTAGCATCTACCACCTCGTTGTTCATTATGACTGAGCTAAACTGACTGCATTTCACAACAATAATTACATTACTATTTTCTTGTTTTTTATGAGCAACAGAATATCATTCATATTTTAATTGACAAATGAAGGTTAAAAGATAGCTCGAACATATATAAATGTGTATCATGAAATAATTGGTTAAATAAGGGCAATTTGTTTCTGCATTTTTTGCTTTATTTTGCATTTTTTCGTCATTTTCGAGAGATGGTAATTTTTTCGCAATTTTTAGGTCATGTTTTAGTGGAGGTAGAGAGGAGCTTTTCCATGTACAAATCCTTACTTTCAGACAACAGACAATCGTTTTATTTGAGAATCTCCGCCAAGTGTTTATAGTTCATTTTAATTCAGGTTTATTGTAAACACTATAGCAGTTTGTCTTGTAGCAATACATGTTCTTTTCTTTTTAAATTACACATATTTGCTATGGTCAATATGATGGGCATGCCAGTTCAGAAAGAATTTGTTTTCGTTAAGGGTGTCCAAGAAGTATAAATTTACTTACTTCTTTAGTAACAAAATAATTGTGTTTTATATTGTAAATTCATATATAACGCACTGTCATCCATTAAATTCTTTTTAGAAATTAATTACTTTGAAAAACTAATTACAAGTAATAATGGTAAATTTATTGATCATTTTTTTTAAACTTTGCGTCATTTTTTCACTATTTTAGATCATTAATGAATTTTTTATTTTGCATTTATTCACTACTTTATGGTCTTAAAACGCTTTGCCCTAGTAATAATGGACTGTATTAAAGATAAGTAGATTATTATTATTATAAAATCGTCTTTTTTTAAAATAGACCCAAAATTTATAGGCCTACTAATTATTAAATATACTAACGCAATCAACTCAAACAAAAACTTCCTAGAAAGTAAAATAAACATTATAATAAAATTTGACAGAAAAAAAAACAGGATAAAAAGCAGATAAGATTCGTCCTTCAGAATTAGATCTACACCTTTTCAACCTCAATTTCGGAAAAAGTAATTTCAATTTCGGAAAAAGTAATTCCAATTTCGGAAAAAGTAATTTCAATTTCGGAAAAGGTAATTTCAAATTCGGAAAAAGTAACTTCAATTTCGGAAATACGAGGGCTATGAAGAGGGTATAGTAAAGTTGGTACCACGCTAGGACAAATGACTCAATCGGAGTGAGATTATGTAGAGAAGTAGCTGGAAGGTGTACCTAAATGTTCCAAATAAAACAGTTTGGATTTTCACTGTAGTTTTCATTTTATGCCCCATCGAATGTTTAAAAAAAATAGCCCTCGTATTTCCGAAATTGAAGTTACTTTTTCCGAAATTGAGATTACTTTTTCCGAAATTGAAATTACTTTTTCCGAATTTGAAATTACTTTTTCCGAAATTGAAATTACTTTTTCCGAAATTGAGGTTGAAATGGTGTAGATTTAAGAAAATGAGTCAGTTCCTGACTTATGGATTCTTTAACTTCAAAATGTAATAATTTATGCACACACCTATTAGGTGTGTTATACACCAAATTAAAGCTACTCTTAGGTATAGTGATTATGCAAATTTTTGTGAAAATCTGTCCAGTATAAGTGAAATTATTTTAGATTTTGTAGAAAATGGCTCTCTGCTATATGTTTCTTACTATGTTAGTGCTCTGCTATATTTGGAACACCTTGTATAAATCTGCACAGTGTTTGATGGCATCTGTTAGTTCGGGCCATATGGCCGGTAGCATCAGCTGCGAAGAACAGAGACAATACACATACGCCGGCCGTGTCTTAATTCTGGCAAAGCCTCCCTATTCCTGTCTGTAACCAAGCATTTGTTTTTGTCTAAGAGCTCTCAAATTGCGGGGGTGAAGGGGTTAATATGCAGTATGGAATAGTGACAATTATTATGATTATTATTAATACTACTAGGCGTATTACTGAACAGAAGATGTCGCATCCAGAAAAATATAATAGGCCTATAACCTTTTCAACGCGCTCTATGAAGACAACATTGTTTCCAAGGAAACCGTTTGACTAGAATCGTTGGAGAAGCTGAACATTGCTTAAAATGAAACCATGAAAATGGCTACCACCTTGAAACAGAATAAAAATAATAAAACCCCTTACACATACGCATGGGCGTACGGTAAGGGGGGGTTCAGGGGGTTGAAACCCCTCCCGAAATATCTGCAATATTTTGAAGATTATAAATCATAGGACGAAATAAAAACATAAAAAAAACTCCGGTTCGGTTGTTACATATTCTACAATTTCGTTCATATCAAAGCATTATTTAAGATTTATCGTAATTTATTTAAGTTTCAAGTTTCAAAACCTCATTGTGTTGATAATTTTTCAGCTTAATAACAGTGATGTATTACTAGTAAACAAAAATCCCTTTAGAATCTGTCAAATGACAACTCGAATACTCCCGCCGAAATCCATCATCCTGTTTTTAAAGCCAAGTATCACGAGCTCATCACAAAATTATCATGAAGTAATCGGCATTAATTGGGCTTTTCACCGGTGGATTTACAGATGACTTTAAAAACGTGTCCTATGCACCATACAGTATTATGATAATTTTTCAAAATAAAGTTTTTATTTATAGACTCTAGCTTAAATGAGAAATGGATAGAAATCTCAAGAAAAAAACTTTCAAAGACTGAGCTGCATATTAATTTATTACAGTGTATTAATTATCGCAATACAACTATTTAGTAATTAAAAAAGTAATAATTCATAATTGCGCAAGGACATGGAGCTGAGACGACTTTACATTGAACCCGTCCCGAACAAAATTTCACCGTACGCCCATGCACATACGTACTTTTTAATGACTTCAAGGAACATTCATGCCAAATTGGGAGAAAATCGAACAAGGCGTTTGATCGTAACTGCGTTAACAGACAAGTTTACAGACAGATAAAATGTGAAATGGGCGAGTTAAAACAGAACCTTCCTTGGCTAGGTCAATTATTATTATTATTATTATTATTATTATTATTATTATTATTATTATTAAGTGCCAGAATGGTACTTTGTGAGATTGTGTGGTGGACGGGAAATGTCTGTCCGTCTGTCTGTTCATGTGTCTGTACGCGCGATAACTCAAATACGCTTTATCGGATTTTCATGAAACTTGTATGCTCATTTATAACGTCCATGGGGAAAATTCCTATTGATATTGGACCAAATCGGTCCTCCGGTACCAGAGTAATGCCCAATTTAGTGCGTATTTTATGGTAATATATTGGAAAGAATTTATCAAATGCAAATCAGTTCTCATGACAACATATTGTTTTACAGTGTTTACATACGGCTTTGGAAATTGCAATACAGTTAGCTTTGACAAATAACACTACCCACATATCCCTTCACGTTTGCTTATCGAACTTTAGACCGTACTTCTTCCGTAAGCACTGCTTAATGAATCGATTACAAAAATAACTTATTTCCTGCATATCATAATTGGAATTATCACTGATTAAACAAAAGCATTCAGGCACTTTGCTACATCAGTTTACCTCATCTTTATTTTTAATATTTTTCGTAGAAAAAATAGCGTGCAACACACAGCTTTAGTTTTGCAATGAAGCCAAATGATGATCCAATATGAAGTGAACATTCATCATAGAAAGCTTACAAAGCACACATAATTATGACGGAACTGTATCTGAGTTGCATTTTCACTGGACATCTGACGGGAACATCTGCCGCCTCCCCCACATGGCTGGAAGGGTTAACACGCGGCAACCAAAGGGTTAGAAGCGATGCAATTTTTAAAAATACAACAAGCCACCAGATGGTGTGCCCATCATTTGGCCAATTTAGAAACAAAAGCGCCGAGCAGAGAGCAAGAAATTTCAAGGCCTACCTTTAACTAGCGTGAATATTGTTTGTAATGCACTTTCTCCCTCATTTGTCTGACATGGCCTCCTTTGATTACCTTTACTCCACTTCTCTATGTAATGAACTAATAAATTGTATTAGAGGGGGCTTTGCATTGTCTCCACGTGTCCTACTGCACCCAAGTATTAATTAGTGTTAGTGGAGTCTGGAGGCAGGAGGTTAAAAAAACTGAAGATGGCATATCGTATGTCGAAATGCATCTGAATATTCCACCGTAGAGAAAACCGGAACCCATACCAACTTTAAGCACACAATCTTTTAAAGGCTCACCAATATTATTAATATTCTAAGAGTGTGTGGGGACGGGAAATGTCCGTCCGTGTGTCTGTACGAGCGATAACTCAAATACGCTTTATCGGATTTGAATCAAACTTGGTATACGCATTTATAACGTCCATGGGAAGAAGCCTATTGGTATTGGACCAAATCGGTTGATCGGTACTACCGGAGTAATACCCAATTTAGTGCCTATTTTATCTCTATATATATAAAAGGCTTTGTCCTGACTGACTGAATGAATGACTGACTGACTGATTGACTGAATGACAGGAATCAACGTACAGCCTAAACTGTAACAGGTAGAGACTTGGAATTTTGACAGAACCTTCGTTGCATAATGTAGGGCTCACTAAGAAAGGATTTTGAAAAATTCTGATTCTAAATGCCAAAAATTAAATGTTTTTGAAAATACTTAATCCCTTTTTACATAGAATTATCAATTCCAAATCACAGAATATATTGTTGCCAAATGGTATCAGGTGGACTTGGAAAAAAACAATTGAAATGCACTTTTGACAAACAAGAGAAGTTATCAAAATAATTCATGTTATAAATAAATATTACAGAATGAAATCTACTAAAATAATGGAATCACATAACTTTCTCTACCCTGGACATAGAGAAAACAAAACGAGGTATGGTAATGTGTATATTATTATATTATATCGCAGGTTTTTGGAGAGAAAAGTATGAAAGTGATAATGCTTTATGGTAACATAAGAGTGGGAAATTTCCCGCCTCGATATTACAATTTCATGTTACAGGAATTTCTGTTTCTTCTTATTTGAACCCCTACCAGGCATGGTGTGTAGAAGCGATGGGATGCAAAATTCTAGATCCTCTAAGAGCCATAGAAAACTATATCAAGCGTTTTCTGAGGGAATAGTTTGAGTGTAATAAGTCGTTCTTCCTATTTCAAATTATAAATGCCTATATAAGGACCTAGAATTTAAAATTGAAAATCCTTCATAAGTTAATTTCCAATTACAAAATACAAAACCCGGGCGACGCCGGGTCTTTTAAGCTAGTAGTAATATAATAGAAACAATTTATCAAATACAAATCAGTTCTTATGGCAACATATTGTTTTACAGTGTTCATATACGGGTTTGGAAGTTGCAATACAGTTTGCTTTGACAAATAACAATGCCCACATATTCCTTCTCATATGCTTATCAAACTCGTCAGATTTTCATAAAAATTTTCATAATCACTACACTTAAGAGTAGCTTTAATTTGGCGTATATCACACCTAATTACTTACTTACTCAATGGCAATAGACAATTCCTCAGCAAGCTAAAGGAATATTATCTATTTTATGGAACCCGAAGGTTCATTCCCGCGCTTACCTCAGCCCGCCATTCAACTCTATTCTGTGCTAACTCCATCCAACCATCCCTCGAAAATCCTACTTCCCTTAAATCGATCCTAATATTGTCCTCCCACCTACGTCTGGGTCTTCCAAGTGATCTTTTCCCTTCGGGTTTCCCACTCAATATTTTTTAGATATGTCTTTCCTCCCCCATGCGCGCAACATGTCCAGCCCATTTCATCCTCCGTGATTTAATTACCCTTACTATATCCGGTGAAGAGTACAGGTTATGAAGCTCGTCGTTATGCAGTTTTCATCTCTCTTAGGACCAAATAATAAAGACTAATTTAATGAGAAAGACAAACGGCTTTGACATATCGCGACCTGAACACACATTCTCTGCAATGGGTCCTCTTATGCACTACTAGCATGTGCCCGCGGCTTCGCCCGCGATAATTATTTCAAAAATTAAAAATTAAGAGCATAATAGTTAAATCATTATATTTATTAACACCTAAATCACGTGGACTACATGTCACGATTAGATAGCGTCGCCTGGTAAAAGCGATCTCAGATTCGAGTTCCTTGGCCCAGAAAATCCCTGTATAGTGAGCTTCGTCCAAATCGAACGATGTTTAACCATATTTAGGTCTATGTTGATTATCCCTCTTCCGTGTAGGTTGAAAATGTCATATGTCTACGGGCCTTGACATTCTAAACAAATGAATCGACCAGCGTGGGCTTACAACATTCTAGCGATCGCGATGCTTTTATTACCACGGTATGACAAAAATAGCCAAAGCCAACTGCAATTGATTTAACATTGAAATGTATTACTGAAATCTGATGCTTCGACAGCGCTAAAATCACGTTTTCTGCCAGTTTTTCACTTACAACTCGCGAACGAAAGCTAAAATTAATAATCCGGCTTCGATGCGCATTCGCCCACCTTTCAGCCCATCTATGTATAAAATTTCAGATCTCTGCGTTGAGTAGATTTCGCTGGGCATCGCGGACAGACAGACAGACGGAGGACAGACACTTCCTTTTATTAATATAGATGTATATTGTATATGAAAGCGACAGTCGCGATCATACTGATTCAAGTTCCTAGTAATATAAACCGTATTTGAGTCATCACGCGTACAGACACACCGACGGAAGTAACATTCTGGTACCTAAACTTATATATTAAAAATAATGTACTGGACAACAAATATTCAAGACAATTAATGACTCTTGAAATTACCGACGTTATGAAATTTGCCGTACTCATTTTCTCACACAATTTCTGCAACTGTTGCGGACTGAAAAGAAAACGATAAACACGATGATTATGTGCACAGTTAATTTCTTAGATATTTTCGAAAAATTCAAATGCAGTTTGAGAGATGATGCAAGGGTAAAATAATTTTTTAAATTTTATTCATATCATCTGTTCATTATTCATTTTTTTACTATTTTTAAAATAAAATAAAATACAAATTTAAAAAGATGTAGATTATGACGAAAGAATCGGGTGCGTGGAACGCCACGCGACAGAAGTGAAACTTGGATTTCTTTAATTTTTGGATTTTTTCAATTTTGGATTATTGGATATTTTTATTATGGATTTTCAATTTTTAATTTTGGATTTAGGAAAATTTTTATTTTTTATTTTTTTTTTTATTTTTTTTTAATATTGGCTTTTTTTATTTTTTAAATTTTGGATAAGCCTAATCATTAAGTTGATTGTTTTCTGTGCAGTCCGTTCCGTCACAGCCCCACTAATTTCGTGACGATTTTGTTCGTAACGCAAATTTGGGTTAGCTCTCGATTTACTCCTAACGCGGCTAAAGAACCTTCACTTCAAAAATCTTTTTAAAAAAATGTCGGGTTAGGGTGGACGTGAAATATCTTGTACCTACTGCCTAAATCTAGCGTGGTCCTTATGTTACAATATTTTTTCTGCATATTTTGCAATAAATACGTTCATAACCTCTGTACCGTATCTGCTGTTAAATAAAACATTTTCGCTAATGTTTACAAACCTGTTTAATTAAGAAGCAGCCAAATACCAGGCGTGACGTCAGCGGAACATTTCCAGTTTTTGCATCAGCTGTCTTCTGTTCACCAAATACGGGAATTGTGGGTTTACATTGCATTACTTTGTAACATCAGATAATAAAACAAATGCTAGTGTTCAAGTAAGGAATTACCTGTGAACATGTCTTTAAAAAACAAAACAAATCTTGCTTTAAAATCTTTATGCAGGCAAAAAATCTGCAAGCGGTGTCTTTTACAACAAAATTCCAGCTATGTGTCATTTCTGCCGGAAAGTAATATAAAATCTTGAATTCATTTTGGTTGTATGTTTAATTTCACTATACCACTCATACGCGGTGTGTTTGATATTGACCAATAACGTTCATCAATTTCTCGGATATAGACCAATGACGGCCGTTTATCTTATAAAATGCTTGCCAGTAATATATTATTATTTATTTTTATTTATTTATTTAAATTACATTTACAAACTTATGTACAAATACAAATACAAATACAAAAATACACAAATAAACAAAAAAAACATTTACAAATTTCAAAATTAAAGTACAATATCAGGATGGGATTTTACTTGCTCGTTACTGGACATGTAAGGCATCAACGTGCAGTGATTAATACGTCACATGTTGCCATTAAGCAGCACGAAAAAAGATTATTTTATACAACATAACTTGTTTGGAAATTGAAATAATATAAATGTACATTGCTTAAAAACAAAATTTCGAATCGGTGCAAGCCAGTTCGTGTGCTTTTATTCTGTTCTGCTGTTAACTTACCTGAATGAAGTTAAGTATGTCTTATATGCACCATTGGTTGCCCTAGTTACAGCATGGTGATTCGAATCAATACATGGAAGGTTGATTTATAGTAGGCCGTAATCTCGCAGCTGTTAGTTTTGTTTTTATACAACAAAGCACGAAAGTAATTATTATTTGTATAATCCGTTACATTTTTATTCGTGGAATAGTCTTAATAAATACAACTCGAGTTGACGAGTTTCATCAGATAAATTTCTATATCTATCGATAAACTCTCGTGTGATTACCTATGAAATTATTAAAATAATTAAAATAGTTAAATAATTAAATAAGTTAAAAAATTCGTAAGTAATGTTAAACGTATTTAATTATTTTTAATTAAAAGTAAGTAATGTTAAACGTATTTAATTATTTTTAATTAAAGTGTAAAAAAGACATTCATTTTACCACTGTAAGCTTGCAGATCTCAGGACTGATTTAATACTTTACAATAGGCCTATTGTGAAAATTGGTTAATTGTATTATTATAATAAATTATTGTTAGCTATTATGCAATACCCTTTGTTTTATTTAATTTAATTATTTGAGGGTATAAGATGGAGAACTATACAATATCAGTGCATTAGATATCCCTCAAAGGAGACCATTGAAACTTATTGACAATCCATGAAATAAACTGTGAACATAACCGTTCTGTTTAATGTTTTCTTTTTTGTCTGCGACAGTTTCATAAATCCTGTAAGAAACTGAGTATGGCAAATTTAAAGGTTATTTCTCTTGGTAGTACAGTTGATTGTCATTTCATTGGGCTTAAAATGCAATTCAAATAAAAGTTTTTAGCTCTCAGTATAAGCAACTTGTGTGCAAAATTTGAACAAAATATTTAATACACTATTCCACCTTTACCCTTAACATATAATATACAACTTATTATGACTAAATACATTGGAAAACTTTCAAATTTATAAGAACAGAAATAACATCCTTAATGAAAACATAATTGACCAAAATCATTTATTTGACTTGACTACAACGGTGACCTAGGTTACCAATTAACAAATTTTATAAACAACATTATTTGAGAAGAATTGTGGTGTTCATTACATCTTATTTGAACTGAAGATGGCGCAGCATACGCCGAAATGCATTTTCATAATAAGTTGTATATTATATGTTAAGGGTAAAGGTGGAATAGTGTATTAAATATTTAATATTAACCCTTATCTGTTGAAAATGAGTTATTTCAATAATTTTGAACAAAATGTTAGAGCCGTTTTCGAGAAAATCGCAAAAAAAAGAAAATTTCCTTACGTAAAGTCCCCTAAAAAATAAGAGAGAGTCGTTACCAATCTTCGTGTCACATCCCCAAAAGGCACCTAACCCAAGTACAAAATTTAGTTTTCACACGATTTTCCGTTACAAGAGGCCGTACTGCAAAGAGCGCGTACTCAGAGTGGGTGGCTTATAACTACCCTTCAGAGAATTTGTTCGAAAAAATGTTTCAAATAAAAGTTTTAGCTCTTGGTATAAGCAACACATGTGCAAAATTTAAATAAAATTGTTATAGCCGTTTTCGAGAAAATCGAAACTCAACTTCGAATTTGGGTGTCCAAAACAATACCTACTTTCTCTACCTATAGTACCTATGGTACGGGCAGAGGAAGTAAAAATCATGTCAAATTTACAGAATGATGTACAAGATACTATACATTGTGAGCCTAAACATTTTATTAACTGTTTTCTCTGCAGTCCGACACGGATAATTAATTTGCGTGAGAAATATAGTCTCATGCATTTAAGGTCGGTTAATATGAATTTGAAATTTAAGTCACAGCAGCTTACCTATTGCGCATGACCAAAATAACCAATATCGCCAGCATGATAGATATTACTGACTTTCTCAAGTTGGTACATGTGTAACTTTAATCACCATCTGGAAAAGCTGTTGGTACATAATTATTAGGCATGTAATTATTTATATCGTAGAAAAAATAGTATGCTATACCGATGCGGTAAATACACTAGAGACTCTCGGGGAAAGAAATTCTCCTTCCGCACCTGTTTTCAAACTCTTTCTCCATTCTCCAATGATGCCCTAATGCCTTGATTTATAAATTGGTTAGGCTGGGCATTTGCCCATGGTGGAAATCCTAGAATTTTTTATGGGGAAAAGTTTGTATTTTACAAAAATTGTATTATATAACAAAATATTCTCTCAACACAATGATAGCGAAACAGCTCTTTAATGAAAAGGGAAAATACAGAATCAAAATTGTAAAATTAACTTTATGCCAATGAATTAAAAGAATTAAACTTGAACATTAAAAAAATTGATTTTTAGATTCTAAAATATATTTTTTTTAGTGCACCATCTCTAAAACAGTTGCTTCTCAGACTGATAACACGCCGAAAAATTGCATTTTACCGACCTAGGCCGCTAAAATTGCATAAAACTGCATTTTGAATTGCAATTTTACTGGCCTAGTCGTCATGGCAATCTGTAAAACAAACTCCAGATGGCATTGACCAGCCACACCATATTTTGTTTTGCAATTTGCTGGTTTCCATAGCAACCATTGGACGTGTTGTATGCAGTTGTATGTAATGGCAAGCAACAAGCAAGGTAACTATGCAAAACATAATTTACCAAGCATACTTTATCAAACTCAGAACTAGACGTAGCAAATTGAATTAATTAGGTGTAGAGAAGTGTATCAATAGCTTGGGGGCATTTCTGTGGTGGTGTAGGTGTAATGAGGGGTTGTCAACGCCGCCATCTTCACACCCTCGCACCTCTCACTTCCCTGCAACAACCGCCTAAGTCACACGTCTCCAGTTAAAAGCGGGAAAACACAAGAATTCATTTAATAGTAGGCCTATAGTAAGGATACGTATTTTTTCGCCTTATGCCTTCAAAAGGTAAATATATAGATCTTTATATAGCCTAGATATATAGATCTGTATATAGATATATAGATAAATATAGATGTATTATAGATAAATATATAAGTTATAGATACATATAGGTAAATATATGGATTACATAAATATATAGATATAGATATACATGGGCGTACGGTGAAATTTTGTTCGGGAGGGGTTCAATGTAAAGTCGTCTCAGCTCCATGTCCTTGCGCAATTATGAATTATTACTTTTTTTAATTACTAAATAGTTGTATTGTGATAATTAATACACTGTAATAAATTAATATGCAGCTCAGTCTTTGGAACTGTTTCTCTTGAGATTTCTATCCATTTCTCGTTTAAGCTAGAGTTTATAAATAAAAACTTTCTTTTGAAAAATCATCATAATGGTGTATGGTGCACGTTTTTAAAGTCATCTGTAAATCCACCGGTGAAAAACCCGATTAATGCCTATTACTTCACGATAATTTTGTGATGGGCTCGTGATTACTTGGCTTTACAGAAAGTTGATGGATTTTGGCGGGAGTATTCGAGTTGTTTGACAGATTCTAAAGGGATTTTTTTTTTACTAGTAATACATCACTGTTATGAAGCTAAAAAATTATCAACACAACGAGGTTTTGAAATTTGAATCTTAAATAAATTACAATAAATCTTAAATAATGCTTTGATATGGACGAAATTGTAAAATATATAACAACCTAATCAGAGTTTTTTTATTTATTTATTAACTTTTTTTAAATTTCGTTCCATGATTTATAATCTTCAAAATATTGCAGATATTTCGGGAGGGGTTTCAACCCCCTGAACCCCCCCTTACCGTACGCCCATGTAGATATATAAGTAATTCATACTGTAGATAAGGCATTTTTTTCATAGTATGCCCCCTAATTTTTATGATTAATATTTTTAGGATTGCTTGAGTAATTGCTCAATGAATGTATAACTATTCCACTCATACGCCGCGTGTTTAATATTGACCAACAACGTTTAGCAATTCCTCGGATATAGACCAATCACGGTGTTCATCTTATAATATGCTTGCTAGGAATACAAGGATGCGATATTATCTGATAAAACGTCAGTTCGTTACTGGATACGTAAGGCATCAACGTGTGGTGATTAAGACGTCACATGATGCCATTAAACACCACGAAAACAGATTGTTTTATACAACATAACTTTTTTGGAAATTGAAATAATATAAATTTACATTGATTAAAAACACAATTTCAAGCCAGTTGGTGTGCTTTTATACCATTTTGATATAAGCAACCACCACTACTTCCTCCATCTTTTAACCCGCGCTATTGGTAACACTGGGAACTCCGACCGATTCATCCATGGCGCTACATCCTTGAAGGGATTTGGCCTACCTTCCGATCGCTACATCATCTACCATAGGCAGGTGGCAGGATTAAGGGGCATGTGGTCAGCAAGCCTACAGCCACGGCCTATTAATGGTTTCCGTGCTCAATAAAGTATCTCCTCAGTTTGTATCACGAGGCTTAGTGTACCCCGTTCCCGACCCCTCTACCTCAGAAAAATCCGATCGAACCCGGGCCTGCAGCCAGCGTTGCTATCCACGAGTCCACGCCGATGGCTTAGTTGCTGGATGAATAATTGAATCATGAGTCAAAATTAAGGAATAAAAAGGAAGTAAAGGCACAGGTAAAATTGGAATCTTAAAATTCAGGTTGCAAATTTGATTGTATATGAGTAGCCTACATCACAAGTTAGAGGCTTGGGCTCCGAAGAAGGCAAAGCCGCACAAATTTCGAGTGTCCACCATGGTAGCATCAAATGGATAAAAAAAAAAAAACCATCGTAGAAAATTTGAGTTACTTATGGCAGAAGTTTCTAAAATATGAGTGTAGCTATGTAAGGCGAACTTAAATAAATAATTTGAAATAGTAAAAAAAGAAAATAATATGCCTAATAACTTATCAATAGTACTAGCTTAAAAGACCCGGCGTCGCCCGGGTTTTGTATTTTGTAATTGGAAATTAACTTATGAAGGATTTTCAATTTTAAATTCTAGGTCCTTATATAGGCATTTATAATTTGAAATAGGAAGAACGACTTATTACACTCAAACTATTCCCTCAGAAAACGCTTGATATAGTTTTTTATGGCTCATAGAGGATCTAGAATGTTGCATCCCATCGCTTGTACAGTGCACAGCAAGCCTGGTAGAGGTTTAAATAAGAAGAAACAGAAATTCCTGTAACATAAAATTGTAATATCGAGGCGGGAAATTTCCCACTCTTATGTTACCATAAAGCCTTCATACTTTTCTCTCCAAAAACCTGCGATATAATATAATAATATGCACATTACCATACCTCGTTTTGTTTTCTCTATTTTCAGGGTAGAGAAAGTTATGTGATTCCATTATTTTAGTGGATTTCATTCTGTAATATTTATTTATAACATGAAATGTTTTGATAACTTCTCTTATTTGTCAAAAGTGCATTTCATTTGTTTCTTCCAAGCCCACCTGATACCATTTGGCAACAATATATTCTGTGATTTGGAATGGATAATTCTATGTAAAAAGGGATTAAGTATTTTCAAAAACATTTGATTTTTGGCATTTAGCCTAAAATCTGAATTTTTCAAAATCCTTTCTTAGTGAGCACCTACATTATGAAACGAAGGTACTGTCAAAATTCCAAGTCTCTACCTGTTATAGTTTAGGCTGTACGTTGATTCCTGTCATTCAGTCAATCAGTCAGTCAGTCATTCATTCAGTCAGTCAGGACAAAGCCTTTTATATATAGAGAGATTTTTCCCTGTTTGGCATTGTATGTACAGTTACGTGCAAAATTTCGTCAAGTTACATAAAAAAAACCATTTAAGTTCTAATAAAAAAAATTAAGAAAATATAAGAAAATGAACGACAAACTTACTGAAGAAATAGACATAAGTTTAACTGAAGTGACACTTTCTTTTTTCGGTCATAACTAAAAAAAAAGTTGTTATTATAGATACCAAAAACATTGGCTAACATTAAAAGACTGTAAAAAACACTCAAGAAGTAAACTGGGTATGTAACCGTTGTGTTATTTGTTTTCTTTGCGGTCCGCAACAATTACATAAAGCAAGTGAGGAAATGAGTTTCGCAAACATTTATAAGGATTATTATGGATAGTTTGGAGGGAAGACACACAGAAATAATATTCTCTATGCTAAAAATGCAGTTTGTTTCCAACGTCACAAAGAATAAGAGGCCGCATTCGCGGGAGTGCTTGTTCAATTGTTTCAACCTCACATGCAAAAAAATTCTTCTTTTTCGAAGCGATTATATTAATATAACTTAGTATACGTGTGTGTGAATTATGAATATAGTATATTTCGATACAAGTGCCGTAAGCGGTGCATACGGATCGAGGAAAGAGTTTTTTCAATTTTCGAGATCCGTTATGCGCTTACGGCACGAGTATTTCATGCTGTTTTTTGCACGATGAATATTTATATCAATTTAATTATATTAATTGTGATATTACCTGAAAATATTATGTATATACATTCTTGAAGATAGATGTTTATTTCAGAAAGCGATTCGCATGTGTTTGTTGTTGTGGGGACCGAATATTTGTCCTGTTAAAGTCGCCACAAACTAGGGGGCCTTGGTTCCGGTCTTCGATAAAGGCTTGTATTCTGTTGGATTTACTTACGGCACTTGTGCTTTTTGTAATTTTTACCGCACGGAAATTTGTTTTGTTTCCATAGCAACAAGGTTGCATACGGGAATGTCAAGTTACGATCCACGGCAACAATAGTCGTAAGTACCACTAATTAGTTACGTCGTGCAAAAACAGGTTTGCTTACTAGTTTTTCAGTGTTAAAATAGCATAAAATGTGATTTTCATTAGTTCAATATTTAAAAATTTTTCCGGAGGTGGATCCCGGACCTTCTTGGGGTTATTCCATAGTTCCAACCCCCCCCCCCTTCCCGGCATTTTCGACCCTCCCCGAAATTATTTTCTGGCTACGTCACTGGTATAAACCCAGCTGAAATAAAGTAAAGTAAAGTAAAGTTTAAAAAAAAAACTGCCTGGACTTTTAGCAAAGAATAGAGTTGTGCGGTTGTTCCACGCTGGTTGTGGGTGTGGTGGCTGATTTAAGAATTGTTGTAATAATCACCACGTGCGTCTGTCCACACATGAGGTGTTATATTGGACTGGATTGGCCCGCGGTCCTCACTTTGACACTCGTCGGGGGCGGATCAGATGGGAAAATCGGGAGACTGCCTCCGTGGGGGAAGGGGTGCCACAACACGGCAGAGGACAGACTCTTTCAAACTGGTTAAAAATCGTCATTACCCAGTTACCTGGTTGTGAATTGTCTTCCAAACTACCTGTCGTAGAAAATTTAAATTTTCCATTCTTAATTAAAATGTAAATTTAAAGTGAATTTTAAAATTTCATTCTTATATCTTAATTTGATTTTTAGATATTAATTAATTTAATTGATTTTTTTAAATCAAAATTTAAATCTGTCTTCTCTGACAGATATTGAAATATGCACTTGAATTTCTTATGTGAGATTCTTTGATTCTTGCTATACAAATTATAGATGGGTGTTTTATATGTTTTAACGTATGCTTTTTGTTTCAAAATAGTTTACCCAGATAAATGGAAAAGGTAAACCTGGTATTATACGAGGCACTTCCACAGAGTAAGTTTCCCTGGAGCCTTTTACAGAAACAAAACTCAATTTCATAGAAAATTTTATTGCAACAGATACTGCAAGTATTCAGCTATTTTTCAACATATTCGCCACCATATTCAGACATTTTTCAAACCGTGGGACCAACATTTGAATACCTGTGTCGGAGAAGTCTACCGCCTTGGATTTGAACCAACGTGTGGCAATCATGTTCGCCTCTTTGTTATTCTCTGTCATTTCTTGAGGTGTAGGAAAAGATGGAAATCACTGGGTGTTAGGTCCGGGCTGTATGGTGAATGATTAAACACCTCCCAATCGAAGTTCTGCAGGAAACTTGCTCAAAAGGTGTTTTTATAGTGAAAACTCAACATACGATTTTTGGGTCTAACACTGTACTTCTTCCAGGCTAGTAATATTACTTCATATAGAGTAAGTGAAAGTAAAAATATGAAAGTACATCAAATTCCGAAGTTTACAAGGTACAATGCTTCGAACTTGATTGTACACCCCTGTGCCATGCTGATTCTTGCATACAACACGGTGTCAAAATGTGGAACAATCAGGAATGAACCTGATCCTCCCACATGTCACAAAATGGACTCTTCCTTTTGGCGCTCTTAACGCTTTATTCCCAGGCTATTATTATTATTATTATTATTATTATTATTATTATTATTATTATTATTATTATTAAGTGCCAGTACGGTACTTTATGAGATTGTGTGTGGGGTCGAAAATGTCTGTCCGTCTGTCCGTCCGTCCGTCCGTCCGTCCGTCCGTCCGTCCGTCCGCGCCATAACTCAAATAAACTTTTTCGGATTTTCATGAAACTTGGAAAACACATTTATAATGTCCATGGGAAGAACCCTATTGATATTGAACCAAATCGGTTCACCGGCACCGGATGCCCAATTTAGTGTCTTTTATGTTAAAACATAAGAAGTCGCCATATCTCAAATACGCTTTAATGGATTTTCCTGAAACTTTGTATACCCATTTACAATGTACATGGGAAAACGTCTGCTGATATTGGACCAAATCGGTAGACCGGTACCGGAGTAAAACCCAATTTAGTGTTTATTTTAAAGACGCTGTAACTCAAATAACTTACGCTTTACCGGATATTTATGAAACTTGGTATACACATTTATAATGTCCATGGGAAGACGTCTATTGATATTGGAAAATATCGGTTGACCTGTTTCGGAGTAATGCTCAATTTAGTGCCTATTTTATGATAATATACGTATTCGAAAGAATTTTTATTAAAAAAATAGCAAATCAGTTATCTTGACAACATAGCCTATTGTTTTACTGTGATCTTGTAAGGCTTTGGCAATTAAAATACAGTTAGCTTTGATAAATAACACTATTGCTTTACATGCGCTTATCCAACTATATAGACCGTTAAACTGATCCAGGTGGCCGAGATGCCTCACATTCTGGAGTTCAATGGTTCAAATCCCGAAACCGGCCAATTTGACTTTTTTTGTTTGTTTGTATTCTGCATATCATAACTGCAATCATAACTGATTAAACAAAAACATACTGGCACTTTGTTACATCAGTTTACCTGATTTTATTATTATTATTATATTATTATTATTATTATTATTATTATTATTATTATTATTGTTGTTGTTGTTGTTGTTGTTGTCGTTGTTGTTGTTCTTGTTATAGTTGTTGTTTTTGACGCTATCTACAGATACTGGACTATAAAACTCTCAATAGAGGCCGGCCTATTACTTAGACATACGGTCTTTATAGTTAAATTATAGGGAGTGTAATAGGTATGTTTCTATCACTTGTGGATCTGATGCAAAGAAAGCCGCATTGGATGAATCGTCCAATTAGACTTCACACGACTCGAGGAAGCGGTGCTAAATCTCTGTTCACTGCTCCCATTTTGTATCGGGATTTGGCCCGTCACACTCGTATCTGGTCCTGGGTTCAAAGTACAAAAGTAATTGTTTCTCTTTTCGTTAGTTTAATTTCCATGCACATTTTGTCACGATTAACATGTTACAACGGATTATATAAGCCTATATTTAATTTTTACACTTCTCAGGTTACCATCATGAGATTTCCGGACATTTTTTACATAGTTTTACGTTTCTTGGCCCTTAGACACTAAAACCATTGACAAATCAAAATAATATATAGGCCTACATACATGTAGCCTACATACATAGGCCTACATACATTCATACATACATACAACTCAAATTTATGTATGTAGAGTTATATAGCCTACATATAAAGTTATATGTATACAATATATACATATACTATACTTTCTCAACGGCAATAGACAATTCTTAAGCAAGATAAAGGAACATTATTTTATGGAACCCGGAGGTTCATTGCCGCTCTTACATGAGCCCGCCATTCAACCCTATTGTATGCTTAATCCAATCACCCTCGCAAATCCTACTTCCCTTAAACTATAATAATAGTGTCTTCCCACCTAGTCTAGATCTTCCAAGTGGTCTTTTCCCTTCGGGTCTCCCAGTCAATACTTTTGAGATATGTCTTTCCTCCCCCATTTCATCCTCCGTGATTTAATTACCCTTACTATATCCGGTGAAGAGTACAGGTTATGAAGGTCGTCGTTATGCAGTTTTCTCCAGTTCCCATTTTCTTCTCTCTTAGGCGCAAGTATTTTCCTAAGCCCCCTGTTTTCAAACACTTTTATACTACTTTTAAAACGGTAATACACAATTCTTAAGCAAGCTAAAGGAATATTATATATTTCATCAATCTCTATATATATAAAAGGCTTTGTCCTGACTGACTGAATGAATGACTGATTGACTGATTGACTGAATGACAGGAATCAACGTACAGCCTAAACTATAACAGGTAGATACTTGGAATTTTGACAGTACCTTCGTTTCATAATGTAGGTGCTCACTAAGAAAGGATTTTGAAAAATTCTGATTCTAAATGCCAAAAATTAAATGTTTTTGAAAATACTTAATTCCAAATCACATAATATATTGTTGCCAAATGGTATCAAGTGGGCTTGGAAAAAACAATTGAAATGCACTTTTGACAAATAAGAGAAGTTATCAAAATAATTCATGTTATAAATAAATATTATAGAATGAAATCCACTAAAATAATGGAATCACATAACTTTCTCTACCCTGGACATAGAGAAAACAAAACGAGGTATGGTAATGTGTATATTATTATATTATATCGCAGGTTTTTGGAGAGAAAAGTATGAAAGTGATAATGCTTTCTGTTTAATTTCATCTCCAAAACGGCTTTATGGTAACATAAGAGTGGGAAATTTCCCGCCTCGATATTACAATTTTATGTTACAGGAATTTCTGTTTCTTCTTATTTAAACCTCTACCAGGCTTGCTGTGCACTGTACAAGCGATGGGATGCAAAATTCTAGATCCTCTATGAGCCATAAAAAACTATATCAAGCGTTTTCTGAGGGAATAGTTTGAGTGTAATAAGTCGTTCTTCCTATTTCAAATTATAAATGCCTAAGTTATACTCGTATAAGGACCTAGAATTTAAAATTGAAAATCCTTCATAAGTTAATTTCCAATTACAAAATACAAAACCCGGGGGGCGACGCCGGGTCTTTTAAACTAGTTAGTAATATGATATTCAAATGCACTATACTTCTCCAAATTTGGTTTTCTTTATTATTTCTTCCATTTTATTCGTGAAATAGTCCTTACAAATTCAGATCATGCTTCTGAGCTGAAACAAATGAAGACTGCATGGGCACAACATATCTATAGTGAAGCTTCGATTCTGGTTGCACTAAATCTGTCATGGTATCCAAAGCAAGGGATTAAATGAAATTCGAGCCGGGCTTGCGCTCTGATGCTATCTAAAACTGTCACTTTATGAGCGGACCAACTGTGGGAAACTTCCATGATACCAGCTTTATAAATTTATACAGGGTGGTTAATTCTCCGAGATATTCAGATATCATTTGAACTGAATGTTTAATATTCAGTGCTCTTCATCAGTTCAATCGGCCACCATCTTAAAACGGAATCAAAAAATAAAAACCCCTTACACATACGTCGTTTTTAATTACTTCAAGGAACATTAATGTCAAATTGGAAGAAAATCGAGCAAAGCGTAATAAACGAATTTACAATACTATATTGCGGTACAAGTGCCGTAAGCGATTGCACAAGTATTGCATGCTATTTTTTGCACGATGATTATTTATATCTATTTAATTATATTAATTGAGATACTAGCTGAAAATATTATGCATATGTATATGTCATATTTCAGAAAGTGATTCGCATGTGTTTGTTGTTATGGGAACCGAATATTTGTCTTGGGGGGCCTTGTCCATAAAGGCTTGTATTATGATGTGTGGCGTAAGTAAATTCTTACCGCACTGAAACTCTTACCGCATGGAAATTTGTGTTGTTTCCATAGCAAAAAGATCGCGTGCGGGAATGTCAACTTACGATCCACGGCAACAATATTCGTAAGTACCACTAATTAGTTAAGAAGTGCAAAAACAATATAACTGCGAAGGCATTCATGGCCGAAGTCTTGTAGGCAAAAAACTTTCGGGCCGTGGTCTTATCGTAAAATTGCCTAACGTTTCGCCCATTGCTGTGAGGGGTATCTTGGGAGGACGATGTGTTGAAGTCGCTAGTTGGTGCCGAAAACGGCTATAACGATCTTTTTAAACTTTGTACAGGTAGAAAAAAAAACGGACCGACTAAAATATCTAAGTTGCCGATATGAGCCACTGCGCATGCCTAGCGGCATTCATAGGATAACAGGGAATGTATTGACATATGTTCTAGCGTCGATAAATTGCTTGAATTGAGAAATAATTTCACGTAATTTGCATTGCTTGTGAAAACAAACGTTTCCGTTACATCTCTTACATTTATTTACGTAGACTATGACAAGGCTCTGTAATCAGCAACAAGACTCTGTCCGCTTTTTTTTTCCATACCTGTAGGCCTACATGGGGTGCTTATAAGTTAGGTGAGTACATTACCTAGCTTTCGTTTGGTTTATGTATCCTTCGGGGATGCGATGTGGTAACGACATTCTCTTCATTTTTACAAGTAATTCACATGAAGAGAATGTCATACATAATATACAAGGAGCGTCCGGAAAATAACATTCCCTGGGACCGTTTACAAAAACGAAACACAATTTCACGGACATACATATTCCAACAGATACACCAAGTGTTCAGCTATTTTTCAACATATCGCCACCGCAACTGAAACATTTCTCACACCGTGGAACCAACTTTTGAACACTTGTGTCGTAGAAGTTGTCCGCCTGAGTTTTGAACCATTGTTGATAACCTTCTCCGTTTCTCTGTCAATCTCTGTCATTCCCTGTCATTTTGTGAGGTGTAGGAAAAGATGGAAATCACTGGGAGCGAGGTCCGGGCTGTAGGGTGGGGTTTTAAACACCTCCTAGCAAGTCTCCTGCAGAAGTTCGGCTGGTGTTTAAACATCCACCCTAAAGCCCGGACCTCACTCCCAGTGATTTCCATCTTTTCCTACACCTCAATAAATGACAAAGAATGACAGAGAGGCGACGGTGGTTGTCACACAGTGGTTCAAATCCCTGGCAGCACACTTCTACGACACAGGTCTTCAAAAGTTGGTGCCACGGTAAAACAAATGTCTCAATTCCTGTGGCGAATATGTTGGAAAATAGCTGAACACTGGCTATGTCTGTTGCAATAACTATCTACTTGAAACTACGTATTTATTTCGATTTTTAAGCTTTTTGAACAATGATAGCTAAGGAAGAAAATAGGATTTTCGTAGGATCCCCCCACCCCTAATATCATCTGGAAATTCCTGGCAGTTAACCAAGACACTATTTTAATACCTTGTCTTATCAACAGAGGCGCTGTTTGTACGCTTCAGTAGGGAAATGAAAGAAACAAATGACTCATGTTGCGGCGGAATGCAGTTTCGTTGTGTGTGTGGTGATGCCAGTTGTGTTTTTGTAGTTGAAAACGCGTGTTTTGTTCTTGTTTGGAGTGTAAATTGGTTAACAGACTGAACTATAGCAAAATCCTCAAGACCACGTGTTAATACAGAGAGATGGAGCCAAAGCCTGGTGAGTAATATTATAAAATGTATTAGAGGGCCGTGCATCAAACTGAAATGGCTTCTCCCTGTCCATAGCCCACTGTATTAGCAGTGAGTCGTACCTCATGTTATCGTATCTTAAGTTATCTAATATTTAAAGTCGAATGTGTGTTTGTGGGTATGTATGTATGTATGTATGTTTGTTCCTTGTACAAATCTACATTTCTTTACCAATTTACACGGAATTTTGCACACATACCCAGTTAAGCCCGGGAAGTATAGCGGTCAACATTAAAATTCAAACAAAATACTCCTTCCCTTGAAAATTATATAATTTCTGAGAATTTTATACTGAAAAAAAATGAATGTTGTTCAGTTCACATGACAACAGTGTATTGTTTACTTTCATAACATTGGGCTTTGGCGACTATAATTATAATGCTGGACTTTAACGAATTATGATTTCATCCATGTAATATATTGGCGAAAATAATTACTGAAAGTGAAATCCACGAAAATAAAGCACAGTGTGATGCACTCACATAACTTTCTCTACCCTCGACATAAGAAATGTTTTCTCACTTCACATTTTTATGTCGAAGAATAGGTCGTATTGCAAGGGACAACTTAAGTGTGTGAGTATGCTTTTTCAGAAGTCTGTAAATAATCCTTTCCCCTTATACCTTATCCATAGCTGTAGGCTTTGTATTAATTGAGAAATAGGGATGTTTATCATAGGCCCTAAGCATGGGGTGGAACATTTTGAGTCCTACGCTCGCAGTATATTATGTCCCGGGTTTTAGGGGAGGAACGTATGAAAGTGGTACTGCATTTCTCTTTTATTTCAGCCCGAAACGGTTGTATGATAACATGAGAATGAGAAATAAAATTTTCCGTCAAGTCAATACAATCTTATTTAATTTATGTTTCTTCTTATTTCAACCCCTCCCAAGCATGATGTGTAGAAGCAACGGAATGCAGCTTTCGACATCCTCTATGAGCCATAAAAAGCTATATCTAGCGTTTTCTGATGGAATAGTTTGAGTGTGATAAATCTTTTTCTTCATTTCAAGTTTTACATACACATTGTATAAGCACCTAGAGTTTCAAAATCGAAAGTCCTCCATAAGTTAATTTCAAATTACAAAATACAAAGCCCGGGCGACGCCGGGCCTATTCAGCTAGTATTAAAATAAGACTAAGCGTTTGTCTGTAAGCGATGCCCGGCGAAATCTACTGAACGCAGAGATCTGAAATTGTAAACGTAAATGGACTGAAGGGTGGCCGAATGTATCTCGAAGCCGGATTTTTACTTTTAGCTTTCGTTCGTGAGTTATTAGTTAAATACGGGCAGAAAACGTGCATTTTTTTTGCGCTTTCGAAGCATCAGTTTTCAGTAATTATTAATGGTTTAGTTTACGAATGATTCGCGCGCAAGTGTTAATAAATATAATTCTTTAATAATTATTATACTCTTAATTTTTTTATTTTTCAATTAATTATCGTGGGCGAAGCCGCGGGCACCTGCAAGTAAGTTACCTTTCAGTTGTCAAATCAATTGCAGGTGGCTTCGCTGATTTTTGTCACAATTTGGAAATAAAAGCACCGCGATCGCTTGAATTTTGTAAGCCCACGCTGGTCGATTCATTTGTTTATAATGCCAAGACACTCAGACATCCCAATTTTTTTTTATGAAAAGAACGTTGGTTTTGAAAGTGGGCCCCCCTACAATGCGATTTTACAAAAAAAGAAAAAAAATATATTATTCGTTCCTGTAACAGTGTGTTTAGAAATCACAGCTATACGTTATAATTCGTACAGACTGAAGTCAAGTTAAACATTTAGGGAGAAAACCTTTTTTTTTCCTAATTTAAGACTTGATGATGGATGGGCGGGTGGAATGTGAGATATTTGACACGACAGTGGAGACATCTGGTGTGCGAGGGTGCAACAGATAACCAGAAGCTCGAATTGCCTTCACCAGTTACACGATATGTCTTCCGGGGTGGCCTAGCGAGGTGCTGAAATCAGGCAGCCTGATACATGAGAAATCACCAACCACCCACTGTGATATACGTTGTCAAGCTTCAGGTGGGGGGTTCCAGTCTGGATGGGGAAATTTTATTAGTATTTCTCTACCTTATGTATGGGAAATATAACTGCCTCACTTCACATTCTGATATAGAACAAGTAACCTATTGCAGGGAGTACGTATTCAGTTGTTTCAGCCTGATGCAATAGTGCAGCGGTTCCCAACCGGTGGGTCGCGACTCGATCCTAAAACTATCAGAAACCATCGTTTAAACCATCAGAAAAGACAAGAAAAATCGAAACAAATCAAATTGTGTTTTGATTGTTTTCTTAGTTCTTTGGTACTTTTATAATAATTATTTATTGTAGTTTTTATCTTCACCTAGGAACACTTGTTAGTGAGTATGAAACCACTTGTTGCTTATATTGCAAACATATAATTATCTATTGTTAAATAAATAACTCTTTGCTACAAAGTGCTTATATTTTGTCAACCATTTTCAAATCAGAACACAAATTGCTTATCAATAATCAATCTGTATCTTCAAAAAAGCATATATAAGCTTATATATATTTGCAATATTTGATGGTAAATTATATATACACAAGGAAGGGATTCGATACAAATAAGGTTTTTTACTCCACCATGGACCGATGGACCATGGAAGTATTCCGACAAGGAAAGGTGGGTCGCCAGCTGAAAAAGGTTGTGAACCACTGCAATAGTGTAGGCTATATTCCGACTTAGGTTTCTCTATTAATTCACTTCTAGCAGAATCAATATCCTACACACCTCAGGAAAAGCCTCAACCAATCATCTTTTCTTAGGCTACCTCAACAGGCCACTATATCTGCTTGCTTAAGTAAAGATGATAATCCCTCAGCAATAATTCTTGTTGGACTAAATGTTTTCAAAAATTATTTTAACTTACCTCAGTTTCAAATCTTGTCCGCTTCTTTCACAACTTGTCTTCACGTATTATTTCACAGTTTTTTGAAGCAAAACTTCTTTAGTGGCGGTAGAGGGTGAATCGGGAAAATCAGTCACACTAAAACCGTCACGAAATCAGTCACACTAAAACCGACTTGTTTCGGTGCGGACTGCACAGAAAACAATCAACTCAATGATTAGGAGTAATCAAAGGAAATTTTTCAGACCTTACTTGCTTAATGGCAATAGACAATTCCTAAGCAATCTAAAGGTATATTATCTATTTTATGGAACCCGGAGGTTCATTACCGCGCAAATCCAAAATTAAAAAATACAAATTTCCAAAAATTAAAAAAACAAAATAAAAAATTATAACATCCAAAAATCCAAAATTTAATAAATACTGCAATAAAATTAAAAAAATAGAATTAAAAAAAAAATAACAATTCAAAGATCGAAAATTTAAAAAATTCAAAGATCCAAAATTAAAAAGTCCAAAATCCAAAATAAAAAAAGTCCAAAAACCCAAAATTAAGACGTCCAATAATGCAAAATTGAAAAAAATCCAATAATCAAACATTGAAAAAATAAAAAAAAGTTTTACTTCTGTCGCGTGGCGTTCCACGCACTCTTTTTTTTTCAATATTCTTATATAAAAAATCCTTTTTCTCCCATCATGCGATTTTGAAACAGTGAACCACCGAGGTGGCCGAGATGGTAAAGTCTTGGATTCGCATTCGGGGGATCCCTGGTTCAAATCCAGTTCTCGGCCAATTTGATATGGGTTTTTTCATGGTTTCCCCAGTCGTAAAGGCAAATGCCGAATTGGATATTTACATACCATGAATCATCCTCACCATTTCATCCTGTATCATATCCATTTAAATTAATGTCAGTTGGAATTTACTCTATAAAATAAACCGATAATAGAAATAATTGACAATCAATAGTTCCACGGCCTACCCTACTGCATAGACGTAGATCCAGAACTCCTGATATATCCTCGAAGCTACAAGGAGTATAAGCACAGCTGGAAGGAAAAAAGACTTTGAGATTTAGTAAACTTAAAACAATTCAAATCTTGGTTTTCTGTTTGTCAGATTTATCTGCATATTTAAAATTATCAAACAGGCTTTGGAGGAGAACTAGGAGGCTTAGAAATAACATTAACAAACGCATTGGATGAATTCGTAAATATTTTATTGTTGCGCTTCACGATATTCTTTTGTTTTACATCTTAACTCAACAATGAGCTTCATGGAAAAATATTTACAAACATTTGAACAACCATAACAATAACTTGAGGCAATTAAGTACATGGCACAATACTGAGACATGGAAGGCAAATTCGTGTAGCACCAGAACACATTATGATACATGTGAAATTAAAAATAAATGGCAAGATATGTGGGTTATACACCCAGGAATAAAACAACTTTTCAAATACATTCATTCTAGAGATCAGCTTCGTTATAAGTACTTATGTTTTGCCTCAGTAAACGTTTTGGACGGGCGTTTAGCGAGCTTTGTTCCCGCATCTTCAGCGGCTGAAGATGCTAGAACACCACCAGCGAAAGGCTGTCCATAAATTTTACTAATTACGGTAAAAAGCATATTTAATCCACACACACAGTGCGTTATTCATTCTAGAGCCTAGTATTTTTTGTGGATGTGTTCTCTGATGATTTTAAACGCATTTATACAGGGTGTTAATGAATAACACCAAAATATTTTACCTGTGTATATAGAGGGGACATACACAAGCAACTTTTATTAGGAGGTTTTTTGCTCTATGGATTAAATTTTTCCTGTTATAGCACAAAATCACCCAGGGCATGGCCGCCCCTGCCTTCTAAGGTTTGAAAAAAAATGCAAAACAAATGAACTTCGTTGTTAACATTGGAGTTATGAATAAAAAACTAATACAGTGGCGGCCAGTCATGTGATTAGTCTGTAAATTTTGCAGATTATGGAAACACTAAATTAATATATAGCTGTTGATGAATGATTAAGAGTCAGGTTTTTATCGATCACTAAGAATGCTTGAAGTCCATTTAATGACAATTTTAACCGTATTTCGCTTCATTATTGACTTATGAGCACCGAATTGCAATGACTTTAATGCTCTGTAGCATACACATTTTACGTCATAGAGCAAAAATATCCTAATAAAAGTTGTTTGTCTATGTCCCATTGTTTATTAACACCCTGTATAAAATGATTTCATAGGACTGTTGTATTAATACAATTTCTGATTACATGTATATTATAATAGGTTTGTTCAAGTAAACTTACGGCAATTGTTTGAGGATTTGTTGTATTGCGCATGTTCGATATATTAACAGTTACAGTACATTTTTTTCTACCTGAACCTGCTCAGAAAGATGCGCAGTAGTCTCGACGAGTCCACTGTCATTTGAAAGGGCGATAGCGGCGTAGGCTATGATCCTTTTAAAGGTTTCTGTATGTTACTGGAACAAACCTAATATAGACCACTTCTTAATAGCCTAGACAGATTTCATCTACAGTAGAACTTCATTTATCCGCATTAATAAGGACCGACACAAAGAATGGTAATGGTTACTCCAGTCGTTTACTGTGCGGTTCGCCTGCAGCATTTAAATTATATCCTGTTAATATAGCCTACTATGGCTTAAGACGATTTTGAATGTTGCAGACCTTTTCCAATTAGGTGTCAAAATCACAAAATATTATCTTCACTTTCACTCTCTCAGGTGCCGCGTGTCCAATCCAACTTCACGGGCCGCGTCAGAGAACAAATGACAAACGGAAATGAGCGTGCGATAATGGCGTCGGGTTGGGTTTAAACAAACAAGCATCGTGACCACGATTTGTTTTGGAAAACGTCTGGAGTTTGAAAAATGAGGTAGAAAATCCACTCTCATATCTCGCGTTTCACGAATCTCAGAGAATTGCGGCCCGAAAATTTCTTCAAAATGGAGTTTCCAGAGATGAAAGTCATGCTCATCATGTCAACTGTTTGTAATGGGAGGCCTTGGCTTGAAGAGCTCTCATAATCACGGCACCATTGATCGTAAACTGTCTAGAAGATGATCCAATGAAAGATGTGTCAAGATTCCGCTTCGTCATTCCAACTTCCTCCTCTTCGGTGGGAAGAAGAAGAAGTTGGGATTCTTTCTATAAGCGAATCAACTGAATTTCTATGGAATTTTTAAATAGAGTGAACGCCGCTTAATGTAATAGCGGATAATGTTATCAATCGGGTATTGTTATCACTTTTATGAAGTCCCGTACGGATTAATACTGATACATTGAAAAAAAATGCTGTTTATTGTAATCAAAGATTCGGTTTATGTTATCACATTTTCCTTTTTACGATTTCCAAGTACTGTACATCATTCAAAATTTCGTTTTTAAGGGTTTAGTTTCTAACTCAACTGTATTGTGTTGTATTGGAGGTAGCAATTCTGTTCCCAGCTCACAGGAAGACCAGTTCTAGGGGGTGGCAAAGCGGCATTCACACTGACATGCTTCTTTTATTTTCCAGTTTTATTAAATTAACGCGTTTGTAACATCTTAAGCATGTCCATAAGCCGAATTCGGTCAGAAGGGCGTTGATTGGTTAGTTTAGTCAATAAACGCTCTCCCGAGTGAATCTTTATTCAATTTTATTGAAATTATGTTCTGTTCATAATACTTTCAAGCTGATCATGGGTTAAGCAATGATAACTTGTATGGGTGACCGGTGTCTCTTTCGCGTTTTTCATTTATTGTGAATATTAGGGGAGGCCCACCGTCATGCTGTAAGTACTGGCTACTGTAATAACAGTTTTAGTAGTCGACAACCCACAATGGTGGGAACTTTTATATTTTGTAAGGGTAACGGCTAGTCACTATCCCCACGATCATTTGTGAATTGCTCATAAATCGTCATATAACTGTGGTGAAATAAACATAGGCCTAGAAATATGAGAGAGTAGATGAAAATATGCTGTATTAGGCACATGTTTGCAGAAAATAGAAATAGAAATCTGATCGGAGGAAAATTTAATTGCAATGCATTGCTGAAACCTCTTATGGAAAAACCAGGAAGTACAGAAAAATCTAGTGACAATTTTCCGACGGTACAAACATTTCACCCAAAGGATCTTAAGAACTCATTGGTCCTTAAATTTATATGACTTTGATTTTTTCTTGAATCTTGTGTAACATTAAAGCAGGAAAAAATTGTAAAGTTGCCAAATTAAAGGAAATTTGACAAGCTGCACCTATCATCCTTGTCTTTGAATGTCTTAAACGCTTTAAAAAATAGCAAATATATACAAAAACAGATTAATACATTCACCGACATTAAATTTGGCCAACGTCTGCTGTGAAAATAACTACTAGCAAAGCATCTCTGTGCTTAGAAGTCAGTCTCCTAGCAACGCTCCGACATGATTATTAGCCAATGCCCACTGTGAAAGAAAACAAAACGAAAGCCTGTCGGTGGTAAAAGTTCGTCTGTTTAGTGACACTCCTGACAATGCCTACTGTTACTCTAGCAAAACATATCAGTATTAAAAGTTCATCTCTTAGCAACAACTTCCGCCTTCATTATTAATTGATTATTACAGACACGGACCAAATTTAATGCCAGCGACTGTACACGAGAAGTTTAATAATAATAAAAAAAAAAAAGTAGTCAAGTCACAACCACTTGTCAATATGACGTACTGTACAACAATAATAACTATAAAAACGAGTTTTAAACTCAGTCCATCAAACTGTACAAAAATATCTGGCACTCTGAATCAGCAAAAAGAGTTTCGATAACGAAGCACCACGTCTTCTTCAGAAACAGGTTCCATACCAGTCGACACTGCGTGCATCATGCACTGTCTCTTTTTGTCCTTCCTACAGATAACTTGCCCCTGGCTAATACAGAAACCACTGTACAATATTTTTAGTTTGAAGGCAAGATTCTATTTTATTATATTTATCAATAAGATAGCACACAAATCAATTTCTTTTTGAAGAAGGGATAAAAATTGGGCTTTCTTCCAATGAATGAAGATGTTGACAAAATATAATTTAAGGGGTTGTATCTATCTTGGCGAGGGTAAGAATAGTAAATGTTACATAAGCCTATTTTCCATGAGATAGATCTCTACAAAAAGGGGAAAATATATTCTGATTCCCTATAATGTTAAGGAAGGTGTTCCTAACGTATTTGTCGGCTAAACTCAGGATCTTTAAGCATTGGAAATATTACGCAACGTTCAATTGAAGGCATGAGTATGTTTAGTGGATAAATACAATTTTGATGAGTTATTAGCACAAAATACTAGTTGAACGCAACCTCCATCTATTGTGTGCGAATGGACCTCCATACAGAATGCAATAAATGCCAATAAATCATATAAAGTGGACTATTATTATTAGGGCAAGGCATTTAATGACCATAAAATAGTGAAAAAATGCAAAATAAAAAATGCATTTATGACCTAAAAATAGTGAAAAAATGACCCGAAATCTTAAAATAATGACCTATAAATTTACCATTATTACTTATAATTAGTTTTTTCTTAAGTAATGAATTGCTAAATACAGTTTATGACAATGCTTTATATATGAATTTACAATATAAATCACACTTATATTGTTACTAAAGAAATCAGTAAATTTATACTACAGTACTTGGACACCCTTAGCGAAAAATAAATTCTTTCTGAACTGGCATGCCCATCAAATTGCCCCTAGCAAATATGTGCCATTTAAAAAGAAAGGAAAAAATATTTATTGCTAAAATGCCGAAAATTACCTAAAGTGCCAAAAATGACATAAAATGCTGAAAATGACCTAAAAATGCCGAAAATGACCTAAAAATTGCCAAAAAATGACCTATCTCTTGAAAAATTACGAATTATGCAAAATAAAGGAAAATAATGCAAAAACAAATTGCCCTTATTTAATTAATTATTTGATTATATACATTTATATACATTGGAGCTATCTTTTAACCTTCATATTAAAAAGATGCAAAATCATCAAATGCCTTGCCCTAATTATTATGAAGTTGGGAAATTTTATTCCTCCAGTATCTTTTTTTCTCTTTCAATTAATTAATTAATTAATGATTACCATATGGCTACACAATGACTATCTGATGTGTATTGAAACACAAATTTAAGTAAAATAATTCAGACGAGTACAGTAGGGTTTTAGTTCACGTATCAGTAGTATGATTGAGTGGGAGAACTGCATAAATCCATTCTCATTTTCTGTTAATAGCTCTCTTCAGACTCAATTAATATTTACTTTAATAATATAATAGCTATTTATGTATCAAGGACGCAAAGTAACACTTTAGCGGACGAATCTAGTATAGCGGCCGAGGCGAAAGCCGAGGCTGAAATACTGGATGAGTCCGCTCAAGTTTTTGCGTACGTGGTGCATACAATATTTTTTAGTAATAGCTCTCTAAATTATATGGAATGAAACAAAAAACGGTATAATTAATTATAATGAAAGGTAGTCAGTCATTTGTTAACGTTATATTCTCACAGCCACCTGAATCGCGGAACAACAATGAACCGTACGTACCAATACGAACTGCGGTATAGATGCATTATAATTTAAGTAACTTTTTTTAAAACAATAATGCAAACGAACTAGTATTTATGAGAAGCTTGTTAAAATATGAATGATAATCCAGAGGAAATTTCAAACCAAGCCAGAAACATTGAATTGGAGCTGATGCCAGTAAAATCTCGGCAGAAGTAGACTATGAGAAGGAGTATATTGGAATTAAATGCTGGTGCATCCATAGTAAGCAATATTTCTCTTGTGAACGAAGATGTGAAAACTTGGCTTATATTTGTTGTTGTATGATGAAGAAGGCAACCGAGTTTTGCGGAAAAACCCTGGTAATGTTTCTGATTATCATAAAGAAACACGTTTGCTTAAATTTGTTGTTTTAAATCCATGTCAAAGTTGATGTGACTGGTCAATGCCATCTGTATTTTGTTTATAGATTGTCACGACGACTTTAGCGTACTAGGCCGATAAAACTGCATTTTGAATCCACTTTTATGCAATTTTAGCGGCCTTGGTCGCTAAAATGCAACTTTTCGTCGTGTTACCAGTCCGACAAGCAGCTGTTTTAGAGAGCGTGTACTAAAAAATGTTAAAATATATCTGTAACATTGTAATGACTACAAAAAGTGCACTAAATGGTGAAATAAAATTATGAAAACAGTTCTTCTTGATTATCTCAAAAGTAATGTATTGAGTGTTATCCACTTATCATGTTTATGCCTTCAATTGTCCACAGAAAGAAAAGGTAGCAGCCTATGTTGACAAGAATTCTAAATGTGTTATTTGGCATGTAGTAAGATATTGGGACCATTATTGTCTCCTCAGATTTTATATAAAATTTAAATATATATATAGTTGTTTAAAAACATTAGTTAACTGGCCAGCGTGCTAAAGGGCAGGGAATATATTATTTTGAGCGACATATTCTTGAATTAACCAGGGAAAACCAACATAACTCCTCAGATCAGTCATGTCCAACTCACAGCACTCTGGTATGTAACATGGGAACCTGCAATACCGACTGAGTTCCTCTTATGTCGCCGGCGGCCTGATGTTGCATAAAGAATCCGGCGACACTAGCGCCATCCGATTATTATTGTTGTTATTGTTCGGCCTGGAATTGTCCAATTGGTGTCTGTGATGTGATCGCGCAGCCTCTAACAGCACTCTATCCTGCTGCTGCGCAAGGTGACTGCGCAGTCCCTCAACTACAGGGTGTTCCGGAGAATATCTCTCTTCCTCAACGAGGTACCGAAGCGCCTCTGTCATGCAATCTGAATACCCGGCCAGTAACAAATGACGATCGCGCTCCGCCACGTTGTCCGCTTCGGACACCCATCTGTCGTCAGCGCCCTCTGTGTGTTCTTCTTCGTTGATGATATCGTCATCGTCCTCGTCGTCGTCGTCTTCCTCGTCGTCACTGGTTGCCATGGAAACCAGAGGTTCGCCACGGCCCAGCAGACTCGTTATTTTCTCAGCCATGTCTGGAAAGAGAGAAAACAGTTGAATGTTGACGCCACGGCCTTCTGATACATTGGAACTGTTTCCATGGAAACCAGTAAATGTTTAGTTATTAGTGAGGAAAATGACATTGTATAGAACTTTGAGTTGCATAAACAGTATTCAGAAAAAATGATCAATTAAATGACACTCTTTGAAATGTAATGTATCCAAATTTTCCAGCCTACTATCTTGAGTAGGCCTACTGGGAATACTACCCAATAGAGTTTGTAGACCAAGTATTATTTGGTGTAATCAATAATAATCATAATTATTTTGACGAATATGATTAAAGCCAGGTGTTAAAGTTTCTAAACGTAGTAGGCCTATATGCCGAAATTGCCGCGACTTACCCGAGTATGGAAATAGGAAGGGAGAGGATTGCTTTGTCTACTCCATCCCCTACCAGTACCATAGGTACTTACGGGTAGAGGCAATGTTATGTTCTACCCCGAATTTTCATGTCGAGTTTTCAACATAAATACACGTTTTGAGGTTCCCTGAATCCAAAATGCTATTGACATAAACATGTCTGTATACGATCAGCAAAACTCGAGAGCTAAAAATAGCATTAAAAATGTTCATATTTAAATTAGATATCTCCTCGGGTGTGACATGAAGAATGACGATAACTTTCTCTTACATTTAGTGCCACTTTACATGATAAAATAATTCAAATTGCGTAATATGCATAATTTATGGAATATCTACTCTTATACAATTCAACGGCCCTAAATAGCGTGCTTGCTCGCTCGCCCGCTTCGTGAGACATCGAGTATACTCGGCAATGTTCGTCTCTCGCAGTCTAAACTTTCATGACGACTACAAAATTGGGAAGGAAAACCGTTTCTTTATTATATAAGGCCTAAGTGAAATGAACACAATGAACAAATATTCTAATTTTATTTTTACTTACAATTTTCAATTGCTCTGAGCCACAAACATTTTTAATAATCTACCAGTGTAAAATTTCTTAAAAATCCTGGAGTCAATGAATAATGGCGGGCGAAGCCGGGGGCAACAGCTGTAAAATATTGATGGTTTTATCTCTTGAAATATCGCTGATAATAATAATCCAAACAAACCATTCCTTCCCTTGAAACATTATATAATTTCTGAAAATTACACTGAATTGATAAAATAAAATTCACATCATATTCATGTCAATAAACAGCGGAGAAACAATACGTATTATGTGTTCACAGGTTCTTTGGAACTGCATAATCGATTCTGATATAGTTTTCCCAGGGGGCGCTTTCATGTCGTGGAATGTACTCTAAAGCAGGAATTTTAGCTGTTTCATTAATTATTAATGGCTTAGTTTATGAATGATTCGCGTGCAAGTGTTAATAAATATAATGCTTTAATAATTATTATACTCTTAATTTTTAATTTTAAAAGAATTATCGTGGTAAAGCCACGGGCACCTCCTAGTTATATACATTTGATAAGGGCTTACTTACTTATTTACTTTCTTACTTACTTACTTACTTACTTATTTACTTAGGCCTACTCGGTGGTAATAGATAATTTCTAAGCAAGCTGAAGGAATATTATCTATTTTAAGGAACCCGAAGGTTCATTGCCGCGCTTACATGAGCCCGCCATTCAACCCTATTCTGTGCTAACTCCATCCAATCATCTCTCTCAAATCCATATACAATTATTTCATTTATCAAATCATTTCAAATTTCCACAATCAATCAAATTCTATCAACTATAAAAAATAATCCAATCATGAAATTTATAATATTTTCATAATTACTGTCACTTCCCTTAAATCTGTCTTAATATTCTCTTCCCACCAAAGTATTTTACTAACAGCTAAATACTTTTATTTCAAATATTCTTTCCAACAAAAGGGTAGTTATATGCCATTCATTTCGTACAGAAAATTCAGTTTTGTCTTGCTTTGCGAATTTTGAATGAGCCTGAGAGAACTGAATGCACACTACTGCAATGCAGCCGTGCTAGAATATATTAAGGGCAAATGAAGTTATGTGAGTGTTTCATATCAAATATTTTTTTATTTCAGCTGTGTTTATACTCCTTTTAGCTGCTAGGCTATATCAGGGGTTCGGAATCTGTGTCTGTACAGTACCAGGGTAGACCATGGAACTATTGATTCTCAGCTGTTTCTACTGTCGGTGTATTTTTAGGGAGTAAATTTCAACTGATATTAATTTAAATGGATATGATACAGTATGAAATGGTGAGGATGATTAATAGTATGTAATAGTCCAATTCGGCATTTGCCTTTACGAATGGGGAAACCATGAAAAGAAAAAAAGTCAAATTGACCGGCCACGGGATTTGAATCTGGGACCTCCCGAATGCGAGTCCAAGACGTTACCATCTCGGTTATTATTTTTTTTCTTCTTCTCCTTGAATTGAGACAGAGTGAAATAGAAAGTGGGACGGTTGGGACGGGACAGATGGTTAGCGAGAAGGCGCCTTTTCAACTTAACTCAAAAGAATCTGACAGTTCCCATAATCTCTGCTTATAAATATTTACAATGCCATCCAGGCTTAACGATGCGTAACGTTGAAAATTCCCCCGTGAAAACAAAATATTTCCCATCCAAATTCAGTTGTCCTCGCAAAGGAAACAAAGGGGCATATTTTATTGGTGGACTCTAATAAAGGTAATTCTGGACAAATGAGACGATAATTTTCACAAAGTGGGCGGAGTTAATTTGCTGATTGGGGTTTGGCTGGGTCCGCATGTTTTATAAATTGCTTTTTTTGAGGAGTTCATTAGAAATTATGAGGCATTTTAACGAGGGTTGGTTTAAACCTTTGGTACCTTTTCCTTTGTTGATGTGAAATTATGTAAAATGAAAACAGCAACTAAGGAAAGAGACATAATCGCTAAACAACATAATTACTGAAAATGCTGAATCATATTTAAGATTTAGCGTTATTAGCTAACTTAAGCAAGCTAAGGGAATATTATCTATTTTATGGAACCCGGAGGTTCATTGCCTCACTTACCTGAGCCCGCCATTCAACCCTATTCTGTGCTAACTCCATCCAACCATCCCTCGCAAATCCTACTTCCCTTAAATCTATTCTAATATTGTTCTCCCACCTACGTCTAGGTCTTCCAAGTGGTCTCTTCCCTTCAGGTCTCCCAGTCAATATTTTTTAAGTATGTCTTTCCTCCCCCATGCGTGCAACATGTCCAGCCCATTTCATCCTCGGTGATTTTATTACCCTCACTATCTCCGGTGAAGAGTATAGGTTATGCAGTTTTCTCTAGTTCCCATTTCCATCTCTCTTACGTAACAATATTTTCCTAATCCCCTGTTTTGCTCTGTGGATTCAATTTTTCCTGTTACGGCATAAAATCTCCCACGGCATGACCGCCACTGACTTCTAACATTAGAACAAAAATGCAAAACAAAGGAACTTCGTTGTTAACACTGTAGTCAGTAGTTATGAAAAAAGAACTATTGCATTGGCGGCCAGTCATGTAAATGTTGCAATTTATGAATATTCTAAATTACGATATAGCAGTTAATGAATGATTAAGAATCAGGTTTTTATCGATCGCTAAAAAGAAATGAAGTCAATTTAATGAAATTGTTTACCCTATTTCACTTCGTTTTTGTCTTATGAGCACCAAATTGTAATGACTTTAATGCCCTGTAGCATACACATTTTACGTCATAGAGCAAAATTCTCCTAATAAAAGTTTCTCGTCTATGTCCCCTGTAAAATATTTCAGTGATATTCATTAACACCCTGTATATTTGAGCGCTATAAAACGGAAATAAAATTTGACGAAAATATTAAAACAGGGTTTATTTATTTAGAAAGTCCATTGTATTAATTGATTTAATGAAATTTAATAATAAAAAAAAATATATATATAATAGTATTTTTCTTAATTTTGTAAGGTTTTTTGGTCCACATTTTTGGAATCAAAGGAGCTCAGAACATGCATTAATTTAAATGGATGGGCAAAGAATGTGAGTTTCATGGTAATAGTGTGAGAGAGGGCGCTGACTGCTTTATACGAGTTTAATTGAGGAGGCCAAGAACTCGTCGTCATGGCAACGCTAGGGAAGCTAATATCAATCACGGCTGATGATGCGATGATAAGCTGTAATTATCGACTCGAGACTTCATTTGAATTGCAAAATAGATCGGTAATTAACTCCAGGGCTGCCAACACAACATTAAACATCAAAATGTTAATCTAAATTACATGATTACATTTCTATATCACCTACTGGTTTAGTAAGAGATATTTCACTTGTGTGTAGCTCTCAAACGCTGCATATATATCTTTAGTTCCCACTTTTTCCACGATAGCGCTCGTGCATTGGAACCAACAGCGGAAATAGTTAATAGTTTAACACTACTCCTAAAATCTCTTCACTAATATTATTATTTTATTAGTAAGCTGATTGATTTGGAGCTAATGTCTGGATTGTTGTTTGTGTTTTTTCCCCTTCTTAGTCTTTTTGTCAATACTATTTCAAAGCAGCACGGCCTACATACAGGGTGTTAATGAATAACACTGAAATATTTTACCTGTGTATAGAGGGTACATAGATAAGCAACTTTTATTAGGAGATTTTTGCTCTATGGATTCAATTTTTTCTGTTACAGCATAAAATCTCCCAGGGCATGGCCGCCACTGACTTCTAACATTAGAAAAAAATGCAAAACAAAGAAACTTCGTTGTTAACACTGTAGTCAGTAGTTACGAATAAAAGAAGAATAATGCAGTGATTAATCAGTAAATTTTGCAGATTATGGAAACACTAAATTATGTAATAACTGTGGATGAAAGATTTAGAATCAAGTTTTTATGGATAATGGATAATGGATAATGAATAAATCTGCCAGGAACTTATTCAAGATAGCAGTAGGCTTATGTACTAAAATCTAACCTCAAATCCTACAAACTTGTTATGACAAAAATTCCTTTGATAGCGTATGTAAGCTTTTTCTAAACTGATATCTATCTATATTAATAAAAGGAAGTGTCTGTCCTCCGTCTGTCTGTCTGTCCGCGATGCCCAGCGAAATCTACTCAACGCAGAGATCTGAAATTTTATACATAGGCGGACTAAAGGGTCAGAATGTGCACCTCGAAGCCGGAATTTTAATTTTCGCTTTCGTTCGTGAGTTATGAGTGAAAAACGGGCAGAAAACGTGTATTTTTTGCGATTTCGAAGCATCAGTTTCAGTAATATATTTCAATGTTAAATCAATTACAGCTGGCTTTGGCTATTTTTGTCATCATACCTCATAGCCTACCTTGGAAATAAAAGCATCGCGATCGCTTGAATTTGTAAGTCCATCGTGGACGATTCATTTGTTTAGAGTGTCAAGGCCCGCAGATATATGACATTTTCAACCTACACGTAAGAAGGATATCAACATAGGCTTAATTATGGTCAAACATTGTTCGATTTGAACGAAACTCACTATACAGGGGTTTTCTGAGCCAAGGAACTGGAACCTGAGGTCGCTTTTCCTACCAGCGGACGCTACCTAATCGTGGAATATACTCCACGTGATTTAGGTGTCAATAAATATAATGATTTAACTATTATGCACTTAAGTTTTGAAATAATTATCGCGGGGGAAGCCGCGGGCACATGTTATCTTATAATAATAAAAGGACGTGTTTGTCTGTCTGTCCGCGATGCCCAGCGAAATCTACTGAACGCAGAGATCTGACATTTTAAACATAGATGGACTGAAAGGTGGGAGAATGCACCTCGAAGCCGGATTCGTAATTTTAGCTTTCGTTCGCGAGTTATGAGTGAAAAACTGGCAGAAAACGTGATTTTAGCGCTGTCGAAGCATCAGATTTCAGTAATACATTTCAATGTCAAATCAATTGCTTTTGGCTTTGGCTATTTTTGTCATACCGTGGAAATAAAAGCATCGCGATCGCTTGAATGTTGTAAGCCCACGCTGGTCGATTCATTTGTTTAGAATGTCAAGGCCCGTAGACATACGAAATCTTCAACCTACACGGAAGAGGGATAATCAACATAGACCTAAATATGATTAAACATTATTCGATTTGGACGTAACTCACTATACAGGGATTTTCTGGGTCAAGGAACTCGAATCTGAGATCGCTTTTGCCAGGCGACGCTATCTAATCGTGGTAAGTAGTCCACGTGGATTAGGTGTTAATAAATATGTTTTAACTATTATGCTCTTAATTTTTTATTTTTGAAATAATTATCGCGGGCGAAGCCGCGGGCACATGCTAGTAATTAAATAAGAGTGATTAATTTTCCAGAATTTTAAGATCACGAAATCTGAATTACATGGGTTTGAGAATAACTTATTAGCCCAAATACACTTGTAGAAAAACAACTAATATTATCAGTAAATTTTATTAGTTCTGCAGTTTATGAAATAATTTACTAATAATGTTAGCAATATTTACTAATAATTTAGAGCCATGAACTCATAACTAATATTGTTAAAAAACATTTTTATGAAAAAATAGACTAATAATAATTACTAATATTATTATGTATTTGCTAATAGTAATGAGAGTAAAAAAATTATGAAACAGGGCCCTGACTAGGAATAAAAATGAACATTTTCTCTCTAATGGAAACATTATTTTCACCCTCCTATCTTTGTACATTCCACATTTATTAGTACGGAAAACCACAAGATAAACTTGAAGACTGGTTTATACCAATTAATTATTCTTTTTACCTGCTATCTAAATTACCGACGGCAAGAAACGTGTAGATTCAGTCTGTCTATCTAAAAACAATTAATTTAATGTCAAAGCCCCCTGGCGTTATCAAAAGTGACGTCATAGAGATAACTGCACACAGTCAATGAGGGAGCCAGGCGATTTTCCAGAGTCAAATAGGAATCATGCTACACTACAGAAATGTTAAAAGTAGTAGGCATTGAGTTCGATCCCCGAAATTCCATGTCCAGTTTTTAACACAAAGACACGTTCAAACGCCATCCATCCCTCGCAAATCCTACTTCCCTTAAATCTATTCTAATAATGTCCACCCTCACTCTAGGTCTTCCACGTGGTATTTTTCCTTTGAGTCTCCCAGGCAATATTTTTGAGATATGTCTTTCCTCCCCCATGTCCAGCCCATTTCATCATACGTGATTTAATTACCCTTTCTATATTCGGTGGGGGTACGCCGTAGCGTAGTGGTTGAGACGTTGCGCTACAAACAGAAAGGTCGCAAGTTCGATTCCCGACAAGGTCGTTAGAGTTTTTCAACTGGCCTAATCCTTCTGGTAGCACTATGGCCCTGGGGTCGACTCAGCCTCTAACAGGAGCAATCCTGGGGATAAAGGCGGTCGGTGCGTAAGGCTGACGACCTTATCATCTTCATGTTCCGAATGTCTAAAATCTGGGAGCCTCACTTCTGGAACCCTCTGTGCCTCCATGGCCTATATGGGGAACACTTTGCTTTACGATATTCGGTGAAAAGTACAGGTTACGAAGCTCGTCGTTATGCAGTTTTCATCTCTCTTTGGTCCGAATATTTTCCTAAGCCCCCTGTTTTCGAACACTCTCAGATTATGTAAGGGGCCATGTCTCACATCCATAAAAAACAACAGGCGGAATAATAGGCTTATAAATCTTAATTTTTTAGATTTCTGGACAGAAGACGAGAAGATAAAAGTTTCTGAATTGCATAAAAACAAGCATTTCCTGATTTGAGTCTACACTTAACTTCTACATTAATATAATTTGTATCTGTAATTATTGCTCCCAGATATTTGAATTTGTCCACTTGTTCGAACGATTTACCGGTTATTCTAACATTTTGTAGCGCATTATATTGTCTATGGTGCGGGTAGAAAAAGTCCCTATTGGCTGCGTGTGCTACGTAAGTAAAAAGGCTTATTTGCGGTGGCAAAGCTGGTTTGGGATCCTCAGCCTCCTATGACTCGGTATCCATAGCAACGCATTGATATTCACCCCATGGGAAAGTCGGCGTGAGAACCCGTGCTTTGCTGCCAAAACCCCGAGCTGGAAAATATTTTTGCATTTCAGAGGGGAAGGACTTACCTGAAGACGTTCCCCCTCGTCTAGGGCCCTTCTTAAGGTACCTGGTCATTCATGCGACTTGAATATTGTAATTCGAGATGCCTTTGTTTAAATAGATTCAATCTTTTTTTGCCATATTTTCGCTATCGTCTTTTTCTTGTGGTATTTCGAAACGTATATTTCGTTTAACAGAATTCACTTCATGTAGTCTACTAAAATATATTCGTATATGTTAATACATTACATATATAACTTCATGATTTATTATTTTATTAATGAAAAACACTTAAAATACAGCCATCCATATAGTACGTCTTAAGATATTAAAAAAGGAAAAGATTTCTTCAAGAGCAAGATTTTTAGAGAAAGTACCCATAATGCAAGCGGCATTTCCCCTTATTATAATATATTTTAGCAGTTATTATATTGAATCAACTTAAACTACACACTAATATAAATTTAAAAATTCATAAATAAAAAAATCTGATGTGAAATTCACATAACTTTCTCTGCCCAAATAAAATTTAGCCTCTTAGTATAATGTGATTATTATGTATGACATTCTCTTCATGTAAATCGGTTGTAAAAAATGAAGAGAATGTCGCTACCACATCACATCGCATCCTCGAAGGATACACAGCCCAAATAAGATCTGATTAATATACTCTCGTAATTTTATTTATTTTAAGCATGACCAATTCATTTTTCTCACTTTACATTCTGGTATAGAACAAGATGTCATATTGCAAAGAGCACGTATTCAGAGTGGATGGCTTATAACTACCCTTCACAGAATTTTTTAGAAAAAAAATTCAAATAAAAGTTTTGGCACCTAGTATGAGCAACCCATGTGCAAAATGACAAAAAAAAATTGGCTCAAAACATTTTCTTTAAATTTTGTATATGGAATGGCGCCGCGCTACAAACCGGATGGCCGTGGGTTCGAACCCTGATGAGGTCATTGGAGTTTTTCAATTGGCCTAATCCTTCCAGTGGCACTATGGCCCTGGGGTCGACTCAGCCTCTAACAGAAATGAGTACCAGGAGCAATTCTGGGGGTAAAGGCAGCCGGTGTGTAAGGCTGACAACCTTACCACCTTCACGTGCCGATTGTCTAAAATCTGGGAGCCTCATTCTCCTGGAACCCTTTGGGCCTCCATGGCCTGTATAGGAAACACTTTACTTTACTTTTTATAAACATACTAGCATGTGCCCGCGGCTTCGCCCGCGATAATTATTTAAAAAATTAAAAATTAAGAGCATAATAGTTAAATCATTATATTTATTAACACCTAAATCACGTGGACTACATACCACGATTAGATAGCATCGTCTGGTAAAAGCGTCCTCAGATTCGAGTTTCTTGGCCCAGAAAACCTCTGTCTATTGAGATTCGTCCAAATAAAACAACGTTTGACCATATGTAGGGTTTACAACATTCAAGCGATCGCGAAAGTTTTATTTTCAAGGTATGACAAAAATAGCCAAAGCCAACTGTAATTGATTTGACATTGAAATGTATAACTGAAAACTTATGTTTTGAAAACGCAAGAAATGCACGTTTTTTGCCCGTTTTTCACTCATAACTCACGAACGAAAACTAAAATTAAAATTCCGGCTTCCAGGTGCATTTTCCGACCCTTCAGCCCACCTATGTTTAAAATTTCAGATCTCTGCGTTCAGTAGATTTCGCTGGACATCGAGGAGAATTCCTTTTATTAATATAGATAATATGAATTATAATGATACCTTCTCTAATTTGTCAAACATCCATTTCATTTAATCCAAACCCACCTATACCACTGGCAACAATATGTTGTGTGAATTTGTTTTGATAATTCTATGTAAAAAAGGGATTAAGTAATCTAAAAAACATTTAATTTTTGGCATTTAAAATCATAATTTTTCAAAATCCTTTCTTAGTGAGCACCTACATTATGAAACGAAGGTACTGTCAAAATTCCAAGGCTCTACCTGTTATAGTTTAGGCTCTACGTTGATTCCTGTCAGTCAGTCAGTCAGTCAGTCAAAGCCTCTTATATATATATATAGAGATTTATTTTTCATTTTCCATTTTAGAATTTTCTTCCTTTTATTGATGTCGCAGCTCATTGTAAGTAGCAATGTAGAAAAAATACAACAAATCTTTAATAAATAATCCCTGTATGGCAAACTAGGGAAAGTGCATTAAATATTTATTGCATTTTTCGCTAGTTTGCCATACAGGGGACGTGTAATCTATCATTTGTTCCAGACAATGAACCAACTTTCAAGTGTAATTTCAAATATTTTAACATACCTCTGACCTCGATCAGTAAAATGAAAGCTAACAACTTTTTATTAATTTTATTGCTGGACGTTTCGATGCATCTGCACCACTTTCAGGTGTGTTAATTAAAAATTAACAACGGCAGCGTCTTCCAGTTTCTTCGTTATAAAATAATCAACAGCTTCAAACTTTTATATTAAAATATTAATACATTAATCATCCTATCTCCTTGCTTCTGCTGATGCGTTGAACGTTGCCTTATAATAATCCACGCTTAAGTAAAAACGTGCAAGATTACAAGGGTGTTGATGGAATTGAATGTTGTTTCTATAGTAACGCAGAAACTTAGCTGTTTTCTTATTTCTATGTTTTATGTTAAATCCAGCCTTTATATACTTTTTAGGGCATTTTTTTTGCATTTTATCTCATAAAAGCTATTTTTTATTCAAGTTTGTAATTTTTAGTGCATTTTAGTACAATTTTTTTGCAGAAACTCAAATAATAACACTTTTATTATTATTATTATTATTATTATTATTATTATTATTATTATTATTATTATTATTATTATTATTATTATGTTTGTTGTTACTATTATTGAGTGCCAGAATGGTAATTTCTGAGATTGTGTAGTGGATGGGGAAATGTCTGCCCGTGTGTCTCTACGCGCGATAACTCAAATACGCATTGTCGGATTTCCATGAATTTTGGTGTACGCATTTATAACGTCCATGGAAAGAAGCCTATTTATTTTGGACCAAATCGGTTGACCGGGACCGGAGTAATGCCCAATATAGTGCATATTTTATGGTAATATATTAGAAAGAATTTATAAAATGCAAATCAGTTCTCTGCATATCATAATTGCAATTATCACTGATTAAACAAATGCATTCTGGCACTTGGTTACATCAGTTTACCTGATTTTATTATTTTATATTTTCTTAATCCATTTTTTTCTTTACTGAATTTCAGAAATTTTAATTCTCACTTCCAGCCTATGATTGGTCCAGTTCAATCATCCCTTCGGTGAAACTTACATAATGTGTTTATTGTGTTTACTGCAATTCAAAGTAAAATTGGAAACCCATATGACAAAAAGAAGTACCGGTGATTATGCAATACATTTTAAACTAAAATAATTTATGTACAACATTAAAAAAATATATATCAAAAATAAAATAAGGGCTGCGGAAAATAAATAAAATGACTGCGGTAGTAGCCTATACAGTCTTCAATATTGGTACGGTACTTGAATTCAATAATGTATTTATTGATTAAAATTACCATTCTAAATAGTTCAAAACCTATTTTCCCATTAAGTAAATTTAGAAAATAGCATTTATTTTTACGTCATTTTAAGGCATTTTTTTAAGGGTTTTTATATCTTCAATGCGTTCTTTGCAGGAATTCTTAAAGTAAAGTGATCCCTTTACGGGCCATGAAATCCCTTCGAGTTCCGGGAGGTAAAGGCACCCAAATTTTGAGACATTCGACACATGAAGATGTTATGACGTCAGCCTTACGCACCGGCCGCCTTTTCCCCCCAGAATCACTCCATTTCTGTTAGAGGCGGAGTGCCACCGGTTGTATTAAGCCAATTGGAAAACCCCAATTAACGTCATCGGAGATCGAACTAGTGACCGGTTTCTAGCGCTGTGACGTACTCCCTTTGATAATATTAATAGGTCATAAAGACCTAGACCTATTTACTAAAAAGTGCATTGTTTATTGTTACCATAGTAACGGATACCGACGCAATAGAATTCTCTGCCTGAATGTTTTTCTTTTCTAATTTCTGAACGGTTATCCCCTTAAACATTTCCCGTTTAAACGCGACAATGGGACATTAATAAGAAGGAAAGAGAGATGTAAATGAGGAGGTCTGTTTTGTGATTGGTCAGGTAGCTTATCCTAGTTTTTACACCTGAACATTGTATAAGCAAGTAGGTCTGTCTCGACGTGTTCTTATTTTTGAATAAAAAGGGAATCACAATGGGAAGGAAAACACCCGGAAGGGTTTTATATACATTTCCAGGTAGCCACATTGTCCTATCTTGTTGACCTCAATCCTGCACCCTGGTGATGAATACGGAAACTAGGCCATATTATTAGAGGATAATTGTTAGGTAGAAGTGTTTTAGGATGAAGTGTTTGAATAAAAAGAATTAAGGTAATTGTGTTAAAACTCCTTGAAGAGGAACTATGTAAGGGTAGGCCAAAGAAAATCCTATTTTCTAACAGGATATATTTTAATGCATGATAATTAGGGTTCGGATGTTTATAATTTGTCATATTTTTATCCTGACCTCCATTATCGCCGCAAACACAAATTAGACCTGAATTGCACATTTGTTACCCTAATCAGACCTTTTTTATTTTGCATATAAAGTCATATTTTGGTCATTTTCATGGTCTTGGTCACATTTCGGTCATATTTGTAATTTAACGTCATATTTCCGTTATAAATTCGGTAAAAGAGCCCAATTACGCAGTATGTGCACTAAATTGTCGACTTTTTGTCCGAAAAAGAATCACGAGTATTTTGGTTTTACTGTAACTGAAATGCGAATGGGACAATAACAAGTAATAGCACAATTACCTCTTCCTCCTTGTTGTTAAACAAATGTTTTTAACACATTTGCAGTTCACATTTGCGGTGGTATCTGGAAACATTAACAAATTAGAAGTTCTTTACAAGTAAAACTGTAAATCACCTGTAAAATTGTTAAAAAGTGATTATCTCTTTGAATTAATGTGATGTAATAATTTAGTGGCATTAACGTTTAAAATTGGAACATTTATTTTTAGAAAATACGTTCCTTTATGAGGTCATATTTAGGATTTTTAGGTCATATTTAGTCATTTTTGAGGTCATATTTACAGTCATATTTTCAAATTTTTAGGCCATAAACATCCGAACCCTAATAATAATATTCAAATAGCATAAAAATCAGGATTAATACATTAATTTCAGTTTCATTAAAAAAACAATAGAAAAGTATGTGCGGATGCAAAATGAAAGAACTTCAATATAATTTCAAATAGAGATTTCTCCTTGGTTTTCAACTAAAATACACTTGACCGAGAGTCTTGGGCTCTCATTCTGGAGGTCCCAGGTTCAAATCCCGTGGCCGGTCAATTTGACATGGGTTTTTTCATGGTTTTCCCAGTCGTAAAGGCAAAATGCCGAATTGGATATTTACATACCATGAATCATCCTCACCATTTCATCCTGTATCATATCCGTTTAAATTAATGTAAGTTGAAATTTACTCCATTAAAATACACCGACAGTAGAAACAATTGACAATCAATAGTTCCATGGCCTACTCTACTGTACAGACACAGATCCCGAACTCCTGATATGGCCTCGTAGCTGAAAGGAGTAAAAAAACAGCTGAATTTTAAAAAATTAAAATCACATTTCCTACGTATTTTTATTGTTAACTCAGAGCGGGCTGTGTTTTCAGTTGTTTCTGCTGTCGGTGTATTTTAATGGAGTAAATTTCAACTGATATTAATTTAAATGGATGTGATACAGGATGAAATGGTGAGGATGATTCATGGTATGTAAATATCCAATTCGGCATTTGCCTTCACGACTAGGGAAACCATGAACATCCATGTCAATTTGGCCGGCCACGGGATTTCAACCTGGGACCTCCCGAATGCGAGTCCAAGACGTTTATCATTACTGTTTCTGCCTCATATGGTTAATAATTATTAATCCATGTATAACATTTATACTAGTGACGTTTTCATGGAAATTTTACATTGACATGGGTTTTTTCATGGTTTTCCCAATCGTAAAGACAAATTCCGCATTGGATATTTACATACCATTTCATCCTGTATCATATCCATTTAAATTAATATAAGTTGAAATTTACTCTATAAAATACACCGACAGTAGAAACAATTGACAATCAATAGTTCCATGGCCTACCCTACTGTACAGACACACATCCCGAACTCCTGATATGGCCTCGTAGCTGAAAGGAATATTAACACTCAGACCTCATGTCACTGTTAATGTTACAGAATAATCACGACCATGGTTAAAGGTTTAGAGGGGAGTATTATGCGAATTTTGTGTTATTTAGGCAGAAAGTCATGACTAAAATACAATCCCATGATAATCCACTAGCAGGTAGCCTAACTATCCATGCAAGCAATTATAATATTTTCATGTATGCGAGGGTAAATGGTTTTCGTGTGTATTTGTGGACATCCCTCAGTGTCCCGGGTTAATTTCTGAATACCTTCAGGAACAGGTTTGTAATGGAGTTTTACAAATTACGACGGGAGGCGTGCCTACCTGTCAGGGGAATAAAACAGTGCAGGAAAGCCCGGACTAGCCTAAAACCACTCAAAACTTTATAATCACTTGGCAAAAGACTCCACAGGAAATCGTCCGCCGCTTTGTCGCAATGATTTGAATTTGAATCAAGTGTTTAGATATTTAGTTTCATTGCCTGAACAGGCAAACAGGCATCCGTCTTTGCTTTACGTTAATTCTTTCTTCTTTATATAATGGTCTCTCGGGCTTCCAACCGGGTTAAAGTATGGTTTACTTCCGAGCTTTCGGCTGCTGTCAGCTCTGCAGCCATCTTCTGGGAGAGAAGTGCGCTAGTTCTGTGTAGCCGAAAGCTCGGAAGTAAACCACACTTTAACCCGGTTGGAAGCCCGAGAGACCATTATATATAACCAACGCCGGGAAAGTCTCAGGTCTTTTATTTTATTATCTTTCTTCTTTGTTTCTTTATCTTAGTTTTACCTCTCCCTTTTTAGGATTTAAGCGACCCAAGCCGCCCGGGCCTTACAGGGCCGCGACCTGTCGAGAGAGGGATTGTCTTTGGATCATATACATACTTTTTTGACCAGACAAAGACATGGAGTGATCAGCCCAATGCCGGGCCACCTCCGAGACAACACGAACACATAGGACGAGACACACCATTCTCACACACACACTCACTCCAAACAATTCGAGGATGAGATGAACATGATAATAGGGACCACAAGGACCTAAAGTTACTCGATATTTGGTAATTTCGTATGTAGCGGAATCAGGCTCTTTTGGTTGGCAACATATAATTAATCGTTAACTTAGAATCTTGCAAAATCCAAGCTTTCGCGTTAAGGGGGGACTTACAGCTTTCGGTGAAATTCATTCATTCATTCATTCTTCCTTTCTTTATCTTAGTTTTACCTCTCCCTTTTAGGATTTAAGCCGCCCGGGCCTTACAGGACCGCGACCTGTCGAGAGAGGAATTATCTTTGAATCAGATACACACTTTTTTTGACCAGACAAGGACATGGAGGGCCTCCCCGGATGAATGATAAGCTCAATGCCGGGGCCACCTCCGAGACAACACGAACACATAGGACGAGACACACCATTCTCACACACACTCACTCCAAACAAGGTAGGATGGGATGAAGATGATAATGATGGCCAGATAATATCTGGGGATCAAAAAGGCCTAAAGTTACCCGACATTTGTCTCGCAGGTGAGGAAAAACCCCAGAAAAAAAACCCCGCCTAAGTAACTTGTCCCGACTAGAAATCGAACCCGGGCCCGCTGCGTGAGAGGAGCGAACGCATCCCCTACGCCACAGCGGTGGACTAAATATTTATTATATTCATCCAACGTGTTGAAAGCTTTAAGTGAAAGTCGTTATCACATAGTGTTGCATCCTCGAAGGATACACAACCCAAATAGAATCTGATTAATGCACTTACATAACTTTCTTTACTCTAAGCATGGCCAACAATACATCTTTCTCACTTCACATTCTGATACAGAAAAAGACGCCTGTATTGCAAGTCAGGCCATGATTTAATCCTGAGCTTATAGGAACGGTGGCTAGCTTATAACTACTGTAGACCTGGGATTTTAAGGCAAATGCCTATTTTGTTCCTTATGAAATAACATGAAAGTTTTAAAATATGTGGGCATTTCATGATAAATCACTTACATTTATAGAGTTTTAAAGTGCCCTAAAATGCCTGTTTGGACCTTTAGAGCCTATTTTACTATTTTAGTGCCTAAAATACCTATTTTGCACATTTAAAATAAAATTCAAGTGTAATTTTTACAATCTTATAATGGAAATCCCTCAGTAAAAAGCAGAACAGCAGAGGTGGGTTTTTCACAGAAACTTGATTATTCCAAACTACTGTCGCTAAAAGAATGCTGACTGACGGGGGAGGGGGAGGATTAAGGGGGAAGGACTACTGTGTCAAGTCACCAGTGAAAGAACGTCTGTTTAAGTGAATATAGTTCGTGATGCCTAATTTTGCAGTTAATTCTGTTAAGAATAGGTATACCACGTTTCTTGCATTAAAAAAGAATATTGCAATATTTTAAAGTCTATTTTTTATCCATTTACACGTTTCTTGCAGTAAAAATAAAAAAATAAAAAAAGACCATGTTACAGTTTAAGGGTACATTGCGATATATTTTAAAGTCTATTTTCTATATAGGCCTATTTACACATTTTTAAAGCATATTTTAAGTGCCTATTTTCTCTTTTAAAAGCCTCTTTACTTGTTTTAAAAGCCTATTTTAGGTTCCTAAAACTAATTTGTTTAGAGCCTAAAATCCCAGGTCTACTTGTAACTACCCTTCAGAGAATTTTCACGATCAAATGCTTGAAATAAAAGTTTTAGCACTTAGTAGGCCTGTAAGAATCTCTTGTACAAAATTTAATCAGCTGACTCGTTTTCTTTATCAGCATTATTTAATGTGTTGTGTTGCATCAGATTTTTGTTACATTTTCGCGGCTAGCCCGTGTAGTTGAAGCACTGGGTGTCGATAATCAATCTTGCAGCGACGGGTTGATTACATTACTGTCTAACCTTTGTCATGTTGCTACAGTGTGTTTCACAATAAATGTTCCTACTGAAAAGGGTGTAATTCCGAGTCTCCAATCATAGGAATTAAGTTAACACTACAATGAGTCCCACGTAAGAGTTGGCCAATGACGTGGGTGTCTGCGTCGCGGCGGCCACAGCTCCAACTCCCGAGCGATTGGGTGAAATATCGACGCAAATAAAGCCGCTAACGGTGTAATGATCTAGGTTCTCACAATTACAGTTCAAATTGCAATGAAAAAAACCATGTAGGCCTACCTCATCACAAGAGATGTTGGAAATGTCCTCCTCTTGCATCCACACAACACTGGCATCTTTCTAAGAAATTTTCTTTCACGCCCATAAGTTCAGCTTCCGAGATAGAGTTAATTTCTCTTGTGACATTGTCTTTAAGTTTTTTTTTTTCTCTCCATGAAAATTTTATTTATTTATATTTGTACAAAATATTTATACAAAACAAAACAAGACCACCCGAATGAGCATGCGCTCGTGCTCGGGCACAGTTCAGCCATTTACATTACAAAATACAAATTACAAAATACATAAAGAAAATATAATTAAATCAAAACCTAAAAAATAATAATAATAAAGAAAGAACAGAAAAGTAAAAAGAAAAAAGGAAAAGTAGTAAGAACAAAAATTGAAACCCTGAGTTATTACAAATAAAATCGTTCCTTAATTGTCTACTAAGTACAGAGTGAAGTAACTTTTGAACTATGAAATAAGATTTTTGATAAACTTATTGAATTTTTTGTTGTTCATATGTACTATTTCTGGATGTGACCTAATTATAGAGTTATAGAGTCTTGGACCATAATAAATGCTATGTTTAGAGCCAGAAGAGGTGAAGTATTTTGGTTCTATTAAAGGCAATGTTTTATTTCTTCTAGTATTATAGTTATGAGGATCCGATACATGTACGTTGCGGTATTTTTGAAAGTATTTTAAAAGTGTGAACTTATAAATTTGTTCTACAGTCATCACATTAAATTCACTAAATATCAATTCTGTTTGATATTCTGTAGGCTTTTGTTAAACAAATTTTTATAATTCTCTTCTGTATTAGAATCAAAGGAGTCAATACAGATGTGCCACTTCCTCCCCAGCCAATGATAGACTACCATATTCCATATACCATACCAAGTTCTTCTAATGTTTGGGGAAATTGACCTATACACTTTATTTTTCAAGTTTCTCCATAAATAATAGTCACATACTGTTAGAAGAACTTAAAGAAAAGGTCACAAGAGAAATTAATTCTTCCTCGGAAGCTGAACTTATGCGCGTGAAAGAAAATTTCCTAAAACGGTGCCAGTGTTGTGTGGATGCAAGAGGAGGACATTTCCAACATCTCTTGTGATGAGGTACGTGGTTATTTTCATTCCAGTTTTAACTATAAATGTGAGAACCTGAATCATTACACCGATCGCGGCTTTATTTGCGTAGATATTTCACCCAATCGCTCAGGAGTTGGAGCTGTGCCCGCCGCGACGCAGAAACCCGCGTCATTGGCCAACTCTGTACAAGAAGGTGTAAGTGTTTGTTGTGGCCAAACTAAATAGCAAAAGACATTTTTCCGTACAATTCTGGCACTAAATAAATGACCTCTTAAAATGGCCACGTATCCTCTAATTGCAATGATGACATGAAGCAGTTCGGCCCAGTCCGTGAGAAACACAATACTCATGCATTTTTTCTTTTGGTTAATCAGTAATCAATAGGGACCGGATTTTTAGGTTTTTAAAAACACTGTTTTAGGTTTTCCATTAGGTGAAATAGTTTTTTTTAGGTTTTTTTATCCAAAATATCGTTTTCGGGTAGAATAATTGGTTTAATGAATTTGAATGTGCTACATAGGATTCAATGCATCATTAACACGTCTTCTTAAAACACAGTGTGACCACTCAGTGTGAATAACAAGACAGTACTAAAGGCAAACAAACGCTTTAAAACACAGAATTCTATACCCTTGTTCATACACGGCAACAATGGTTGTTCGTACGAATATTTTAAAAGGAATACGCCGGTACTCTACACTTCCTCTCTTGATACTGTCCATCCTAGACGACAGTGGATTCAACGAAACGCTGGTGGTATTAACTTCAACCCGACAAAAATTATTGTCTCTCCACAAAATATCGATTCCTTAACTGACAAGCAAAAAAGACAAAAAAGTAGCCTAAATTAGATATTTTAGGTTTTATATCCCGTTTAGGTATATTTAGGTTTTTATACCCCATTTAGGTATTTTTAGGTGCCACAGAATTAATGTGGGTGAATCCTACGGACATGATTCGAAAAAGTGTATGAGCGCTTTTTGTTTTGGAAGCAAGGAAAAAAATAGGTAAAAACCTAAGAATCCGGTCCCTAGTAATCAATGTGTTAACCGTTTTCTATGCAGTCCGACATGGGTTTATAAATTGCGTGAGAAACTGAGTTTTACGCACTTAAGGGTTAATACAATAAGTAGTCTATTTGATGTCTTTGTTTAAATCCCAATTTGACATGGGTTTTTTTCATGGTTTCCCCAGTCGTAAAGGCAAATGCCGAATTGGATATTTACATACCATGAATCATCCTCACCATTTCATCCTGTATCAAATCCATTTAAATTAATGTCAGTTGAAATTTACCGACGATAGAAACAATTGACAATCAACAGTTCCATGGCCTACCCCACTGTATTGACACACATCTCGAACTCCTGATATGGCCTCGCAAGTAAAAGGAGTATAAACACAGCTGAAAGTAGGAAGTCGCCCGGAAAGACTATGTATGCGTTGTGTGCCAATAGCTTTCCTTAATTTGAGGTCCTTTAAACCGTAATAGGCCTATTGACCTTATGAATGAAATTTTATCCAAAACTATAAATTCATAAGTTGGGTCCGGAAACTAAAGTATTAGGGCAAGATAGGGTGACGCGCCGCACTTTTGTGTAAATTCGTCTACCTCAAAACAGGATTGAATATTCTGAAAACTCTTTTTGAGATTCCAAGCTATGATCTTCCCTCCCTTTATTTCAGCAACGAAAATATTTATAAAATAATAATTAAATGTGTAAATACAATTATTAAATTGAAAGACAAAGCGGGAGAGATGCCGCTTTACAGGGTGCTATGCCGCACGTATGGGAGACATGCCGCATTCATAATAACAGTCTAAATTTACATCAAAGGCACGTATAAAACAAAAGAGAACCTATCTGCACAATCTCTGGACATGGGTGACTAGCCTTTTTTTTTCATTTTCTGTATCAAATAATCCTTCAGGCCCAAGTGAGGGTTTTCCCAATTTCCTGTGTCCATGCGCCTACGAATAGTCCTCTCTGGCATAAGATAGCAACGTTCGGCTTCCCGAATCTAAATTTCCCATGCCTTAATTCGCCGAACAGCTTCTTGTAGGTCATTGTCATTCCATAGGCCACAATGTTTAGCTCCTTCCCTTCCCCTATACCTAGTTGACATGTTTATTGTTGAAAAGAGCATAAAAAATAATTTTGGGGGTAATTATACTGCAAGACATTGTGCGGCGTGTCACCCATGAAAGCTATGCGGCATGTGACCCAAAACTCAGGGACACGCGCCGCACTCATCTGTAGAGCTTATTGTTATTGTTGTTATGGCTAACTTCACTCACAATATCTTTACAACCTCTAAATAGTCTATTAAAAGTAGTACACGCAGAAAAAATGGAACAAAATCAGGAAAGAATAAAGTAATGAGTCCAAAAAAGTTTCGCAGTGAAACTAGTGCACTTACCTGATAAATACCGCTACAACAATGAAATAAACACCACAAACAATGAACTTACGCGATCCAATTACTCTAGAGAGGGAACTGGAGATGGTATCACGACAACTAGCGGTACCTAGTGTCAAATGTCCGAGTTAGAGGGGGTGCGGCATCTATCCCGGTGCGGCGCGTCACCCGGTTTTGCCCTACCCAGTAGTTTTTAATAGGAAGAGAGTTCGGTTGCAGTGTTAGGGTTTTTATTTATCGAATTAATTAAGCATATGTAGAGGGATAACACATCAACAATAGCAAACAGATGCACGTCATTAGTTACATGGCTTACTCTGGTATATGCCCACCTACGAAACCTGATTCGTGATATGACCTCGATGTTAAAACAAGCGTAAAGAAAACTAAACTTAAAAAGAAATGGGTGAATTCTGTAATATTTTGTGTGCAAAGAAGAAATAGGGGAGGGGGTACCTCTTCATAATTTCCAATAGGCTGTATTTCTTTATCATATGTAAGAATAATGGTAACTAAATTCTAGCTTTGATTACAGGATTCATACAAATGATTACGTATTTCGTTACTGTTTGCCTTCTCTCTTGAATCCAGCGTGGTGAATATATTTTCTGCACAGGCTGTGCGTGTAGTTTTAATTAATGCCCAGGAGCTTTGATTGATGGGCTCTTAATGCTGGTCACAAAGTAGCATAATTTCAACTGTAGGATCTTAGTGAAAACACACTTAGAAAATACAGCCTATACAGTAGGGTAGGCCATGGAACTATTCCTTGTCAAGTGTTTCTATTATTGGTGTATTTTTACGGAGTAAATTTAAACTGATATTAATTTATAGTACTATATTGCGATACTAGTTCCGTAAGAGGGGCATTCGGATCGAGAAAAGAGTTTTTTCAATTTCCGAGATCCGTTATGCGCTTAGCCTACGGATCGAGTATTGCATGCTATTTTTTGCACGATGATTATTTATATCAATTTAATTGTATTATATGTATATACATTACTAGCATGTGCCCGCGGCTTCGCCCGCGATAATTATTTCTAAAATTTAAAATTAAGAGCATAATAGTTAAATTATTATATTTATTAATACCTAAATCACGTGGACTGCATACCACGATTAGATAGCGTCACCTGGTAAAAACAACCTCAGATTCGAGTTCCTTGGCCCAGAAAACCCCTGTATAATGAGTTTCGTCCAAATCGAACAACGTTTGACCATATTTAGGCCTATATTTATTATCCCACTTATAATAATAATAATAATGATAATAATAATAAGAAGAAGAAGAAGAAGAAGAATCCTCTTCGGGATTAGGTTAAAAATTTCATATGTATGCGTGCCTTGACATTAAAAACAAATGAATCGACCAGCGTGAGCTACAACATTCAAGCGATCGCGAAAGTTTCATTTCCAAGGTTTGACAAAAATAGCCAAAGCCAGCTGTAATTGATTTGACATTGAAATATATTACGCTTCGAAAACACAAAAAATGCACGTTTTCTGCCCGTTTTTCACTCATTTCTGGCATTTAGAATCAGAATTTTTCGAAATCCTTTCTTAGTGAGCATCTACATTAGGAAACGAAGGTACTATCAAAATTCCAAGTCTCTACCTGTTATAGTTTAGGCTGTACGTTGATTCCTGTCATTCAGTCAGTCAGTCAGTCAGGACAAAGCCTTTTATATATATATAGTATACATTATTGAAGATAGATGTTTATTTTAGAAAGTGATTCGCATGTGTTGGTTGTTACGGGAACCGAATATTTGTCCTGTTAAAGTTGCCACAAACTGGGGGGCCTTGGTTCCGGTCTTCCATAAAGGCTTGTATTATGATGGTTTTACTTACGGCACTTGTGCTTTTTGTAATTTTTACATCACGGAGATTTCTTTTGTTTTTAAAGCGTGTGGGAATGTCAAGTTACGATCCACGGCAACAATATTCGTAAGTACCACTAATTAGTTACGTCATGCAAAAAATATTTATTGGATTCGTAATACAAGACCTGTGACTTTAAAATACTTTTCTTTGTTTATCTAAAAACTATGTTTTTTGAGTCACGCCCTTCTTCCATCCACTCCCTCAGTTCTGAGTCTCCACTTATACGGATTAAGTTAATACTACAAATGTACATCTACCAGGTGTAACCAGTGTTTGAAGAGGCCAAACTAAATAGCAACAGACATTTTCCCGTCCACCATACAATCTCGGCACTTAATAAATGGCCTCTTAAAATGGCCACGTATCCTCAAATTACAGCGACTGCGATGATGACATGAACCATAAGAAACACAAAAATGATGCATTTCTTTCTTTTGGTTAATCAGTAATCAATGTGTTAACCGTTTTCATTGCAGTCCGGCATGTGTTTATAAATTGCGTGAGAAATTGAGTTTCACGCATTTAAGGGTTAATACAATAGGCCTAAAACTGTTTTTGCACTCCTTAGCTAGTAAGTGTTTCTTACGAAAGTTGTTTACATGGCTCGTAACTTGACATTACCACACGCAATCTTGTTGCTAGGGGCGACGGGCGGAAAGTGAATTGTTGCTAGGGGCGACGGGCGGAAAGTTACTTTACCGCCCGCAAATGCTTATTTGCGAGCAGAAATGACCAAGGCCTCCCCGCTTTATAAATATTCGGTTGCCATAAACATTAACAAATGTGAATCCCTTTCTGAAATAAGCACCATTCTTCAAGAATGTATTTACATAATATTTTCAGGTAATATCACAATTAATATAATTAAATTGATATAAGTAACCGTCGTGCAAAAAATAGCATGCAACACACGGACCGTAAAGGCATTTACGGGTCTCGAAAACTTAAAAACCCTCGGCTGCGCCTCGGGTTTTCAATCTGTTTCCTCGACCCGTAAACGTGCCTTTCCGCCCTTGTGTCGCAATATACTATTTTTGACGTCCCATTCTTTCGGCTACTGATATCAATTGGTTAATATTATCAGATTAGATCATTAGCTGCGTCCCGAAGTGATCACAATAAGCGGCGTGCACTGTACTACAGATGAAATTGTGTTAATTTGAAAGCGAACGCCAGAGGTACACTGATAGGTCAATGTGACCAGCATTAAGAGACCATCAATCAGTAAATACACTCACCACCCTGGGTTGAAGAGAGAAGGCAACAGTAACAAAATACGTAATCATTTATATGAAGCCAATAATCAAACCAAGAATTTAGTTACCATTATTCTTACATATGATAAAGCAATACAACCTTTTGGAAATTATGAAGAGCTACCCCTCCTCTATTTGTTCTTTGCACACAAAATATTACAGCATACACCCAATTTCTTTTTAAATTTAGTTCTCTTTACGCTTGTTTGAACATCGAGGTCATATCACGAGTCAGGTTTCGTAGGTAGGCGTCTAACAGAGTAAGCCATGTAACTAATTATGTGCATCTGTTTGCTATTGTTGATGTGTTACCGCTCATATAATAAGTTAGATGAATGAAAACCAAACACTGCAACTGAACTATCTTCATATTAAAAACTACTGGGTAATAGTTTAGTTTCCGGACCCAAGTTATGAATGTATAGTTTTGTATAAAATTCCATTCATAAGGTTATTACGGTTTAAAGGACCTCAAATTAAGGAAAGCTATTGGCACACAACGCACGACTTTCCGGGCGACTTCCTACTTTCAGCTGTGTTTATACTCCTTTTACCTGCGAGGCCATATCAGGAGTTCAGAATCTGTGTCTATACAGTAGAGTAGGCCATGGAACTATTTATTGTCAATTATTTCTATATTTAGAGTATTTTTATGGAGTAAATTTCAACTGATATTAATTTAATTGGATATGATAGAGGATGAAATGGTGAGGATGATTCATGGTAAATAAATATCCAATTCGGCATTTGCCTTTACGAGTGGAGAAACCATGACAAAACCCATGTCAAATTGGCCGGCCAAGGGATTTGAACCCGGGACCTCCCGAATGCGAGTCCAAGACGTTACCATTTTGGCCACCAAAGGAGTTTAAATAAACCTGAATTAAAAAAATTATATTAGACATTTTTCCTTTTGGTTTGGTTTTTTCAAAGCTGTACATCTTGTGGCTAATTATACGCCAGCCATATATGCTATAAAATGCGTAAAAGTTCTTAATTTTCTAAAATAATTTTTTCAAGAAACTCAGCGTTCTGAACTGTAGAAGCAGCGAGATTTCTTGAGCCTGTTTTTGTGGCATAAATAACCTCATCTTATTTACTCTAAAAGCCTGTTCGGTGTTTTTAATAAATCACTTGACAATAATTAGGTTAATGAACAGAATTATTAGTTTATGGGTCCAGTTTTTGTGTGGCCGGCCTACACCTGTGACGTCACGTCTAGGACTGGTTAATTTACATCGATAAAAAACCTCTATATTAGAAATCACAGCTGCATATTATGATCCTGGCATCCAGTTCAGAAACGCATTCAAGGGAGGAAAAAAGCATAAATGCAATGTAGGCTAATACTGTTCGTATTAATATCTCAGGTTTTTATTATTTTCTGGCTCTGTACACCTGTTCGTAATCAAGGGGTTTTCTTAGACTTAACTCTAACTTAGCTTTTTAAACATACGGCTGACAGAATATTGACAATAAAGTTAAAAAATCTTATATGAAAGTCACATAACTTCCTCTGCCCAAATAAAAGTTAGCAGTATTCACATATCCTCGTACAGAATCGCAAGACACAGTATTACGCTAATTATGCTATAAATATCTCATAGCCCCTTCTTTTAATGTTTCGACTAAAAATGCAGGCTATGGAAAGAAAAGAAAGAAAGAAAAAAACAAGTGACTGCAAACGTTTATTGAACTTTCCGCTGTTAAGAATAATTTCCTAAATTTATCGAATAAAATGCCTTAAATGTCCGCGTATTGAGTTGTTCACCAGGCAAGTGGATAGCTTACAACGACCCTTCAGAGAATGTTTTTGAAATGGTATAAGCAATCCATGTACAAAATTTAAAGAAAATTGTTTGAGCCGTTTATGAGAAAATCGCAAAAAGCAAAATTTCCTTCATATAAAGTTTCCTTAATTATAAGAGAAGGTTGTAGTCAATCTTCACAGCCTCAGAAGGTACCTAACCCAAATACAAAATTTTGTTTTTGTACGATTTACAGGAAGCCGTATTGCAAAAAGCACGTATTCACAGTGGGTAGCTTATAACTACCCTTCAGAGAATTTGTTCGAAAAAATGTTTCAAATAAAAGTTTTAGCAATCCATGCGCAAAATTTAAAGAAAATAGTTAGAGCCGTTTTCGAGAAAATCGCGAAAGTATAAAATCTCTTCAAGTAAAGTCTCCTAAAAATAAGATAAATAAGCAATCCATGCGCAAAATTTAAAGAAAATAGTTAGAGCCGTTTTCGAGAAAATCGCGAAAGTATAAAATCTCTTCAAGTAAAGTCCCCTAAAAATAAGATAAATTTGTCGCCAATCTTCGAATCACATCTTCAGAAGATACCTGAGCCAAATTCGAAATTTTGTTTTCATACGATTCTCCGTTTTGGAGCTAGCCTGTTCACAGACTTCCACACAGACAGACAGACACACACAGACATGTTTCCAAAAATAGGGGCCTTGAAACGTGTATATAACTTATGCTAAAAACTCGAACTTGGAATTTTGGAGTCGAAAACAATACTTCCTCTACCTATAGTACCCATGGTACGGGCAGAGGGAGTAAAAATTATTATATTATTTACAAAAACCGTTAGATTGTATTGATGGAACAGTCCGAATAAATCCCTCCAGAGTTCCAGCAGGACAGGCACTATCCTAACATTGTCCTCCCACCTACGTCTAGGTCTTCCAAGTGGTCTTTTCCCTTCGGGTCTCCCAATCAATACTTTTTAGATTATGTCTTTCCTCCCCCATGCGTGCAACATGTTCAGCCCATTTATTATTATTTCAGTTAGAAAGTTATTATTATTTTAGTTAATACAATGTGATGCATTTTATTGATGGAATAGACCGAATAAATCCCAAAGAAGTTACGAGTTTCGTCAGCTGATATTTACTCTCCTATCAGCCAGACTGCCATGAAATTTTATGAAGGTAATTTTAATAATGTATGGGAGGGTCTGACATGAACATTAACATAATGACGTTACACCCTTGCCTGTCATTTAAATGAGAGCACGTGAACCGACCCTCCGTTGCATTACACAGGTATACACGGTCGTTACGGAGGGGAGGTTCGTCCCCTACTCGAAACTAGATCATACCAACCTCGCTGCAAATTCTATAATACTCAATGCAACTTTCCCACTTCAAATTCTGATTGAAGGGAGATTTCGTCTGTTTGTAAATTTGCTTCGCAGTCATTTTTCTTCCAATTTGGCATATATGTTCCTAGAAGTCGCTACAAACAACGTATTTGTGGGAATTTTAATTTATTTTATTCAGTTTCAAGGTGAAGAGTAGATATTAGATTCGAGTTCTAGTGTTCGCATATTCGTTTATGCACACGAAATGCTGTGGAGTAAAATTCTGAGTGTCGACAGTACCGACAGTAGTTTTTGTCTACGTGGTCCCGAGGGTGACGGCCCCCAAGATTAAAAAAAATAAAATCAAAATGAAAAAAAAAACACAAAATTGGACTATGGTAAATATTTGAAAAATGAAAAAAGAATTCTTAGGAAAATACTACAATTGGAATATGGCAAATGTTTTGAAAGAAAAAAGAGCTTACGAAAATACTACTGAAATACGGTGAATATTTCAAAAATTAAAAAAGAACCTACTTAAATACAACAATGGGTATAATAATAATAATAATAATAATAATAATAATAATAATAATAATAATAATAATAATGTTTTATTTTGCCTGGCAGAGTTAAGGCCATAGGGCCTTATCTTCCACTCAACCAGGATAAAGACAAAATACATTAAAAGGAATTTACAAAAAACAAATACAATAGATATCATACATAATACAAAATGTTAAAAATAAAATAATAATACAATATTGAAGTACCTATATTAAAACATAAGACAAAAATGCGTCCAATAATATGCCGAGAAAACAAATCGAATTAAAGAATGATATTATAATTGGATGTGTGTGGTATAGGTAAATACTTTGAAAAATGAAAAAAAAAAGAACGTACAAAAATACTACAATTGGAACATGGCTAATACTTTGAAAAAAAAAGCTTACGAAAATACTACCATTGAAATACGGAAAATATTTAAAAAATGAAAAAAGAACTGACTAAAATACAACAATGGGAATAGGTAAATACTTTGAAAAATGAAAAAAAAAAACTTACGAAAACACTACAATTGGAATATGTAAATACTCTGAAAAATGAAAAAAAGAACTCACGAAAGTACAATTGGAATACGGTAAATATATTGAAAATGAAAAATGAAAAAGAAAGACTTACGAAAATACAACAATTGGAATATGGTAAATGCCTAAGTTTTGATTTTCGTTTTAAATTAATAAACTTAGCTTAAAACATTTTTTTAAAGTCATTTTGTTTAAGATAGACCTAAGTAAATATTTTTAAAGAGTCAATAGTGCGTCTAATTATATTCTATTCGCAGTCTATTATTTATACTTTTCATTTCACTAAATAATAATGTACTTCTCATGTAACTTAGCATTCTTAAATAAAGTGTTTTATTACCCTTATGGCACTTTATATTTAGCTAACTGTACTTATTAATAGTTATTAACAATTTCATTTTTAGGCCTTTTTTCAAAGCATTTTGGAACAGTAATAAAAATAAAATCAGGTAAACTGATATAACCAAGTGCCAGTATGTTTTTTTTTAATCAGTGATACACGCAATTATGATAGGCCCATGCATAAAAGTTATTTTTGTAATAGATGTCCGAGTTAACTCCAAAAACAAAATGTGCCGGCAATAATAATAATGATGCAATAGACCTACGATTCGCTGATATCTCTGTTTCAATTTAAAGCAGCCTTAAAGGTTATGAATGAATAATAAGCATATGAAATCTATCTGTCAGGAATTACATTAGGTATATTGCTGCACAGGAACGATAAGAAAAATACTCACAGTAAAATATAGCCTAATGTAAATATCGGTAGTCTACATAGGCCTAACCATAGAATACACATTATAATATCAATATTCAACGGCTAGTTGTTATAAATCGTTTATTTAAGTTATTATTTAGCCACACTGACATCGTTATGAAGAAACAAATCAATGAAGGCTGCTAACAATATGAATAAACGATTGGCAATTTGTTAAGTTTTTTTAATAAGCTTACATTGTGGGCCTTGAAAGAATATTGATTACAAAATTAATATTGATATACGCGTTACTTCGGTACCGATCAACCGATTTGGCCCTAATTCAATAGGCTTGTACCCAAAAACGTCATAAATTCGTATACCAAATTTCAAGAAAATCCGATAAAGCGTATTTGAGTTATCCACGCCTTTGTGATATATTACCATAAAAAGGCACTAAATTGGGCATTATTCCGGTACCGCCCAACCGATCTGGTCCAATATCAATAGACATCTTCCCATGGACATTATAAATAGGTATTCCAAGTTTCATGAAAATCCGATAAAGCGTATGTGAGTTATGGCGCCTTTAAACTATACACTAAATTGGGTTTTACTCCGGTACCGGTGAACCGATTTGGTCCAATTTCAATAGGGTTCTTCCCATGGACATTATAAACGCGTATACCAAGTTTCATTAAAATTCGATAAAGCGTATTTGAGTTAGAGCGCGTACAGACACACGGACGGACGGACGGACAGACATTTTTCGTCCCCCACACAATCTCATAAAGTACCATACTGGCACTTAATAAGTGCTACATGTGTTTTAAAAAAAAAGCTATTTTCTCTGTAACTGAAAAAAAGAAATTAAAATAAAATTTGAAGGCCAGTTATCCAAAAATAAAATCCGGGATTCGGGGTTGTACCGCCCAGAACCCCCAGTGGGCCCCTCCTGGCTACGTCCCTGGGTAGTTCTTACATAAACAAGTTCCAAATTATGCGTCATGAACTGTGTGTAAAATTTATAAAACTGAACAAATATGAAAGTCGTATTATGTTTGTTTACGTATTTTACATTTATTACGTTAATTAGGCTTATATATTTTACACGTCATGAAGAAAAACTTTTTACCTTTTTCTAAAGTCTAACCCTGGCCACTTCTTTTCGTGCGATATCTTCCACCCTGAATATTCTGAAGTTAGATATCGGGTCAATTTGCATAAAATTAGTGATTTGGGACTGGTGTTTGACGTGTTATTTAGTAAAGGTCGTAGCCTAATATAGTAAACCTAATGCCTAAATCATTATGGGTGACCGCGGTTTCATTGTTCTCACTATCAAGTGTTATGCTCCAGTAATCTCAATTGGAAAGCGTTTCGGACGTCATCGTAGATACTGGCAATTGTTTTGGCAATGTATTAGCAGTTATCAAAAACCAACTTATATAAGCTGGTCAGTGGAAATGAACGGAATAATTATTAGAAAAAAACACGCATAGCCTAGTTGTAAAAACGAAAGAAAAAAATGTTTGCAAATCTCTTGTCAATCTCTATCACTTATTGAGGTGTAGGAAAAGATGTAAATCACTGGGAGCGGGATCCAGAAATCTAAAAATAAAAATATATAAAACTATTATCCTACCGGTTGTATTATATTGATATGAGACATGGCCCCTTACATAATCTGAGAGTGTTCGAAAACAGGGGGCTTAGGAAAATATTCAGACCTAAGAGAGAAGAAAACTACATAATGATGAGCTTCATAACCTGTACTCTTCACCGAATACAGTAAGGGTAATTAAATCACGGAGGATGAAATGGGGGAGAAAGACATATCTCAAAAGTATTGACTGGGAGACCCGAAGGGAAAGTACCACTTGGAAGACCTAGACGTAGGTGGGAGGACAATGTTAGGATATATTTAAGGGAAGTAGGATTTGCGAGGGATGGTTGGATGGAGTTAGCACAGAATAGGGTTGAATGGCGGGCTCAGATAAGCGCGGCAATGAACCTTCAGGTTCCCTAAAATGGTTAATATTCCTTTAGCTTGCTTAAGAATTGTGTTTTGCTATTTAGTGAGTAAAAACATAAAAACAATGTACTGTGTAACGCAAATTCTTTCTGTTGTAGACAGGCCCGGTAAGTTTCTGAATTTTAATAACGCAGTTAAAAACTTCCCCAAGCGATGGCATGGTGCCCATCATTTGTCGGCTCAATATCATGTAATAATGTGAGGGTACTTAGTTTATTAAACGATCTAATAACTCAACAGGTTTATTGAACATAACTCCGAGCTATAAACAGACAAAGTGTAGCGAATTCTGAATTCCTCAGAAACGAAGCGGTTTGGCCCGGAGGCTTTGCGCCCTCCCATACCCCCCTGCATTATCTTGTTGCCCATGTCACTACTGAAATGTACGCTATATGTCATTCAAACAGCCATTCCCCAAAGGCAGTGTATGCATTTAGAAACTGGTATACTTCTCTAATATTTCTATGGACACGATGGAAATATAGGCCTGCTGAACAAGAGTATGTCAGATTGCAAGATTGTAGAGCAATTCATTGCTGAGAAAAAAAAAAAAAATCAAGTTCACCTATTTGTCACCTATGAATTTCACTCGCTTAATGCCATTACATAATATAGGCTAAGTTATACTATAGAAACATATGTGGTAACAAAATAGACTCCATATGCTTACCGTATATGTCCAGGGTTCCGTCCTGGGTGAGAGCCACGATGTCCAGCAGGTCCCCGCATTGCATGAGAGCGTCCTCCAGCTGCTGTAACACAGAACGTGTCCAAATACACAAATGAACTAAAGATATTCAATTAACTAAAGACATTCAGACTGTGACAGCTGGATTAAGCTGTCCCCGCAATACGACCTCTTATTTTAAATCAAAAGGTGAAGTGAGAAAATGGTATTCTCTATGTCCAGGGTAGAGAAAGTTATGTGACTGCATCACATTGTGCATTATTTTCATGGATTCCAATGAATTCTATGGATAGTTTCTCTGATTTGTCAAAGTACCGTATCATTTATTTCCAAGAGACCACCTGAGACCACTGCCAACAATACACTGTTGTCATGAGAACTGTACATGGAATTTGATAATTCTGTGTAAGAAGGTATTAAGTATCCTCAATAACGTTTGATGTTTGGCATTTAAAATCAAAATATTTCAAAATCCTTTCTTAGTGAGCAATTACATTATGAAACGAAGGTACTGTCAAAATTCCAAGTCCCTACCTATTATAGTTTAGGATCTACGTTGGTTCTCTGTCAGTCAGAACAAAGCCTTTCATATATATATATATATATATATATAAATATACAGGGTGGACCGCTCGAATGTCCCTAATTTCAATTGTATGTGACGGGTGAACGATTGAAGATAGAAACTTACAACATATATATATATATATACATATATATATATATATATATAGATTTAGATTTTTCTTCCATTTTTTTTCAGTTTAAACATAAATGGTTAATTAATCACAGCAATGACTTATATTGATAGCTTCTCTAATTTGTCAAAGTCCCGTTTCATTTATTTTCAAACCTATCTGAGACCACTGGCAACAATATAGCCTACTGTCGTCATGAGAACTGTGATTTGGATTTGATAATTATGTGTAAAAAGGGATTAAGTATACTAAAAAAAATGATTTTTGGCATTTAAAATCAAAATATTTCAAAATCATTTCTTAGTGAGCACCTACATTATGAAACGAAGGTACTGTCAAAATTCTAAGTCTCTACCTGTTATAGTTTAGGCTGTACGTTGATTCTCTGTCAGTCAGTCAGGACAAAGCCTTTTATATATTTAGAGATATAGTTTCCATCTGGCAATTTGTTTTATCAGTTGACCTGGTTTTATAAGCAGAAAGGGAGACCTAACCGAACAGAAGGAGATAGAAGAGTGGCTAGACACTGTCTGGTTGTTTATTCAATAAAGTGGAAACCGCGCAGGCGTGAACTTGCATATTTATTATTATTACAAAGTGGTTACTTGCCAATACAGTAGCAATTTGCGTAAGCGATGTAATTGCTATTAAAACACGCTGACAATGCTAATTGCAGAAACCTGTTGGGACAATGCAAGGACGACGTCTGCACAAGCTGCATTTATGTGTAAAATGTCTGTTTAGCCTACACAATGTTATTATTAAGGCAAGGCATTTAATAGTGAAAAAAAATGCAAAATAAAAATGCATTTATGACATAAAACTAGTGAAAAAATTACACATTTTTTAGAAAAAAATTTAAAATAAGTTTGCAAATAAAATTGCATTTATGACATAAAATAGTGAAAAAATTACACATTTTTAAGAAAAAACTTACCAATAAATTTGCAAATAAAAATGCATTTATGACATAAAAATAATGAAATAAACTAGACATTTTTTAGAAAAAACTTACCAATAAATTTGCAAATAAAAATGCATTTAAGACATATAAATAGTGAAAAAAATTACACATTTTTTAGAAAAACCTTAAAAATATATTTGCAAATAAAAATGCATTTATGAATAAAAATAGTGAAATAAATTACACATTTTTTTAGAAAAAAGTTTAAAATAAATTTGCAAATAAAAATGTACTTATGACAAAAAATAATGAAAAAATGTCCCATTTAAAAAAATGAACAATAAATTTGCCATTATTACTTATAATTAGTTTTTAAAGTAATCAATTACCAAAAGCAATTTAATGAATGACAGTGCATTATACGGCACACTTATTTTGTTACTAAAGAACTAAGTAAATTTATACTACTTGGACATCCTTAGCGAAAAAGATATTCTTTCTGAACTGGCATGCCCATCAAATTGCCCCTAGCAAATATGTGACAACTAAAAAGAAAGAAAAAATAATTGCTACAAGACAAACTGCTGTGGTGTTTACAATAAACCTGAATTAAAATGAACTATGAACACTTGGCGGAGATTCTCAAATAAAAACGATTGTCTTTTATCTGAAAGTAACATTTTGTACATAGAAAAGCTCCTCTCTACCCCCACTGAAACATGACCTAAAAATTCCGAAAATGACCTGAAAATTGCCAAAAAAGACCTATCTCTTGAAAACGATTAATAAATGCAAAATTAAACAAAAAATGCAAAAACAAATTGGCCTCATTTAATAAATTATTTCATGATACACATTCATATATATTCAAGCTATCTTTTAACCTTCATATAAGAAAGATGCAAAATCATCAAAGGCCTTAAGCAGGTCTTTGCTCTAGATCTTCAGAAAGTGATACCATTTATTAATGATACGTTTTCAGTCATCATATTTATATGACTTTTTTTTTTTTTCTAACCGGGAATCGAACCCGAGTTGCCGCTCATACTTACGCTATCAAGATTTTCCAGATGTTACAGATGTTCAGCCATCATTTTGCAATTTGTGAACCTTACATATATAATCACAGTGCGTGTGCAAAAACTTAACGCATATTCCCTAATGTACACTTTGGCTAATGATTTAGCAGGGTGGTCTGCAGGGAGCTGAATTACCGACATTACCGGGGTTTTTATATTTACCAAAGCTGTAATTTGTAGCTCGACAGAACAGTCGTTAGGCCTGATGAGGCAGATATTGTCTGCAGAAACACACAAGTCATGGTTTCGAGTTCGTTAAAGCAAGTGTGTAGTGAAAAATCAAAATTCCTCGGTTTTTAATTTTATTATTAGGGTTCGGATGTTTATGACAGGTCATTTTTATCCTGACCTCCATTCTCGCCGCAAACACAAATTAAACATAAATTGCACATTTATTATCCTAATCGGATCGTTTTTATTTTGCATATAAAGTCATATTTTGGTACCGTAATTTGTGTGGTCTTGGTCATATTTCGATCATATTTGTAATTTAACGTCATGTTTCAGTTATAAATTCTGTAAAAGACCCCAATTATACAGTATGTGCCTTAAATTGTCGACTTTTTGTCCGAAAAAGAGTCACAAATATTTTGGTTTTACTTTAACTGAAATGTGAAGGGACAGTCCGCCGGCGTGGTCATGTGGTTAGCGTTGCTGACTACAGATCCGTCGGCCCGGGTTCGATTCCCGGTACCTCCTCGGATTTTTCTGAGGTAGGGAGGTCTGGTAGGGGTGCACTCAGCCTCGTGATTCAAATTGAGGAGCTACTTGATAGAGAAGTAGCGGCTCCGGTCAAGAAAACCATCATTAACGGCCGTGGGTGTCGGCATGCTGACCACATGCCCCCCAATCCTGCCATCTGCCTACGGGAGATGACGCAGCGGTCGGGTGGTAGGCCAAGTCCACCCAGGGATGTAGCGCCACGGAGTTTAGTTTAGTGAAGGGACAGTAACAAGTAATAGCACAATTACCTCTTCCTCCTTGTTGACAACTTCCAATAAACATGTTTTTAACACATTTGCAGTGGTATCTGGAAACATTAACAGATTAGAAGTTATTTACAAGTAAAACTGTAAATCACCTGTAAAATTGTTTAAAAGTGATTCTCTGATTGAATTAATGTGGTGTAATAATTTAGTGTCATTTAACGTTTCAAATTGGAGCATTTATTTTTAGAAAATGTGTTCTTTTATGAGGTCATATTTAGAATTTTTGGGTCATATTTAGTAATTTTTAAGGCCGTGTTTTCCACTTTTTTAAGTCATAAACATCCTAACCCTACTTATTATTATGTGAAAATTTCAAATATTGCACTCCAAGCATTTCTTTAATTAAACTTTGATTAAACGTTTTTTAGGAAAATTACTAATAATAGGCCTACTCAACATTATACAATTTAGTAAGCAGGAGTAAAAAAATATTTTGATTGGATACCCCATTGTCAGTCGCACGTCAGTGTAAAATGCCTGCAGACATAATGTGTGTGTATATTAAGCTCTCCAGTAATTATTATTTGAGATTTTTATGAAAACGGGCTCTGTTATTCATTTATCACTTGTCCCACTGTTACAAGGATTCCAGGAGGCCGTGCCTTGCTGTAATTAATAGTGACTGGAATATCTTTACATGAAAGTTCATTCCACCCCTCACAGATGCTGCATCTCCAGACTCCAGACACTGTGCATCTGTTTAGCAGCGGAAATGAGGGTTTTTGCATGTGGAGCAAAGGGTGATGCCCTTGTTCTTGATTACGTCACATCCGTCTGGCTGTACCTGTCACATCCTGCTCTTTAAACTCACTCGCACTTGCTATAATGGGAGTAAAGAACTTCAACAAAATCTGGTATATCACACTTCATTAAAGACCTTTGACCAAACCTAGTTTTGTGTATGGAAGGCTGGGTTATAGATTCCGAGAAGACTGGAATTGAGGTCCCGGGTTCAAATCCCATGTTCGGAAAAAATGTATTTTTAAAATACATAAATTACATTAACATTACAATAACAATATAACATGGGGTCTTTCAAGAAATTGATATTATCACATATTGTACGGTCGTTTATGACTTATGAGCTGTCAATTTGAGGCCCTAAAATAATCCAGCTTTTAGTTTTTCTGTACTTCGTACAGTTTTCGTCCTACGTGTCCAAAGTATGGTCAAGAACCTTCACTAGTTATATTACCAAGCAAGATTTTGTTTCGCTAGACTAAGAGTTCACGAATAAAATCTATATAAAAGTAGAGCTGGTAGAGAAAAAAACTGTTTACATATTTGGAATAAGCACACTTAAGTATAGCCAAAATCCGGTAAAATATCTGAGACACAAAACAAAAAGTTATTTTTTGTTCGGCTGTGTAATTGTAGCTTACGATGTATGCGGAATGGAAGTAAACATCTGACTGAGCTTGTCGCACTATCGTGAAATATGCGCTGGTGCGATTAACCAATGAAACGACAGGACACAGTTAGTCAAGGTAATTCTGTTATTTACTTTTGCTCCCTACATATCTTGGATCAAGTATAATTTAGTATTATCTTTACAAACAGAAACGCATAAATTTCCTGTCTATTAAAAGTAAAGTACAAAAACCGAACAAGTTAATTGCTATGTAAACAGACCAGTAGGGTTTTTGCTACACTCTCCGTGGCATAGATTTATTTTCCCCCATCCTAAGCTAATTGTTTCTGGTAATTACACGCTATGGGTGGCACCACTGTAACTAACGTGTGTTTACTGAAATGAATCAATCTTCAATGCGAATATTACGCATTTAGTTGCGTGCAGTCTTTTTAAGATTGATGAGGCTATACTCTAATTAGGAACAAGTTTCTTTTTAAAAATACCACATAGCTTCCATTATATACGGGGTGTATTAATATCAGTTGAAATTTACTCCATCAAAATACACCGACAATAGAAACAATTGACAAGCAATAGTTCCATGGCCTACCCTACTGCATAGACCATAGGTGAGCAACTGAGGGGAAACGTTTTAGTCCCCATCCCTTGCTGTAACGTAAGAAACCTGTTCTTCATGTTCAGTGTCACGTCGAAACTGCTTTATGCTGACGTCAAGGGCGACTGTAGTGGGAGAAATTCCCTTACCGCACAGTGACACGATGTGCCACAGATGCGCACCCATGGTATAGACACACATCCCGAACTCCTGATATAGCCTCGCAGCTAAAAGGAGTATAAACACAGCTGAATTAAAAATAATAATAAAATCAGGTAAACTGATGTAACAAAGTGCCAGTATGCTTTTGTTTAATCAGTAAAGGTTAATTGGAATTATCATTTGCAAAGAATAAGTTATTTTTGTTATCGATTTCCGAGTTGAGCTTCAGATCGATTCATTAAGCAGGACTTACGGAAGAACAAAGGTCTAAAGTTTGATACTTAACTTAATTCAAACACATGTACACTGATATAAGAAATTCTTAAAATATGTCAGGATTTGACAAAATACACTGGCCAAAAACTCCACTTAATGTATGCAGGCCTAATTATTTCAGAGTCTATATCTTCTGTATATAACAGTATTCAACTTGATGAACGAAATAAACTCTGAATAGTTTGATAATCAAATCTTCCAATTTACTTCGTTATTATCACCGTACGTCTCAGCTTAAATGCGAAGAGATGTGTCATGGCTAACTATTCCAAAGCCGTATATGAAGAGTGTAAAAGGATATGTTGTCAGGATAACAGATTTGCATTTGTTAAATTCTTAATAATATATTACCATTAAATAGGCACTAAATTGGGCATTACTCCGGTACCGGTGAACCGATTTGGTCCAATATCAATAAACGTCTTCCCATGGACATTATAAATGCGAATGCCAAGTTTCATGAAAATCCGATAAAGCGTATTTGAGTTACCGCGTCTTTAAAACAGGCACTAAATTGGGCATTACTCCGGTACCGGTGAACCGATTTGATTCAATATCAATAGGGTTCTTCCCATGGACATTATAAATGAGTTTTCCAAGTTTCATGAAAATCCGATAAAGCGTATTTGAGTTATGGCGCGTACAAACACACGGACAGACAGACATTTTTCCGTCCCCCACACAATCTCATAAAGTACCAAACTGGTACTTAAAAAAAGAAGATACTCGTTACCATTACCTTCATAGGTACAATAGTTATAATTAACTACTGGTTACTAATGTCCTTGTGAATAAAGTGAAATTACAATACCTAACTTAAGAATTTTTAACTTATTAAATTATTTTAATAAAAAGTGTAGAAAAAATCCAGTCTTTCACACAGTAAGCTTGCAAACTTCAGGCCTGATTTTAATACTTTGCAATATTGTGTAAATTGGCTCATAATAAATTATTGTAAGCTATAATGCAATACCCCTGGTTTTATTTAATTTAAATTTGTTATTTTGATGTATAATGTACTATGTACATATCCTCATGTGAATATGTAGGCCTACTCCAGTACTGTACTGCATGTGCCAATAAACTTGTAACAGCGCCTGCATGTTGTGACAGATGAAATCGTGCGACAGCTGTCATGACAGGTGGGCTGCACACAGCTGTACTCACTGTACCGGGTGTTCCACTTGTGCTCCCTTTCCAAAGTTTCAAACACTGTGCTGTAAGGGAGAATCGTTGTTGAATAAAAAAAAAGTTTTTTTTGTGTGTGTTACAGTATAAAATTAATGTACAGAATCTAATATATAGGCGTTATGCAAGGCATCCAAAGACAGATGTGACTTAAATACAGTGGGCTATGACATTAATATACCTTTGAAAGAAAACCTCTGAAACTTTCACTTTTGGCTAGATTTCGAAGAAAGCATTCCAACGTTATCCTTGAAGCAACTTCCGGAAAATATACACATAGCCTAGTCTTGATTTCATTGTCTCTAGACTTCAAAATCACTGTTAACTGAATAGTATATTGCGACACAAGGGCGGAAAGGCACGTTTACGGGTCGAGGAAACAGATTGAAAACCCGAGGCGCAGCCGAGGGTTTTTAAGTTTTCGAGACCCGTAAATGCCTTTACGGTCCGTGTGTTGCATGCTATTTTTTGCACGACGGTTACTTATATCAATTTAATTATATTAATTGTGATATTACCTGAAAATATTATGTAAATACAGACTTGAAGAATGGTGCTTATTTCAGAAAGGGATTCGCATTTGTTATTGTTTATGGCAACCGAATATTTATAAAGCGGGGAGGCCTTGGTCATTTCTGCTCGCAAATAAGCATTTGCGGGCGGTAAAGTAACTTTCCGCCCGTCGCCCCTAGCAACAATTCACTTTCCGCCCGTCGCCCCTAGCAACAAGATTGCGTGTGGTAATGTCAAGTTACGAGCCATGTAAACAACTGTCGTAAGAAACACTTACTAGCTAAGGAGTGCAAAAAAGTAAGTAAACTTAGGCCTATATAATGTGTACTCCCTTCGCTCATTGGGGGCTCGGCCCCCAAACCCCCGCTGAGGTTCTCGGGAAAGTTTTTTTTTTTTTTAATCTATGGGAGATAGAGTGCATGTATTTACTCTGCTGTATTGGCTATTACCTTTCAGATCCCTATGTGAACACTTTTCTGTTAATACTTTGCCATAGGGGATTTTAGGGCTAAAAATTAAACTTTTTGGAACTGTCCTATGGTTTACAGCCTAAAAGCTATATGTGTACCAAATTTCAAGTTTCTAGCTCATTTGGATTGTCAGTGAGTGAGTGAGTGAGTGAGTGAGTGAGTGAGTCAGTCAGTCAGTCAGTCAGCCATGTGGCTTTATATTATAGGGATATAAACACAAATGTATGATTTATATATATACGCCTATATACATATCCATAAATACATAAAATATACAGGGTGTCCCATTTGTGCTCCCTTTCTAAAGTAATTTCCTTGTTTCGAACACTGCCTGTTAAAAGGATCGTGGTTGGGGAGGGAACTTTTTTTCGTGTTATTGTACAAATTTATAGTACAAAATCTTATATATATATATATATATATATATATATATATATATATATAAGTTATATATAGCCTATATAATTTTATCTTTTTAATTAATATTGATTACCGTTAAAATTCTACAAATAATGCGTACTTTAGTGACTATGAATAGCAATAAGTTCGAATTGGTCAAGTCTCACTTTATAAAGTAACTACGTCATAAGTACGACTTGTTTGTGCCAGAAATTCAACTTAAGACGAGATTTAAGTTCGACTTGGATATAAGTACGACTTATTGTGGCTATGAATACCGGACATGGTAGACATATCTATTCCGTTGTTGTAAAAGTTCATAACCTACTAATGTTGATAGTATTTCTTGTTAGGACTATATCTCGTGATGCGGCTGGAACTACTTTTTACAGGGCACTAATTAAGGACGCTGTACATACAGTGTGGACATAAAAACGTTTAAACCTGACACACAAACACTCACAGACATCATCAATCATACGCATGGACATAATAGCCTGTGTTTAAGAGAAAGCCTCACATGGATTATGTAGACTTCATACAAAGCTTGCGTGACCTTGAAGGGCTCAGCCACACTTTCCCTTGCGACCCTTGGAAACCCTTTCCCTATCTGCGCCCTCCATCATGATCGGAACTCAATCAAGAACTGATTGTTGATAACAAGTTGTATTAAAAGCTATCAATTTCTGCTGACCCAGTTTCCATAGCTCCTGTTAAATACAGCCCTACTCCTGTAAAGTTTTCCATTAAGTGATATTACAGCCAGGTAGCAAGGATCTCAACTCATGATACGCGTAGGCCTACCACCGAAGAAAAGATTATGCAGACAAATGAAATAGGGTAAAATTATAAAAAACAAAGTGCCAGGATGGTATTTTATAAGATTGCTTGGTGAACGGAAAAATGTCTATCTGTCCGTCCGTGTCTGTACGCGATAACTTGAATACGTTTTATCAGGTTTTCATGAAACTTGGTATACGCATTTATGACGTCCATGGGAAGAAGCCTATTGATTTTGGATTAAATCGGTTCCCCGGTACCGGAGTAATGCCCAACTATGGTAATATATTAGACAGAATTTATCAAGTGCAAGTCAGTTCTCATGACAACATATTGAGTCTCATGCAAGGATTAAATTCTTCTTCTGCTAATTCTCCTTACTTACATACATACATACTTACTTACTTACTCAATGGCAATAGACAATTCCTCAGCAAGCAAAAGGACTATTATCTATTTTACGGAACCCGAAGGTTCATTGCCGCGCTTACCTGAACCCGCCATTCAACCCTATTCTGTGCTAACTTCATCCAACCATCCCTAGCAAATCCTACTTCCCTTAAATCCATCCTAATAGTGTCCTCCCACCTACGTCTAGATCTTCGGGTCTCCCAGTCAGTACTTTGAGATATGACTTTTCTCCCCCATGCGCGCAACATGTCCTGCCCATTTCATTCTCCGTGATTTATTATACACACTTCCATAACTAGACAACAAGCAAGCAAAATAATGGTATTAGAAATGGATTTTTGGAGGCTTTCAGCAAGAAAATCCAGAAAAGAAAAAATTCGGAATAATAGAATAAGGGAAATAATGCAAGTTGAAAATAATATTTTGGAAATTGTAGAAGAAAGACGCTTTAGATGGTTTGGACATGTACTCAGAATGAAAGAGGATAGAATACCCAAGAAAATTTTGGATTGGAAAGTAGAAGTAAAAAGAAGGAGAGGGAAGCCCAAAGAGTGCTGGATGGATGGGGTGAAAAGGAGTATGGCGAGAAAAGGATTAAGTGAAAAAGATGCTATGGACAGGGACTTATGGAGGCAGAAGATTGTTGTGGGATGAAGGAAAACCATTGTATTGTGGAATATTCCTTAATAAAAAATTATTGTTATTTTTATTATTATTATTATTATTATTATTATTGTCCACCTGCGTGATCTTGTGGTTAGCGTCACTGACTACAGATACGTAGGCTAGGGTTCGATCCCCGGTATCACCTCGGATTTTTCTAAGGTAAAGGGGTCTGGAACGGGGTGCACTCAGCCTCGTGATTCAAATCGAGCAGCTACTTGATGGATAAGTAACGGCTCCGGTCATGGAAACCACCATTAACGGCTGTGGGTGTCGGCATGCTGACCATTGCCCCCAATACTCCCATTTCCCTATGGTCGATGACGCAGTTGTAGGCCTTTTCCCTTCAGGGTTGTAGCGCCACGGAGTTTAGTTTGTTATTATTATTACTATTATTGATGTAATTTATAGTGGAACATATTTTTAGAGTATGTTATTAGCCCCACGTGGTATGGGTAGAAAAATAAAAAAATAAAGGCAGTAAATTGTAAGAGCTTATTAGAGTAGGCTGGTTATCTATATCTTGTGATTAATTTAATTTGGTGCAACACACATAACCACTCGGGTCCTTAATTACAGTTTAAGTGATTAGAGACGCTGACCTGATTGGAAGCGAAGTCACAGCTACCTGAGAAAGAATATCCACCCGCCATCAGCAAAAAACAAGGACAACACCTTGTCTTCCTTGTAGACTCCAGGAGAAAATCTTGGTTTTTATAACTGTTATGCTAAAATCATGTTTCTACAAATATTAATTTCTTTATTCTACGATAAAGACAATATGTTACATCGGGAGGTCCCAGGTTCAAATCCCGTGGCCGGCCAATTTCACATGGGTTTTTTCATGGTTTCCTCAATCGTCAAGGCAAATGCTGAATTGGATATTTACATACCATGAATCATCCTCACCATTTCATCCTGTATCATATCCATTTAAATGAATATCAGCTGAAATTTACTCCATAAAAATACACCGATAATAGAAACAATTGACAATCAATAGTTCCATGGCCTACCCTACTGTATATACACAGATCCCAAACTCCTCATATAGCCTCGCAGCTAAAAGAATAAACACAGCTGAATTAAAAAAATAAAAAAAAAATTGACTTCGGAATTGGAATGGAATTGAGAATATCTTCTTTCACTCCTACTACGTAGGAATGAGTACCTAGGCAAAGTGCCATAGTTCGTCCAGTTGATAAGGTACGGCATTGAGGTATAAGCTTACGTTAAAATCGCCAAATAAATTAAATGCGCTAGACTCCATTCCTCACACAATATACCCTAGGTACAAACTCATCCCGGACTACACAGAAAACAGTTAACATAATGATTAGGACCATAGTTTATTTCTTGTAGGCTACCTTATTCTGCGGGCTGTTGCATGAATTACCTATCAGAGACATGCGCAGTAAACATAATAATAGTAATTACCAGGACCCGAATTTTGATTACCTAAAATACTTAAAAAATGAGCTGTACAATGACTGTAAAAATACAAAAGAATTTTCCAAAAACTAAGGAAATGACCAAACAATTTGTATGAAAATACTAGTTTATTCATCAGATTTGTGTCTATTCTACATTTATGTTGTTGGCCGAATTAATTATAGGCTTGTAATTAGTTAATTGGTACATACGGTTAAATCCAAATAGCAAACACCGTCTTTCTGTATCCAAATTAAAATTATAACAAGATTTATTTATTAAGTGCCAGTATGGTACTTTATGAGATTGTGTGGGGGACGAAAAATGTCTGTCCGTCTGTCTGTCTGTCCGTCCGTCCGTCCGTGTGTCTGTACGCGCTCTAACTCAAATACGCTTTTTCGGATTTTCATGAAACTTAGAAAACACATTTATAATGTCAATGGGAAGAACCCTATTGATATTGAACCAAATCGGTTCAGCGGTACCGGAGTAATGCCCAATTTAGTGCCTATTTTAATAGATTATGGCGCCTTTCTAATAGAAAGGCGCCATAATTCAAACACGCTGTATCGGATTTCCATTAAACTTGGTATACGCATTTATGACGTCCATGAAAAGTACTCTGTTAAATTTGAACCTAATCTGTTGACCGGTACCGGAGTAAAACCCAATTTAGTGTCTATTTTAAAGACGCGGTAACTCAAATACGCTTTACCGGATTTTTATGAAATTTGGTATACACATTTATAGTATTCATGGGAAGACGTCTATTGATATTGGATGAAATCGGTTCACCTGTTTCGGAGTAATGCTCAATTTGGTGCCTATTTTATGATAATATACGTATTCGAAAGAATTTATATAAAAAAAAGAGAATCAGTTATCATGATAACATAGTCAATTGTTTTACTGTTATATTATACGGCTTTGGAAATTAAAATAGAGATAGCTATGACCAAAAGCACTAATGTTTTACATGCGCTTATCCAACTAGACCGTTAAACTGACCCAGTTGACCGAGATGGTAACGTTTTGGCCTCACATTATGGAGTTCCATGGTTCAAATCCCGAAACGAGAGAAATTCACTTTCTTTTTCGTATTTTTATGTGAGTGTGCGATTGTCAAGATATCACAAATCTGTACAGTTCAGCTGATGCTGGAAGATTTTAATCTGATTAAAAAAAACTAGACCTTTGTTCTTTCGTAAGCACTGCTTAATGAATAAATCTGGAGATTAACTTGGAAATGAATTTAAAAAAAAACATATTCTGCATATCATAATTGCAGTCATAACTGATTAAACAAAAACATACTGGCACTTTTTTACATCAGTTTACCTGATTTTATTTATGATTGTTTAGAGTTCTGATTATATTCAATGCAAGTAAATGCACAAAAATTCTATAAATGCGAGAAACATAAAATGAGAAAATAATGACTTTATGTTTTTAAAAATCGCTTAAAAATATGAAATATAGGAGGAAAGACCGTAAATGACCAAAAAAGGCCGTAAAATGACCAAAAATGACGAAATAATGACATTGAATTCTAAAAATGACCTAAAATGAAAATGGGAAAAATGACCAAAAAAAGTCCCAAAAAATTGTCAGTTTTATAATCTAGGAGTAATGATCAAAATATCTGCACTAGGGCAACGTGACCGCCGGCGTGGTCTTGTGGTTAGCGTCGCTCACTACAGATCCGTCGGCCCGGGTTCGATCCCCGGTACCACCTCGGATTTTTCTGAGGTAGGGAGATCTGGAAGGGGTGCACTCAGCCTCGTGATTCAAATTGAGGAGCTACTTGATAGAGAAGTAGCGGCTCCGGTCATGAAAACCACCATGAACGGCCGTGGGTGTTGGCATGCTGACCACATGCCCCCCAATCCTGTCATCTGCCTATAGGTAGATGACGCAGCGGTCGGGTGGTAGGCCAAGTCCCTTCAGGGATGCAGTGCCACGGAGTTTAGTTTTAGTGGGCAACGTCCATGATGATCCAGTTAAAAGATATAGTAAAAGTAAACTGTGTGAATTTCATTTCAAGATTAAGACAATACTATGTCACTATGTGACATGCAATCAATATGGCCGTTGTCTCTGTACCAAACAAGACGACAAATTATTTATTTCTGCTTCCATTAATTGAACTGTACATCCAAAACTCTCTTGGTATGTTAAAAAAAAGTGTTTCACTTTTAAAATAAACTTTTACCTAATTTGTAGACAAAACAATCTCATTTCTGTTGTTATTTTAAGTTTTAAATTGTAAAGCTGGATTGATAGGACGAATGATGACTTCTTTAAAGAACACCCTGTAGGAAGTTTGACAGCAGTGGGCAGCAAAGTGACGTATGGCGATGTAATGAGGAAATGATAATTTGGGACAGTTGGGGCGAGGTGCCCCGAAATGCAAATCCGATTGTTTTGGATGTCACGTGGGAGATGAAACAGGATATGTCACGCCCAGCTTAATTAAACTTATGTAAGTCAATTTAAGGGACCAAAGAATTCCCTACCTTTGTAAGTTCCAATAACGTTTAGGAATTCCTCGGATATAGACCAATCATGAATGTTTATCTTATCATATCCTTCCTCGGATCACAAGGATGCAATTTTATCTGATAAAACATCAACTAGTTACTGGACACGTAAGGCATCAACTTGCGATTATTAATATGTCACATGCTGCCAGTGAACAGAATAAAAACACATTATTTTATACAACATAACTTATTTGCAGATAGGGGAGAAAAAAAGCGGACCAATAAAATATCTAAGTTGCCGATATGAGCCACTGCGCATGCCTAGCGGCATCACAGGTTAGCAGGGAATGTATTGACATGTGTTCTACCAGCCGATAAATTGCTTTAATTGAGAAATAGCCTAATTACACGTAATTTGCATTGCTTGTGAAAACAAACGTTTCCGTTACATCTCTTGCATTTATTTACGTATCACAAGGCTCTGAAATCAGCTACAAGAGTCGGCCCATTTTTCCCCTACCTATACACTGATTAAAAACACAATTTCGATTCGGTGCAAGCCAGTTGGTATGCTTTTATTCTGTTCTGCTGTTAGCTTACCTGAATTAAGTTAACTATGTCTTATATGCACCATTGGTAGCACTGGTCTTAACATGGTAACTCGAATCGATTCACGGACGGTTGATGCCGTGATCTCGCAGCTGTTAGTTTAGTTTTTATACAACAAAGCACGAAAGTAATTATTATTTGTATAATCTGTTACATTTTTCTTCATGGAATAGTCTTAAGAAATCCAACTCGAGTTTACGAGTTTCATCAGATAAACTCTAAACTTTAATGGGATTACCTATGATAAACGCACGAAGTTGACTATCAACAATTTAAAATGACTTTTAGCATTCTGCATATCTGGTCATTTGACGGTGCATGAATGCTGCATATTTTAAGTTGTGGATATCCGATGCATTCGGCGTTAAAGATGACAACTTGATGATAACTCACTGGCAAACGTGTAAATTACAATCCCAAGATATTTTTCCATCATCCCTTTTATTTTCTTAATGTCTGTCTTTCATTGTATGACGTAAGAAGAAAGAAAATTAGCGTCAGTAAAAGACATCGGAAGTTAGATGATCTGTTCGCAGAAACACTTGTCGCCTGACTGTTAGACAACTTGCCCGTATGTTCGCTATCTCGTGTGGACAATCAGTCCCATTGTATCCGTACAGAATTAATTTTATATCTCCTGTACAATCCACGACTCTATTATAAATAATATCTAACTTATTGTTCACCAAGGTCATAACTACATCGTATCAGCGTCAGATATAAGTGCAAATTACCTTTTCTTTAAATTTTTATAACACATTCTTTACTGTCGTTTCTTTAGCTTTTTTGATTGGTGGTGGGAAGAAATGCGGGCCTCAACAAAAACTACTTCAGTCTTCTAGAAATCATCTGCATTACAATACGATTTTGAGGAAATCCTTAATGCACTTAAAATCTTCCCTACGTCAGCAGTTAATATGAGGCACGTCCATAAAATAAGTTTCCCTAGGGCCGTTTACAGAAACAAAACAAAATTTCATGGAAATATTTATTGCAACAGATATAGCAAGTGTTCAGCTATTTTTCAACATATTCGCCACCATAGGCGTAACCAGGCCGACCATATGGGGGGGGTTATAACATCCGCGGAGTCTGGGGGGTATGGAATATCCCCCAGGGAGAGGGGGTCCGGGGGTCCTCCCCGGAAAATTTTAAAAATTAAGATGCAAAATAACGAGTTTTAAGCTTCCGGGGGTCCTCCGGGCACGCAAAATAACGAGTTTTAAGCTTCCCACACTTTATACTTGTATTAAGTAATTTATGGGCAGACTTAAAAAAATTATACAATTTTCCTTTTTTTAATCAATGGGGGGGGGGGGTTCAAACCCCCAAACCCCCCCCCCTCGTTACGCCTATGTTCGCCACAGGAATTGAGACATTTGTCAAACCGTGCGACTAACTTTTGAACACTTGTGTCGTAGAAGTCTGCCGCCTGGGATTTGAACCACTGTGTGACGACCATTTGCTCTTCTCTGTCATTTCTTGAGGTGTAGGAAAAGATTTCCATCTTTTCCTACACCTCAATAAATGACAGAAGCGGAGATGGGGAAAATATGTTAGGTAATGCCATCCGCTCGAACTGGTCATCCTGTGAGCTGGGAACAGTATTGCCGATACAGCACTGTTGAGTTACAATACAATATAATACAATACAATACTTTTCAGTTAGAAACGAAACCCTGAAAAACTAAATTTTGAATAACATAACTTACAGTACTTGGAAATAAAGCCGCAAAAAGGAAAATGTGATAACATAAACCGAATCTGTGATCACAATAAACAGCATTTTTTCTATGTATCAGTATTAATCCATACGGGACTTCATAAAACTGATAACATTATCCGACTAATAACATTATCCGCGATTACATTAAGCGGCGTTCACTGTAATAAAACATATTATATTGTGTTTTTCAAGCTATGGACAAAGAAGGAAAATATAAAGACTTTTAACAACTTCAGAGAAGAAAATGACAAATTCTGTTTCTTTTGAGCTTGTCTCAATTAAAACACACAAAATCAACTTAGGCCTATAACCATATCCGATAACTTTTAACGTCTCGTTTAACGGATTAATCTCACAGCGTTATTTACAACTTAACTGAATTAACTTACATTAGGGCCTGCCCGTATTTGTTGTAAGGTTGCCTATGAGATGTACATGCAAGAGTGTCTCAAGTAGGCCTACTCTAGAACTGGTTTTGTTGAAATAAAAAACATGCGAGTCAAGCTTCTTCACTTTAATTTATCAAAAACGTTGTACGGACAACTACGTACTGATAATGGTCAGCAAGATCTTCAGTTACTGATTTCTGAACTCACTCATTTTGGCTGCAGAATTATATGACGTCTATCGTTTTGTATCCTAGAATAGCTCCTCGGAATTTTAAAGCAACCGATAAGAATACTGAAGTCAATGCATCTCTAATTAGTTTATCCGTCCAAAATAATAAAACAGGTAAACTGATGTAACAAAGTGCCAGAATGCTTTTGATAATCAGTAGACCTGGGATTTTAAGGCAAATGCCTATTTTGTTCCTTATGAAATAACATGAAAATTTTAAAATATGTTGACGTTTCATGATAAATCACTTACATTTATAGAGTTTTATAGTGCCCTAAAATGCCTATTTGGACCTTTGGAGCCTATTTTTACTCTTCTTTTGCCTAAAATGCCTATTTTGTACATTTAAAATAAAATTATACTTCTGTAACTTTTACAATCGTTTAGTGGACATCCCTAAATGAAGACCAGAACAGCAGAGGGTGGGGTTTTCACAGAAACTTGATTTTCCCAAACAATTGTCGCCAAAGGAATTCTGTCTTAATTTTGCAGTTATTTCTGTTAAGAATGGGTATAGGCCCTACCACGCTTCTTACAGTAAAGAAAAAAAGATCACGTTACAGTTTAAGAGCATATTGTAGTTTTTTAAAGTATATTTTCTGTCTATTTACACATTTTTAAAGCATATTTTAAGTGCCTATTTTCTCTTATAAAAGCCTATTTACTTGTTTTAAAAGCCCATTTTAGGTGCCTAAAACTAATTTTTTTAGAGCCTAAAATCCCAGGTCTAATAATCAGTGATGATTCTGGTACTTTCTTACATCAGTTTACCTGATTTTATTTTTAGTCTAAATCTCCTTCCGCTCATATGCAGTTTATATAGGCTATACGCAATCGCTGTGTTCATTGATTGTTCTTATCTAAGAAGCTACAGGTATGAAAGTGTTCCAGTGCTTAGTCATTGTTAATTTAAAAAAAACATAAAGCGATAAAAATTAGAGGATGAATTTATGACGACAGACACTTCCGATTGTTTGAAATTCCACAGGTTCCTGTGCTGGATTGTTCACTGATCCATTAGGTAAACAGTCATTTGCTAATTGTTGAGTTTGCAGTTTAACTTTCATTGTTAGCTGCTTGTTTATGGAACACTTTTACTACGTCATGTGCAGAATTGTAAAGTAAAATAAAATTGCGCGAGACTCAGATTCTCAAAGAATTTATAAACCCGTGACGGACTGCAGAGAAAACAACTAGCTTAATGATTAGGCTCATAGTTTATTTCTTGCACCTTTTCCATAAATTTTACATGAATAACCATTGTTCTTTGGATTTATTTTCCACCATTTTGTTGTGTTATCCCGTAGGATAGGCTATTATCAGGTCCTCAGATTGTACCTAAGTAAGCCAAAAATTAAACTTGGATTACTATCGATACTGCTACTACCTATAACACATAGGCCCTACGTAATAGAAATATCACTCCAACTTTATGGAACAACGGCTTAAAGCTATAGTTGCCTTCGGAAATGTGAAATGTGTAATACAGCTTAGGCAAAACCTTTTTATAGAAACATCGGAGAATAACACAAAGAAAATTATGTGAAACACTCACAATACTTTCTTTATCTCAAACAAGGCTCCCTTTCTTTCTAGAATTGCGTGAGTACGCATTCACTTCTCGGCTTCAGGCAATATTGTTCGCTAGGCAAGATTTAAGCTGTTCAAACAGTACCTAGCTTATAACTACCTTTCAGAAAAGTTGTACAATAAAAAGTTTCATGCAAAACTTTTAGATCTTTGTAGGCCTAGTCTATATGCGGTTAGTATGCAAAATTTAAAGAAAATCGTTTGAGACATTTTCGAGAGAATCGAGATTTTTTTTCTTCCTCTAAAGTGTCATTAAGTAAGAGAAAGCCATTGCCAATCTTCGTGTCACATCCCCAAAGGATATCTAACCAATTTAAAGAAAAAAAAAAAAAAATATTTCCTATTATTATTTTTTACGAATTTTCTTTCTCTAGCATGCTGACACAGACATGCTTCTCAAAAGAAAGAGAACATTTTTGGAATCAGGGCACCTCTAAACTTTTATTTACGTCACCGAGCGAGGTGGCCGAGATGGTAACGTCTTGGACTCGCATTCGGGAGATCCCAGGTTCAAATCCCGTGGCCGGCCAATTTGACATGGGTTTTTTCATGTTTTCCCCAGTCGTAAAGGCAAATGCCGAATTGGATATTTACATACGATGAATAATCCTCACTATTTCATCCTGTATCATATCCATTTAAATTAATATCAGTTGAAATTTACTCCATAAAATGCACCGACAATAGAAACAATTGACAGTCAATAGTTCCATGGCCTACCCTACTGTATAGACACATATCCCGAACTCCTGACATGACCTCGTAGGTATAAATACAGCTGAAATTAAAATAATAATAATAATAATAATAATAATAATAATAATAATAATAATTTCGAAGAGATGTGATACTGTGCTCCCTAAGGGAGTTATGAATTTTTATGTTATTCAACCCTTATTTCTTCATCCCTTGAGCTAACGGTGGGTGTAATAAAAAAACGTTTCATACAAGAGTTTTCGTACTGCTCTTAAGATATAAGGCATGCAATATTTTACACATCAAGGGAGTTATAGTGTTTTTCACTTAAAAAAAAAAAAAAAAAAAAAAAAAAAAATAATAATAATAATAATAATAATAAAAATCCTTCCAATTTGTCCCGATTTTCCCCATTAACGAACACAGTCGATATTTTGCATCAGTCTGGAAGAAATCGCGTCCATAAAAAGTGATTATATATACACATACCTATTTAAATTTTTGAGTTTACGGTGGTTTAGGTTTCTAGGGACCACGAAACGAAAAACTAGTTAGAAACTTTCAGGAAGTTGCACTTTGTCAACAATTTCTTCGATATCTACTACAAAATGCAATTTCAAAATACATTTTAAAGAAAAAAAAAACTGTTTGTAAACATAAAATTTTCACTCACCTCTGAAGCACAATTATTATGATCATCCATAACACAAGCCATCCGATCTTTCATTGTTGTCTCTTCTTCAGATTGTTGACGTTCCTCTTCTCTTGATTTTATGAAAATGTTCGCGATCAACACCTCGTCTTCATAATGATTTCACTCGCGAATTAATTATTCAAAACTGCACTCGGAAATATTTTCACAGCCGATAACTGCACCCAAAATTCCAACAGAGATTAAGAATAAAACAAAAAATAATCAACAACAATGTTTGGTTACAGTTCACTAGCACTTGTTTATTCTCGTAAACATACACGTTGGTTTCGCTCGCGACCGCCAGAGGAGCTTCTTGCCAACACGTCCGCCAGCTCTCACGCGCGCAGACGGATTGACTGTCGCTTGTCTGCTTCCCCAGACGTCTTCACCTAGTCCCTGCGCGGCGGCCAATCAGAGCAAGTCTACCTCGTGACGTCGTCTCGCACCTGCGCAGTCGAATAAAATAATATCTAGTCTTTTTTACCCCTGCCTAACATAACCTTAGGTATCATTTGAGAAGTCTTCTTTTCATAATAAAAAAAAAAGAAAAACGCATCCCTTCTTCTTCTGTTTTAATTAATCCCTCGCGGAAAGCTAGCAAAGCCCCATAGTAACTTAGAATGTTAGAAGAAGTTTTAAAGATTTGTTCAGCTAATTAAGTTTCATTTCCTACGTGGATTTAATTATACAATTTTCTCCGCGGATAAATTTATATTCTCTACTTTTTATTTTTTGTCCTTTTTCCATCTTCATCTCAAGTAATGTTGTCTTGAATCATTTTAAATTAATTTTATTCTCAGTGGAGAGAATTATCTTCTTACGTAACTTTGAAATCATGGTAAGAAATATGCGTAGATAGAACAGCGACAAACTTAGGAATAATAGAGATAGACTACTGCTATACAGAGTGTCCATATAATATTTATATAAAATGGGGACAGAAATTTCATCCACAAGATTTAAGTTTGGCAACAAATTAAGAATAAAAACTAAGTACATGGTCATGAAACGTCAAAATAATGCTCTACAAAATATTAGAATAACCGGTAAATTGTTCGAACAAGTAGAAAAATTCAAATATCTGGGAGCAATAATTACAGACACAAATAATATTAAGGCAGAAGTTGAGTGTCGACTAAAATCAGGAAATGCTTGTTTTTATGCAGTTCAGAAACTCGCAAATAAAGATGTATAAGACAATTATCTTGCCGGTTATATTATACGGATGTTTGACATGGCCCCTTACTCTTCGGGAAGAAAATAATCTGAGAGTGTTCGAAAACAGGGGGCTTAGGAAAATATTTGGGCCTAAGAGAGATGAAAACTGCATAACGACGAGCTTCATAACCTGTACTCTTCACCGGATATAGTAAGGGTAATTAAATCACGGAGGATGAAATTGGCTGGACATGGGGAGGAAAGACATATCTAAAAAATATTGACAGGGAGACCCGAAGGGAAAACACCTCATGGAAGACCTAGACGTAGGTGGGAGGACAATATTAGGATAGATTTAAGGGAAGTAGGATTTGGGAGGGATGATTGGCTGGAGTAAGCACAGATTAGGGTTGAATGGCGGGCTCATGTAAGTTTGGCAATGAACCTTCGGGTTCCATAAAGTGGATAATATTCCTTTAGCTTCCTTAGGAATTGTCTATTGTCATTGAGTAAGTAAGTAGTACAGAATAAAGAAATAAACTTTGGGCCTAATCATTGTGTTAATTGTTTTCTGTGCAGTCCGTCACGGGTTTGTATATTGTGTTAGAAATTCACAACATTTATTTGTCCAGACAGAATCTTTTTCCTAATAGTTGCATTATTTCTCTTCCTCTGCTTCATTCTTGCTGAAATTAGTATTACACGATAAGGAAGGCTAATCACGATTCCTTTCGTCCCTTTTTTTTATGGGAACTATGTTATTCATATCCGGTAGCTAAAATAAATTGTGAATTATTTAATATGGATGTCGGTATGCTCACCACATGCCCAATCCTCTTAGCATTCACTGAAGTCGGTAGACGGAGAGAAATGACGGAGTCGGCGGGCGGATGGTAGGCCCTTCCCTCAATGGGACGTAGCGCCACAGTATAAATAAATAAATATAAATATATATATAAGTTATATATATATATATAATATGAGAAAGAAATAATCAAGATAATTGGATTCTGACATCAAATATCGTGTATTGGGAATTTTGTTACGGCCACGGGATTTTGAACCTGGACCCTCCCAAATGCGAGTCCATCTCTGCTACTTCGCTCGGTAAAAGATGTATCGTAAATTGAAGCGTTTAGTTTTATAAGGGTCTAAGTGCCAAAATCATGATTGTGTAGAAAACAAGACATAGACCCATAGAAAGACCCAGCACTATATCTTGGAATTTATTGCTACCAACGTGGATTTCCCTGGACCTTGGACCCTTCTGAAATGCATTGGTCTGGGTACATAGATCCATTTAAAATTATCAGCTCAAAAATCATGATTTTGGCACTTAGACCCTTTTAAAACTAAATGCTTCAATTGTAAATACGTTCTCATTATTAAGTTATATTATTATTTTGTATATCTCTGTGTAATTAATTTTAACAGCTCAACAAAAGACTAAATTTTTTGGGAGGGTTTTAGTCATTGAATGTGCGAAATTTCAGTAAGAAATTATTATTATTGTTATTGTTGTTATTATTATTATTTTTATTATTATTATTATTTTTATTAGGGTCCTGAAGTTTTTTGAAAAATCATTATTTAATAATGCACTCTGTTACACGCTAGTCTTAAAATGTGTAGCCAACAACATATGAAAGAGAATAACAGAAAATTGATGGATTCTTGATGCATATTTTGCTAGTTTTGCGAGAATGCATCATATTTGACGATTTGAATTGTTTAAATTTGATATTGAAATATTCGTGCATATTTTACTAATTTCTCACATTTTTAGTACCATATTTCTAACAGAAATTAAATATTGTGCATATCTCTGGGAACATTTATTGCATATTTGGACAAGTGAATGTTTTGAGAACAGACTGTGCAATACATAGCCTAATGTTTTCGGAACTGATTGTATAATATTAAAGCGACGTTTAAGTTCATTGCTTTTCAATTTACTGAAATTTTTGCATGGAGCCTATTTTAAGTTTTGTAATGTAATTTTTACAACTTCTATTATCTTCTGTAATTTATAAAGTAATTAAGCTGACAATATAACTTAATGTAAATAATTAAAATCACTTAAACGATAGAACATACTTCATTGGTTTCGGTGCATATTTTACATATTTTAGAGCATATTTGCATTTGCATCTTCTGATAGAGCATAACTTCCTGGCCTTAATTATTATTATTATTATTATTATTATTATTATTATTATTATTAATGCTGATAGCTGTTTCCACGCACCTGGCTATTACCTTCTCCCCTACCTGGCGATGGTATAACAAGATTGGGGATCTCTCCACACAGTTGAAACCTTGCATGGTATTGCCATCTAGCCAACACTTGTGGAACTAGTACAGGTAGTTTTTATCATCCAGGCTGGATTTTGAGCGGTGAATACGTTATAATTATAACTTTCCCAGATACTCTTTAAATCCTTTTTATCCCTCAAAACTAATTATGTGTCTTATTGGATACACCAGTTTTTCTTACACCTTTCATAAACTAAGAGACCTGTTTCATCAAAATGTAGTAAATGACTATAGTAGTAAATTCAGAGACAAAGATGGACAATTTTTGTGAGGAAATTAGAATGAACATTTGATCAATTTCCGGCATATCACATGAAAATTATACTAGGAGATTTCAATGCGATAGTAGGAAGGGAGGATATTTTCAAGCCCACAATTAGGAACGAAAGTCACCACTTGCAGAGCAACGACAATGGGGATAGACTAGTTAATTTTGCCACCGCTAAAATTTTAATCGTAAAGAGTACTAAATTCCCACATCGTGATATTCATAAACTAGCTTAAAAGACCCGGCGTCGCCCGAGTTTTTTAATTTGTAATTGGAAATGAACTTATGAAGGACTTTCGATTTTTAAATTCTAGGTCCTTATACAGATATTTATAATCTGAAATAGGATGAACGACTTATCATACTCAAACTATTCCCTCAGATAACGCTTGATATAGTTTTTTATGGCTCATAGAGGATCTAGAATTTTGCATCCCATCGCTTGTACAGTGCACAGCAAGCCTGGTAGAGGTTTAAATAAGAAGAAACAGAAATTCCTGTAACATAAAATTGTAATATCGAGGCGGAAAATTTTATTTCTCACTCTCATGTTATCATAATAGTATATTGCGACACAAGGGCGGAAAGGCACGTTTACGGGTCGAGGAAACAGATTGAAAACCCGAGGCGCAGCCGAGGGTTTTTAAGTTTTCGAGACCCGTAAATGCCTTTACGGTCCGTGTGTTGCATGCTATTTTTTGCACGACGGTTACTTATATCAATTTAATTATATTAATTGTGATATTACCTGAAAATATTATGTAAATACAGACTTGAAGAATGGTGCTTATTTCAGAAAGGGATTCGCATTTGTTATTGTTTATGGCAACCGAATATTTATAAAGCGGGGAGGCCTTGGTCATTTCTGCTCGCAAATAAGCATTTGCGGGCGGTAAAGTAACTTTCCGCCCGTCGCCCCTAGCAACAATTCACTTTCCGCCCGTCGCCCCTAGCAACAAGATTGCGTGTGGTAATGTCAAGTTACGAGCCATGTAAACAACTGTCGTAAGAAACACTTACTAGCTAAGGAGTGCAAAAAACTGTTTTAGGGATGAAATTAAACAGAAAGCAATATCACTTTCATACTTACCATAAAGCCGTTTTGGGGATGAAATTAACCAGAAAGCATTATCACTTTCATACTTTCCTCTCCAAAAACCTGCGATATAATATAATAATATACACATTACCATACCTCGTTTTGTTTTCTCTATGTCCAGGGTAGAGAAAGTTATGTGATTCCATTATTTTAGTGGATTTCATTCTGTAATATTTATTTATAACATGAATTATTTTGATAAGTTCTCTTATTTGTCAAAAGTGCATTTCATTTGTTTCTTCGAAGCCCACCTGATACCATTTGGCAACAATATATTCTGTGATTTGGAATTGATAATTCTATGTAAAAAGGGATTAAGTATTTTCAAAAACATTTAATTTTTGGCATTTAGAATCAGAATTTTTCAAAATCATTTCTTAGTGAGCACCTACATTATGAAACGAATGTACTGTCAAAATTCCAAGTCTCTACCTGTTATAGTTTAGGCTGTACGTTGATTCCTGTCATTCAGTCAATCAGTCAGTCAGTCATTCATTCAGTCAGTCAGGACAAAGCCTTTTATATATATAGAGATACACGTGGACTTCATTAGATGAAAAGACGAATAATCAAATCGACCATGTGCTAATAGATGCAAGGAGGCAGTCTAGTATAATTGATGTTCGAACTTTTAGGGGTGCTGACTGCGATTCAGATCACTATCTAGTAGTTTCGGCTGTTCGGGAGAAACTTTCATTAAACAAAGGAACTAGGCAAAATTTCGATAGCCTATAGAGAAAAAAGTAGATGAAGACCAAATTAGGAATTCTTACCAATTCGACTTATCAAATAGATTTGGAATTAGAAGAAAAGTAAAGAGATAAAGCGTCAAAGACAAGAAAATTTCGAATTAAAGTACAATAGAGTAAATTTCTGGGCCTAAGAGAGATGAAAATGGGAACTGGAGAAAAAATGCAAAACGACGAGCTTCATGACCTGTACTCTTCACCGGATATAGTAATCACGGAGGATGAAATGGGGGAGGAAAGACATATCTCAAAAATATTGACTGGGAGACCCGAAGGGAAGAGACCACCTGGAAGACCTAGACGTAGATGGGAGGACGATATTAGGATAGATTTAAGGGAAGTAGGATTTTCGAGGGATGGTTGGATGGAGATAGCACAGAATAGGGATGAATGGCGGGCTCAGGTAAGCACGGCAATGAATCTCCGGGTTCCGTAAAATAGATAATATTCCTTTAGCTTGCTGAGGAATTGTCTATTGCCATTGAATAAGTAAGTAAGTATTACCGTATTTTACGGATTTTAAGACGCTCCGGACCATAAGACGCACCTTAATTTTAGGATGGAAATTTAAAGGAAAAGAAATTTAGTGTGATTGCTAATGACAGATTTTAAAGGGAATAATATACTTCATTGCATAAACAAATTATAGTCTTGTACAATGGAATCAGTGTAAATCTCTTCTAACTTAAAACTTGCGTTGTACTAAAATTATTTGGGCCTAAGAGAGATGAAAATGGGGACTGGAGAAAACTACATAACGACGAGCTTCATAACCTGTACTCTTCACCGAATATAGTAAGGGTAATTAAATCACGGAGGATGAAATGGGCTGGACATGTTGCACGCATGGAAGAGGAAAAACATATTTCAAAAATATTGACAGGGAGACCCGAAGGGAAAATACCACGTGGAAGACCTAGACGTAGGTGGGAGGACAATATTGTGATAGATTTAAGGGAAGTAGGATTTGCGAGGGATGGTTGGATGGAGATAGCACAGTATTGGGTTGAATGGCGGGCTCAGGTAAGCACGGCAATGAATCTCCGGGTTCCGTAAAATAGATAATATTCCATTAGCTTGCTGAGGTAAAAGTAAGTAAGCAAAAGAGAGGAAAGATAAGTAGAGAGAAAGAAAACGTAACGAACACCTGCCACAGATGCTTAGCTCTTCTTCTCCTGAATATAGTCTATTTAGAGGCCTGTTTATAATTGTAAATACAATGTAACGAAAGTAAATGTCTGCATTATTTTAATATTTAACTTTTGAATAGAGGAGAATTTTTTAAGTGTAACTTCTTTAGCCGCAGTAGGGGTAAATCGAGAGCTTGTGTAACGCTCAAAATCGTGACGAAATTAGTGAGGTGTGACGGAATAGATTGCACAGAAACAATCAACTCAATGGTTGAGCTTATCCAAAATTTAAAAAATACAAAAATTAAAAATTAAAAAATCCAAAATATAGAAAATCTGAAAACACTAAAATTAAAAAATCAAAAATGTAAGTATCAAAACAATAAAAAAATTCAAAGATCCAAAATTAAAAAACCAAAATTCCAAAATTAAAAAATTCAAATATCCAACATTAAAAAAGTCCAAAAATAAAAAATTTAAAAATAAAAAATTAAAAAATTCAAATATCCAAAATTTAAAAAACCAAAAAATACAAAATTAAAAAATTAAAAATTACAAAATCAAAAAATCCAAAATTTAAAAACTAAAATATCCAATTAAAAAATTTAAAAATAAAAATATCCAAAAAATAAATAATTCAAAGATCTGAAATTTAAAAATCCAAAATTCCAAAATTAAAAAAATTAAAAGATGAAAAATGAAAAAATCCAAAATCCAAAAGTAAAAAAAAATTCCGGAAACCCAATAATAAAAAGTCCGAAAACCCAATAATAAAAAGTCCAACAATCCAAAATTGAAAAATCCAATAATCCAAAATTTAAAAAATCAAAAAACTAAAACAAGTTTCACTTCTGTCGCGTGGCTTTCCACGCACATTTTTTTTCTGACTATGGATAACCGGTTGACATTTACGTTTACATTTATAGATGGCGTTCTTGCGAAATTCCTTTTTTTGCGCAATCAAGAGATTGAATAATGACGACTCTGGATTTGGTGTTGGATTCCCCTCAGCTGCTGCTCATGCGCATAATTGTCCACTTAACTTCTCACAATGGAGAGAAATCTAATTAAATGAGGATAAAAAATAAATTACAATACATTTATGGCAAAGGTCGGACACGAGCCGAATTCGTACAAAACACTTCGTTAAAATACCAGAAAACTGACCCGGTTTATGCAGATTGTTCTCGGATTTATAAAAGAATACCTTATCGGTAAAAAGCGGGTTAAAATGAAGCTGTAGAGGCGTGGTCCATATTAGGGACCCCGCATTGTGTGGGCTATATGTAGCCCTCGGCTGTTCAGATAATCTGTCCCACGACAATCGAAGCTGGCCATGATACCATTACGGAAGCTTCTTCTGTAATGGTTGGTGGTCTTCCGCTGACCACTTCGATTGCCCACCCGCCGGTAATGACTGGGGATAAAACAGATCCAAGTCACCGATATTAATATTCATATTTGAGCTGTTGCACATGTCCTGGGACACACTCAGCCTTATGAACACCTAAATTTAAAAAAAAAAAACAATGGTTAAATTTATCTCGTATAGGCTATATGAGGCTTTGACCTGACTGGCTTAATCACTTACTGACTGACAGAGAATCAACTTAGGGCCTAAACTATGTTAGGTAGAGACTTGGACCTTCGTTTATAATGTAGGTACTCACTAAGAAAGGATTAAAAAAAATTTAAGTTTACAAAAATCAAATGTTTTAGAGGAGACTTAATACCTTTATGGACAGAATTATCAAATCCAAATCACATTTCATGTACAGTTCCCATGACAACAGTGTATTGTTGGCAGTGGTCACAGGTAGGTTTGGAAATAATTGATACGGGACTTTGACAAATTAGAGAAGCTATCGATATAATTCATGGTGTAAATAATTATTAAAGAATGAAATCCACGAAAATAATGCACAATGTGCTGCAGTCACATAACTTTCTCTACCCTGGACATAGAGAATACCATAGCAGGTATGGTAATATGTAGGATACATTATTATATCGCATGTTTTTGGAGATGGGAGTATGAAAGTGATATTGAATTTCTTTTTAATTTCATCCCCGAAATCTGTTGCTTCCTATTTCAACTCCTACCAGGCTTGGTGTGTAGAAGCGATGGAATGCAAAATACTAAATCCTCTATGAGCCATAAAAAGCTATATCAAGAGTTTTCTGAGGGAATAGTTTGAGTGTGATAAGTCGTTCTTCTTCATTTCAAATTCTAAATACCCATATAAGGACCTAGAATTTGAAAATGGAAAGTCCTACATAAGTTAACTTCGAATTACAAATTACAAAACCATGGCAACGCCGGGCCTTTTAAGCTAGTGGGTTTATAATAGCAGGCAATGGAAGACTGTATTCAGACGCCATAAACACCAACAGTAGAAAACAGACGCGCATGTCCTACTAGAGTCTGAAAGGAATATATTATCTATCTTGGCTTGGCTGGCGACCATAACTAGAGATTTTTTGACGGCACTGTAGTATTTTATATTTGTCTTGGTACGGTAGCACCCAAGGATTGAACTATCTACAACTACCAGGTGCCCGCGGCTTCGCCCGCGATTAAGTTACTTACTCAACTGCTAGATATTGTGCTTAAATAATTTATTTAATAGAAAAAATAATTAAAACAATATATTTATAAACACTGACATCGTTTTTACATAAATTGCAGAAATTACATAATTTTATTCTTAATTATATTGTTTAACGTTACAAATATAAACAACTAGCTTAAAAGACCCGGCGTTGCCAGGGTTTTGTATTTTGTAATTGGAAATTAGCTTATGAAGGATTTTCGATTTTAAATTCTAGGTCCTTATATAGGCATTTATAATCTGAAATAGGAAGAACGACTTATTACACTCAAACTATTCCCTCATAAAACGCTTGATATAGTTTTTTTATGGCTCATAGAGGATCTAGAATTTTGCATCCCATCGCTTGTACAGTGCACAGCAAGCCTGGTAGAGGTTTAAATAAGAAGAAACAGAAATTCCTGTAACATAAAATTGTAATATCGAGGCGGGAAATTTCCCACTCTTATGTTACCATAAAACCGTTTTGGGGATGAAATTAAACAGAAAGCATTATCACTTTCATACTTTTCTCTCCAAAAACCTGCGATATAATATAATAATATACACATTACCATACCTCGTTTTGTTTTCTCTATGTCCAGGGTAGAGAAAGTTATGTGATTCCATTATTTTAGTGGATTTCATTCTGTAATATTTATTTATAACATGAATTATTTTGATAACTTCTCTTATTTGTCAAAAGTGCATTTCAATTGTTTTTTCCAAGCCTACCTGATACCATTTGGCAACAATATATTCTGTGATTTGGAATTGATAATTCTATGTAAAAAGGGATTAAGTATTTTCAAAAACATTTAATTTTTGGCATTTAGAATCAGAATTTTTCAAAATCCTTTCTTAGTGAGCACCTACATTATAAAACGAAGGTAATGTCAAAATTCCAAGTCTCTACCTGTTATAGTTTAGGCTGTACGTTGATTCCTGTCATTCAGTCAATCAGTCAGTCATTCATTCAGTCAGTCAGGACAAAGCCTTTTATATATATATAGAGATTAAACGAACAAATGAATTTTACGATGTCATATGGGCATACAAATTCGAAATGAAGTGATTAAAATGTACCATATAGGCTATTCATGAACCTTACCAAATGCATGCATAAACAATTTTATTATAACGATTGATAATTAAAAAGCCCGGCTTCGAGATGCATTTCACGAATAAAGTGCTCCATCCGGCGAAAAACGACCTCAGATTCGAGTCGCCTAGTCCGAAAACCCCCAGCTTAGTGAGTTTCATCTAAATTATTCACTGTTTTCCCATTTAGGCCTGCATTCATAATCCATTTCTGTGTAAATCAGATATCTGTCAATCGTAAACAAATGAATCAAGGTAGCAACCGAGCAAGGCCATCTTTAATTAATTTCACAATTGAGTACTGTTTTCCATAACAATCGAATTGCTCATGTGTTTCTTATGGAAAGTATTTCGTCCCCCCGAAAATATTTGATTTTTGGCATAAAAAATAAAAATTTTCCAAATCCTTTCTTAGTGAGCACTTACATTATGAAACGAAGGTACTATCAAAATTCCAAGTCTCTACCTGTTATAGTTTAGGCTCTACATTGATTCTCTGTCAGTCAGTCAGTCAGTCAGGACAAAGCCGCCTATATAGAAAGAGATTTAATGGAAACATTTGAAAGTAACACTGCTTTGTATCTATGGCAACGCTTAACCGTGCGTTGAAATCTCCCGAGTTTATTGGCGTCCAGTTAGTTCGCTCCTGCACAGACTTCAGCACAGAGTCCCTCTGCTCTGAACAATGAGTGTAATAGAATGGGAATTGATATAGAAGCCATTGTGGCCTCATTCCTCGTCCTGTGGCGTAATTTGGTGGAATTAATGTAAACTCCGTCTTTGTTACTGCGCATACGAATTAAAAACACGCGCCGACAAAGATGGGAATGAAGTACAGGAGGCTTAGTAATCGTAACCATAGCAATTATTTTATTCAAAACAGTTGAGAGCTACTGGTATGAGCCCATGCATTATGTTTAGATCCATTTTCTGAATTTATATGACGTAGTTTATAATATACTAGCTTAAAAGTTCGGCGTCGCCCGGGTTTTGTATTTTGTAATTCGAAATGATCTTATATAGGATTTTCGATTTTCAAATTATATGCCCTAATATAGGTATTTAGAATTTGAAATGAAGAAGAACGACTTATCACACTCAAACTATTCCCTCAGAAAAACGCTTGATATAGTTTTTTCTGGATCATAGAAGATGTAGAATTTTGCACCCCATCGCTTCTACACACCAAATCCTGGTAGTAGTTAAAATAAGAAGGAAACAGAAATTCCGGTAACATAAAATTGTATTGTCTTTGCGTAATATTTTATTTCTCACTCTCATGCTACCATACAACCGTTTGGGGGATGAAATTAAAAAGAAAATCAATATCACATACTTCCCTCCCCAAAAACCTGAGACACAATAATATACATATTACCATACCTCGTACGATATTCTCATGTCCAGGGTACAGAAAGTTATGTGACTGCAGCACATTCTGCATTATTTTCGTGGATTTCATTCTTCAATGTTTATTTACACCAATGAATTATATCGCTAGCTTCTCAAATTTGTCAAAGCCTAGTTTCATTTAGGCTACATCCAAAGCTACCTGTGACTACTGCCAACACTACACTGTTGTCATGAGAGCTGTTCATGGAATATGAATCACGAGACTGAATGCACCCCGTTCCAGACCTCCCTACCTCAGAAAAATTCGAGGAAGTACCGTTGATCGAACCCGGGCCGATGAATCTGTAGTAGTAGTCCCTATTCCCTCCCTTGTTAAATTTTTGTCTTTAATTGTTATCCTCTTTATTTATCTTTTTCGTTTATTTTTATATCCTTTCTCTCATTAATTTCCCTGCCTTTTCCTTTGCTCACTTTTTCTGCTAATTATATTTTTTCTGATTTATTTCTCTGTCTTTCTTTCTCTATCCTTTGTTTAAATAAGAATTCCATTACAGATGTAGAGAATCTTTATTACGAATAACAACTGTGTGAGAATTTCATTTAGTCTATACAGTAGTAACTTCTGAACAAGGTATTTGGTACTAATCAACGAATATTAATTTACAACTAAATGAGACTTCTAAGGTAAGAGTTACACCGTCATTTATTTTTGTCGATATATCAGTTTCAAAAATCGAACATTAGTACCATCACAAGAAAATAAGCAGTAGAAGACTTTAATAAGACACATTCATCATTGTTTACAAGTGGTAGCACTGAATATCGTGATGGATCGAGCTGTCAAAGCCTCCTGAGTCCTCAAACTGATTGGCAAAACACTGCTTTTGTTTACATTTATCTCGACTCGAGATCTCTCGTATCGATTAGTGCAGCAAATTACTGGAAGCTGTTAATAAGATAAGCACGTGTGCGCATGAGCGACGCAGGGGCCCGATCTTGGTCCACTGTTGCGTGAAGGAGGCTGGGAAAATAATATTTCTAGCGCCTGGACACAAGTCTGGAGATTTATCTTGAGTGTCAGGGCATCCTAAGCTTCTTCAGGATTCGCAAAGCTGATAAAAACTACAAGGTTCTTAATTAAAATACAGAGGTTATGCTTGTAGGCCATTTCGCGAAAAAAGAACGAAATCCACTTAAGTGCACAACATTTTTGTGTTTGAACTCTTCTGTCATTTGTAATCTCTTATTAGTGAGGAAGTTCTTTAAAGGTATTTTGTAAGCTGTTGTAAGTTTTCATTCCAAGAACGATGCAGTATACAACAAACTACGGTATAACTCCAATTAACCGAATTCCAACTATCCGGATCGCTTTGTGGCCGTAGGGGGTAAGTACGGTTTTGAAGACTACAAAAGTAGTAATATTGAATTTTTGTCTCAATATACAGTATATAAATGATATAAAATTAATATTTAAGGAGTCAAAAATTGTATGTTCCTTAAATGTAATGAGTCAACTTTCAACTTCCTAAAATGAAAGTAAAAGCTTAATTTAATTATTCAAAATGGCAGCTACTCGCTATCCTAGAATTGAGATTATCAGTAATAACTAGACTAATTTTCAAGATATTGATATTTAATTTTTTTAAATTTATTTTGAAGGTTAAAGATAATTGTAGGGAAATGACTTTAATCAGATTTCTATCTGAATAAATAACAATTTTAATTTATTTTTAGGTAGATTCCGAAGAAAAATCTACCTATTGCAATCGATACCATGTCATGACTTTCGAAAAATTCTTTCATATCTTTACGTTTCATGCCTCCCTAAGTACGAAACCACCGCCCGTTTAATTTTTTTGTGATATACCGGTATATCTTTACACGCTAGCGGCCGTAATTTTGAAGATATTTGAACCAAATTTCATCATGTTATTTCTAGGCCCAATAGGTCGGACAAGTTCGTTAATGAGCAAAATTGGCCCGAGGGAGGGGTCGGGGGAAGGGGTTGAAATTTTGAAAATTTTATATCTCAGCCCCTATGAAGGAAAGAGGAAAACTTTGTTTGAACAAATTAAAGTACTCCCTATGGAGTTCACAGTGACACCAACGATTCGGGGGTTTTGGGGGTACAAGTGGGGGTGGAGGGATGGAAATTCGAAATTTTTGAAACCACGTCTTGTGGGGTATCGTTGGAAAGCTCTTGATGAATACTTTACAAATCAATAACTAGTTTCTCGATAGCTCTTATATAAGGCGAGATTTGAATGTTTGAAAAGGTGTTCTTTCCTATTTTTTGCAGTTATCATTGCGGGTTTGTCATGCCAAGGCTAAAGAAGAAGAGTGCTGCGCAGAGACAATAAATTAAACCAAAAGCACTTCGAAATCTACCTCAGCCTGTAGGCCTGCCTAAAGAGATGTTTTAAGTTGACGTAAGACTTCTCCTGGGTATTTTGATTACAGTTGATTTTTATCAGACAATATCAAACAGATGGACACAATTCTAGTCATTTCCCTATGCACAAAAACTTTCATTAGAATCTGCTCTGTAGTTTCTGAATCATTTGAAATCAAGTTTTAAAAAGAATTAAGGTTTAAAAATACATCAAATTTTGTACCTTTCCATCCTTTGTGACTGACTAAAATCAGCGGCTTGATATTTAAAACAAAACTTTTAAAACCAATGCAGATATTAAATAATTTTTTTTACCAAAATGAACTTAAATAATTTTAGTATTAAATATAATATAGATTTTGAAAAATAGATTTTTTTAAGGTGTATAAGAACTGGCAGAAATGGAGTAATGTTTGCTCTTCTGGTGGACTTGAAAATGTAATCCGGTGAATTACAATTTATTATTACTATTGTTGTTATTATTATTATTGTTATTATTATTGTTAATCCTGATTTGAATTAAGAGACAGATGTCCCGACATATGTGATGGATTTGATGTGCAAACAAAGCTATGACTTCCACGCGTTGCTAGGCAATAAGAAACAGAAGACAGCTGTCAAGCGTTGTCATGGAGATGTGCACTTGTTGCCGGGCGGGATGCGTGGAATACGGCGCATGACACATGTCAACATTATAGTACTCTCTCTTACCGCCAGGGGGTTTATATGCGAGTGTTTTCTACATGCTGAAGGCACGAAGGGCTTTTCTTATGGGGGATTCAGTCCTGTATGGACTGTTATGAAGAACAATGGTAGTTACGAAAATAATTTACTTTCGTTGCCTATTGTCGAAAAAAAAACCTTGAAATAAAAATTTTAACATAGTTTTCACTCCGAACATTAAAGTGTAGGCTATAATAAAATTGAGTCTTTTGCAATGAGAAAAATCAATTATTCATTTGTTTTTTTATAGACAATGGTGATTCCTTTATGTTAAGTTCTGTCCAGAAATCTACAAATAAAAATTTATAAGACAACTAGGAGGTGCCCGTGGCTTCGCCCACGATAATTCATTAAAAAATTAAAAATTAAGAGTATAATAATTATTAAAGCATTATATTTATTAACACTTGCACGCGAATCATTCATAAACTAAGCCATTAATAATTAATGAAACCGCTAAAATTCCTGCTTCAGAGTACATTCCACGACATGAAAGCGCCCCCTGGGAAAACTATATCAGAATCGATTATGCAGTTCCAAAGAAACCTGTGAACACACAATAGGTATTGTTTCTCAACTGTTTATTGACATGAATATGATGTGAATTTTATTTGATCAATTCAGTGTAATTTTCAGAAATTATAAAATTTTTTCAAGGGAAGGAATGGTTTGTTTGGATTATTATTATCAGCAATATTTCAAGAGTTAAACCATCAATATTTTACTGCTGGTGCCCCCGGCTTCGCCCGCCATTATTCATTGACTCCAGGATTTTTAAGAAATTTACACTGGTAGATTATTAAAAATGTCTGTGGTTCAGAGCTATGAAAATTGTAAGTAAAAATAAAATTAGAATATTTGTTCATTCTGTTCATTTCACTTAGGCCTTATATAATGAAGAAACGGTTTTCCTAATTTTGTAGTCGTCATGAATGTTTCAAGTGATGCGGCAACAACCCTTTTGTAAATTCATTTTTATTAATATAGATTATCCTGCCGGTTGTATTATACTAGCTTAAAAGGCCCGGCGTCGCCCGGGTTTTTTATTTTGTAATTGGAAATTAACTTATGAAGGACTTTAGATTTTTAAATTCTAGGTCCTTATATAGGTATTTATAATATGAAGTAGGAAGAACGACTTATCACACTCAAACTATTCCCTAAGAAAATGCTTGATAAAGCTTTTATGGCTATATGTAGAATTTTGGGATGTAGAATTTTGCATCCCATCGCTTGTACAGTACAAAGCAAGCCCCTTAGGGGTTCTAATAAGGAGAAACAGAAATTCCGGTAACATAAAATTGTATTATCGTGGCTGAAAATTTTGTTTCTCACTCTCATGTTACCATAAAACCGTTTTCGGAATGAAATTAGTTTTCCAGGCTAGAGGAAGTTATGTGACTGCATTATTTTCGTGGAGTTCACTCTGTGATATAATAATATATATATTACTATACCTCGTATTGTTTTCTCTATGTCCAGGGTAAAGAAAGTTATGTGACTGCATTATTTTCGTGGATATTGATAGTTCTCTCATTTGTCAAATTTATTCTACTTTCATTTTTTTTTTCCAAACCCATCTGATACAAACTGGCAACAATATGTTTTAATGTCAAATGTGATTTGGACTGGATAATTCTCTGTAAAAAGGGATTAAGTATTCTAAAAAACATTTGATTTTTGGCATTTAAAATCAAAATTTTTCAAAATCCTTTCTTAGTGAACACCTACATTATGAAACGAAGGTACTGTCAAAACTCCAAGTCTCTACCTGTTATAGTTTAGGCTCTACGTTGATTCCTGTCAGTCAGTCAGTCAGTCAGTCAGTCAGTCATTCATTCAGTCAGTCAGGACAAAGCCTTTTATATATATACAAGACTTTGGAAGTTAGAGAAGGTTTTAAAATTTATATTTGAGTAAATTATGTATCTAAAAAATTTGCACGATGATTATTTATATCAATTTACTAGCATGTGCCCGCGGCTTCGCCCGCGATAATTATTTCAAAAATTAAAAATCAAGAGCATAATAGTTATATCATTATATTTATTAACTCCTTAATCACGTGGACTACATACCACGATTAGATAGTATCGTCTGGTAAAAGCGTCCTCAGATTCGAGGTCCTTGGCCCAGAAAACCCCTGTACAGTGAGTTTCGTCCAAATCGAACAACGTTTGACCATATTTAGGCCTATGTTGATTATCCCACTTATAATAATAATAATAATAATAATAATAATAATAATAATAGGAAGAAGAAGAAGAATAATCCTCTTCGGGATTAGGTTGAACATTTCATATGTATGCGTGCCTTGACATTAAAAACAAATGAATCGACCAGCGTGAGCTACAACATTCAAGCGATCGCGAAAGTTTCATTTCCAAGGTTTGACAAAAATAGCCAAAGCCAGCTGTAATTGATTTGACATTGAAATATATTACGCTTCGGAAACGCAAAAAATGCACGTTTTCTGCCCGTTTTTCACTCATTTTTGGCATTTAGAATCAGAATTTTTCAAAATCCTTTCTTAGTGAGCATCTACATTAGGAAACGAAGGCACTGTCAAAATTCCAAGTCTCTACCTGTTATAGTTTAGGCTGTACGTTGATTCCTGTCATTCAGTCAGTCAGTCATTCATTCAGTCAGTCAGTCAGGACAAAGCCTTTTATATATATAGAGATGGATGTGAGACATGGCCCCTTAAATAATTAATCTGAGAGTATTCGAAAACAGGAGGCTTAGGAAAATATTCAGACTTAAGAGAGATGAAAACTGCATAACGACGAGCTTCATAACCTGTAGCCTACTCTTCACCGGATGTAGTAAGGGTAATTAAAACACGGAGGATGAAATGGGCTGGACATGTTGCACGCATGGGGGAGAAAAGACATATCTCAAAAGTATTGACTGGGAGACCCGATGGGAAAAGACAACTTAGAAGACCTAGACTTAGGCGAAAGGACAATATTAGGATAGACTTAAGGAAGTAGGATTTGCGAGGGATGGTTGGATGGAGTTTGCACAGAATAGGGTTGAATGGCGGGCTCAGGTAAGCGCGGCAATGAACCTTGGGTTCCATAAAGAAAATATAATATACCTTTAGCTTACTTATGAACTGTCATTGAGTAAGTAAGTAAGTACTTTTTTAACGTCGTCGCTTGGTAATTCTTGGTCTACAAGTCCACATAAAAAGTTGCAGCGACAAAACACAAACGTAAGCCAACACAACAGTTTCGTTTAAAACTATTTACGACCTCCATTTCTCTCCATCCATTAAATTCCTTTAACTAAGGAGTAGAACCATAGCGAAGGAGTTTTCCAAAATTAGACATTTGTCTTTTCAGTAACTTTAATAGAGGTATTCATTTCTTTACAACTAGATCACAATTCAATCTTATCCGCAAATGTCTGTGGTATATTCAACTGTTTCAAAAACATATTTGTTGCCAACCAAAAGAGCCAAAAACAATATGTTTAAAAAATAAATAAAAAATCTTGACTAGCGAACTGAAATTATTCTAGTTTTGAAATTTACGATTCAAAGTAACATAAAATGTCGTTATAAAGAGGTTAACAAGCTAGAATTAACACTAGAGTTCTTGGAATATTATAGGCCAATTCTGTGAAAACGTTATTAGAAGTCTTTATCCCCCCAAAATATGTAGGCTTACAAAGTTTTAATATAGAAACAGAACACTTCAGTAAAATCATAAGCCATGCTTTACGAGACCGAAATTCCGTCATTTTGTGTGGAATGTTTTCTTTTGGGGTTTACCGCAAAGCTGTGCGATAAAAACAGAGGTAATTAATTAAGAAGGGGAGACAACCTGAGCAATAAAAATGCCCTTCACGTAGGTCCGGTGAGTCTAATTACACAGCGCCCCCTGTTACACAGTTCCTTGACCTCTGTTGTCATGGCAACGAGTGTCGACAAATACACATTTCATTTACTACCGTTATATTTAATTTAATAAAGCGATCAGGTCGCCCGCGTGTGCGGTCTACAGAGGGTGACTGGAAGAGGGATACATGTGCAGTATTGGAAATCACAATCATCGTAACATACTTATATAAAAATGTACTGCTCTACCTATTCCAGTTTATCGCAAACACTAACCTAAAAGAGCTGAAATTCAGCATGGACATACGAAGCGCGTCCACATAGTAAGTTTCCCTGGGGCCATTTACAGAAACAAAACAAAATTTCACGGAAATACTCATTGCAACAGACACATCAAGTGTTCAGCTATTTTTTAACGTACTCGCCACGGGAATCGAGACATTTGTCATACCGCCGGCCCAACTTTTGAACACTTGTGTCGTAGAAGTCTGCCGCCTGGGATTTGAACCACTGTGTGACAACCATCTCCGCTTCTCTGTCATTCTCTGTCATTCTTGAGGGGTAGGAAAATATCTGGGTGCGCGGTCTGAACTGTAGGGTGGAGACTTCAACACCTCCCTGCAAGTCTCCTGCAAAAGTTCGGTTAGAAGATGTTTCAACATCCGCCCTACAGCCCGGACCTCGCTCCCACTGATTTCCATATTTTCCTACACCTCAATTATAAATGACAGAGAATGACAGAGAAGCGGAAATGGTTGCTTGTCTACGTCCCCTCTATACACAGGTAAAATTAAAATAAATTTTATAAAATGAATATAGGCCCTAATGTCCACCAGAAAATCCGCCAGTCTATATAATTCCGGGGTGCGCGGGCAGAGAGAGTTAAGTCCACTTTCTTGTTACCGAGAATTAGAGTGACTTAACACTCTATACCAGCCCAACATAGCTTTAGAGATGGATAAACCCATGAGGCACACATCCATAACTACCATACGTTTGTGAAGATGACTTACTGGACTTAACACATTGTTAAGTAGAGAACATTGTTATCTATAGCTCTATGGACATATCTCAATTTTTTAGGATGGTGGATTTAACTCTCTTTGCCCGCGCACCCCGGAATTTCAGGCCAGAATTAACCATGAAATTATTATCAAACTTCACTTTCTGACATGATTAATAAAACCGTGACGGACCGCAAAGAAAACAATTTTCATAATGATTTAACCCTTAGGCTACTTAATCTTACAATTCGAAACAAACTTTCCATTATTCCGTACTTTTGCCTGGTATTTCATTGTTTTGAAATACTTTTTTTCGTTCGACCATACTATAATACGCTTATTACGTGTGACGTAACGGTGCCATAATGACACTCATTTCGACACTGTTCTTCATTATGACAACTGTGTGATATCGATTATTATCGAACACGAAACAATCATGGCTATTATTATTATTATTATTATTATTATTATTATTAATAATAATAATATTATTATTATTATTATTATTATTATTATTATTATTATTATTATTATTCCCATTTGCAGGTCCTCGTACTAGGTCTGAGAAATTTCCTTTCCATCACCTTCTATCGTTAGTTTCCCCTTTGAATATTTTATTTTGTTCTTTAAATCGTATAGCAGCTGATTACTCATAAGTCATAATCATTGAGTTGATTGTTTTCTGTGCAGTCCGTTCCGTCACGCCTCACTAATTTCGTTACGATTTTTGAGCGTGACACAAGCTCTCGATTTACCCCCTGCCGCGGCTAAAGAAGTTTCACTTCAATAAAATCATTTCTGTTCGTGTTAATTTAAATATCATATTAAAATGAATTCATTTCGTGTTTTCAAAATCCGTTGGTTTCAAGGAAACGAGCAAAAGGAAGCTTCGATTTGACCAACGCCGTAAGCTGCCATGTGTCGTAGAAGACAAAAACTACAACAACCAATCTAAAATCTCTAAATTTAAACATTTAGACTAATATTAGGCCTATGGTTGAACAAAAACAATCGTATGCATCCATCTTGCCTAAAATGGTAATTAAATTTCATGGGATTTTCTATGTTAATTCGACATCGAATTTCAACTTCGAACACGGTACTTCGTTACTTATTCTACTGATAGAGAAAGTATGACTACAAGAAGAAAAAGTGAACATTACTTACTCACTTCCTCAATGACAACAGACAATTCCTAAGCAAGCTAAAGGAATATTATCTATTTTATGGAACCCGAAGGTTCATTGCCGCGCTTACCTGAGCCCGCCATTCAACCCTATTCTGTGCTAACACCATCCAACCATCCCTCGCAAATCCTACTTCCCTTAAGTCTATCCTAATATGGTCCTCCCACCTACGTCTAGGTCTTCCAGGTGGTCATTTCCCTTCGGGTCTCCCTGTCAATACTTTTGAGATATGTCTTTCCTCCCCCATTTCATCCTCCGTGATTTAATTACCCTTACTATATCCGGTAAAGAGTACAGGTTTTGAAGCTCGTCGTTATGCATTTTTCATCTTTCTTAGGCCCAAATATTTTCCTAAGCCCCCTGTTTTCTAACACTCTCAGATTATGTTTTTCCCGAAGAGTAAGCGACCATGATAAATGTGAAAATTTTTGTTTTTTTCTTTTCATCTAAAGCGTGATCCAGTTTAAAAAAAAAATGAAAAGGGGGAAATTAAAAGCAGTTAATTTAATAAAGGAAACAGTGTTATTTACGTTGACTGTGACAAGCTCATCTTGAAAAATAAAAATAAAATAAAAGTCCCGTCTCTGGTAATAATATTGAATTTACCTCCCATCTCAAGGTTTGCCGGTTATGAGATGCTTGTTTGTTTTTTTTTTTATTCAGATCGACTGCGCGTGGGGTCAGGTGTATTAGGACATCAAACAAATGACGGTCTCCGTATTATGAATGTCGCCTTAAACACCAGAGGTCACCAGGGTCGCTAAAAGACAGTCGCTGACAGGGAGTTTAATGGGAAATTATATGCTGATGGTGGGAACCCTGCAGCGAGAAATATCTGCCGCTTCAATGCTCACGGGTTTTTAAACAGTGGCACGCAAGCCTAAATCTTACATTGGACACAGAGTTTTAATTAATTACTAATTTATACTGAAGGGAAAAAGGTACTTTGGCTATTCTGTTTCTGAACAGCACTTACTTTAAGTGGCTATTAGTAAAGAACTACAATGGGTACTGATTTATCATTTTTTCATGTTAGTCTGGATATTTTCAGAAATATATTGCTTATTTGTTTAGCTTAGCGTCTTCATTACATACAGTGCCGTATTTAAGCCTAGGCAGACTAGGCTTCTGCCTAGGGCGCCAGATTTGAAGGGACGGCTTTTAAGCTGTTACTGTTTTTTTTAATACATTAAACTTTTTTTTTATTCATAACTCTTCAAAATAGGACTAATGTAACGCACAATGAAATAGAAATTGACAAGAATACGCACCAGATTATTTACTTATTTTATTATTATTTTTATTATTATTATTATTATTATTATTATTATTATTATTATTATTATTATTACTTTATTATTATTATTAGCCTACTATTTCAGTTACAATAATGCTTATTGTATTTTACTTAGTGGTACCGTACATTCATATGGAAATAAGGGGAAGAAAATATTTTTCTCTGCCTAGGGGCGTTTAAGTAGTTAAATACGCCCCTGATTACATAAGATAAATAATAAAAGGTAAACTGATGTAACAAAGTGCCAGAATGCTTTAGTTTTATAAGTGATAATTGCAATTATGATATGCAGAAAATAAGTAGGTTTTTCCTCACCTGTGAGACAAATGTCGGGTAACTTTAGGCCCTTGTGGTCCCCGGATAAAACCTGGCCGTCATTATCATCTTCATCCCAACCTCGCCTTGTTTGGAGTGTGTGTGTGTGAATGGTATGTCTGGTCCTATGTGTTCGTATTGTCTCGGAGGTAACCCCGGCTTTGGGCTGATCACTCATCCGGGGAGGCCTTCCATGTCCTTGTCTGGTCAAAAACGTATGCATGTGATTCATAGATAGTTCCTCTCCTGACAGGTCCCGGCCCTGTTAACGGCCCGGGCGGCTAGGGTCGCTTAAATCCTAAAAGGGAGAGGTAAAATACGACTGAGAGAGAGAGAGAGAGAGAGAGAGAGAAAGTTATTTTTGTAATCGATTTCCCAGTTAAGCTCCAGATCGATTCATTAAGCAGATCGATTCATTGCGGAAGAACAAAGGTCTAGTTTGATAAGCATGTGTGAAGGAATATGTGGGTACTGTTATTTGTCAAAGCTAACTGTATTGGAACTTCCAAAGCCGTATATGAACACTGTAAAATAATATGTTGTCATGACAAATGATCTACATTATTTGATAAATTTTGTATAATACGAGTATATTACCCCAAAATAGGGACACTAAATTGGGCATTACTCTTGTACCGGCCAACCGATTTGGTCCAAAGTCAACAGGCTTCTTCCCATGGACTTTTATCCTGTAACCGAAAGGAAAATTTCAAAATAATGAAATTGTTAATAATGTTATCCTCTAAAAATCTTATATAAAGTTGTCTTGTTTTGGAGGTTTGTTTTGTCTAAAACAGTGAGTCTACGACAGTCTAAAAGCATGAAGTTTATCTCCGATATAGTGTCGATTCGTTAAAATAATAATAATAATAATGATAATAATAAAATAAAAACTTTTCCGAAGGTCCTTACTGGCGGTTTCCCTTTGGTTTAGCAGCAAGAAATTCGTATTGTCCACGCTTATTGTAAGAGAAAGTTATAGGAGTGTTTGCCATCACATCATTGAAGCCCTTATAAGTACTGAACAAATTTATTTGCTAATGGAAGATTAAGAACGCGTAGCAATTATCCGAACAAATGACTGGTATTTAGAGCAGTCATCTGTTTCCAGCTGTGACTTAATGTATTATGTTTATTTATGTTCCCGTTTGTAATTATAGATTTAATCTGAAGAGAAGCTGCCAGCACGAAAACCAGACTGTTTGCGTTATTCTTCTGTCTTTGAAACTCCTCATTTCGAATTCCGAAGCATCTCTCGGTGATGAATGTTCCTTATTTGAATAGCCAATGCTTATTTACTAAGCCATCGTCATGTTTAATGAATGTATAGAGATAGTCTGGGATCGAGATCATAAACTTTAAGCATTAATAAAGTTGCTTTAATCTCATATCATTAACTAACTTGTCCACTTTCCCTTTTAAATTAAGACGATCTCTCAATGGGTGACAGTTTTCAGATTCATGAGGTCTTTATTATTATTATTATTATTATTATTATTATTATTATTATTATTATTATTATTATTATTATTATTATTATTATTATTATTATTATCCGTTTCACCCAACTTTGGGGTACGTCGAATCAATCACTTCTTAGTGTTTTGTGCTTTAATTTTAGCCCAGTATTGCTTCATTCTTTCTGATCTTGCTTTTCTTTCGTCTTCACTGATCTGGATCATTCGTTTGGTTTTGATTTTGACTTGGAACCTCTCTTTCTTGACTTTGGTTTTTTTTTTCAGTTTTATCTATGAGCATTTTTTCTGTGATTTTGAATTCTTTTAAGTCCTTCTCCGTTTCCTTAAACCAATTTGGTTTGATCTTTTTGTTGCGAAAATATTCAAAGATTTTTTTGGTCAGTCTATTTGGGTCCATTCTGAGGATGTGTCCATAAAAATCAATTCTTCTTTTCCTCATTGAGTCCGAGAGTTTTTCAGTCTTTTGGTAGAGTGTTTCGTTTCTGATATGGATTAGTTTGTTGTTATGGAACTTAGGGCCTAGGATTTTCCTTAATATCTTTCTTTCTTTGATCGCCAGTCTTTCAGTAATTTTCTTTATTATTATTATTATTATTATTATTATTATTATTATTATTATTATTATTATTATTATTATTATTATTATTATTATTTCAGCTCTATTTATACTCCTTTTACCTTCGAAGCTAAATATCAGGAGTTCGGGATCTGTGTCTATACAGTAGGGTAGACCATGGAACTATTGCTTGTCAATTGTTTATATTGTCGGTGTATTTTTATGGAGTAAATTTCAATTGATATTAATTTAAATGGATGTGATACAGGATGAAGTGGTGAGGATGATTCATGGTATGTAAATATCGGCATTTGTTTTTACGACTGGGGAAACCATGAAAAAACCCATGTCAAATTGGCCGGCCACGGGATTTGAACCTGGGACCTCCCGAATGCGAGTCCAAGACGCTTATTATTACTGTTTCTGCCTCATATGGTTAATATTTATTAATCCATGAATAACATGTGACCTGTTTCATGGAAATTTTACACTTTCATAGGATTTTTCATGGTTTCCCCAGTCGTAAAGGCAAATGCCTAATTGGATATTTACATACCATGAATCATCCTCACCATTTCATCCTGTATCATATCCATTTAAATTAATATCAGTTGAAATTTACTCCATTAAATACACCGACAGTAGAAACAATTGACAAGCAATAGTTCCATGGCCTACCCTACTGTATAGACACACATCTCGAACTCCTGATGTTGCCTCGCAGGTAAAAGGAGTATAAACACAGCTCAATTTAAAATAATAATAATAATAATAATAATGATAATAATAATGATAATAATAATAATAATAATAATAATAATAATAATAATAATAATAATAATAATAATAGAAAAGCATAATTTAAAATATATTTATATCATTCATTTTGTTGTTAAATATATGACACAAGACAAAACAGTTGTCAGTCGACTACATAATTTTCCATTCTCTGTCCTCTGAGGAGTTTAAGAGCCCTAGTTTGTGGCATATCTTACTTGTGTCTGTATTGCGCTGGAGGCGGTGTGCCACCCCCGCTGATGACGTATTGCACCACCCAAGTGGTTCCCTGGTCCACTCGTCACTGTCCATTTAACCACTGCCTGCCACATCCTTACCAGACCACGTCAGTTCGTTCCTAAATTCAGCTTTAGCTAAGGTTCCAGATCCGGGGACACTTTGAAAATGTTATGGAATTAATTCTTGACAGGAATGGACAATATGTAGCAGTTTTTGTCATAAATCACAAGATAGAATTCACACTGCATCACTGAATCAAATGTGCTCTGATGTTTGCAGCGTATAGGCCTACAGATAATTTGGTAAATTGCATGATACTGGGATTTGACGTACTTATTACTTATTCCATGGCAATAGGCAATTCCTATTTTGTGGAACCCGAAGGTTCATTGCCGCGCTTACCTGAGCCTGCCATTCAACCCTATTCTGTGCTAACTCCATCCAACCATCCCTCGCAAATCCTGCTTCCTTAAATCTATCCTAATATTGTTCTCCAACTTACGTCTATGTCTTCCAGGAGGTCCTTTCCCTTCGGGTCTCCCAGTCAATATTTTTGAGATATGTCTTTCCTCCCCCATTTCATCCTCCATGATTTAATTGCCCTTACTGAATCCGCCGACGAGTACAGGTTGTGAAGCTCGTCGTTATGCAGTTTTCTCCAGTCCCCCTTTTCATCTCTCTTAGGTCTGAATATTTTCCTAAGCCCCCTGTTTTTGAACACACTCAGATTATGTAAGGGGCCATGTCTCACATCCATATAATACAACCGGCAGGATAATTGTCTTATAAATTTTTATTTTTAGATTTCTGGACACAAGACAAGAAGATAAGGGATTTGACGTACTCTAAGAATACGTAGTTTGCCTTAAATTTGAAATAAAATGGTTGAAAATAAATTGGGAGGAAAACTTATATTTCATGTAAATTTACAGAATGTGGTTCAGAGAGACAATTCACAAGGGACAGCTGCCTAATAACTAGGGAAACCCTGAGAGGAGATCGTTCCAATTGGCCTAATCTAGACGAAAATGTATTTAATATTTTTTTTCAGTAGGAGAAGAAAACAAAATGTAATAGCCTACTGCGAAACCCATTCCTTAGATGAATTTATTAAATGTCAGAATGGTACTCTCTGAGATTTTATGCTGGACAAGAAAATGTCTATCTGCCTGTTCGTGTATCTGTACTCGCGATAACTCAAATACGCTTTATCGGATTTTCATCAAACTTGGTATACACATTTATAGCGTCCATGGGAAGAAGCCTATTGATATTGGACCAAATCGGTTCACCGGCACCGGAGCAATGCACAATTTAATGCATATTTTAATGGTAATATATTAGAAAGAATTTATCAAATGCAAATCAGTTCTCATGACAACTTATTTTTTTACAGTGTTCATATACGGCTTTGGAAGTTGCAATACAGTTATATTTAACAAATAACATTATCTACATATTCCTTCACGTATGCTTATCAAACTAGACCTTTGTTCTTTCGTAAGCCCTGCTTAATGAATCGATCTGGAGCTTAACTCGGAAATCGATTAGGCTACAAAAATAACTTATTTTCTGCATATCATAATTGCAGTTATCACTGATTAAACAAAAGCATTCTGGTACTTCGTTACATCAGTTAATCTGATTGTTTTTTTTTATTTTTTTTATTTTTATTTTTTTTTACGTGACATTGTACATATGGTTATGTAGGCCTACAATATCTTGTTTGAGTCGTCAAAGATGTTCAGTGTGAAGGATGTAATAGTACCGCGTGCACTAAATGAACTATGAGCCTAATCGTTCTATTAAGTGTTTTCTGTGCAGTCCGGCATGGTTTTGTATATAGTGTGAGATGTTGAGTTTCGTGCATTTAAGGGTTCAACTTGGAACGGATCATTAAGGGTTTTTGTAGTTTTATAGTAGACTATATTGCGATACAAGTGCCGTAAGCGGATCGAGGAAAGAGTTTGAAAAATCGAAGCGCTTGCGCCGAGTTTTTTCAATTTTCCGAAATCCGTTTTGCGCTTACGGCACGAGTATTGCAGGCTATTTTTTGCACGATGATTATTTATATCAATTTAATTATATTAATTGAGATATTAGCTGAAAATATTATGTATATAGGCTACATTATTGAAGATAGATTTTATATTTCAGATAGTTATTCGCATGTGTTTGTTGTTATGGGAACCGAATATTTGTCCTGTTAAAGTCGCCACAAACTAGGGGGGCCTTGGTTTCGGTCTCCCATAAAGGCTTGTATTATGATTTTACTTACGGCACTTGTGCTTTTTGTAATTTTTTAGTACACGCTCTCTAAAACAGCTGCTTATCGGACTGGTAACACGCCGAAAAGCTGCACTTTAAAGGACAAGTCCGCTAAAATTGCATAAAAGTGCATTCAAAGTGCATTCAAAGTGCATTCAAAATGCAATTTTAGCGGCCTTGTCCTTTAAAGTCGTCATGGCAATCTATAAACAAAACCCAGACGGCATTGACCAGTCACACCAACTTTAACATGGATTTACGCATATAATTGGTCATAAAACAACAAATTTAAGCCAACACGTTTCTTTATGATAATTAGAAACTTTACCAGGATTTTTCGCAAAACACGGTAGCCCACTTCATCACATGACAACAAATATAAGCCAACAACTTTTCACATTTTGGTTCACTTGAAAAACATTCCTTACCATGGACGAACAGCATTTAAATGCCGTAATATATCCCTTCTCATAGCCTATTTCTGCCGTGAAGTTGCTGGTAGCAGCTCCAATTCAATGTTTCTGGCTTGGATTGAAATTTCCTCGGTATTATCATTTATATTTTCACAAGCTTTTCATAAATACTAGTTGGTATGCAATATCTTTTACAAACAAGGGATTCATATATTATGCATCTGTACTACCACATTTGTTATTGCTACGTACGGTCATTGTTTTATGATCTAGATGGCCATGACAATATAACTTAAAGAAATGACTGACTGCATTTCATTATAATTAATTATACGGTATTTTTTGTTTTATTTCATATAATTTATAGAACTTTTACTAAAAAATATTGTATGCACCACATACGCAAAAACTTTAGCGGACTCATCCAGTATTTCAGCCTCGGCTTTCGCCTCGGCCGCTAAACTAGATTCGTCCGCTAAAGCGTTATTTTGCGTACTTGATACATAAATAGCTATTACCGCACGGAGATTTGTTTTGTTTTCATAGCGACAAGATTGCGTGCGGGAATGTCAAGTTACGATCCACGGCAACAACATTCGTAAGTACCAAGAATTAGTTAAGTGCCAGTATGGTACTTTATGAGATTGTGTGTGGGGACGAAAAATGTCTGTCCGTCTATCTGTCCGTCCGTGTGTCTGTACGCGCCATAACTCAAATACGCTTTTTCGGATTTTCATGAAACTTGGAAAACATATTTATAATGTCAATGGGAAGAACCCTATTGATATTGAACAAAATTGGTTCACCAGTACCGGAGTAAAGCCCAATTTAGTGTATATTTTAAAGACGCGGTAACTCAAATACGCTTTACCGGATATTTATGAAACTTTGTATACACATTTATAATGTCCATGGGAAGACTTCTATTCATAATGGATAAAATCGGTTGACCTGTTTCGGAGTAATGCTCAATTTAGTGCCTATTTTATGGTAATATACGTATTCGAAAGAATTTATTAAAAAAATGAAAATCAGTTATCTTGACAACATAGCCTATTGTTTTACTGTGATCTTATAAGGCCTTGGAAATTAAAATACAGGTAGCTTTGACAAAAAACACTATTCATTTACATGCGCTTATCCAACTAGACCGTTAAAAGGACCCAGGTGGCCGAGATGGTAGACCTTTCTTCTTCGGTAAGCCCTGCTTAATGAATAAATCAGGAGCTTAACTTGGAAATCAATTAAAAAAATACATATTGTGCATATCATAATTGCAGTCATATCTGATTAAACAAAAACATACTGGCACTTTGTTACATCAGTTTACCTGATTTTATTATTATTCTAATTAGTTATGTCGTGCAAAAAAGTAATTTCGTAAACTTTTTTTTACGAATAATAATTATTTAAGATGTAAGTTATACTAAAATTTAACAGGCAAGCACGAAGTTATTCGTGTAAGCCTATTAGGCCTATGTAGCGGAATTCTGTCTCTTTTCGTTGGCAACAATTTGTTTGAAACAGACCTCGTATGAAAACAGTTGAACATCGAAGAAACATTTGCGTAAAAGATTGAACGAGCCTATAAAGAAATGTTTATCTCTCTTGAAGGTATTGAAAAGGTAAATAACGAACTTATATTGAAAAATTCTACCCTCTGATAAGGAATTGCAGACTTTTGAATGAATGATTAATAGGGACCGGATTCTTAGGTTTTTACCTATTTTTTTCCTTACTTCCAAAACAAAAAGCGATCACACACTTTTTCGAATCATGTCCATAGGATTCACCCACATTAATTCTGTGGCACCTAAAAATACCTAAATGGGGTATAAAAACCTAAATATACCTAAACGGGATATAAAACCTAAAATATCTAATTTAGGCTCCTTTTTTTGTCTTTTTTGTTTGTCAGTTGATAAATCGATATTTTGCGGGGTGAGAATAATTTTTGTCGGGTAGAAATTAATACCACCAGCGTTTCATTCAACCCATTGTCATCTAGGATGGACAGTATCAACAGAGGAAAAGAGTACCGGCGTATTCCTTTTAAAATATTCGTACGAACAACCATTGTTGCTGTGTATGAACAAGGATAAAGCGCTTGTTTTTGTTTGCCTTTAGTACTTCCCTGTTATTCATACTGAGTGGTTACACTGTGAGTTTTAAGAAGACGTGTTAATTATGCCGAAACAAACGAAATCGAGTTTATAACGGCAGTGGATTGGCGACGATCTGAATTTCACTACAGATGGCAAGGTAAAATTTTGTCAAGCCTGCCAGAAACACGTACCGTATTATTTACCTTTCTAGAAAAGGGGGCAGTTTTCGTTTCTACTTGATCTGTTGTGCGTTTAGCATGCGTAACAACCGACAAAAGGAAAATAATCAGTTTCACATTATCCACATCCAACCATAAAGTATTTTACTAACTAAATTAGAAGCATCGGATTCGAATCCTAAGAAGAGTAGTGTCTAGATACAGTATTAACTATTAACTAAGAGATACCAAAAAGAACTTCAAAGTTGAGAATCTTGAAAGATATTTAGTGATATACTGTAACAGGAAATGTGAGACAATCTTATTTTCACTGCTTATTTTGATTGTTTATGCTTTCTTTCTTCAATTGTACATTATTGTCCTAAAGCAAGTTTACACAAATTTAAGTCAATTTTGTTAAGTTAAACTTTACAAGTATTATGTATTCAATCCTATGTAGCACATTCAAATTCATTAAACCAATTATTCTACCCGAAAACGATATTTTGGACAAAAAACCTAAAAAAACCTATTTCACCTAATGGAAAACCTAAAACAGTGTTTTTAAAAACCTAAAAATCCGGTCCCTAATGATGAGAAATTAAGTCCATAAGTAGGCTAATGTATTGAGCGAAACTAATATTGTGCTGGCTTACGTTTGTGTTTTGTCAAAATAGTTATTTATGTTATTTTGAATTGTAAATTATTATTTTAAAATATTAAGTAAATATTAGACTGTGCTATAACTTAAATACGTACTAAAATACTTAATAACGAAATAGATGATATTAATATTCTCGAAGAAATATCTTTTTATGTTCCACGCTATAGATCTTATAAATTGCCATGGTTCGTTGTAGTTCCCGAAATGAATGTATGTTTTTCAGTTTTACTTATACTTGTTTGGACATTAAGGCCATATCACGAGTCAGGTTCTGTAGCCCATGCAACTGTTGTGTGAATCCGTTTTCTACTGCTGATGTATTACGGCTTTTGTTAATTTCAACTGACATATAATTTTAATGAATGTGATATAGGATGAAATAGCAGAAATGTATTATGGTAATTTGTAGGGCAAGACATTTAATGACCATGAAATAGTGAACAAAAGACAAAATTTTAAAAAATGACTAATAAATTTATCATTATTACTTATAATTAGTTTTTTTTAAAGTAGTGAATTGCTAAAAACAAATTAATGGATGACAGTGCGTTATATATGAATTTACAATATAAAACACACTTATTTTGTTACTAAAGAAGTAAGTAAATTTATACTACTTGGACACCCTAAAAAGAAAAATAAATTCTTTCTGAACTTTCATGCCCATCAAATTACCCCTAGCAAATATGTGAAATTCAAAAAGAAAGAAAAAATAATAATTCTTTATTGCTACAAGACAAACTGTAATGGTGTTTACAATAAACCTGAATTAAAATGAACTATGAACACTTGACGGAGATTCTCAAATAAAACGATTGTCTGTTGTCTGAAAGCAACGATTTGTACGTGGAAAAGCTCCTCTCTATCTTCACTGATCATTACCTAAGATGCCGAAAAATGACCTAAAAATTGCAACAACAAAAAAAAAAACATAGGCCTATCTCTTGAAAATGACGAAAAATACTAAATAAAGCAAAAATGCAGAAACAGATTGCCCTTATTTAATCCGTTTTTTTATGAAACACATTTATATACGCATATATTCCAGCTATCTTTTAACTTCATATAAAAAAAAGATGCAAAATCTTCAAATGCCTTGCCCTACCAATTAGGAATAAATATAAATTTCGTCATTTGCCTTTACGATTGGAAAAACCATGAAAAAAACAAAGTCAAATACACTGTTACAGGGTTTGAACATAAAGTGTTGTGTGTATGCCCCTCTCAAGATTATGTAAACATTCTAAAACTGACTAAATAGTAACTTAATAATAACAATAATCTTATTTATTTACATAGAATTTAATTGAGATCACCATTGTGGAATAAGACGAGCCAAGTTCCAGAAGTCGCCTTAGGGGGTATCACTCGGCTCACGTGTGGTCTGCAGGGGTGGTCCGGGGTAATCACACGGCTGTGATTGTCTTCGTGCGTGTTGCTAATAGAAATCCACCTTAATGTATCATTTAGACCCCGAATTATTCCCCTATGCCATTCAATATGACAAACTTCTCCGAACAATACGGCTTCCATAGTAGCAGATCGACAACAGATTGGAGATTAATGAAGATGGAAGCTACCACATCCCACAGCCTTCCTAACGTAAGTCAGTGCATGTCTAGATACCGAAAAAAAGTGTTCTTGGAATAAACTTTGTCTGTCTGTCTGTCTGTCTGCCTGTCTGTCCGTGTACATCTGTAGTGACTAAACGATTCACTGTAGCCCAAAAACTTAGATTTTTTTTTTTTTTAATTTCATCGAACCGCCCAGAAATTGGATTCCATAAATGAAAAATTAAGAGCACTTTACATGAAAACCTTTTTTTCAAAATTTTTATTTTTGAAAAATGGCTCTAATGATTTTAATAAAAATGCAAATTTTGATTCTGCTATTTTTTTTTTATCGTCCGGTTTTACAATGTACTTCAATTTACATTTTCCGGTAACCCAAGATTACACATATAATTTAATTTTCTTTCTTCATTTATGTCTATCTCTCCATAAATTATCTTCAATACTTCTTCCAATAATTCATGTCTGAATTCCGGTCTCCCTCTTTTCCTTCTTCCTGGTGGTTCCCATTCCATAATCCTCCGTGGTAGTCTCTCCTCTGACATCCTTTTTGTTTGTCCATACCATAAGGGCTGTTTTTCTTCTACAAAATCAGTGATGGAATTTGTGACGTCCATTTTCTTCCTGATGATTTCATTTCTGGATCTTTCTCGTCTAGATATCCCTCCAAAAGTCCATCTCAATCGCCATTAATCTTTTTATTAATTGGGATTTGATTGTCCATACTTCTTATCCATATGTCATAATAAAGGGCCCGGATTTTTAGGCTTTTATAAAAGGTATTTTAGCCTTTTATTTTCGTGGAATAGCCCTTTTTAGGTAAAACAAACGGTTTTAGCAGTCTTAATAAAACACTAATATTAACATCGAAAATTCTATTATAATTTTTTGACACAGACCCTCCTATACTTCTCTGTCGTCGACAATGGATTAGTTGCAGATTTTAAAGTATTGGAGACGGCTCAAGTTTCATTTCCTGCGAAGGCGAGGCGACACATTTTCGAGTTACAAAGACAGGCGACAAAGCTACATATAGGCTATAACAAAGAAGTTGAATATGAGCACAAAATACATATATATATATATATATATATATATATATATATATATATATATATTCAAAATGAATTAGTCAGAGCGTTTCCTCGTGTTTTGAAGGCTAAGTGTGCAAAATTTTATTGAGATCGGAATAAAGCTGTATATTTGTATAAAAGATATACATATGTACCACTCTTCTTTATAATAATAATAATAATAATAATAATAATAATAATAATAATAATAATGATGATGGTGATAATAATATTCATCATCATCAGGATCTAATGGCAATGCCTTGTTGTAGTAGCCATGTCTTCCTCTTCATCGCTGTTCTCTTTAGATTTTCGTATGACAGCACGTCCATATCCTTTATCATGTTTTTCTTGGACGTCCTCTTGATTTCTTTCCCAGTATTTTCCCTTCAAAAATGTTAATGAGTAGACCATTGTGCCGAAATGTATGACCCACTAACTTTGCTCTTCTACTCTTAATTGAATTCAGAAGGGATCTCTCTTCCATCACTTCATTAAGCACTTCTTCATTTGTTTTCCTATCCACCCAACTCGTCTTTGTTAGCCTTCTCCATATCCACATTTCTGCTGCTTCTAGTTTCTTGGCTTCTGCTTTTCCTATTGTCCATGTTTCGCATCCATAAGTTAATACACAACTTACAAATGTTTTGGCAAATTTTTTCCTTACTTCCATGTTTAAATGGTTATTTGTGAGAAGATTCCTTTTGTTCTGAAATGCTTGTTTAGCCAGGTTTATTCTTCTCTTAATTTCTGTGTCACACTTGTTAAACTTATTGATAATGCTACCCAAGTAACATTAATATTAATGTATTATAAATATATGTAGAAGATGTCTACGTAAGTATTATTATAGTACAAAAGTTCTGTCTACAATGTTTTGTCTGGAAACATGAGAATTGGGATTGGCATGGCCTCCTGGAATCTCTACCTGAGTTTATCTGATACATCCTCAGCAAAGCCTCCTGACATGTGTTGTGGCACTGGAAAACCGTCTCAGTGCAGAGAGACATCAAGAGATTGCACAAATTGCAACCAATCAGAGTTTATCTTTATAGATTTATCACTTTATTCTGGTAATACAATTTTCACTTTTTCTGACACAAAAAAAAATTCACAAAAATAATTAGTAGGCAAATAAGCCTACATTAATATATTAGCACAGACTTCTTTTTTATCGGATTTTAGTATTTTCTTCATAGCCAGTCATTATTATTATTATTATTATTATTATTATTATTATTGTTATTATTATTTTGTTATAGTTAAGAGGAATATTATTCGTTTTTAATTCGGTGTAACTTTTTCTCTCACACAAAAAAATATTTGACAAAAATAATTAATAGGCTAAATTAATTAATAGGCTAAATTAATTAATAGGCTAAATTAATTAATAGGCTAAATTAATTAATAGGCCATTAACACAGATTTCTAATTTATCCAACTTTCAGTATTTTCCCCATAGGAAGATTTTGTTATTAGCGTATTATTATTATTATTGTTATTATTATAACTATTATTATTATTATCATTATTATTATTATTATTATTATTATTATTAAAAGGAATATTATTTGTTTTTAATTCGGTTTAACCTGGTGTTCAATATATCAATTTTGATCAGCCTTCCGTTCAGATTATGTCTTTCACTTTGAGGACAATTTAAAGGTAATCAAAGAAGAGAGATTCCATCCGGCGCCGAGAGTCGATCTCTTGTTATCTCAGTTGATGGAGCATCGCAAGAAAATCCGAAGGAATCCGATATCGGAGGAGGATTTTTCTCCTAAAATACTATCTGGCTCTGTACCAGATTTACTGACCAGCACTGTACAAAAGTGACCTTTGCATTGAAATTTTTACCGAATTCACATAAATTCTTGACATAAAGGATTGAGCTGTTTTCCACTGCAACCCTTTGAAAGAAGTTCTTCACTTGAGCAAATCTTGTTGCATAATGTGATTGGCGGATTCTGTTTTCTCATTTTCCAAATGATTGAATGGCTATTCGCTTGGATAACACTTTAAACCCTTTACATTCAGAACCCTTCACATCTGACGTAACAACACTTGAATCTCATTGTTGAGTGCTTCTAAAAGAGAATTATTGACCCTGTTCTAACTCGATCGTTCCGCATTTCATCTGTTTGTGTCTTACGCAGTTATGACCAATCGCGTTGTTCGATTTCCTTCCAATTTTTCATAAATGTTCCTTCAAGTCTTTAAAAATTACGTATGTGTAATTATATTATATAGCTAATTTATTAGCAAACGCTAAGTGACATAAGATAGACCATTAAGGGCAATTAGTCATAGGAGAGAGGTTCCATCCGGCGCTGTGAATTGAACTCCGGCTTAGCTCAGTTGGTAGAGCATTGGCGTGAATAGCCAAAGGTCCCGGGTTCAAGTCCCAGTGTCTGAGGAATTTTTCTTATATAATACTAGCATGTGCCCGCGGCTTCGCCCGCGATAAAAAAAGAGCATAAAGTTAGAGCATAATAGTTAAATCATTATATTTATTAACACCTAAATCACGTGGACTACATGTCACGGTTAGATATCGTCGCCTGGTAAAAGCGATCTCAGATTCGAGTTCCTTGGCCCAGAAAATCCCTGTATAGTGAGTTTCGTCCAAATCGAACGATGTTTAACCATATTTAGGTCTATGTTGATTATCCCTCTTCCGTATAGGTTGAAAATTTCATATGTCTACGGGCCTTGACATTCTAAACAAATGAATCGACCAGCGTGGGCTTACAACATTCTAGCGATCGCGATGTTTTTATTACCACGGTATGACAAAAATAGCCAAAGCCAACTGCAATTGAGTTGACATTGAAATGTATTACTGAAATCTGATGCTTCGACAGCACTAAAATCACGTTTTCTGCCAGTTTTTCACTCACAACTCGCGAACGAAAGCTAAAATTAAAAATCCGGCTTCGATGCGCATTCGCCCACCTTTCAGCCCACCTATGTTTAAAATTTCAGATCTCTGCGTTCAGGAGATTTCGCTGGGCATCGTGGACAGACAGAAAAACACGTCCTTTTATTATTTTAAGATAGCATGTGCCCGCGGCTTCGCCCGCGATAATTATTTCAAAAATAAAAAATAAAAAATTAAGAGCATAATAGTTAAAACATTATATTTATTAACACCTAAACCACGTGGACTACATACCACGATTAGATAGCGTCGCCTGGCAAAAGCGATCTCAGATTCGAGTTCCTTGGTCCAGAAAACCCCTGTATAGTGAGTTTCGTCCAAATAAAACAATGTTTGACCATATTTAGGTCTATGTTGATTGTCCCTCTTCCGTGTAGGTTGAAAATTTCATATGTCTACGGGCCTTGACATTCTAAACAAATGAATCGTCCAGCGTGGGCTTACAACATTCAAGCGATCGCGATGCTTTTATTTCCACGGTATGACAAAAATAGCCAAAGCCAAATGCAATTGATTTGACATTGAAATGTATTACTGAAATCTGATGCTTCGACAGCGCTAAAATCACGTTTTCTGCCAGTTTTTCACTCATAACTCGCGAACGAAAGCTAAAATTAAAAATCCGGCTTCGAGGTGCATTCGCCCACCTTTCAGTCCATCTATGTTTAAAATTTCAGATCTCTGCGTTCAGTAGATTTCGCTGGGCATCGCGGACAGACAGACGGAAGACAGACGGAAGACAGACAGACGGAGGACAGACACTTCCTTTTATTAATATAGATAACATGTGCCCGCGGCTTCCCCCGCGATAATTATTTCAAAACTTAAGTGCATAATAGTTAAATCATTATATTTATTGACACCTAAATCACGTGGAGTATATTCCACGATTAGGTAGCGTCCGCTGGTAGGAAAAGCGACCTCAGGTTCCAGTTCCTTGGCTCAGAAAACCCCTGTATAGTGAGTTTCGTTCAAATCGAACAATGTTTGACCATAATTAAGCCTATGTTGATATCCTTTTTACGTGTAGGTTGAAAATTTCATATATCTGCGGGCCTTGACACTCTAAACAAATGAATCGTCCACGATGGACTTATAAAATCAAGCGATCGCGATGCTTTTATTTCCAAGGTAGGCTATGAGGTATGATGACAAAAATAGCCAAAGCCAGCTGTAATTGATTTAACATTGAAATATATTACTGAAACTGATCCTTCGAAATCGCAAAAAATACACGTTTTCTGCCCGTTTTTCACTCATAACTCTCGAAGGAAAGCTAAAATAAAAATTCCGGCTTCGAGGTGCACTTTCCGACCCTTTAGTCCATATATGTTTAAAATTTCAGATCTCTGCGTTCAGTAGATTTCGCTGGGCATCGCGGACAGACAGAAGGACAGACGGAGGACAGACACTTCCTTTTATTAAGTGCCAGTATGGTACTTTATGAGATTGTGTGGGGGACGAAAAATGTCTATCCGTCTGTCCGTCCGTCCGTCCGTCCGTCCGTGTGTCTGTACGCGCTCTAACTCAAATACGCTTTATCGAATTTTAATGAAACTTGGTATACGCGTTTATAATGTCCATGGGAAGAACCCTATTGAAATTGGACCAAATCGGTTCACCGGTACCGGAGTAAAACCCAATTTAGTGTATATTTTAAAGGCGCCATAACTCACATACGCTTTATCGGATTTTCATGAAACTTGGAATACCTATTTATAATGTCTATGGGAAGATGTCTGTTGATATTGGACCAAATCGGTTGGCCGGTACCGGAATAATACCCAATTTAGTGCCCTTTTATGGTATCATATAAGAAAAGGCGCGGTAACTCAAATACGCTTTATCGGATTTTCATGAAACTTCGTATACTTATTTATAACAATCATGGCAATAAGCCTATTGAATTTGGACCTAATCGGTTGTCCAGTACCGAAATAAAGAGTAATTATCAGTCAAATTAATTATAATATTTTGGTTCATTTCGAAGCATTTTGATTGGCTCGCGGCCAACCAATCAGCGGGCGAGTCCCGTAACTAAGGTAAATAAAGGGGAATTCTGGAACAACCCTTCAATTCCTGTCGAAACCTTCTTTAGTAAAGGAGGGTAAAAAGAAGGCACCTTCTTCAAATGCAAAATCAAATTCTCGGTTCTTTCTTATAGCGTCATCAATTAATGACAGCTTATAAAGCTTCCTTCAGTTGCCATGGACAGTTGACAACTACATGAAAAACAAATGTTCCCATGTACGATTATAGACGAAATGCTGTTGTATAATGACTAATTATTTTGCTAAAATTGATTACAATTAGATTAAAGCATTGAATTTTACTTCAGCCTATGTCAGATTTATAATCCCTGACCTCTTAATAAATAAAAACATTAACTTCTGAGTATTTGCTTAAGTTGGTACTCTGCTTTAGTGAGGGCCAAATTCGCATTTATGACTAGAATATCGCGAATATTATGTTAATAATGAATGAAATTATTCTATATTGTAACATAAGAAAACTAGAAGGCTTGAAATATAGCCTAATTTCGAAATACGGTGATTTTTCTTTTCTGTGAGCTACGACGAGATAGTATTCTTTGGTATTGGACACTGAAAAGGCGCAGTGTAGTTTGGTCTTGGGGAAAGATGCTTGTCTAGTAATCAAGAGATATCACGTTCGAGTCCACCCTGAAGCAAAAATTTATTTTTATTATTATCAATTGTGTTAAATTGAGCCTATTCCATTCTTGTGTCCTATTTTGTCAATGTGCTTAAATAAGTACTGTATTACATTTTTCTTTTAAAAAAACTGGGAATTCATTGTCTTTCATTGACCTACATCATTCCTAAAGAATAACATAAGCCTATAAATGTTATTTCACGAACAGAAACTAGCTTTAAAGTTATTGCGTTGCGTTAAAATTGCATAAGCCTATACTCAGAACAATACTGCATACCGCTAGGTGGAACTATCCTCTTCTTATTGGCTTACTGTACTATTTCATTGTCAATGCATTTTGTAAAATGTTTACATATTTTAAGAATTAGTATATCAGTGTATACCAATATGAATTAAGGTTAAGAATCAAACTTTAGACCTTTGTTCTTCCGTAAGCCCTGCTTAATGAATCGATCTCGAGTTTAACTCGGAGATCTATTAAAAAAAAAAAAAAAAACTTATTTTCTGTATATCATAGCCTAACTGCAATTATTACTGATTAAAAAAGCATACTGGCACTTTGTTATATCAGTTTACCTGATTTTATTAATATAGAAGATTCTCAATCAACTCAATGATTAGGCTTATCCAAAATTTTAAAAAATCCAAAAATCCAAATGAAAAATCTAAAAATCCAAAATTTAAAATCCAAAAATTAAAAATTAAAAAAGTCCAAAACCCAAAATTAAAAATATCTAACATTTAAAAATTGATAAAATCCAATAGGCCTAATCCAAGTTGAAAAAAAATTAAAAATCCAAGTTTTACTTCTGTCGCGAGGCGTTCCAATCACCCGATTTTTTTTCTTTATAAGAACATGTCGAAATAATGTTTTTGCACGACGTAACTAATTAGTGGTACTTACGAATTTGTTGCCGTGGATCGTAACTTGACTTTTCCGCACGTAATCTGGTTGCTATGAAAACAAAAGAAATTTCCGTGCGGTAAAAATTACAAAAAGCAAAAGTGCCGTAAATAAAATCATCATAATACAAGCCTTCATGGAAAACCGGAACCAAGGCCCCCCAGTTTGTGGCGACTTTAACAGGACACATATTCGGTTCCCATAACAACCAACAAATGCGAATCACTTTCTGAAATATATCATACATCTTCAATAGTGTATATACATAATATTTTCAGCTAATATCTCAATTAATATATTTAAATTGATATAAATAATCATCGTGCAAAATATAGCATGCAATACTCGTGCCTTAAGCGCATAACGGATCTCGGAAATTGAAAAAAACTCTGCGCAAGCGCTTCGTTTTTTCAAACTCTTTTCTCGATCCGTATGCACCGCTTACGGCACTTGTATCGCAATATACTATTCCCTGCCCTCAATACCAGCATTGACAATGCGTAGTTTCAATTTTCTAATGTTTAACTAAGTGTTACTTTGTTTGCATATCAGTAATGATCATCAGAATTGTATTAGCCCTTAAATGCACGACAATCAATTTCTCACATAATATACAAATTCGTGCCGGACTGCACAGAAAACAGTTTACACAGTGATTAGGCGAGAGTTTATTTGTAGTCGTTAATTGTGAAATTTTAATAAAAATCAAATTTGTCTTCCAGTTTGTTTTTTCATCATTGGGGTGGACATGTTGCGCGCATGGGGGAAGAAAGACATATATCAAAAATATTGACTGGGAGACCCGAAGGGAAAAGACCACTTGGAAGACCTAGACGTAGGTGGGAGGTCAATATTAGGAAGTAGGATTTGCGAGGGATGGTTGGATGTACTTATAGTTAGCACAGAATAGGGTTGAATGGCGGGCTCAGGTAAGCGCTGCAATGAACCTCCGGGTTCCATAAAATAGATAATATTCCTTTAGCTTGCTGAGGAATTGTCTATTGCCATTTAGTAAGTAAGAAGGTAAAAACTAAGTAGGCCTATTCGCCAAAACACAGAATGTAATACATATAATAATGTGATAATTGCCAAGGCCTGCAAACTTAATGAAGCAGTCCAGAAACAATGGACAGTAAAGTTGGCAGCTACTGGACTCGAAGAAATATCCCACATTCTTCAACCTAACAACGAATAAATTCCTCTTGCAAAGCATTTTCCCCTTATCATGGACTGTCTTTGTGATAATCTGATTTTAACAAACACGACAACATTGAAATGTATAATCTTTTTATGGTCATGTGCTCGAAATGTGGAAAAAAAAAAACCTGAATATCGCGAAAGAAATAAACCGCTGAAAGAAGTTGATCTTCAGCTATTTTTCTCTCTCTGGCCATTGTTGACAGATGAAATGAAATGATGGTGGTTTTTGCAATCACTTGAGTCTCTGGCGTACGGAATAGGATATCGTTCCAGATTGGAATCTCTTATGTTTGTGTGGATTTATATTTTGTCGAGTATAAAGGCTGACCTTTTCCCTATCAATGACCCTTAAACGCGATTTCTCGGATACAAAGGAAGATTTAAGTAGCTATTGATTCGCATCGAGATATCGATATTATCTGTTGCCAAGGCAACGGGAGACAGGTTTCCTTTAAAGCGGATCGCGGCGCTTTGAGAGCCGATTTAGCAATTTGATAGGCCATGGCAATTGTAGATTTGAGAAATAACGGAATAACGACTTGATCGAATGAAGACAGTCGATAGAAGAGAATTCTTGTATCTGAATCAGGCAATCCAAACGGGAATGGGGGACAAGCAGTTGAAAAATATAGTTTTTTCTGAACATTTTAGGTTTTAAATTACTCTTTTAGGAACTCTTGGAACAATTTTTACGACTTAAAGTAGCACAATATAAATACCATACCATATACATATTATATTGGTCCCTCGCATTTAATATCGTACAGCGAACCTCACAGTAAACAATCCAAGTAGCTATTACCAGTCTCAATATAAAACAAAATACCTCATTTCCAAAAATCGTATTTGTTACACTCATAAACTTTCTTTACCCTAAGCATGGCCAACAATACATCTTTCTTGCTTCACATTCTGATATAGAATAAGAGGCCGTGAAAGAGCGCGTATTCAGCTGTTTGAACCTGATGGAAATAGGCCTATGTATTGTTCACCTATTAGCAGGGCCGTGGAGAGAAAGCAAGGGCCCCAGGGACAAATTGTCCCGGGCCCCCTACAAATATTAAATTCACCGCTGAAACCCGTCCGTCTGTCCGTGTGTCTATAAGCTCGATAACTCAAATACGCTTTATCGGATTTTCATAAAACTTGGTATATACATTTGTAACGCCCATGGGACGAAACCTGTTGATTTTGGATGAAATAGGTTGACTGATGCCCGAGTAAAGCCCAATTTAGCGTCCATTTTATGGTAGTATATAGGGCCCGGATTTTTAGGTTTTTGTAAAAGGTGTTTTAGCCTTTTATTTTCGTGAAATAGCCCGTTTTAGGTTTCAAACGAAAGATTTTAGCCGCCTTAATAAAACATAACAAGCTGCTTATTGACTTGTAACAAATTTTATTTTAGAGTAAATTTAGAAGATAAAAAATAAAACCTGATATGCGCCCCTTTCAGGGCCCGGGCCCCGGGGCTACGGCCCCGGCTGCCCCTCCCTCTCGTCGGGCCTGCCTATTAGTGTACGAGATTTATAATGTTTCACCGTACATATAATTATACATTCTTTTCATATATTCTTCTGTTTAGCCTATAATGGAGTTTATATATACCCAATCGCTGTGTTTAATGGTTAATTGTGTTTGATCAAAGAAGCTACAGGTATGAAGATGTTTCAGTGTTCATTCCTTGTGTATTTACATGAGAAAGAAGTGCACGTAGGTGCGATTAAATAAAAGTGATAAAAATACGACCATAGACATTTGCGAGTGATTGAAATTCCACATAATCTTATACTGGATTGTCACTGATCCATGAATTAAATAGGTATTATTATTATTATCACCATGGCCCGGATTTTGATGACGTGTCATCTTTTAATTGGAATATCATGGACGTTGTCCACTAGTGCACATATTTTGATCATGACTCCTAGATTATAAAAATGGTAATTTTAGGGTCATTTCTGGTCATTTTTCCTTTTATTTATTCTTAGGAAATTTTTATAAATAAATGTAATTGTTTTGTAATTTTTTTATCATTTTACGGTCTTTTTTTGCCAAATTTCGTAATTTTTAGGCGATTTTTAAATATAAAGTCATTATTTTCTTATTTTGTGATTTTTTTCGCATTATAGGCCCATAGAGTTTTTATTCATTTACTTACATTGAATATTATCGGAACTGTAAATAAGCATAAATAAATAAATAAATAAATCTTGTTACACTTTTAATTTGGATGCAGAAAGACGATGTTTGCTGTTTGCATTTAACCGTATATACCAATTAACTAGTTAACAAACAACAACATAAATGTAGAATAGACACAAATCTGATGAATGAATAGTATTTTCATAAAAGTTTTGGGTCATTTCTTTTTTAATTTTGGGTCTTTTTTTGTATTTTTGCAGTCATTTTATACCTCATTTTAAAAGTATTTTTACGTCTTCAAAATCCGGGCCTAGGCTATTATTATTATTATTATTATTATTATTATTATTATTATTATTATTATTATTATTATTATTATTGTTATTATTTTTTATTCCGTATAATAGAATAAGTTGAAAAGAATATTTTGGGAATTGTAGAAGAAAGACGCTTGAGATGGTATGGGCATGTACTCAGAATGACAGAGGATAGAATACCCAATAGAATTTTGGATTGGAAAGTAAAAGGAAAAAGAAGAAGAGGGAAGCCCAAAGAGTGCTGGATGGTTGGGGTGAAAAGGAGTATGGCGAGAAAAGGATTAAGTGAAGAAGATGCTATGGACAGGGACTTATGGAGGCAAAAGATTGTTGTGGGATGAAGGAAAACCATTGTATTGTGGAGTATTCCTTAGTAAAAAATATTATTATTATAATAATAATTATTATTATTAATATTATTATTATTATTAAGCTTATTATTATCATCATGATTATTATTATTTAGAAATATTGATTTAATTAATGTTAGAAAATATTCTGAGAGTAACTTAACGTCCTCAAATGCGACTCTTTCAACCAGGCGCCTGTAACTCTTGATCAGAACTGTCCAGTTGTCCCCTTTTCAAACTCTTGCATCAGATAATGCGTCCCATGTCATGTCCAACTCGATCACGGGCTGGCGACTCTGACAAACACGGCCTCCTAGATGGTGAGGATAAGTCATGTCCAGTCCAACTGACATCTTGCAATCCGATAAAACCTAAAACCCTTTCTGCAAGGCCGGACTCTGCTGTTTTCCTGAATGACGGATTCTTACTTATTTACTTACTTACTTACTCAATGGCAATAGACAATTCTAAGCAAGCTAAAGAAATATTATCTATTTTATGGAACCCGGAGGTTCATTGCCGCGCTTACCTGAGCCAGCCATTCAACCCTATTCTGTGCTAACTCCATCAACCATCCCTCGCAAATCCTACTTCCCTTAAATCTACCCTAATATTGTCCTCCCACCTACGACTAATAATAATAATAATAATAATAATAATAATAATAATAATAATAATAATAATAATAATAATAATGGGCAAGGCATAACAGAATAGAAAACAGTAAACAAATGCCAAATAAAAATGCATTTATGACCTAAAAATAGTGAAAAAATGACACCAAAATTTAAAAAAATGACTAATAAATTTACCATTATTACTTATAGTTAGTTTTTTTTAAAGTAATGAATAGCTAAAAGCAATTTAATGGGTGACAGTGCGTTATATATGAATTTACAATATAAAATACACTTATTTTGTTACTAAAGAAGTAAGTAAATTTATACTACTTGGACACCCTTAGCGAAAAAGAAATTCGTTTTGAACTGGCATGCCCATCAAATTGCCCCTAGCAAATATTTGCCACTTAAAAGTTAAAAAAAAATAGTCTTTATTGCTACAAGATAAACTGCTGTGGTGTTTACAATAAACCTGAATTAAAATGAACTATAAACATTTGGCGGAGATTCTCAAATGAAAACGATTGTCTGTTGTCTGAAAGTAACGATTTGTATATACATGGAAAAGCTCCTCTCTACCTCCACTGAAACATGATCTAAAAATTGCCAAAAATTACTTATAAATGCGAAAAATTACCTATTTCTTGAAAATAACTAAAAATCATAATAAAGAAAAAATGCAAAAACAAATTGCCATTAATTAATCAATTATTTCATGATACACATTTTTATATATTCGAGCTATCTTTCAACCTTCATATAAAAAAGATGCAAAATCATCAATTGCCTTGCCCTAATAATAATAATAATAATAATAATAATAATAATAATAATAATAATAATAATAATAATAATAATTAATATAATTATTATTATTATTATTATTATTATTATTATTATATTTATTATTATTATTATCATTATTATTATTATTATTATTATTATTATTATTATTATTATTATTATTATTATTAATATTATTATTATTATTAATGATACGGTTAGAAAAGTATCAAGGTGCCACATTTTGATGTGATCAGTGTGATATACAGTAAAATAATAACAAGCGACCAATACAAATATTTAGAAGCCAGAGCAAATACGCTCTTCCATGGCCCTCTGTATACATTGCAAACACGGTAAGAAGGAAGCTGTGGCCATTGTTGCGACATCTGCATCGCCACTACTGCAGTCAATTGACCGTCACAAACCACAAGCAAACAACATAAAAGCGACCCCCGCAATTTGTGGTTTCAGGGACGGTCAAACCCAACTGATCGAGTGATTCCTTATCAGCCCTTCATCTTCTGCTTTCGAGAAATACTTTATTACTCACGTGGAATGGAGAAGTTTGTTTTTGACTCATCCCTGGAGTAATTTCATTACCATTTCATTACTACTAGCTTAGTTAGGTCTAGGGAGACTAGGAAAATTCCTAGACAGTATTTAAGCCAGCTCACTAAAAAAAAATCCCTTTAGGCAGGCCTACAGGCTGAGGTAGATTTCAAATTGCTTTTGGTTTAATTTATTATCGCTGCGCAGCACTCTTCTTTTTTAGCGTGGCATGGCAGACCTGCAGTAAAGAGGAAGAGCCTACAATCATTTGTTTTGACAACAACAATAGGATATAATATTCTGGGAGGCCGTGCGCAAGATCAACAATGAATAAAATTAGCAAAGCCGCTAAACAAGACAAAATTATGATATTATAATAATTCTTTTAAGTGTTATTATTTTCAAACATTAAAATCTCGCGTCATATGAGAGCTATCAAGAAACTATTTATTGATTTGTAGAGTACTCATCAAGAGCTTTTCAACGATACCCCACAAGACGTGGTTTCAAAAGTTTCGAATTTTCATCCCCCACCCCACCCCCACCCTCACTCGAACCCCCGAATCGTTGGTGTCACTGTGAACTCCGTAGCGAGTACTCTAATTTATTCAAACAAAGTTTCCCTCTATACTTCATAGGGGCCGAGATATACATTTTTAAAAATTTCAACCCCCGACCACCCCCTTGGGCCAATTTTGCTCATTAACGAACTTGTCCGAACTATTGGGCCTAGAAATAACATATTAAAATTTGGTTCAAATATCTTCAAAATTACGGCCGCTATCGTGTAAAGATATAAATATATATATATATAAATATCACAGAATTTTTTTTTGAACGGGCGGTGGTTTCGTACTTAGGGGAGCATGAAACGTAAAGATATGAAAGAATTTTTCGAAAATCATGAAGTGGTATCCATTGCAATATGTAGATTGTTCTTCGAAATCTACCTAATAGGTTTTATTTTGTATATAAAGGATTTTACGGACCATAAGACGTACTCTTTTACTTTGAAAACAGAGCCTTGAAAGTTGGATGCGTCTAATTGTCCGAAGCACATACAAAATTAAAATTATGGTAAATATTAGCAGAATACCATAGTTATAAATAGACTTCGGACTTTTAAAAAAATGCTGTTTTAGGTACCTAAAATAGGCTCTAAAATTTGGAAAATCGGTTCTAAAAATCGTAAAATAGTCTCTTATAAAACCGTTAAGACGCCAATTATCTGAAATATCTCAACTGCACTGCAGAATATTATATTTATTGAAGTCGCCATTAGTCATCAATCATAGTAAAACACAGATATAGGCCCATGGTACACAGAATTACATAGACCTATTACTAGGGCCTGTATTTCTAAGTGAAAACCTAATCCCTGCGCCCAGAAGCTACGCACGCTAGCATATTCGACCCCTTGCATCCCTCAGTAATTCAGAGATTTTTTTTTTTTACTGGATTTGGGAGTCGGGAGAAAAACACTAGATTTTCTTGGGAATTCCAAGGAATTTTTCTACTGAAGACGAAACATTCCTTACTATTTTACCACGTCACAAATGTGTCATGTACTGCACATTCCGAGCTAAAAATTTAGTACGAACTGAAAATAAATGCTAGAATTTATAACAAAAAGTAACTTATTTTGAACTTTAGAGGAAAAACAAGCAAAAAAGGCAATATTAGGCTCTAACGTAAAAATAGGCTGCTTTAGGTCCTGTAAAAGTACCACTTTTAGGCATAGTCACTTATGAAACATGCATATACAAATTTTCGTCCATATATCACTTAGGATTAAAATAGGTTTTTACCTAAAATCCGAAGTCTAGTTATAAACAAGGTGCTGTAAACGATAAGATAATTTTGGCACAGACTGTACATCAGTGCACTTGTCACAATCGTAAAATGAGGGTAATTGGAAATCAAATATACTATCCGAAAAGAAAGGAATGTTGTTTTCTTTTATACGATAGGATTTATCTTTGCCTGGTGGTTTAAATAAAGGCAATGACCTCTAAACAGCCTTGTCCCGTTACACTTAGCCTACGTATGCTGAATTGAGGGTTAGAGGATTGTAATAGTATATTGCGATACAAGTGCCGTAAGGCACGTTTACGGGTCGAGGAAACAGATTGAAAACCCGAGGCGCAGCCGAGGGTTTTTAAGTTTTCGAGACCCGTAAATGCCTTTACGGCCCGTGTGTTGCATGCTATTTTTTGCACGATGATTATTTATATCAATTTAATTATATTAATTGTGATATTACCTGAAAATATTATGTAAATACATTCTTGAAAATAGATGTTTATTTCAGAAAGTGATTCGCATGTGTTTGTTGTTATGGGAACCGAATATTTGTCCTGGGGGCCGTGGCCATAAAGGCTTGTATTATGAAGTGTATCGTAATGAATTATGACGTAGCGCTTGGACCGTAAGTAATTTAACCTCATCGCAACGCCCTTAGCAACACGATTGTGTGGGAATGTCAACTTACGATCCAAGTAAACAACTTTCGTAAGTAACACTTACTAGCTAAGGAGTGCAAAAAAATATTTTCAGTCTTTCATGAGAAATCAGTTCAGTTGTTAAAATTTACGCGATGCCACCTGTACAGAAGAGATTTTAGTACAACGCAGGTTTTAGATTAGAAGAGATTTACACTGATTCCATTGTACAGGACTATAATTTGTTTATGCAATGAAGTATATTCCCTTTAAAATGTTTCGTTTAGAATCACACTAAATTTCTTTTCCTTTAAATTTCCATCCTAAAATTAAGGTGAGTCTTATGGTCCGGAGCGTCTTAAAATCCGTAAAATACGGTAATACTTACTTACTTATTCAATGGCAATAGACAATTCCTCAGCAAGCTAAAGGAATATTACCTATTTTATGGGGGTTCATTGCCGCGCTTACCTGAGCCCGCCATTCAACCCTATTCATCCCTTGCAAATCCTACTTCCCTTAAATCCATCCTAATTTTGTCCTCCCACATGCATCTAGGTCTTCCAAGTGGTCTTTTCCCTTCGGGTCTCCCAGTCAATACTTTTGAGATATGTCTTTCCTCCCCCATTTCATCCTCCGTGATTTAATTACCCTTACTATATCCAGTGAAGAGTACAGGTTATGAAGCTCGTCGTTATGCATTTTTCATCTTTTTTAGGCGCAAATATTTTCCTAAGCCCCCTGTTTTGCAACACTCTCAGATTGTGTAAGGGGCCATGTCTCACATCCATATAATACAACCGGCAGGATAATTGTCTTGTAAATCTTTATTTTTAGATTTTGTATATAATAAATTATGTTATATGCCATGAAATCATTAAAAATCATTAAATAATAATTTGTACCTTCTCTACCCACAACCATAGGTATCATGATTTTCAGTACCGAGTTTTAACATAAATACACGTTTGGAGGTCCTCTGAATAATAAAAAAATTCAGAAACATGCCTGGCTCCAGAATGAAAAATCTTATAAAAACCAAATTTTATATTAGGATTAGGTAGTCTATGTTCTGGGGATGTGGAAGGTTGTCGATTACTTTTTATCTTACTTTTAATGCCATTTCACATGATAATTTTATTTGATAATATTTAAAGTATTGTAGCCTTCATGGGTGCTTATACTAAGGCATAAAAGTTTCGTTAAAAACTTTTTTTCGTAAACATTCTCTGAAGGGTAGTTATAAACCTACCGGCGTTTCGAACAAAATCCAGTTTCGTTTTTAAATCAACTGAAAACGCTTCTTGCAATATGACTTCTTATTCTGTATCACAATTATGTCTATACTTTAGGGTAGAGATCGATTCCCGATGAGGTCATTGGAGTTTTTCAATTGGCCTAATTTTTCCGGTGGCACTATGGCCCTGGGGTCGACTCAGCCTCTAACAAAAATGAGTACCAGGAGTAATCACGGGGGTAAAGGCGGTCGGTGCGTAAGGCTGACAACCTTACCACCTTCACGTGCCGAATGTCCAAAATCTGGGATCCTCAACCTCCTGGAACCCTATGGGCCTCCATGGCCTGTATAGGGATCACTTTACTTTTTTTAGGGTAGAGAAAGTTTTGATAGACTTTTTGTACATGTAACAGTATTTTGCCAACATGTTCCATGTATTACTCTGCAATCTTACTAGTTCATGGTTTTCTTATCCTAAATATGACTGACTAGTGAATTCATTGACAATAGACACACTTTCTCTATTCAGTGTTTTAGCAAAAATAAGTTATCAGCAAACCCTTGTCGGCAACGGGACTTGAATGAGTTCTCTAGCAAAAGGGGCACAATGGGCCCAATATGTGGCCAACCGAAAGGGTCCAACCCATTCATTTTAATTTAATTTCAACCCTTTTGTCGCTAAATTACACAACAAGACTGTAGTTGGGTGAATATAGTGGGAATATGGTTGGTAGATATTTCAATAATATCGGTATTGGTTGCTATGGATAGGCTACAACACGGCGTGCTGGACAGTCTTGCCTGATCACTAATACAAACATGGATAAGTCTGTGTTTACCCTCAGCCCTCTGTTTGCTCTCCGCCCCAACAATGTCCTGTCACAGCCACCTATGTTCCCTCGCCGTTTTATTAATGTGTTGGGGAAATAGTTTTGTACAAGAAAACTGAAAAATGTGTAGATTTCATAAGATATATAACATATACACGCGCCTATACAAGGGGGCACGCAATTTATATATAAAGAGCACATGAATTTTAATTTCAGCGGTGCAAAGTACAAATTATTTGGCTGAACAAAGATTATTTTAAGGGGAAACTATACAATTTTATAAAATGGATGAAAATTTAAATTTTTGTTGCAAAAACATTACTGAATGATAATACACCGAGCATTAACTTATTTTCTGCATATCATAATTGCAATTATCACTGATCAAACAAAAGCATTCTGGCTCTTTGTTACATCAGTTTACCTGATTTTATTATTGTAGTCTAATGTATCTCCGAGTTAAACTCCAGATCGATTCATTAGACAGGGCTTACGGAAGAATAAAGGTCTAGTTTAATAAGCATATGTGATGGAATTTGTGGTTAGTGTTATTTGTCAAAGCTACCTTTGTCGCAACTTCCAAAGCCGTATATGAACACTGTAAAACAATATGTTGTCATGAGAACTGATTTGCATATTTGATAAATTCTTTCTAATATATTACCATTAAAATAGGCACTGAATTGGGCATTACTCTGGTACCGGTCAACCGATTTGGTCCAATATCAATAGGCTTCTTCCCATGGACGTTATAAATGTGTAAGTTATACCAAGTTTCATGAAAATCCGATAAAGCGTATTTGAGTTATCACGGACAGACAGACAGACAGACAGACACAGTCTCATAAAGTATCATTCTGGCACTTCATAATAATAATAATAATAATAATAATAATAATAATAATAATAATTTTCATTTCATTTAATTTATTTAAAGATGCTACAGACAATTTTTACAAATTTTAAATAGGCATGTAAGTAATAATAATAATAATAATAATAATAATAATCATCATCATCACCATCATCATCATAATGGAATAGCGAAATAAGAATAGTAATAATATTAATGTTAAGCTTCCGGTAGTCTAAAATTTCACTGCAATATCTAAGGAAAGCAAACCAATGAATTTTCAGAGTTTTTAATGTCATACTGGTAGAGAAAGTCGAGTGAGTGTATGACATGAGTGACTTGTGCCGTTATTGCCCGCGCTGGGGTTGAGACGAGGGTCAAGTCTGATGAATGCGGTGCAGGGATTCAACCGGCTGCATCTTCCTAACGATCTAGTGGTCAGTTTGCATGGCTTCCCCTATTCCCGAACCCAGATAAAACTCCCAAATAACAGATTAAACTTTTTTATACAGATGGCCGTCATTCAGAAAGCTTTATTCCGCACAGGAAAACTGCATAAAGGAAGTAAATATCGGGATTGTGATATCGTTTCTTCTTCTTCGTCTTCTTCTTCTTCTTCTTCTTCTTCTTCTTCTTCTTCTTCTTATTCTTATTCTTATTATTATTATTATTATTATTATTATTATTATTATTATTATTATTATTATTATTATTAATATATTGGTTGGGAAGAACATAATCTGAGAGTGTTCGAAAACAGGAGGCTTAGGAAAATGTTGGGCCTAAGAGAGAAAAAACTGCATAACGACGAGCTTCATAACCTGTACTCTTCACGGGATATAGTAAGGGTAATTAAATCACGGAGGATGAAAGACATGTCAGAAATATTAACTGGGAGAACAATATTAGGATGGATTTAAGGGAAGTAGGGTTTGCGAGGGATGGTTGGAGTTAGCACAGAATAGGGCTGAATGGCGGGTTCAGGTAAGCGCGGCAATGAACCTCCGGGTTCCATAAAATAGATAGTATTCCTTTAGCTTGCTGAGGAATTGTCTAATGGCTCTGAGTACGTAAGAAAGTATTATTATTATTATTATTATATTACTAGCATGTGCCCGCGGCTCCGCCCGCGATAATTATTTCAAGAATTAAAAATTAAAAATTAAGAGCTTAATAGTTAAATTATATGTAGGCTACTCGTATTAACACCTAAATCACATGGAGTGCATTCCACGATTAGATAGCATCGCCTGGTAAAAGCGACCTCAGATTCGAGTTCCTTGGCCCAGAAAACCCCTGTATAGTGAGTTCCGTTCAAATCGAACAACGTTTTACCATATTTAGGCCTATGTTGATTATCCCTCTTCCGTGTAGGTTGAAAATTTCATATGTTTGCGGGCCTTGACATTCTAAACAAATGAATCGTCCAGGATGAACTTGCAAAATCAAGCGATCGCGTATGACAAAAATAGCCAAAGCCAACTGTAATTGATTTGACATTGAAATGTATTACTGACAACTGATGCTTTGAAAACGCAAAAAATGCACGTTTTCTGCCCGTTTTTCACTCATAACTCACGAAGGAAAGTGAAAATTAAAATTCCGGCTTCGAGGTGCATTTTCCGACCCTTCAGTCCACCTATGTTTAAAATTTCAGATCTCTGCGTTGAGTAGATTTCGCTGGGCATCGCAGACAGACAGACAGACAGATAGGCAGACAGAAGGAAGACAGACACTTCCTTTTATTAATATAGATCTTTATTTTTCGCGAATAACCCCATATAGGACAATGCAAAGGAGTTAAGAACTTTCTATGTTCCTTTTGTCTTCCGTTTTTTGTCTTTTCATTCTCTTCTGGGTTACGTCTTGGCTAATTTTCCGTTTGTGAATTTTGGATCTACAGATGTCCCTCTTTTGTAATTCCTCTAGCGTGATTTTGATCATTTTGTAAAAATTTCCCCACTCGGGCCATTCAGCAACCCGCAGACACCTCGCTGACCACAGTTTGCGAACCCTGTTCTAAACGCTTTGAAACAATTTGTTGTGTAATTGGGTGCGGAACGTGGGAAACAGATGAAGAGCGCGTAGCATAATTAGAGCAAAGGAGTTGCTGGCAATTCGTCATAGCCATCGCAGTCAGGGCTGTGGAAATATGCACAGGAGGCCGAGGCGGCCATTTTCACCTCATGTTTCGTGGGATAGCCCATAACTAGAACTAGGACGTGTATGCAAAAATGCGTGTTCTTTTTTTAATATATTTAAAATGATGTAATATGTGACACTTTTCCAGACAATTTGACCAGTATTTGTTAATGCGTATAAAATGCATATTCCGGGGGAAAATGCACATTTTAAGTTTTAAATGAAATAGTGTAGTTTTTACTCTCAAATGTGGTATTAAATTATATTTTTCGCTTTAGATGGTTAATTACTGGGAACAATTCTTTAGAGTATTCACTTTCGCTGATAGATCAAATTTCAAATGCACTGTTTTCAGAAACTCGCCGTTTTTCTAAAATTGAATTCAATAAACTTAATCTAGTCTATATTAATAAAACGAAGTGTCTGTCTGTCCGTTCTCGATGCCCAGCGAAATCTACTCAACACAGAGATCTGAAATTTTAAACATAGATAAACTGAAGGGTGGGCGAATGCACCTCGAAGCCGGATTTTCAATTTTCGCTTTCGTTCGCGAGTTACGAGTGAAAAACGGGCAGAAAACGTGCATTTTTTGCCCTTTCGAAGCATCAGTTTTTAGTAATAGGCCTATATTTCATTTTTCAAATCAATTGCATGTGGTTTTGCCTATTTTTGTCATACTTTGGAAATAAAATCATCGCGATCACTTGGATTTTGTAAACCTACGCTGGGCGATTCATTTGTTTATAATGTCAAGGCACGCAGGCATCTCAAATTTTCAACCTAGACGAAGAGGGACAATGGATAGCCTATAGGCCTAAATGGGCAAACATTGTTAGATTTGGACGAAACTGACTATGCAGGGGTTTTCTGGGGCAGGGAACTCGAATATATTAGGTTGTTTTTCCCATGCTGCACTTTCTAATCGTGGAATTCACTTCAAAACCGGATTTTTAGCTGTTTCATTACTAGGCTAATAATTGTTTAGTTTAGGCCTATGAATGTTTCGCTGCAAGTGTTAATAAATATAATGTTTTAATTATTTTGCTCTTAATTTTTAATCTTCCAATTAATTATCGTGGGCGAAGCCGCGGGGATCTGTTAGTAATTAAATAAATGTTATCCGTAACATAGCTATCGTTTAAGGATAAATATATTTTAGTATTAGCAATAACAAAATGGACGGCCCTGTTGCTATGGTAATGAGGGTATTTGTAATTAGTGTTTAGTAGCCTTGGGGGCCGGAGGGCTCATCAAGTGTACAGATCCCCGTGCTGACAGCGGCCGCTAGAGGCGCTGGCGTGAGCATGGCGGCCCTTCGTCACTGCGCATGTGTGGGTGGGACAGTCTGGTCCTATGCAACTTACTTAATTATCTCTGTATAGTCTGGTAATATTTAACAAAGAGCCCTCATTTAATTCTCTCGAAAGAACTGATATCTTTCTCTACCCTAGAGCATGGGCTGATGTAGAAAGGAGCTCGTATTCAATTGTTTCAGCCTAATTCAAAGATGTATTGTGGATGCCACTTCTTAAAGACTTATTTTTTCAAGAACTGCCTTTACCTGCTGCCACCCTAATCCTCCTTGACCTGTCAATTAGTGAATTTAAAAGTAATTAGGCGTATTCACATTAAGAATGTATATGTATTTTCTTCCACTATAGGCCTACTAGTAACTTTTTGGAGGACTGGTGAAGACGTTGTATTGTTGAATACGAAAAATTCATGTTATAATATTAATTTTGAGTTTTTATTAATAACCAGGGCCCGGATTCTGATGACCTAAAATTGTTTGAAAAATGGCCTTGACTAGACTTCGGATTTTAGGTAAAAACCTATTTTAATCCTTAAGTGATATATGGACGAAAACTTGTATATGCATATTTCATAAGTGTCTATGCCTAAAACTGATACTTTTATACGACCTAAAACAGCCTATTTTTACGTTAGAGCCTAATATTGCCTTTTTGCTTGTTTTTCCTCTAAAGTTCAAAATAAGTTTTTTTTTTTATATATAAATTCTAGCATTTATTTTAAGTTCGTACTTAATTTTTAGCTCGCAATGTGCCGTACATGACACATTTGTGACGTGGTTAAATAGTAAGGAATGTTTTGTCTTCAGTAGAAAAATTCCTTGGAATTCCCAAGAAAATGTAGTGTTTTTCTCCCGACTCCCACATCAAGTAAAGTAAAAAAAAAAAAATAGTAGTACTCTGAATCATTGAGGGAATCAAGTGGTTGAATATGCTAGTATGATATGCGTAGCTTCTGGGCGCAGGGATTAGGTTTTCACTGTTATGGTAGTAATACACGCCCTAGTAATAGGTCTACATAATACTGTGTAGGCCTATCATAGGCCTATATCTGTGTTCTATCATGATTACTGATTAATGGTGACTTCAATACATATAATATTCTGCATTTCATTTGAGATATTTCAGAAAATTGGCAACTTAACGATTTTATAAGAGACTATTTTCCAATTTTTAGAGCCTATTTTAGGTACCTAAAACAGCATTTTAGCGACCTAAAAGTCCGAAGTCTAAAAATGACTTAATAACTTAATTATAAAGAATGACCTAAAAACTAATATTTTATAACAAATTATTATTGTACACACAAAGTTAAATGCGGAAAGGATATGATAGGTCTAAAAAATTTGTTCTTTGTTCTTGATTGGAGCATTTGAGATGAAAAGGACATCCTACAGAAAATTGCATCATAGCAAATATTAGCATCATAGCAAAATATTTTTTAAACTTATGGAAGAAAAAGCTTGACCTCCGATTGTCTGAAAGGTCTGCCAGAGACTCTGGTGCCAAGTCAATCTAATAACAATAGTAATATAATACAAAATTCAGATCTATAGTAATCTAGTAATTCCAGTGGCTGACATTAATGGATTACTTTAATTCTTACTCGATTTCTCACACAATATACAAACCCGTGCCGGACTGCACAGAAAACAGTTAACTCAATGATTAGGCCCATGGTTTATTTCTTGTACCTTATTCTGAACTTTTACATGAAATTTCAAATTGTTCTTCCAATTTATTTTCCAATATTGTATTAGAAATTTAATGCTAACATTCAAAGTGCTTATACTAAAAGCTAAAACAGTTTTCTGAATCATTTGTTAATAAAATTTATCTGAAAGGTAATTATAAGCTAGCCATCCTTTTGTAGAAACTCAAGGATTTTGTCTCGAGTGATGATCTTTGCTTGAGATTGAAACAATTGAATACGCTTTCTGTAATAAGGCCTATGAGATTTTGTTGGGGAAGGAAAATGTCTGTCTATGTGTCTGTACGCGCAATAACTCGAACACGCTCTATCGGATTTTCATGAAACTAGGTATACGCATTTATAAGGTCCATGGCAAGAAGTCTGTTTATTTTCAACCAAATCGTTTGACCGGTACCGGAGTAATGTGCAATTTAGTGCTTATTTTATGGTAATATTTTTGAAAGAATTATCAAACGCAAATCAGTTCTCATGACAGCATATTGTTTTACAGTGTCCATATACGGCTTTACAGTTAGCTTTGATAAATAACACTACCTACATATTCCTTCTCATATGCTTATCAAACTAAACCGTTGTTCTTCCCTAAGCCCTGCTTAATGAATCGATCTGGAGCTTAAATCGGAAATCGATTACAAAAATAAGCTCTTTTCTGCATATCGTAATTGCAATTATCACTGGAACTTTGTTACATCAGTTTACCTGACTTTATTTGAAGTGAATAGTATATTGCGATACAAGTGCCGTAAGCGGTGCATACGGATCGAGGAAAGAGTTTGAAAAAACGAGGCACTTGCGCCGAGTTTTTTTCAGTTTCTGAGACCCGTTATACGCTCACGGCACGAGTATTGCATGCTATTTTTTGCATGATGATTATTTATATCAATTTAATTATATTAATTTAGATATTAGCTGAAAATATTATGTAAGTTATATACACTATTGAAGATAGACGTTATATTTCAGAAAGTGATTCGCATATGTTGGTTGCTATGGGGACCTAATATTTGTCCTGTTAAAGTCGCCACAAACTAGGGTGCCTTGGTTCCGGTCTTCCATAAAGGCTTGTCTTGTGATGGTTTTACTTACGGCACGTGTGCTTTTTGTAATTTTTACCGCACTGAGATTTCTTTTGTTTTCATAGCAACCAGATTGCGTGCGGGAATGTCAAGTTACGATCCACGGCAACAATATTCGTAAGTACCACTAATTGGTTACGTCGTGCAAAAAGATTATATTTCCCTTGCTTAGGATAAGGTACAGAAAGTTATGTGAGTACTTGGGATCTTGATTTAGAAAGGCATACACCTCCATATAATTAGCATTTGTGGAAGAAGTGTAATAACGCACTGTAATAATTGTTTTTCATACGAAGACAGACGGATGTAATAGCCAGTCATTACCAAATTGGACTATTACTATGGCGTCATCCATCATACCGTACACTAACTCATTTCTAATTCCTCCTCTTTCATTATACCTCATTTTCTACATTCATCCGTCTTCTATAGTAACTTACTTCGTCGTATTTGTCGTTCATCGAAACTTTATTTCTATATTTAATTCCTTTGTTTATCTTTTTCAGTGTTTCATTTGCAGTTCTGAGCTTCACATTTATTAAGTGCCAGTATGGTACTTTATGAGATTGTGTGTGGGGACGAAAAATGTCTGTCCGTCTGTCTGTCTGTCCGTCCGTCCGTGTGTCTGTACGCGCGATAACTCAAATACGCTTTGTCGAATTTTAATGAAACTTGGTATACACGTTTGTAATGTCCATGGGAAGAACCCTATTGATATTGAACCAAATCGGTTCACCGGTACCGGTGTAATGCCCAATTTAGTGCCTATTTTAATAGATTATGGCGCCTTTCTAATAGAAAGGCGCCATAACTCAAATACGCTGTATCGGATTTCCATGAAACTTGGTATACTCATTTATGACGTTCATGAGAAGTGCCCTATTGAATTTGAACCTAATCTGTTGACCGGTACCGGAGTAAACCCCAATTTAATGTCTACTTTAAAGGCGCAATAACTCAAATACGCTTTATCGTATATTTATGAAACTTCGTATACACATTTATAATGTCCATGGGAAGACGTCTATTTATAATAGATAAAATCGGTTGACCTGTTTCGGAGTAATGCTCAATTTAGTGCCTATTTTATGGTAATATACGTATTCGAAAGAATTTATATAAAAAAATGAAAATCAATTATCTTGACAACACTGCCTATTGTTTTACTGTTAACTTATAAGGCCTTAGAAATTAAAATACAGGTAGCTATGACAAAAAACACTATCGATTTACAAGCGCTTATCCAACTAGACCGTTAAAATGACCCCGGTGGCCGAGATGGTAACGTACAGTTCAGGTGATGCTGGAAGATTTTGATCTCATTAAAAAAAAAACTAGACCTTTGTTCTTCCGTAAGCCCTGCTTAATGAATAAATCTGGAGCTTAACTTGGAAATCAATTTAAAAAAAAAAACATATTCTGCATATCATAATTGCAGTCATAACTGATTAAACAAAAACATACTGGCACATTGTTACATCAGTTTACCTGATTTTATTCTTTTCCTAACTTCTTTTCTTTAATTTATTTTACACTTGGTTACTGCCCCTATTCTTTCTCTTTTGCTGGTGTCATTTTTCTTTCTTCCCTTCTTTCGAGCTTCCTATTTTAAAACAAAATAAATACAATAAACGCCGCTTATTGTGATCATTTCGGGACGTGGCTAATCTGATAATATTAACCGATTGATAAGAGTAGCCGAAGGAATTAAATGAAGGATATTTATTCATATATAAGATAATACACTATAAAACAGAATTGAAAATATTTATTTATAAAATAATACGTAACTGTGAATCACTGAACCACTCATAGGCTCATACAGTAATAGACTGCAAGCAACTATTTTTTCAACCAGTAACAAAGTTTTTAAATTGTTTTTACTTTCCTTTAGGAGTCCGTTAACCAATACTCTATACTCAGTTACGAGTACTTTTGGAAGTCTATACTGATCTGTGGTGAACACCGCGTAGCAAAACATCTAACGCCTGTCTGTTCAAGTCTTTTCATTTTACGCTAACCATCACTGCATGTCAACACTGTTATCTTGATAAATCAAAATCTGGAGCTTAACTGTAGGGTGAAATATTTTTATTGCTTAAAAGAGAAAGTTAGGTAATGCCACCCCCTCGAATCGGTCATCCTGTGAGCTGGGAACAGAATTGCTACCTCCAGTACAACACAATAGAAATTAGAAACGAAACCTTTAAAAAACGAAATTTTGAATGACGTACAGTACTTGGAAATAAAGCCTCAAAAAGGAAAATGTGATAACATAAACCGAATCTTTGATCACAATGAAGTACATTTTTTAATGTATCAGTATTAATCCTTTCGGGTCTTTATAAAAGTGCTAATAACTTATTACCCGATTGATAACATTAGCCGCGATTATATTAAGCGGCGTTCACTGCATTCATATTTGGTTTATTAAATCCATCTGGCACTTTTATCAGCTTGCCTGATTTTGTTAGGCCTACTTTCGTATTTGATTTCAAGTTTATATCCCCATAAACTGGCTACAAGAAATAATTTAGTTAGGTCAGATGAAGTGCTTGAAATTTGTCATCATTTCCCAAATGAATTGGGCTGTTTCTCTCATGGTTAGGCTATATCTAATTAAGTTGCATTATCCATCTGACTCCTCCTAATGGAGCTTTCCAAGTAACACTGGAAGACTTGAGAATTTATAGGAGTTCAGTGGAACTGATATGTAAAATAGGAGGCTCTGGAATTACCGATCTGTCCGATAAAAGCTGGAACTATCCGTCTTTTGTTTTTTCGCGCGGCAGTGGGCGCCATATTTCACGGCCTCTCAATACAAGTCCAGATTACTAGTAATTTATCGTCCACTTAAGCGTTGCCACTACAAGCAACGTCACTAATAAAAATACCATCTTTGCCTTGCATTAATGATGCGTTCTTGTTTAAAGCTTTTTAAATTATGATTAATGTTGTTTTAAAACTCGAAACGGATGGACGCCGACTACAACAGGTGCTTTATTGTTGGTCCGGGTACACAATAGTCCTGAGTGTAAAGTAATAATCCATCTATTTAACTAATGCGTGACTCTTTCAGTTTGGACCAATAACATACAGCGAACATCGCTTAATGTAATCGCGGATAATGTTATCAATGGGGTAATGTTATAATTTTTATGAAATCCCGTACGGATTAATACTGATACATTGAAAAAATGCTGTTTATTGTGATCAAAGATTCGGTTTATGTTATCATATTTTCCTTTTTTATGGCTTTATTTCCAAGTATTGTACGTCGTTCAAAATTTCGTTTTTTAAAGGTTTCGTTTCTAATTTCTATTGTGTTGTACTGGAGGTAGCAATTCTGTTCCCAGCTCACAGGATGACCGATTCGAGGGGGTGACATTACCTAAATTTCTCTTTTAAGCAATAATACATGTTTCACCCCACAGTTAAGCTGCAGCTTTTGATTTATGAAGATAACAATGCTGATATGAAGTGGTGGCTAGTGTAAAATGAAAAGACTTGAACAGACAGGCGTTACGTAGATGTTTTGCTACGCGAATGTTCACAACAGATCAGTATAGACTTCCAAAAAACACTCGTAACTGAGTATGGAGTATTGGCGAATGGACTCCTAAAGAAAAGTAAAAATTATTAAAAACTTTGTTACTGGTTGAAAAAATAGTTGTTTGCAGTCTATTACTGTATTAGCCTATGAGTGGTTCAATGATTCACAGTTACGTATAATTTTATGAATAAATAGCTTTTAATTCTGTTTTCTAGTGTAGACCCTTATATATAGACCTGGGATTTTAGGCTCTAAAAAAATAGTTTTAGGCACCTAAAATAGGCTTTTAAAACAAGTAAATAGGCTTTGAAAAGAGAAAATAGGCACTTAAAATATGCTTTAAAAATATGTAAATAGACACAAAATAGACTTTAAAATACTACAACATACACTTAAACTGTAACGTGATCTTTCTTTCCTGTAAGAAACGTGGTATAGGCCTACCTATTCTTAACAGAAATAATTGCAAAATTAACGCAAATACATTTATCAAAAACAGTTTTGGATTATATGAAAAAGTGACACAGTATGTCCCTTCTTACTATATAGGACCCGTCAGTGAGCATTCCTTTGGCGACAATTGTTTGGGAAAATTAAGTTTCTGTGTAGAACCCACCCTTTGCTGTTCTGCTCTTCATTCAGGGATGTCCATTAAATGATTGTAAAAGTTATAGAAGTTGAATTTTATTTTAAATGTACAAAATAAGGCATTTTAGGCACTAAAATAATAAAAATAGGCTCCAAAGGTCCAAATAGGGATTTTAGGGCACTATAAAACTCTATAAATATAAGTGATTTACCATGAAATGTCAACATATTTTTAAAATTTAATGTTATTTCATAAGGAACAAAACAGGCATTTGCCTTAAAATCCCAGGTCTAATCATAAGATCGAAGGTTTGGTCTGTATGCTACGTTACTGTATTTATCACTGTGAACTGCGCAGTCGCGTGGGAGAGCAATTTGGGAGAAGTTATTACCATTGTTAATAGCTCTTGTTTTGTTTCACTGCGGGTAATTACCCGAGCACTCGCGATGTTTGTATCCGCGTCCCGATTGAGACGTCAGAACTGTACCAATTCGCGTGTCCCAAACTAAACCATCTCTACTAACTTATCAACACTGTAATGGATGACTCAAGTCGCCCATTTAGGATCAGAGAGACGTAAGTACAAAAACAGTGTCTCGAGATAAATCGATTTAAAGGTTTTCGCCTAACAACTGGATACTTTCTAATATTTTTTCGCGAATTGTTTTGCTGTAAATAAGAAGTATATTTCATTTATTGTTGTTTTCTATTAGACGAAGTTATAAAAAAAACTAGTTTCCTGTTACGACATAGTGCCTGAATAACGGCGGTGACTTTATGGAGAAGTAGTGTAAGGTGAAAATTAGGGCCCGGATTTTTCGCTTTTATAAAGTGTATTTTAGCCTTTTATTTTCGTGGAATAGCCCTTTTTAGGTTTCAAACAAACGATTTTAGCCGTCTTAAAAATACACTAATATTAACACTGAAAATTATATTATAATTTTGACACAGTTTTTCTAGTTTTTTTTTTTTTTTACAAAATAAACAAGTAACTATTCCTTATATTGGTACTCGAAAAATAGCATAAACAATTGGGATATTTACACTTTAATGATACAATTATTGTTTCTTTTTTATAGTATTTTAATTAAAAGTCTGTAATTCAACCCCCGTAATTTTCCTGTGGTTTACAGCCTAAAAGGTAGGCTATATGAGTACCAAATTTCAAGTTTCTAGCTCATCTGGAAGTGGGCAAACATTAATGACAGTGAGTGAGTGAGTGAGTGAGTGAGTGAGTGAGTGAGTGAGTGAGTGAGTGAGTGAGTCAGTCAGTCAGTCAGTCAGTCAGTCAGTCAGTCAGTCAGTCAGTCAGTCAGTCAGTCAGTCAGTCAGTCAGTCAGTCAGTCAGTCAGTCAGTCAGTCAGTCAGTCAGTCAGTCAGTCAGTCAGTCAGTCAGTCAGTCAGTCAGTCAGTCAGTCAGTCAGTCAGTCAGTCAGTCAGTCAGTCAGTCAGTCAGTCAGTCAGTCAGTCAGTCAGTCAGTCAGTCAGTCAGTCAGTCAGTCAGTCAGTCAGTCAGTCAGTCAGTCAGTCAGTCAGTCAGTCAGTCAGTCAGTCAGTCAGTCAGTCAGTCAGTCAGTCAGTGAGTTGTGTGGCTTTATTTTATAGGGATTTTAGCCTTTTATTTTCGTGGAAAAGCCCTTTTTAGGCTTTAAACAAACGATTAAAAAAAAAATCCGGGCCCTACATCCTTTCGTGGATTTGAGATTAAATTTTGTTGTGAATATCTGCCGAGATGGTAACGTCTTGGACTCGCATTCGGGAGGTTACAGGTTCAAATCCCGTGGTCGGCCAATTTGACATGGGGTTTTTTCATGGTTTCCCCAGTCGTAAAGGCAAATGCCGAATTGGATATTTACATACCATGAATCATCCTCACCATTTCATCCTGTATCATATCCATTTAAATTAATATCAGTTGAAATTTACTCCATAAAAATACACCAATAATAGAAACAATTGACAGCAATAGTTTCATGGCCTACCCTACTGTACACAGACAATCCCGAACTTCTGATATAGCCTAGAAGCTGAAAGGAGTATAAACACAGCTGAAATAAAGAAATACATTTTAAAATATTAAATGCTCTTTATTTGCCTTCGTGTGTAATATTTTCTCTTTCGCACTCACATACTCTTTCAACGAGAGAAGAATTTTCAAAATTAGTTGAGAAAATTCTGACATTTCCTTCATAAACAAAAAGGAATCACGAAAGTTTTCTTTTGTAATGTGGCACTGATTAAGTTAAACAACGTAATAATTTAACAATAATAAATGAAGACATTAAGTATGATTGCCTTATGAATGGCCCACCCCAGAGTCTTGATAGAACAGATGAATGTGATACCCCAGGCGCAAGCGCAGGACTGACATGTCTACCATCTGCATATACAACATCGCCATGGCCTTCTATTATAGCTATCCCCTTTCTTATATCCGTTTTAAAACAAAAACGATTCGGTATATAGAGTAAGCTAGAAATCCGCTTTCTTCTGTTTTCTCTACCCATATTACAAGTAACTTACTATAAATACCTCCTTATCGTATACGTGCATAAAAATGTAATAGTTCATCTCTGACTTGGCCGATTTATCCCGAAAGTTACTAAACTGACAAAACTGAAATTCTGCATGTTTTTAGGTAGATTTCGAAGAAAAATCCATCTATTGCAATCGATACCATGTCATGACTTTCGAAAAATTCTTTCACATCTTTACGTTTCATGCCTCCCTAAGTACGAAACCACCGTCCGTTCAAAAATTGTTTTTGTATATATATATATATATATATATATATATATATATATATATATATATATATATATATATATATATATACCTATTTATATTTATTTACTTATTGTACTAAGAATATTACAGGCTAATGCCCAATTACAATATTCTCGCTTATATTAACACACCAGATTCTAAAATTAAATATTTAAAGTGATATTCAAAATAATTAAACTAATGCTATAACAATAAGAAATAAACACACAGAAAACAAAAACAGAAACACAAACAATATGACACTCTCAGATTATGTTCTTCCCGAAGAGTAAGGTGCCATGTCTTACATCCATATAATACACCAATTTAATAATAATAATAAAATCAGGTAAACTGATGTAACAAAGTGCCAGTATGTTTTTGTTTAATCAGTTATGACTGCAATTATGATATGCAGAATATATATATATATTTAAATTGATTTCCAAGTTAAGCTCCAGATTTATTCATTAAGCAGGGCTTACGGAAGAAGAAAGGTCTACCATCTCGGCCACCTGGGCCATTTTAACGGTCTAGTTGGATAAGCGCATGTAAATCAATATGTTTTTTGTCATAGCTACCTGTATTTTAAGTTCCAAGGCCTTATAAGATCACAGTAAAACAATAGGCTATGTTGTCAAGATAACTGATTTTAATTTTTTTATATAAATTCTTTCTAATACGTATATTACCATAAAATAGGCACTAAATTGAGCATTACTCCGAAACAGGTCAACCGATTTTATCCATTATGAATAGACGTCTTGCCACGGAGATTATAAATGTGTATACCAAGTTTCATAAAAATCCGGTAAAGCGTATTTGATTTACCGCGTCTTTAAAATATACACTAAATTGGGTTTTACTCCGGTACCGGTCTAGCGATTTGGTCCAATATCAGTAGACGTCTTTACACGTACATTATAAATGGGTATACAAAATTTCAGGAAAATCCAATAAAGCATATTTGAGTTATCGCGACTTCTTATATATTAACATAAAAACACTAAATTGGGCATTATTCCGGTACTGGCCAACCGATTTGGTCCAATATCAATAAACGTCTTCCCATGGACATTATAAATGCGTATACGAAGTTTCATAAATATCCGATAAAGCGTATTTGAGTTATTGCGCCTTTAAAGTAGACACTAAATTGGGTTTTACTCCGGTACCGGCCAACAGATTAGGTTCAAATTCAATAGAGCACTTCTCATGGACGTCATAAATGGGTATACCAAGTTTCATGGAAATCCGATACAGCGTATTTGAGTTATGGTGCGTACAGACACACGGACAGACGGACAGACGGACAGACAGACGGACAGACATTTTTTCGTCCACAACACAATCTCATAAAGTACCATACTGGCACTTAATAATAATAACAACAAAAGTGAATAAATAAAAATAAATTAATAATTAAATAAATAATAATAGTATTAATAATAATAATAATAATAATAATAATAATAATAATAATAATAATAATAATAATAATAATAATAAAAATGAATAAACAAATAAAAATAAATAATAATAAAATAATAAAAAAAAAAATAATAATAATAACAGAATTAATTTCGGGGACGCTGTGAACATCTCGACGTCCGTTGGGCCGATATAATTACAACTCGCTCAGGTTGACTGGAAATGAACGCGGTCGCCGCCAGAGGCGCTGTTTTAAATATGACCAAGCTTGTCCGCTCCTCCTTAAGAAGTGATTTCCAGCAGGTTTAAGCTATGCTAATTCATTTCGTCTCAAGTAAAAGCTTTCAACCATTGTAATAAACATAATTTAATTAGCAACAGACATTAAGGGGAAAACATAACCACTATTAAATGTGCTGCAAGAAATTGTCATCATTTGTCTTCTTAATTCTCTTGACTATCCGTTTAAATTAATATTTTCCGGATTTAAAATAGTCCTACCCTATAGTGTTTATCAAATTCGTAAATATATATTTAACGAAGAATTTAGTAATTTGACTGTATTTACATGATTCTATTTATATTTTATGTTTATTATTTAAGAAGATGAGCGTTGAGGCGCTGCGCTACAAACCGGAAGGTCGCGGTTCGATACCCGATGAGGTCATTGGAGTTTTTCAATTGGCCTAATACTTCTGGTGGCACTATGGCCCTGGGGTCGACTCGGCCTCCAACAGAAATGAGTACCAGGAGAAATACTGGGGGTAAAGGCGTCTGGTGCATAAAGGCTGACAACCTTACCACCTACATTCGCCGAATGTCTAAAAACTGGGAGCTACAAACTCCTGGAACACTGTGGGCCTCCATAGTTTGTAATAGGGAAGACTTTACTTTTTTTATGTAAATGTAGGCCTACTCAGTCCGTACAGGCTACCTCAGGTGGGAGACAGTTTTGAAATAAATAAATAATAAATTCCTTAGGAAGAACCCTGTTCATTTTGAACCAAATTAGTTGATCAGTACTGAAATAACGACCAATTAATGGTCATATGCTTTTTAAACAGCAAATTTGCATTAATCAATAGAAGTAAATAAATCAATAGAAGTGAATATGTTGTCGGGAAGTGATATACAAATATGTAATAAGTGATATGCAAATTTGCTGTTTAAAAAGCATATGACCATTAATTGGTCGTTATTTCAGTACTGATCAACTACGTAATTTGGTTCAAAATGAATAGGGTACGCCTTCAAATGTTTTGGAAAAAATAGAAGAACAATATTAACGTGAGAATTTATTGTAAATTCATTGTGATAAAATTCTATCTATTTCACTTATTCCTTTTATGCTGATGAAACATTGGTTTAAAATTCAATACTTTCTGAATTACAGCCTTTTAACTCCAAGTTTACTTGACCTTATTAAATATAATACTGTATATTAAGTTATATTTAGAGCTAAAAGTTTTATTTCAAACATTTTTCCCAATGCATTCTCTGAAGGGTAATTATAAGCCACACATTTCATACACAAACTTAAGTTTTAAGTCTTGCCTCCCGAATAATTCGACTTCGAATGAGGTTGAGGTAACTGAATGCAATACAGCCGTGTACTCAATGCTGGAATAAGTCAAGAGGAATGATAATTCCTTCACCACTGGCCGTGTGTGGGCTAAGATGGAAAGGTGAAGTCAGACATAGAAATTCAATGCCATAGCTGGGATTTAAACCAGGATCTTCGGCTCTCAGAGCCGCTGCTCTTACCAACTGAGCTATCATGGCTGACAGTTGGAGAATTTAATGTTGTACCGGTATGTTGCCATGGTAGCTCAATGGTAGAACAGCGGCATGGAGAGCCAAAGTTCCTGGTTCAAATCCCTGCTATGTCATTGAATTTTTTTCAGTCTGACTTCACCAAGTTAAGAGGAAATTATGTGAGCGTTTCACATCAGATAGGCGTTCGCCAGGTCACGGGGGGTGTTGGCTGCACTGGACATGTTTACCGAATTCCTATCTGGAGTACCAACCCAGCAAATTGAAAACACATTCGTGGGAAAGATGTTATCGCAAAGTTGCATTTCTGCAAGTTATATTGTTGTGAGGTTGTGTTGCATCTTGGGAACAGGTTTTCATTGTGTTAAATAGAATATCTCTCTGTACAATGTTCTTTATCGGGATCAGTTGTTTGCATCTTCCTTTTTACCAGATGACAATAAAAACTTCTCTCTCTTTTTAATCTCTCTAATACAGATTTGCACTGAGAATAGTCAGGTCTTTATCAGAGTAGACTCCGTCCTCTTGTGTTGTGCTAGTAAATGGCGAATCCACATAATAGCCAGTTATTCAGGGACAATTGAAGAACGCTATGGGCCCCAGGTGAAAATAGTAATAATAATAATAATAATAATAACCAGGGCCCGGATTCTAATGACATGTCATCTTTTTATTGATACTACATAGACATTGTCAACTTGTATATAAATATTAATCATGGCCTCCAGATTATAGAAATGCATTTTTATTAGGTCATTTTTTGTCATTTTATGCAATTTTATATTTTTAGGGCATTTATTTCAGTTTTTGGTCATTATTTAGTCATTTTGGTGTCATTTGCTTCCTTATTTAGTCATTTTCATGCATTTACATTGAGTGTATTAACTTTTTTTTTACGTCGCTAGCGGTGATGTCTTTGAAGTGTTGTTTGTTTAATGCAAGAAGGAAAAATTCTGTTTTAAAGTGTTGACATGTCTCAGTCGGAAGTGAGAATCAAAGAAACGAAAAAATTGTTGTATTATATTACTATTGTTATTAGATTGACTTGGCACCAGAGTCTACCACCTGCTTGGATTTGAAAGTGCAAACTTCTGTTTTCCCTCAATAAACAACAATATAATCCGGCAGACCACAAAAAGAAATCCTGAGTTTTGACTCACCAGTTCCTCAGTGCAGGTATTAATTTCCGTGATAAAAGAACATTCACAACATTACAGTTATTTACACTTTTTACAATTATGTACAAACTAGTCTATAACTTTGTGTGTAAAATAATAATTTTTTATAAATAAAATATCAGTTTTTAGGTCATTTTTTTTATAATTATTAGGTCATTTTCTTTAAAATTTAGGGTCATTTTACAGGTCATTTTTCAAACAATTTTAGGTCATCAGAATCCGGGCCCTGATAATAACAATAATAATAATTAAGGCAAGGCGTTTAATGGCCAAAAATAGCGAAAAAATACATTTATAAGATAACATTTTACATAAATTATACATTATTTGTTGTAATGATTTGATTTTAGAGCGCGATTTAATGGACGAATGTTATTTACTCGTAATTTAAAATTTCAATCTTTTATACATACTGACTGACTTAATGACTGATTGACAGAGAATCAACATAGAGCCTAAACTATAATAGGTAGAGACTTGCAATTTTGACAGTACCTTTGTTTCATAATGTAAGTGCTCACTAAGAAAGGATTTTGCAAAATTGTTATCTTAAATGCCAAAAATCAAAAGTTTTAGAGGAGACATAATACCTTTTTACACAGAATTATCGAATCCAAATCAAATTCCATGTACAGTTCTCATGAAAACAGTGTATTGTTGGCAGTGGTCACAGGTAGCCTTGGAAATAAATGATACGGGACTTTGACAAATTAGAGAAGCTATGTGCACAATGCACATAAAGACATATTTTGGTCATTTTTGAGATCTTGGTCATATTTTGACCATATTTGTAATTTAACGTCATATTTCAGTTATAAATTCGGTAAAGGAGCACAATTATAGAGTGTATGTAGCCTACTACATTGACGAGTTAAACTTGAAATTTATTTAATTAATTTAATATTTATGCCGAATTAATAGGTGACTTAAATTTTAAAATTAATGCAATTGTTCATATTTTATAGGGACACGCAAACTCTACAAAATATTATTTGGAGCTGATGAACCGAGCAGACAGGAGCAAATTCTTTAAAAATAGAAGTTCATTACAAGTAAAATTGTTAAAAAGTGATTATCTGATTGAATTAATGTCATTAAACGTTTTAAATTGGAACATTTAATTTTTGAAAATACGTTATTTTATTATGTCATACTAGCTTAAAAGACCCGGCGTCGCCCGGGTTTTGTATTTTGTAATTGGAAATTAACTTATGAAGGATTTTCAATTTTAAATTCTAGGTCCTTATATAGGCATTTATAATTTGAAATAGGAAGAACGACTTATTACACTCAAACTATTCCCTCAGAAAACGCTTGATATACTTTTTTATGGCTCATAGAGGATCTAGAATTTTGCATCCCATCGCTTGTACAGTGCACAGAGCCTGGTAGAGGTTTAAATAAGAAGAAACAGAAATTCCTGTAACATAAAATTGTAATATCGAGGCGGGAAATTTCCCACTCTTATGTTACCATAAAGCCTTCATACTTTTCTCTCCAAAAACCTGCGATATAATATAATAATATACACATTACCATACCTCGTTTTGTTTTCTCTATGTCCAGGGTAGAGAAAGTTATGTGATTCCATTATTTTAGTGGATTTCATTCTGTAATATTTATTTATAACATGAATTATTTTGATAACTTCTCTTATTTGTCAAAAGTGCATTTCATTTGTTTCTTCCAAGCCCACCTGATACCATTTGGCAACAATATATTCTGTGATTTGGAATTGATAATTCTATGTAAAAAGGGTTTAAGTATTTTCAAAAACATTTAATTTTTGGCATTTAGAATCAGAATTTTTCAAAATCCTTTCTTAGTGAGCACCTACATTATGAAGCGAAGGTACTGTCAAAATTCCAAGTCTCTACCTGTTATAGTTTAGGCTGTACGTTGATTCCTGTCATTCAGTCAGTCATTCAGTCAGTCAGGACAAAGCCTTTTATATAGATAGAGATTTAGGATTTTTGGGTCATATTTAGTCATTTTTAAGGGCATATTTGCAGTCATATTTTCAATTTTTTTAGGTCATAAACATCCGAACCCTATCCATGACCCATGAAAATCAGTGCATTTGTGGATAAAACAGGACTTTCATAGATCCCCTTAATGCTGGAATTTTAGGGTCGAACTCCTCCTAGGTACCCAGAAGGCTGTGCGCGGACTGTACCCCTGATATAATCCTATTTCGGAATAAGACGCATAATCTGTCTACTTAGAGCTCGCCGGCTGCTGGCAACTTTCTTTTGAACCTGTAATGGGATTAGGTCCCGGAGGGGCTGCAGAGCCCCATCGGGGGTCAGGCTTGCGTCTCGAGATGACCACTACCACAAGAATTCTGTTAAAAAGAGCGGACATATTTGTGCAGCGTCAGGTTTTTGTTTGTCGTCCTGGTTACGCCGTGACAACAAAAGAAGAACGACAAACACCTCGGCCTCCTGTGCTATCTGACACCAGAGCTAACACGGTGTTGGTTTAAGTAATATTTATGCAAGCCAGCTTAATATCAGCTCAAAGAATAGTTACTTAAAGACAAGATTTACACCTGGAAGGCAAGTTCCTAAAATAGACCGTGAAATTAGGCGATTATTTACCTCATGAACGAGTAACCAATCCAATGTAAATATATGGGAATTAATCCAATCGCAAGTGTTTTTCGTCATCATTTTATCGTTTTATTTTGATCACCATTTCGTTGCACCTATGTTCATTTGTTTTTATGTAAATTCACATCTTCATACCTGTAGCTTCTTTGATCAAACACATTTTTTGCACTCCTTAGCTAGTAAGTGGTACTTACGAACTTTGTTTACATGGATCGTAAGTTGACATTCCCACACAGTCTTGTTGCTAAGGCCGGTTGCGATGAGGTTAAAACACTTACTGTCCAAGCGCTACGTCATAATTCATTACGATACACTTCATAATACAAGCCTTTATGGGCACGGCCCCCAGGACAAATATTCGGTTCCCATAACAACAAACACATGCGAATCACTTTCTACATAATATTTTCAGGTAATATCACAATTAATGTAATTAAATTGATATTAATAATCATCGTGCAAAAAATAGCATGCAACACACGGGCCGTAAAGGCATTTACGGGTCTCGAAAACTTAAAAACCCTCGGCTGCGCCTCGGGTTTTCAATCTGTTTCCTCGACCCGTAAACGTGCCTTACGGCACTTGTATCGCAATATACTATTACACAATTGAAGCGTTTAGTTTTATAAGGGCCTAAGTGCCAAAATAATGATTGTGTAGAAAACAAGACATAGACTCACAGAAAGAATAGTGCTATATCTTGGAATTTATTGCTACTAATCTGGCTTTCCGTGGTCCTTGGACCCTTCTGAAATGCATTGGTCTGGCTACATAGATCAATTTAAAATTATCAGCTGAAAAATCATGGTTTTGGCACTTAGGCCCTTATAAAATTAAATGCTTCAATTGATAATTGAACACAGTGACTGGGTATAGGCTATATAAGCTGCATATGATCAAAAGATGATATGAAAATAATGTACAATTATTTATGTGTATGATAATAGTATATTGCGATACAAGTGCCGTTAGGCACGTTTACGGGTCGAGGAAACAGATTGAAAACCCGAGGCGCAGCCGAGGGTTTTTAAGTTTTCGAGACCCGTAAATGCCTTTACGGCCCGTGTGTTGCATGCTATTTTTTGCACGATGATTATTTATATCAATTTAATTATATTAATTGTGATATTACCTGAAAATATTATGTAAATACATTCTTGAAAATAGATGTTTATTTCAGAAAGTGATTCGCATGTGTTTGTTGTTATGGGAACCGAATATTTGTCCTGGGGGCCGTGGCCATAAAGGCTTGTATTATGAAGTGTATCGTAATGAATTATGACGTAGCGCTTGGACCGTAAGTGTTTTAACCTCATCGCAACCGGCCTTAGCAACAAGACTGTGTGGGAATGTCAACCTACGATCCATGTAAACAAAGTTCGTAAGTACCACTTACTAGCTAAGGAGTGCAAAAAATATTTTAAATCTCGTATATTAATAAAAAAAATATTAATAACCCCTAGATATCACTAATGGTAACATTAAACCAGAAGGTTCAATGTAAAACGGAACATTTTCCTCATATTTCTATGTACCTTTACTTACTTACTTACTCAAAGGCAATAGACAATTCCTAAGCAAGCTAAAGAAATATTATCTAATTTATGGAACTCGAAGGTTCATTGCCGCGCTTACCTGAGCCCGCCATTCAACCCTATTCTGTGCTAACTCCATCCAATCATCCCTCGCAAATCCTACTTCCCTTAAATCTAGTCTAATATTGTCCACCTACCTACATCTAGGTCTTCCAAGTGGTCTTTTCCCTTCGGGTCTCCCAGTCAATACTTTGGAGATAATTATGTCTTTCCTCCCCTATGCGCGCAACATGTCCAGCCCATTTCTTCCTTGTTGTATTTAATGTGTTCGTTATTTTGATATTTCTGGTAAGTTCAACTGTTTCAATTTCGAAACAAATTGTTGCCAACCAAGAGAACCTGGATTCCGATACAATTAGGAATTATCTAAAAGTGTATCGACTGCTATTCTAAGCACAAGGGAATTGAAATTATTTTCGTTTTTAAGTAATATAGGCCTAAGATTCAGATTTACGTAAAATGTTGTACGATGATAGACCATTATAAGAACCAAACAGGGTCACAGAGGTTTTGTTATTATTATACCTGGGATTTTAAGGCAAATGCCTATTTTGTTCCTTATGAAATAACTTGAAAATTTTAAAATATGTGGACGTTTCATGATAAATCACATACATTTATAGAGTTTTATAGTGCCCTAAAATGCCTATTTTACTATTTTAGTGCCTAAAATGCCTATTTTGTACATTTAAAATAAAATTTAACTTCTGTAATTTTTACAATCTTATAACGGGCATCCCTCAATGAAAAGCAGAATAGCAAAGGTGGGTTTTTCACAGAAACTTGATAATTCCAAACAATTGTCGCTAAAGGAATGCTGACTGACGGGGGAGGATTAAGGAGGAAGGACTAGTGTGTCAAGTCACCAGTGAAAGAACATCTGTTTAAGTGAATATAGTTCGTGATGCCTAATTATGCAGTTAATTCTGTTAAGAATAGGTATACCACATTTCTTGCAGTAAAAAAAAAGACCATGTTACAGTTTCAGTGTATATTGTAATATTTTAGAGTCTATTTTCTATTTGTTTACACATTTTTAAAGCATATTTTAAGTGCCTATTTTCTCTTTTAAGAGCCTATTTACTTGTTTTAAAAGCCTATTTTAGGTGCCTAAAACTAATATTTTTAGAGCCTAAAATCCCAGGTCTAGTTATTATGTTTGCTTTTTTTCAGGAAACATTTCCTCTATCTTGTGCCTACACTAACACATTCCAGAGTTGCGAAAAGGGTTCCGATTGCGTCAGATTGTACAAAATGGCCACAATGTACAGCTTAGCTATGTGAAAGGAATTCTGCGACTGTGAGGGTGGATTGATATTTATTTAACTTCCCCTCTGATAGCACAGGTGGAAGAATCCAGCCGGAAGGATTGCAAGGGTTGTAGGATTTGCGGTTTGTTACGGGGATGAAGAACCACAATCCATTGCGAAGGCAAATCAAATCAATGCCCTGGCAGATGTCTACGCTTTTTTTCAAGTCCCATCATTGTACGTAATACAATATTTATTTATTATAGGTAATATAACGAAATATCCAAATCTTGAGAGAATCGGGACTTCGAGTTATATTTGTTGGTACTATTTAACGAATACTAACACAGGGTGTCCACTGGTCGGGAAAATCCGGGAAAAGGCCGGGAATTTTGTAAGGTCGGGAAAATCCGGGAAAAGTCAATGAATTTTTTAAAATATCCGGGAAAATTCGAAAAATTGCAAAGTGGAATCAAGAAGACTTCTAGACAATAATAGACCTATATGAAGGTATATTTAATTTATTTTACTGTTCCTAACTTTTGTATATGTTATCATAGGCGTAACCAGGCCGACCATATGGGGGGGGGTTAAAACATCCGCGGGATCTGGGGGGTATGGAATACCCCCCAGGGAGAGGAGGGTCCGGGGATCCTCCCCCGGAAAATTTTAAAAATTAAGATGCAAAATAACGATTTTAAGCTTTCGGGGATTCACCCCGGAAAATTTTAAAAATCAAGACGCAAAATAACGAGTTTTAAGCTTCCCACACTTTATACTTGTATTAAGTAATTTATGGGAAGACTTAAAAAATTATATAATTTTCCTTTTTTTAATCAATGGGGGGGTTCAAACCCCCAAAACCCCCCCCTCGGTACGCCTATGTCTGTTATAGCCTATGTAATTATTGTTTGGAATTACTTTTGTTACTAAAAGTTTTTCTCACACAGTTATTAGAAAGTGCTTCATGTTTCAGTCGGGAATTTCTGAAATGATCAATGAAAATCAAGGAATAAATCGGGAATTTCTTCAGCATTACTTGGTGGACACCCTGTAACAGAATTACGCATGTAATGGATAAAACACAGCTATTTATGTCGTTGTGAGACAATCTATGAATAACATCGAAATATTTTTACCTGTGTATAGAGGGGACATAGACAAGCAACTTTTATTAGGAGATTTTTGCTCTATGACGTAAAATGTGTAACTTATGCTACAGGGCATTAAAATCAGTACAGTTTGGTGCTCATAAGTCAATAATGAAGCTAAATAGGGTTAATATTTTCATTAAATTGACTTCATGCCTTCTTAGTGATGGATAAAAACCTTATTCTTAATCATTCATCAACAGCTATATCATAATTTAGTGTTTGCATAATCTGCAAAATTTACAGATTAATCACATGACTGGCCGCCACTGCACGAGTACTTTTATTCATAACTACAATATTAACAACGATGTTCCTTTGTTTTGCATTTCTTGAAATGTTAGAAGTCAGTGGCGGCCATGCCCTGGGATATTTTATGCTGTGACAGGAAGAATTGAATCCATAGAACAAAAATCTCGTAATAAAAGGGCGGCAGATGGACAGCCAGAAACTGTCTTTTTTTGGGACGTTATAATATTGGACCAAATAATTTGTAAAGACCACATCTTCTCTCCCGACAATTAAATACCTGTAGGCCTACGTGTCCTTTTACCTGTTTCATGAAGACAACTTCGTTTTCAAGTGGAGGATTAACTTTGTCATAGCTCCATGACCCCCTGTTATCAGTTATTATATGACGTGGCTGATGACGTACCTGTATACCCCCTATAAATGCCATTTTACCGAATGAAGTTAAGACAATTGTCATGTAATCCACACAAACAAACCAAGAAAATAAACAGTCATTTTCAACACTCCATGCTCACTAAATCTTTCCATGGCCGATCTTCCTTTGTTTGCATATGAAAACAGGTGGCTTTGACAACAATGGACTGCTCCGCCGCCCAGTTCCAGACTCCCTTCAGAGCGCAGTCGCACTTCAAACGATTGTTGGAAAGAGAGATTCTCGAAACATTCCTCACATCTTGAAACACTCTTTTATCGATGGTTTCCAATCTATTACCGTCCAAATTTATATCACTTAGCCCTGGTGTTCCTTCCAGCATCTTCTGAGAGAGTCTTGAGATGTTGCAGGACTTCAAGCTAAGCGTTTCCAAAGCGGGTGCGTTCAGAAAAGCGCTACGCCTAGGAATTCCAAGCGGATTTCTTGATAGAATCAATGTTTGCAGCTTGGGATTTACCTTGAATGCATCAGGGAAAATGTAATGGAGTTTATTGTTGGTGAGGTTCACTGACTTTAATTCCAGAGCCCCCTGAAAACTGAAATCCTTGAGAATGAACAAGTCGTTGTCTTGGAGATGAAGATTCTGTAGTTTTAGTGGCCACCCAGCGCTGCCAACTTCAACAACTCTAATCATGTTTTCAGCTAAACTCAGTTCTCGTAGATTTTCCAGTCCTGCAAACATAACAGCTTGCAAAGACTTGATGCAGTTGCCTTCCATGCGTAACTCTTGCAAGCTAACCAAACTGGAAAATATGCCTCCATTAGGTCCAATGTCTGATAAAAATTCATTGATGCAATTAGAATTTAAATTAAGCTTTTTTAAAGTTTTCAGTCCATTAAATGTACCGGAAGAAAGATTCGTCAATCGATTGCCTTGCAAATCAAGATGCAATAAGGACGGTAAGCTTACAAACGCATTTGATTCAATAGAGCTGATCATATTTTCAGCTACATTTAAGAAGGTTAGGTTGGGGAGATTGCTGAAAACATCCGCTAGGATTGTATGAATCCTATTTCCAGTCAAGTCAATATATTCCAGACTTGACAATCTGCTGAATGCACCGGGCAACAATGCATCTAATTCATTGTAGATGAGGGTAAGATTTTTCAGGTGTGCCAATCCCTGAAATGCATTATTCCTCAAAGACTTGATTGTCCCGCGGATAAGTTTGATGTTGGACACTCTAGAGAGGTTGGCAGAAGTGGACAAGACTATGATTGTGTTGTTAAAGACATGCAAGCTTGTGACTTGGCTGGGCAGATAGGTTGGCAGCTCTGGTATTCCGTGACAATGTGCTTTCTCGCGTACCACCACGCATGGGATGTTATTTGTTGCAAGCGATATTGTTGCTAGGAAACAAAGAGTCGTAACCTGGAAAAGAAAATAACCCTCTTATAGTTTGCTAGGTTTTGGGGGCCTTGGTTAAATACGCTAAGCCTAGGGATCACCATTTGCTTTTAAACTAGCCAGTAGTCAATTTACTAAAATGTTTTTCTGTCTCTATTATTATACGATTTCCTGTTAATAATAGTAATATTTAAACGTTAGTACATTGGTACTCCTGTTGCAGGAAAACAATAATATTCAATGCCATTAACTTCTATAATTATAATTATTATTATTATTATTACTATTATTATTATTATTATTATTATTATTATTATTATTATTATTATTATTATTATTATTATTAAGTGTCAGAATGGCGCACCCTGAGATTGTATGGGGGACGGAAAATGTCTGTACACGCGATAACTCAAATACGGTTTATCGGATTTTCATGAAACTTGGTATACGCATTTATAATGCCATGGGAAGAAGCCTGTTGATATTAGATCAAATCGGTTGACCGGTACCTGAGTAATACCCAATTTAGTTCTTATTTTATGGTAATATACTAGAAAGAATTTATCAAATGCAAATCATTTCTTACGACAACATATTGTTTTACAGTGTTCATATACGGCTTTGGAAGTTGCAGTACGATTTTGACAAATAACACTACCCACATATTCCTTCACATACTCTTATGAAACTAGACCTTTGTTCTTCCGTAAGCCCTGCTTAATGAATCGATCTGGAGCTTAACTCGGAAATCGATTACAAAAATAACTTATTTTCTGCATTTCATAATTGCACTTATCACTGATAAAAAAAGCATTCTGGCACTTTTAACATGAGTTTACATGATATTCTTCTTCTTCTTCTTCTTCTTCTTCTTCTTATTATTATTATTATTATTATTTATTGACGTAATGGTTCAGACTCGCCATCATTTTGTAAGATTTTTTGTCGAACATCTGTAATATTATTGTCTTGCCGGCTAAGGTAATATTGACCCCAAACGGTGTTTGTTGAACCCATAATATATCAGATTTTATATTATAAATATAACACAATTCCTATAGAATATTCTAACAAAATTTTTCGAGACTTTTTATAAAATCGTGAAAAATTGTTCTATATGCCGTTCATGAATGCCAAGCAAGGTCTTGTTTAAATTCGATTGTTCGGGATTTTATCCGTTTGTCTCTAAACGTATTTGCAACGCAATCAAGCCCAAAGGCGTTGTTCGATTTTCTTCTAATTTGGCATTAATGTTTCTTGAAATCATTGCGCATCATTAAGTTTAACAATTCAATTAGTTGAAATATGTTTTCGCCTCCTAAAAGTACATACAAGATATTACCTGCTGTATCATGTTAGTGAACTGTGAAGAGATTTCCTCTTGATTCTGCAGATGTAATGAAGATATCTGTGAATCAGACAAATAAATAAATAAATAAATAATAATTAATTGAATACAGGTTTAGGATTTGTGTTTTGAGTCTTATATGTAGGCTAAATAGCATGTGCTTGCTGCTTCGCCTGCGATTATTTACTAACTAAAACTGCTATATACCGGGTGTTCGGAAATTCCTATTACAAACTTCTAGGGCTAGTGTGTCAGACACATTGTAATGGCTGTAGCACGGAAACGGTACGTTTAACCCTTAAATATACAATATATCATACAGTACACTAAGGTTGCTTCAAATGTGTTATAAAATAAGGGATCATAATTGGAAAGAACAATTAAAATGCATGTAATACTTACAGTATAGAGTAAAGTAAACAAACTACGATCCTAATCATTATGTTACCTGTTTTCTTTGAAGTCCGCCACGGATTTATAATTTGCGTGATTGCAAATTAGGGTTAAATCTCTCTCATCAATAGTATATTTAAAAGATATCCATGTTTATAGTAAAATTTAAATGTTATAGGTTCTTTTGTAAAACTATGCAACCATACACTAATATTGTTCTAATATGTATTACTGGTTATTATATGTAATGTAATATGTAATGTTGTTATCTGTACAGTCGCGATTAGACTCCTATGAGTCAAAGCGACAAAAAATAAATCATTAAAAAAAATAATAATAAAAATAGTATATTGCGATACAAGTGCCGTAAGCGATGCATACGGATCGAGGAAATAGTTTGAAAAAAACCAGGCGCTTGCGCAGAGTTTTTTCAATTTCCGAGATCCGTTATGCGCTTACGGCACGAGTATTGCATGCTATTTTTTGCACGATGATTATTTATATCAATTTATTTATATTAATTGAGATATTACCTGAAAATATTATGTAAATACATTCTTGAAGATAGATGTTTATTTCAGAAAGTGATTCGCATATGTTGTTGTTTATGGGAACCGAATATTTGTGCTGGGGGGCCTTGTCCATTAAGGCTTTATTATGATGTGTGGCGTAATATTCATAACAGCACGGAAATTACCGCACATAGCAACAAGATTGCGTGCGGGAATGTCAACCTACGATCCACGGCAACAATATTCGTAAGTACTACTAATTAGTTAAGTCGTGCATGAACTTTTTTTCGAAAGTGTCATTTTTCGCGAATTGCCTCTAACGATTCTGATAAAAATTTTAAGTTCCGAAACTTGTTTTAATATAAAATCATTATGCTGTATTTTATTTTATTTTATTTATTGTGAAAGCGGGAAATGTAGTGCAAAATATCAAACGTACCTCATGCACTGGACGATCTCCAAAAGGCCCTGAACTAAAGCCAGTTCGGTCTGACTAAATTCTTAAAGCAATGAATACCAGACTTGCTGTGACTCTGTGTATACAATACTCCTAGTAACTCTCTGGCAGTACAAGATAATGGAACAATACATTTCTCGTCACAACTCCAGGAACATAACACTCCTTTGTCGTACAATCTTTTTTTAATTTTATACCATTAAATCACAGTACATGTTCCTTTATCGTAACAACTGTACCGATCAAGCGATATTGCAACTATTAATATATCTGTGCTCACTCTTAACTACTGGATGCAAAGCCGTATATGAACACTGTAAAACAATATGTTGTCATGAGAACTGATTTGCATTTGATAAATCCTTTCTAATATATTACCATAAAAATAGGCACTAAATTGGGTATTACTCCGGTACCGGTGAACCGATTTGGTCCAATATCAATAGGCTTCTTCCCATTGACATTATAAATGCGTATACCAAGTATCATGGTCTACCTCACCGACAGAAAAGTTATGTCATAGACCATTAAGGGCAATCAGTCTTAGGAGAGAGGTTCCATCTGGCGCTGTGAACTGAACTCCGGCTTAGTTCAGTTGGTAGAGCATTGGAACGGATAGCCAAAGGTCATGGGTTCAAATCCCAGTGTCAGAGGAATTTTTCTCCTATAACAAAAGATAAATGCAGTTCTTCGTAAGAGTAAACGGGATGGGGCACATCTTGAGAAGAAATTGTCTGCAGCATGACGTCATGGAAGGAATATGTGGGAAAACTCCAGTTTTTGGAAGAAAAAGAATCGTAATAATAATAATAATAATAATAATAATAATAATAATAATAATAATAATAATAATATTAATAATAATAAACAGACACTATGAAGTGGATCGGCGAAATCAAAACCGGTTTGAAACTAGCAGAAATTACACCAGAAGATGTTCAAAACCGGGAAATCTTTAGGACCAAAATTCACAAATGGCAAGTTGACCAAGATGAAAAACAAAAGAAGACTGGAACAACATGGTCTAATGAGTGAAAGGAAGCCCAAAGTAAAAGGATGAAAGAGATATGGGAACAAAGGAAGACAAATGCACATCTCTTAGTACTTCGCGTAGTCCTAATGGGCATAATACTCTGGAAAATAGAACTAAAGCTAGATAGAAAATAAAGACAAGAAAGAACGCATTTTGCGATGCTCTTGTTTATTTGACAACAATGCGACTACAGGGTTGACAGATGGCGCTGTACAATACAATACATATCACAGAAGATTCATCACAAAATAAAGCATCTCCAGATTTATAACAACGATTCTAGAATTGCCTTCTAGAGGCCTGCTCTAGGGCTTGAGTCTATTTCTCCACTTTGCGTTAAGTTCGCTGCTTTGGGAAAAGTTACATGAAGATAGAAATAGTTATCATAAATATCTAATGTCAGGGGAAAGAGAGTAAATAAATAAAGGTAAAAGGCAAAGGAGATAGAGAAGGAAGGAATTAAGGAAAGTAAGAAATAAAACTATGTAGGAAGAGAAGAGCGGAGAGAGAAAATTATCAGAAATAGAAACAAAGAGAAAGGAGAAAAGAAATAATGGGAGATAAAATAAACGAAGGGAAAGGAGAAAGTTGAAAGCGGAATAGAAAATATAGAGAGGAAATTACAGACAGAATATAGAGAGGAAATATAGCAAAGTACAGAGAGAATGAAAAAGAAACAATGATAAATGGAAGAGAGCGATTGAAGGAAATATGTACAGTAGAAGAAAGGAAGATAAAATAAAGTAAAGGACATAAGTGATAAGGAAAGAGGAAATAGTTATCGAAAAGTACAAGAAAATTGATAACTGATTAGAAGGAGTAAGGCATAATGCCGGTGTTCGACCAAGAGCTAAGCTAACTTAGCTTAGCTTAGCTCACATACAGTGAGGGATTTCATATATAGTTGAGCCGAATTTCAAATGTAGTTTTGTCGACACAACTACATATGAAATCCCGCACTGTATGTGAGCTAAGCTAAACTAACTTAGCTTAGCTCTTGGTCGACAGCCGGCATAACTTCAGGAAGCAGACAAATAAGCAGGCAAAGATAAAGGGGGGGGGGGAGATTGGGGGAAGAGTACGTCTAGAAATGAAAAAGAGGGCGTAAAAATAAACTAAACCGAAATAGAGAGATACTAGCTACAGAACAACTGAAATAAACACAATACCGTTATGTCGCTTTTCAGTAAGTACTTTTCCCAAAATCTCTAATTTCTATACATTATTCACAATTTTTTATCGATGTTTACAACCTAATTTTTATAAAAATAGTTTTTTTTTCTCATTTTACACTTTATCTTCGTTCCATTCGCTTATAATAACATAACAAAACAGTAGAAAATGCTATTAATTACAAATTTTACCTATGCGGGAAAAACTACGTAAGTGGGATGATGGACGAATTTCTAAATTTTACCAATCGTTTAACTAGATAAGTGATTTTTACGCACTTTACTCCTAGCATATCTAGAAGAATTAGATTCATGTCAGTCTGATATTTCTTGAATTTTGCAGCTATAGTGGAAAAGCATTTTACACAAAAAGGAAAATGTTACGTAGATCTAAAATTACAATAATATGAATATTTTAGATATAATTGCAATAGTAATAAATTTTATTTAGACTGGTAGAATTCCTTTGTACCAATATTCCAAAAATTACAATTACAATAGAAAAATTACAAGGAAAATACGGCATTGAAACTGTGGCGAGACTAAAATTGAGAGATAAAATTACAATATCTAAATTAAAGTATACAATAAAAAATTAAATTTAGAGTTATGTTCAGCCAGTAATTTTAAGACCGGTTTTAACTAATACGTTAACTTAAACCGTCTGTGTGAGTGAGTTAGGTATCCAAACAGTTTTTGTCCCCTAAGGATAATAAAACGATTGTTATTATTATTATTATTATTATTAGTATTAGTAGTAGTAGTAGTTATTACTAATTCTCGGGCTTACAGACGGGTGAGAGGTCAGACGTCCGAGATTTTCGTCGGGAAGATGGCAACGGAATAATTTTCCCAAAGCTTGGGTGAAATACCTTTGACCGGTGGTGAAATGTTGATAAATTGTTGTAAAAAATGTTTTTAAAACCTATTCTTTAAATTTTAATAACAACTCATATATAAATTAGTAGTTAGTAGAGTATGCAGGGGAACAAAATTAATGTGGAATATATAAAAATTGTAGAAGCTTTTAATTTTTTTTAGAAATCTGCAAAAAAGTGCAAGTTTTGAAAAATCACTTCCAGGGTTCATTAATAAAGTCGCAAGGTGAGTCCCAAGCACAACAAAATACCGCAATTTAGTAGTGAGTACCAGTGATAAAGCTCTACGCTATACATAAATCACAACAGGGTGTTAAACTCCCAATAAATCCAACTCAGTTCAGAGAAGGGGACCTAGAATGGATCCCTGAGGCACTCCACGAATTACTGGCCATGGATTAGTCTCTGTATATTAATTTTATCTAATACTATTTCTAAGTAAAATTGAGATTTTTCACCCATCATCCCTTTAATAATGTTTGTCTTAGAAGTCAACATTTGTTTCAAAAGATTAGTTCAAGACGGAGTATACAACAGTATTCTAACAACTATGGACACAAATAACACAGCATGCTATCCTTTTGTTTAGGAAGTGGAACCACAAAGACAGAGAATTCGAAAACCTTAATTTCCCGTTTATATGAAAAAATATTGTATTTGCAGAATTCTTCAAGTCGCAAGTACAAACTTCTGTTGATAGTTTTTTAATCTGTGTGGTTGCACAGGATTTAACCTAGATTGCACCCGCCATCTTTAGAGAAAGATTGCTGTTAAAGAATGAAAATATTGCTCTTCAAGATATGAATTAATTAAGTTTTGAATTTTATCAAATTCTAATCGTCAAAGGTATAAGTGCCCCATTCAATTCAAAATAAGCTAAGGGGCTTTGTAAAAACATTACAGGTAGGCCTTGTTTCTATCTATGAGTTTAATACGAACAACTCTGGAAAATAGCGTTCGTATTCTGTCATAGATGGTACTAGGAGGCCTTGGCATTGTGGTAAAACAGGGGGCTTGGACAGTGGATAGCATTCTGTTGTTTCATGAAGCAAGATGGCCTCTACGGAAGCGGCTACTACAGCGACACTACGGGAAGTCTTGGAGTTTTACTTGACCCTCGCTGTCACCAGACCCAGTGCGACTGCAGCGCCGCCACCGATAGCGGACCTTAGTAAAGCTCCTCCTTCCCTGTAACAAAAACAATAACCACTCAATGTACAGAACTACTTCGCTTGGCTCTAGACTGCCTTACAGCCGTAATAAACTTTAAAAAGTGCGGGAAATTTTTAGGATTTTTTGGGGGGCGGGGGGGGGGGTTAAAAATACATTTTTGAACTTTTTGAAATTTTGCCAACGGTTGAAACTAAGGGCCTGTATTAGCACCTGCCGATAATTCCTCCCGATACGTGATTTCCAGATAGCTTAACTGGAAGATGTCTTGTAATACCACCGCTGAACTGCTATAGGGAAGAACGCAGTAAAATTTTGTAAAATGATCCTTAGCACGTTGAGCAAAGAGGTGTGTTTGTTGTAGTTCGGTAGGCATTCGCTAGGTGTGACAGTTCGAATTTGTATTTGTACAATTAAATTACATAAAAACATATCTTTAAAGTGCATTAATCGATTTGTGCAATCCTATTTCATTCACATGTTAGCCTAAAACGGCATTTTTATGTTAGTTAAATCTTCCAGCATTAATTCTGAAATTCAGGTGGCCAGGAAGCTTCGGAATGCTGCCATCATGTTTCCACCAAGCTTCCCTAACTGGCAGTTGGTAGTTTATCAGCCACTCCATCCTCCTGCTTCCTTATCTGGGAGTTGACTTTCCAGACAGATTTTGTCAGGAGATCATAATACAACTTCCAGATAGGTTCTCTATCTGGCAGATAAATATGATCTCAGGTGGTCGTCATACAAGCCCTAAAAGGTCTGCCAAATCTCAAGTTTTTATCTCAACACATATTAATGGTACATTTAATGGAGTAAATTTCAACTGATATTAATTTAAATGGATATGATACATGATGATTCATGGTATGTAAATATCCAATTCGGCATTTTCCATTACGGCTGGGGAAATCATGAAAAACCCCGCGAAAATTGGCCGGCTAGAGGATTTGAACCTGACACCTCCCAAATGCGAGTCCAAGATGTTACCATCTCGGCCACCTCGCTCGGTTTACGGAAATTATTTCTAACTCTAGCATATCTAATGATTTGTCGAAGTGTATTAAAACTTCCAAAGCCCTGTGTGAATACTGCCAACAGTATTGTTGTCATGAGAACTGAGAAGAGACTTTAAAGTGCATCCGCCCTTTTGAAGGTTTTTTTAGGGATTCAAATGTTTAAAAAATGGTCTCTTTAGATTTTTACTTTCGGTTACAGCTAAAAGGTGTAAATATACCAAATTTTATGTTTCTAGCTCATCTGGAAGCGAGAAGTCCAATTTCTGCAAGTCTAATAAAATAACTAATTTCGCACAATATCCACTGAAATAGAGGGAAATAACATTGAAATCAAGCTCTGTAAAATTCTACGTTCAGGAAAATGGTATACTCACATCTGAAACGGAGTTGTGGATTTAACGGCCAGCTCTTCAGGTACAAAAGCGTGAAGGGGGGAAATCTGAAACAAACGAAGCCACATCTCATCACACACATGGCCCCCTGTATTCAAACTAGTTGCCTACAAAACAATCAAGATGATAGTGAAGTCACTGAATCCAGCCGTGGCCTTCCTTGTTGTGGGCAACAAGAATCAAAGCCTTCTGAATTCAATAATTGGTTCAGTTCCAAGCATGGCCTTCTGCATAATAATATTGTCTGAATAGCCATAATTAGTTAGAGGAGGTCAATGCTGAACCAACCAATCAGAACTCATCCCGTTCTTATTGTTAATGGAGCTCTTCTAAAACTATAGCTTATATAACAAATGTACTATGTTTACTACTTACCTTGCCGTAAAGGAAAGTCTTGAATTGGTCCAGAGTTTCGCTGACAACATGGCCACCTGAAGACTGCAGAAAGACTCCATTCCACAATGCTATAGCTGACCATAGGAGAGTAATTCCGGAAGCCAGAATACTTCTAATGTAGTCCACTAAGACACAGAAGATGTTAGTTTCGACCTTCGACTTTCCAAAAACAGCCAATGACAAGCTTCCCTCCAACAATGATTCAGTCTTCATGGTTACGTTACTATTTTGTTTCACATATGTTTTTCGTTCCAAGGAGACTCCTACAGCTGATACTCTCTGACTTGAGAATCGTGTATTTCTATTATCCCTGAGTATTACACCAGTGTTCCTTAACATACGACTAGAATCCCTAGAAGAAATGCTCATGCCAATTGAACGCCGTTCATATGATCTATCAGTTCGTGTGTCACCTAAGCGATCAGAAGATATTCTACTTACAGATGAAAGCCGTTCAGTAGATCTCCTATCAGCTCGTGTGTCAGCCAAACGTTCGGTAGACACTCTCCTTATAGCAGAAAACCGTTCAGTAGATCTCTTGTCAGCTCGTGTATCAGCTAAACGTTCAGTAGACAATCTCCTGACAGCAGAAAGCCGTTCAGTAGACCTCCTGTCAGCTCGTGTATCAGCTAAACGTTCGGTAGCCACTCTCCTTACAGCAGAAAGTCGTTCAGTAGATCTCCAGTCAGCTCGTGTATCAGCTAAGCGTTCGGTAGACACTCTCCTTACATCAGAAAGTCCTTCAGTAGATCTCCTGTCAGCTCGTGTATCCGCTAAGCGTTCGGTAGACACTCCACTTACAGCAGAAAGTCGTTCAGTAGTTCTCCTGTTAGCTCGTGTATCAGCCAAACGTTCGGTAGACACTCTCCTTATAGCAGAAAGCCGTTCAGTAGATCTCCTGTCAGCTCGTGCATCAGCTAAACGTTCGGTAGACACACTCCTTACAGCAGAAAGTCGTTCAGTAGTTCTCCTGTCAGCTCGTGTATCAGCTAAACGTTCGGTAGACACTCTCCTTACAGCAGAGAGTCGTTCAGTAGATCTCCAGTCAGCTCGTATATCAGCTAAGCGTTCGGTAGACACTCTCCTTACAGCAGAAAGTCTTTGAGTAGATCTCCTGTCAGCTCGTGTATCAGCTAAGCGTTCGGTAGACACTCCCCTTACAGCAGAAAGTCGTTCAGTAGATCTCCTGTCAGCTCGTGTATCAGCTAAGCGTTCGGTAGTCACTCCCCTTACAGCAGAAAGTCGTTCAGTAGATCTCCTGTATGCTCGTGTATCAGCTAAACGTTCGGTAGACAATCTCCTGACAGCAGAAAGCCGTTCAGTAGATCTCCTGTCAGCTCGTGTATCAGGTAAACGTTCGGTAGACACTCTCCTTACAGCAGAAAGGCGTTCAGTAGATCTCCTGTCAGCTCGTGTATCAGCTAAACGTTCGGTAGACAATCTCCTGACAGCAGAAAGCCGTTCACTAGATCTCCTGTCAGCTCGTGTATCAGCTAAACGTTTGGTAGACACTCTCCTTACAGCAGAAAATCGTTCAGTAATTCTCCTGTCAGCTCGTGTATCAGCTAAACGTTCTGTAGACATTCTTCTTACAGGTGAAAGCCGTTCAGTAGATCTCCTGTCAGCTCGTGTATCAGCTAAACGTTCGGTAGACACTCTCCTTTCAGCAGAGAGTCGTTCAGTGGATCTCCTGTCACCTCGGTTATTATCTAAACGTTCAACAGAAATGCTCCTGGTTTTCCTAACAACTGATAGACTGTCAGACCTCCTATCAGCTCGTGTATCAGTCAAACGTTCGGTAGACACTCTCCTTACAACAGAAAGCCGTTCAGGTGATCGCCTGTCAGCTCGTGTATCAGCTAAACGTTCAGTAGACATACTTCTTACAGGTGAAAGCCGTTCAGTAGTTCTCCTGTCAGCTCGTGTATCAGCTAAACGTTCGGTAGACACTCTCCTTACAGCAGAAAGCCGTTCAGTAGATCTTCTGTCAGCTCGAGTATCAGCTAAACGTTCAGTAGACATTCTTCTTACATTTGAAAGCCGTTCAGTAGATCTCATATCAGCTCGTGTGTCAGCCAAACGTTCGGTAGACACTCTGCTGACAGCAGAAAGCCGTTCAGTATATCTCCTGTCAGCTCGTGTATCAGCTAAACGTTCTGTAGACACTCTCCTTTCAGCAGAAAGTCGTTCAGTAGATCTCCTGTCACCTCGGTTATTATCTAAACGTTCAAACGAAATGCTCCTGGTTTTCCTAACAACTGGTAGACTGTCAGACCTCCTATCAGCTCGTGTATGAGCCAAACGTTCGGTAGACACTCTCCTTACAACAGAAAGCCGTTCAGGTGATCGCCTGTCAGCTCGTGTATCAGCTAAACGTTCAGTAGACATTCTTCTTACAGGTGAAAGCCGTTCAGTAGATCTCCTGTCAGCTCGTGTATCAGCTAAACGTTCGGTAGACACTCTCCTTACAGCAGAAAGCCGTTCAGTAGATCTTCTGTCAGCTCGAGTATCAGCTAAACGTTCAGTAGACATTCTTCTTACATTTGATAGCCGTTCAGTAGAACTCATATCAGCTCGTGTGTCAGCCAAACGTTCGGTAGACACTCTCCTGACAGCAGAAAGCCGTTCAGTAGATCTCCTGTCAGCTCGTGTATCAGCTAAACGTTCGGTAGACACTCTCCTTACAGCAGAAAATCGTTCAGTAGGTCTCCTATCAGCTCGTGTATCAGCTAAATGTTCGGTAGACACACTCCTTACAGCAGAAAGCCGTTCAGTAGATCTTCTGTCAGCTCGTGTATCAACTAAACGTTCAGTAGACATTCTTCTTACAGGTGAAAGCCGTTCAGTAGAACTCATATAAGCTCGTGTGTCAGCCAAACGTTCGGTAGACACTCTCCTTATAGCAGAAAGCCGTTCAGTAGATCTCCTGTCAGCTCGGTTACTTTCAAAACGTTCAACAGAAATGCTCCTGGTTTTTCTAACAATTGATCCATTTTCAGATCTCCTTTCAGCTCGTGTATCAGCCAAACGTTGAGTGGAAATTCTCCTTCCAACTGTAAGCTTTTCATTAGATCTCCTATCCGCTCGTGTTCCAGCGAGTCGTTCAATAGAAATTCTCCTCTCAGATGAAAGCCGTTCATTAGATCTCCTGTCAGCCAAACGTTCAGTAGAAATTCTCCTCTCAGATGAAAGCCGTTCATTAGATCTCCTATCAGCCAAACGTTCAGTAGAAATTCTCCTTTCAGCTGAAAACCGTTCATTAGAAATTCTATCAGTACGTGTATCAGCTAAACGTTTAGACATTCTCCTCTCAGATGTTAGCCGTTCATTAGATCTCCTGTCAGCCAAACGTTCAGTAGAAATTCTCCTTTCAGATGAAATCCGTTCATTAGATCTCCTGTCAGCCAAACGTTCAGTAGAAATTCTCCTTTCAGATGAAAGCCGTTCATTAGATCTCCTATCTGCCAAACGTTCAGTAGAAATTCTCCTTTCAGCTGAATGCCGTTCATTAGAAATTCTATCAGTACGTGTATCAGCTAAACGTTCAGTAGACGTTCTCCTCTCAGATGATAGCCGTTCATTAGATCTCCTGTCAGCCAAACGTTCAGTAGAAATTCTCCTTTCAGATGAAAGCCGTTCATTAGATCTCCTGTCAGCCAAACGTTCAGTAGAAATTCTCCTTTCAGATGAAAGCCGTTCATTAGATCTCCTGTCAGCCAAACGTTCAGTAGAAATTCTCCTTTCAGATGAAAGCCGTTCATTAGATCTTCTGTCAGCCAAACGTTCAGTAGACATTCTCCTTTCAGCTGAAAGCCGTTCATTAGATCTCCTATCAGTACGTGTATCAGCTAAACGTTTAGACATTCTCCTCTCAGATGTTAGCCGTTCATTAGATCTCCTGTCAGCCAAACGTTCAGTAGAAATTCTCCTTTCAGATGAAATCCGTTCATTAGATCTCCTGTCAGCCAAACGTTCAGTAGAAATTCTCCTTTCAGATGAAAGCCGTTCATTAGATCTCCTGTCTGCCAAACGTTCAGTAGACATTCTCCTTTCAGCTGAAAGCCGTTCATTAGATCTCCTATCAGTACGTGTATCAGCTAAACGTTCAGTAGAAATTCTTCTTTCAGATGAAAGTCGTTCATTAGATCTCCTATCAGTACGTGTATCAGCTAAACGTTCAGTAGACATTCTCCTCTCAGATGAAAGTCGATCATTGGATCTCCTATCAGTACGTGTATCAGCCAAACGTTCAGTAGAAATTCTCCTTTCAGGTGAAAGCCGTTCATTAGATCTCCTATCAGCCAAACTTTCAGTAGAAATTCTCCTTTCAGCTGAAAGCCGTTCATTATATCGCCTATCAGTACGTGTATCAGCTAAACGTTCAGTTGAAATTCTCCTCACAGCTGAAAAACGTTCTGATTTCCTATCACCACGAGTCAACCTGCGATCGTCGAATGTTTTTCTATCAGTGATTTGTTTCTCCCGTGTTTCACTTAACAATCGCCGATCACCAGAGATGCGTTGTTGTTCAGAAAGTAGACTTCTAGAAGCCGCAGTTGGTTTCAACATTCGTCTACTTGATTGAACAGTTGTACGAGAGTCAAGCTTCTCTGAGCCTTCGGTTTCAGTCAGTTGTCTTTTCAGGGATCTGAACTTGATTATTTTCCTTGGAGGTTGGAGTTTAGGGGTGTCTACCACCCCAGCTTCTGTGTAACGAGCAGCCAAGAGTCTTCTGGGGGTAGCATACCGTGATAGTGGTTCCGGCTGGTCCTTGGAACACGTGTTCTGGTGTCGGAACACTTCGAGGCTGGAACACTTGGCAGTTTCCATGTTATCGGGCCAGGTCATCTTCATGAAATCAGTCCGGCTGTAGCCACATCCTCCGTCCCCTGGATCGTCCGGGGGACTACGCATAGAGAGACAATATTATTATATAATATAGTATAATACAGGGTGTTCATGAATAACACCGAAATATTTTACCTTTGTAAAGAGGGGACATAGACAAGCAACTATTATTAAGAGATTTTTGCTTTATGGATTCAATTTTTCCTGTTACAGCATTAATTCTCCCAGGGCATGGCCGCCACTGACTTCTAACATTTCAAAAAATGCAAAACAAAGGAACTTCGTTGTTAGTGAAAGAACTAAAGCAGTGGCGGCCAGTCATGTGATTAGTCTAAATTTTGCAGATTATGGAAACTCTTAAGTTATGATATAGCCGTTGATGAATGATTAAGAATTAAGTTTTTATCGATCACTAGGAAGGCATAAAGTAAATTTAATGAATATTTTAACCCTATCTCGCTTCATTATTGACTTATGAGCACCAAATTATAATGACTTTAATGCCCTGTAGTATACACATTTTACGTCATAGAGCAAAAATCTCCTAATAAAAGTTGCTTGTCTATGTCCCCTCTATACACAGGTAAAATATTTTGGTGTTATTCATTATCACCCTGTATAGTCCTAATATAATAAAATACAATATATGTGCACAATACAATTATAGTATAATACAGAGCGGTGCAAAAAAGGTAACTGAATTATTTTAAAAATTATTTTAGTTTTTTTTTTTATCATGCGTTATACGAATTTACACACTCTACTGTTCAAGTCAGAACTTTTTAGTGTACATGAGCTATGCACTCCGTTAATTTTTACACGTAAAACACACAAGTTTCAGAATTTCGGTTACCAGTTGCATAGGTTTTCCAGGAAAGAGAAAGGACAGGTTTTAAATTTATAATTCTTATAGATTTGAAGAATCCACCTTATAGCCAATTACGTTATGTAATAGGCCAATGCTCAAACCAAGAGCTTGAGGCAAGTATTTTATTCTCTTAAGGATTTTTTACATAAATGATTACTCTGGTCGCTGTAACCTTATTTGTTCTAAATAATATTGACAATGTCTATTTATACAACGTATAGCTACAGATGCAATAAATTATTATTATTATTATTATTATTATTATTATTATTATTATTATTATTATTATTATTATTATTGCGAGGTGTTGAAACATTTATATTTTAGCCATTCATTAAGAGTACTTGGATTAATGCTATAGGCCTTTTTTGTTTTGCAGTTTTAACCTGTATTCTTTTAAACCTAAATAAAGCTATCTCCATAGACCTTTTATTTATAAGGTAATAATTTCTCCAACACTTTTTACAAACTATATTTTACCTCAGTACAGGTCATATAGAGAGTACGTCGTAGCGTAGTGGTTGAGGCGCTGCGCTACAACTCGGAAGGTCGCGTGTTCGATCCCCGATGAAGTCGGAGTCTTCCAATTGGCTTAATCCTTCTAGTGGCACTATGGCCCTGGGGTCGACTCAGCCTCTAACAGAAATGAGTACCATTAGCAATTCTGGGGGTAAAGGCGACCAGTGCGTAAGGCTGACAACCTTACCACCTTCACGTACCGATTATCTAAAATCTGGGAGCCTCAACCTCCTGGAACCCTCTGGGCCTCCATGGCCTGTAATAGGGAACACTTTACCTACTCACTAATCACAAATGAAATGAACGTTAATTTAATTCTGCACTTTCTTTTGAATTCTCTAATCTGTTGCAATAAATATTAGTACATTGCGATACAAGTGCCGTAAGCGGTGCATACGGATCGAGGAAAGAGTTTTTTCAATTTCCGACATCCGTTATTCGCTTACGGCACGAGTATTGCATGCTATTTTTTGCACGATGATTATTTATATCAATTTATTTATATTAATTGAGATAGCCTATTAGCTGAAAATATTACGTTTATACACTATTGATGATGGATGTTATTTTCAGAAAGTGATTCGCATGTGTTGGTTGTTATGGGAACCGAATATTTGTCCTGTTAAAGTCACCACAAACTAGGGGGCCTTGGTTCCGGTTTTCCATAAAGTCTTGTATTATGAAGATTTTACTTACGGCACTTGTGCTTTTTGTAATTTTTACCGCACGGAGATTTCTTTTGTTTTCATAGCAACCAGATTGCGTGCGGGAATGTCAAGTTACGATCCACGGCAACAATATTCGTAAGTACCACTAATTAGTTACGTCGAAAGTGAAGTTTTTCCTTATTTCACTTAAGCCTTAAGGGATGGCCGAAGTCTTCAGAGGGTTTTCTAAACTGTTTATCCTAGAAACTTGAAATTTTTCATACTTAACTGAAACTTAATCTGAATCTGCGTAGATCTGCAAATTAATACAAGGATAAAGTCTTACCTGGCGCAGTGCTGTAGCACTTCCAGCTGGAAGGAGTTGGCCAAGCCGCTGTCTGGCTGTCCTCTGGACATGTCCGCGAGGATGGGGCATGCCAGGTACAGCAGGAGGAAGCCCAGCTGTGCCAGGCACTTCGCCGGCAGAATCACAAGGCGCGACTTACGCATCCCTGAAAAACACAATGGAATTTCCCTTTCTAGTTTGCTAAAGAAATAGCGTCTTCACAGTGAAAGGAATACAGAACCTAGACTAGGCATGAGTGATATGTACGAGACTAATCATGTAAAATACAAGTGAATTACATTCAGGAATAAATAAATTATACTTCATTAATAGGCCAAGGGATTTAAATACCATAAAATAGTGAAAAAATGCAAAATAAAAAATGCAGTATGACCAAAAAAGAGTGAAAAATAGCTATTTATGTATCAAGTACGCAAAATAACGCTTTAATGGACGAATCTAGTATAGCGGCCGAGGCGAAAGCCGAGGCTGAAATACTGGATGAGTCCGCTAAAGTTTTTGCGTACGTGGTGCATACAATATTTTTTAGTAAAAGTTCTATAAATTATATGAAATAAAACAAAAATACCGTAATTAATTATAATGAAAGGCAATCAGTCATTTCTTTAAGTTATATTGTCATGGCCATCTAGATCATAAAACAACAATGACCGTACGTACCAATAACAAATGTGGTAGTATAGATGCATAATATATGAATCCCTTGTTTGTAAAAGATATTGCATACCAACTAGTATTTATGAAAAGCTTGTGAAAATATAAATGATAATACCCAGGAAATTTCAATCCAAGCCAGAAACATTGAATTGGAGCTGCTACCAGCAACTTCACGGCAGAAATAGGCTATGAGAAGGGATATATTACGGCATTTAAATGCTGTTCGTCCATGGTAAGGAATGTTTTTCAAGTGAACCAAAGTGTGAAAAGTTGTTGGCTTATATTTGTTGTCATGTGATGAAGTGGGCTACCGTGTTTTGCGAACAATCCTGGTAAAGTTTCTGATTATCATAAATAAACGTGTTGGCTTAAATTTGTTGTTTTATGACCAATTATATGCGTAAATCCATGTTAAAGTTGGTGTGACTGGTCAATGCCGTCTGGGTTTTGTTTATAGATTGCCATGACGACTTTAAAGGACAAGGCCGCTAAAATTGCATTTTGAATGCAGTTTGAATGCACTTTTATGCAATTTTAGCGGACTTGTCCTTTAAAGTGCAGCTTTTCGGCGTGTTACCAGTCCGATAAGCAGCTGTTTTAGAGAGCGTGTACTAAAAATACATTATTAGGCTGCTTGTAATTTATTTTTTAAGTAATGAATTCTTAAAAGCAATATATATATATATATATATATATATATATATATATATATATATATATATATATGTATGTGTGTGTGTGATTGTGTGTGCGTTATATATGAATTTTCATTGTAAAACATTTTATTACAAAAGAAGTAAGTAAATTTATAATACTTGGACACCCTTAGCGAAAAAGAAATTCTATCTGAACTGGCATGCCCATCAAATTGCCCCTAGCAAATAGGCCTATGCGTCATTTAAAAAGAAAGAAAAAATTGTTTATTGCTACAAGACAAACTGCTGTGGTGTTTACAATAAACTTGAATTAAAATGAACTATGAACACTTGGCGGAGATTCTCAAATAAAAACGATTGTCTGTTGTCTGAAAGTAACGATTTGTACATGGAAAAGCTCCTCTCTACCTCCACTGAAACATGGCCTAAAAATGCCGAAAATGACCCAAAAATTGCCAAAAATGGCCTATCTCTTGAAAATGACGAAAAAATGCAAGGTTAAGCAAATTACCCTTGTTTAATCAATTATTTCATAACACACATTTATATATATTCGAGCTATCTTTTAACTTTCGTATAAAATAGTATATTGCGATAGAAGTGCCGTAAGGCACGTTTACGGGTCGAAGAAACAGATTGAAAACCCGAGGCGCAGCCGAGGGTTTTTAAGTTTTCGAGACCCGTAAATGCCTTTGTGTGTTGCATGCTATTTTTTGCACGACGGTTACTTATATCAATTTAATTATATTAATTGTGATATTACCTGAAAATATTATGTAAATACATTCTTGAAAATAGATGTTTATTTCAGAAAGTGATTCGCATGTGTTTGTTGTTATGGGAACCGAATATTTGTCCTGGGGGCCGTGTCCATAAAGGCTTGTATTATGAAGTGTATCGTAATGAATTATGACGTAGCGCTTGGACCGTAAGTAATTTAACCTCATCGCAACCGTCCTTAGCAACAAGACTGTGTGGGAATGTCAACTTACGAGCCATGTAAACAACGTTCGTAAGTACCACTTACTAGCTAAGGAGTGCAAAAAATATGCAAAATCATCAAATGTCTTGCCCTAGTCATTATTTTGTTCCATGAAGTTGTAGTGATATTTCTATTATGTAGGGCCTATGTGTTATAGGCAGTTATAGTGATCGAAGTTAAATTTTTAGGTCGATGGACGATACATTCTGGTGGGCCTATAGTAAACCTTAAATTGATAATAGTTTAGGCCTATATCCTACGGGATAATACAACAAAATGGTGAAAAATAAATCCAAAGATAAATGATTATTCATGTATATTTTACTAGCATGTGCCCGCGGCTTCGCCCGCGATAATTATTTCAAAAATTAAAAATCAAGAGCATAATAGTTATATCATTATATTTATTAACTCCTTAATCACGTGGACTACATACCACGATTAGATAGTATCGTCTGGTAAAAGCGTCCTCAGATTCGAGGTCCTTGGCCCAGAAAACCCCTGTACAGTGAGTTTCGTCCAAATCGAACAACGTTTGACCATATTTAGTCCTATGTTGATTATCCCACTTATAATAATAATAATAATAATAATAATAATAATAATAATAATAGGAAGAAGAAGAAGAATAATCCTCTTCGGGATTAGGTTGAAAATTTCATATGTATGCGTGCCTTGACATTAAAAACAAATGAATCGACCAGCGTGAGCTACAACATTCAAGCGATCGCGAAAGTTTCATTTCCAAGGTTTGACAAAAATAGCCAAAGCCAGCTGTAATTGATTTGACATTGAAATATATTACGCTTCGGAAACGCAAAAAATGCACGTTTTCTGCCCGTTTTCCACTCATTTTTTGCATTTAGAATCAGAATTTTTCAAAATCCTTTCTTAGTGAGCATCTACATTAGGAAACGAAGGCACTGTCAAAATTCCAAGTCTCTACCTGTTATAGTTTAGGCTGTACGTTGATTCCTGTCATTCAGTCAGTCAGTCATTCATTCAGTCAGTCAGGACAAAGCCTTTTATATATATAGAGATGAAATAGGTGCAAGAAAATATAGACTATGAGCCTAATCATTAAGCTAGTTGTTTTCTCTGCAGTCCGTCACTGGTTTATAAATTGTATGAGATTCTGAGTCTCGCGCAATTATATTTTACTTTATGTGGGTCTTCTCCACTTGTTGTTAAAAGACGTTGTAAAATCATTTCATAAACAAGGAGCTAAAAAACAAAGTTAAACTGCAAACTCAACAATTAGCAGATGACTAGGCCTATTTAGCCTACCTCATGAATCAGTGACCAATCCAGTGTAATAATATGTGAAATTCCAACCAATCGCAAGTGAATATCGGCATAATTTTTCGACGTTTAATTTTATCGCACGTATGTGTAGGCCTACTGTCTTTTTTTTTTTTTTTTTTTTTTTTTTTAATATAACAGGAACTGAACTCTGAAACACCTTCATACCTGTAGCTTCTTATAAAAACAAATTGAACACAGCGATTGGTAAAGTATATTGCGATACAAGTGCCATAAGCGATGCATAGGCCTACGGATCGAGGAAAGAGTTTGAAACAAATGAGGCGCTTGCGCCGACTTTTTTTAAATTTCCGAGTTCCATTATGCGCTTACGGCACGAGTATTGCATGCTATTTTTTGCACGATGATTATTTATATCAATTTAATTATAATAATTGTGATATTAGCTGAAAATATTATGTTTATACACTATTGAAGATGGATGTTATATTTCAGAAAGTGATTCGCATGTGTTTGTTGTTATGGGAACCGAATAAGTTATTTGTCCTGGGGGGGCCTTGTCCATAAAGGCTTGTATTATGATGTGCCGTAAGTAAATTCTTCCCGCACGGAAACTCTTACCGCACATAGCAACAAGATTGCGTGTGGGAATGTCAACTTACGATCCACGGCAACAACAATCGTAAGTACCACTAATTAGTTAAGTCGTGCAAAAAACTGATTGTGAGAAAAAGGGGATATAGACTAAAATAATCTAGGCCTAAAATTATTTATATACATTATTATTATTATTATTATTATTATTATTATTATTATTATTATTATTATTATTATTATTATTATTATTATTATTATTTCCTAGGAGTTCTGTGACCAGTAGACCTCGCTTCAAAAAGAAATCTAAGTCTGCTCTTCATCAGGTAAAGCAGCCGATAGCTTGAAACGGAATCACAAAATAAAAACCCTTACACAAACGTCGTTATTATTAATTAATTATTAATACAAATTGTAAGAAAATGGAACAACGCGAATGACTGTAACAAACAGAATTACAGTGTACTGAAATACCGGCCTAAATGATTTAGTTCTGTAGTCTAAAAACTGCACTGAAAGGAAGTTGTAGGAAATTGTTCGCCCGAGGGTGGAAGATTTGTATAGCCATGAACTGTTTGGCTAGAATCTTTGAAAGTAACTTAATATTACACAAAACAGAACGATTAAAATACAGTGAACGCCGCTTAATGTAATCGCGGAAAATGTTATCAGTCGGGTAATGTTATCACTTTCATGAATACCCGTACGGATTAATACTGATAGCCTACATTGAAAAAATTCTGTTTATTGTTATCAAAAGATTCTGTTTACGTTATCACATTTTCCTTTTTGCGCCTTTATTTCCAAGTATTGCACGTCATACAAAATTTGGTTTTTTAAGGGTTTCATTTCTAACTCAACTGTATTGTGTTGTACTGGAGGTAGCAATTCTGTTCCCAACTCACAGGATGACCAGTTCGAGGGGGTGGCATTACCTAGCTTTCTCTTTTAAGCAATAAAACATGTTTCACCCCACAGTTAAGCTGCAATGTTGACATGCAGTGATGGCTAGTGTAAAATGAAAAGACTTGAACAGACTGGCGTTAAATGTTTTGCTACGCGGTGTTCACCACAGATCAGTATAGACTTCCAAAAACACTGATAACTCGTAACTGAGTATGGAGTATTGGTTAATGGACTCCTAAAGGAAAGTAAAAATAATTAAAAACTTTCTTACTGGTTGAGAAAATAGTTGCCAGCAGTCTATTACTGTATTAGCCTATGAGTGGTTCAATGATTCACAGTTACGTATTATTTTATGTATAAATATTTTTGATTCTGTTTTGTAGTGTATTATCTTATATATGAATAAATAACCTTCATTTAATTCCTTCGGCTACTGTTATCAATCGGTTAATATTATCAGATTAGCTGCGTCCCGAAGTGATCGCAATAAGCGGCGTGCACTGTATATCGATTGTCTCGCCATAGGCTATCTCGCTTTCAAGTCATAAAAAGCTATGTGTTTTATTCATTTTTGTGATTTAATTACCCATTTCATGTATAATTTTGTGAGTATTCGGATTCTTAACGTTTTCTAACATAATTCATTTCAATGTCTATTTGCATTTTTCCTCTTATAACGTACCGTATACTAAAAACCCTGTATACTTGCTTCATCCAGCCTTGTATACAACCACATAACTTTATCATTATTTCCCCCTAATATACTCCAGTTATTCATTCCATACCCAGGCGGCTTCCTTTTGTTAGGAGGAAAAGTTTGCCGACAGCTCAACCCATGCTCTTTATTTTCACCGCACCAATCAGCTAGTTACCCCAAAATCTAAGAATGTCCTGTGATGGCTGTGACAGCTACTCGTCAATTCCGCGTGGAGTGAAACGCGGGGCTGCAAGACCTGATTACAGTAAACAATAAGACGTGTGAATTGATTAGAAAGCTAGGGAAGAACTAAGGTCAGTGATAACAAAGAGAGAATATTGCAACGTTGCTTTTATTTTGGAAAGCGGAAACCAAGACCAACTTGGTGGAGACTACTTCTACATATACAACTTTCTTCAAAGCAATGCCGACAGACCCTTATAATCCGCAGTAAATAACTTGAAATGAGGGTGTCTTGGACAATAGAGTTGTATATTCTGGATTTTCAGCGTGTTTTCTTGGGCGTTGAATTTGCCTGACAGCCAATAGAATTTCGTGTGCAACCAATCAGTGCTCGTTTCTGAATTTTTGACATTTTAGCTATGACTCCACGTGGGGCACCAGACGATTGCCGTTCAGTCATTACCATACCACTCCTTAAGTGCCAGACAATGGCTTATCCTCAAAGCATCCCGACTGTCTACATAGGTCTAGCCTCCACTATACCCTACATAGCCTACCCTTGTGTCGTAGAAGTCTGCCTGAAATTTGAACTACTGTATGACAACCATCTCTGCCTTTTTCATTCTCTGCCATTTCTTGAGGTGTAGGAAAAGATAAAAATCACTTGGAAGGAGATTCGGGCTGTAGAGTGGATTTTTAAACACCTCCCAGCAAGTCTCCCGCAGAAGTTCGGCTGGGAAGAGTTTAAAAATCCACCCTACAGCCCGGACCTCGCTCCCAGTGATATCCATCTTTTCCTACACCTCAAGAACTGACAGGAAATGACAGAAAAGAGGAAACGGTTGTCACACTGTGGTACAAATCGCTAGCGGCAGACTTCTACGACACAGGTATTCAAAAGTTGGTATAACAAACATTGTCAATTACGGTGGTGAATACGTTGAAGAATAGCTGAACACTTGCTGTATATGTTGCAATAAATATTTGCGTGAAATTGTGTTTTCTTTCTGTAAACGGTCCCAGGGAAGCTTACTTTCTGGACCCGCCCCGTAGCCTATTTCTTGCTAATAGCCTACATATGCTAAGATATGCTTCCAAACATGTTGTTGTGCCTACCTGTGAATGTTGATTGACTGTCTTGTGTCTGGTAGAGCTCTTGAACTTGAAGGGAGTCGTCCTCAACTTCAGCCACCAGGACACGTTCTGGGCCCAATGCTGCAAAGTGCGTCCAATTTATACAAAACCCCTTCATTCTGACGCGTAGTTTCGCGAATTCAACGCGAAAATAAATCTTCACAGAACAATCTCTCCTAACAAAGCAATCAAGCCAAACTCATTCTTAGGGTTCATATTACCCTTACTTTAATATATTTAACAATATTTATGTTAATTATACGCTTTTGTTTATTTAAAAGTGAAATTAAAACCCTGCGAAATGCATTTTTAAGAATGGGTGCATGTGGGAAGAGACCCATAATTCAATTTCTAGTCAATGTGTGACGCAATAATGAATGGAGACTCGATTCCACACTCGGGAGAACCCGTAACCGCGTTAGACATCTTATCTGTGCACCGCAGGCACGACAAAATGGAAGCCAAGCCCAATTCCTTCCATAGCTAATCCACTTTCCCATGTATAGCCTCTGTAATGAAGATTCTGTGACGCAAGTGGCCAATGTAGCGTGAATATTACGCTTTTTATTCCCTCCTATAGAGGATGGAAGGGGATATTCTTCAACACATACGTTTTTTGAGGTTAAGTTCAAGATGGCTGCCTTACGAAGATAAGAGGCTCATAGAGTTATTATTGAATGAGTTTTATGTTATCGAAGTAAACAGAAATAGGCCAATGCTATCAATAAATGGAAAATACAACACATTAACGATATATTTTATTGTCTTTGTCCCCATTTACAGCACAACCACGTGGCATCCAACTGCGTATGAACTGGAGCAAAAAAATATGTTCTTATATTCTTTCAATAGTAGCCTAAAGCCACGGAAATCTCTAACCTCTGTCTAATAGACAAGACTGTAAGTTACTGAAATATCAAAATTCTTAAATTTCAAACCGATCATTTTGAAATGTTAACCACTAACTACCGGGCCATAAGACGCACCTTGATTTTAGGATGGAAATTTAGAGGAAAATAAATTTAATGTGATTCTAAACGAAATATTTAAAAGGGAATAATATAAGTTACTTCGTTGTATAAACAAATTATAACCTTGTACAATGGAATCGGTGTAAATTACTGCTAACTTAAAACCTGCATTGTACGAAAATCTCTTCTGTAGGTAGATTTTAACAACTGAACTGATTTCTCATGAAAGAATGAAAATACTTTTAAACCCTCTAACACTCAATTCAGCATACGGTAAGTGTAACTGGACATGGCTGTTTAGAGGTGATTGCCTTCATTTAAACCACCCGGCGGCGACAACTCTTTTTGTATAAAAGAACTCATCATTCCTTTCTTTTCGCATTGTATACCTGGCTTCCAGCTACCCTCATTTTACGATTGTGACAAGTGCACTAATGTACACTCTATGCTGAAATTTGTAACTGTCTTATCGTTTACAACACCTTGTGTGTAACTATGGTATTCCAGCAATATTTATCATAATTTTAATTTTTTAAATGTACTTCAGACCATTAGACGCACCCAACTTTCAGGGCTCTGTTTTCAAAGTAGTCTAAAATAGTGCGTCTTATGGTCCGTAAAAAACGGTAAACATTTTTATTTTCGTAAAATATTGATGTTATCATTAAGTCCATGATCAAGGGTCATATATTTATTAAGAAAGTTGAAAAACTGTGTGCCTGACAGTTACGTAAGATCAGCATATTTCGCCCTTTTCCAAAGTATTATTTCATATGGAATTTTACTTTGGGGAATCAGCAGTTACATTAAAAAAAAAAGTTGTTAGGATTTTCACAGACTCGGAAAATCTAGAACACTGTAAGCCATTATTTTTTAGGTTTGGGTGCTTAGCAGTAATTAAGTTATACATATACAGTACCATGTTTTGGTGTACACTAAAAACAGATTACCAGATTATTGTAGGAAGGATGTACATACTCATAATACCCAGAATAGAAATTGTTTTTTCCTTTTTTTCTGTCTCTGGTTGAGTGTAAGAGAAGGCCTTAATGCCTTAACTCTGCCAGGTTAAGCAAATATTTATTATTATTATTATTATTATTATTATTATTCAGTCGAATTTGGTTAATTCGACGTTGGATAATTCGAAATATTGTATAATTCGAATAAATACTCATTCCCCTTGAAATTCCTATGTAGGCCTAAATGTATGTTAAAAATTGTAATTAATTCGAATTTTTCAAGCTTAATTTGGATAAATCTAACTCAAAATTTGTCCCATGTTATTGTTGTAAGGATTCCAAGAGTTCATACAATAATTATTATTTATTACAATGAGTTTATTTTTTACATTTTTTACGGCACATTCATATTTTGGTTAATTCGAAATTTGGATAATTCGATTTTCTTCTAATCCCCTTGGGGTTCGAAATACTAAGAGTCTACTGTATTATTATTATCATTATTATTATCATCATTATTATTATTATGAAGCCTTGTCTACGCACTGAATGCGCACTTCTGCAATGCCACGTCATGTGGGAGTTGTGTTAATTCTCTTTTGCGGTGTTTCTCATTACGGGGTAATTGTCTTGGTGAGGACGCATCTGGCACTTTGTAATGAATAGACCTCAATGCCATCTGCAGCATTCCTCGTATCCAATTCAATTCCCAGCCACAGATTACCGCTCCAATATGAAGGAAAGCGTGGGCAGAAATCCAGAGTATGTCAGTAAGCTAAGCTACAAGCTCCACCTGCTTTGCGACAGAAAAATGTTTTTAAACATTCAGGTTGGGAAATTATTAATTCAGGGTTTTTCTTAAAGCATTGGTAGGACATGCAGGATTCAGCCAGAGGGTCATCAGATCTCCGGTATTTCCCGGGAAATAACAAGTGGAAAGAAAAAAATCCCTTTAGGCAGGCCTACAGGCTGAGATAGATTTCGAAGAGCTTTTGGTTTAATTTATTGTCGCTGCGCAGTACTCTTCCTCTTTAGCCTTGGCATGACAAACCCGCAATAATAACTGCAAAAAGAGGAAAGAGCACTTTTTCAAACATTCAAATCTCGCCTTATATGAGAGCTATCGAGAAACTAGTTATTGATTTGTAGAGTACTCATCAGGAGCTTTTCAACGATACCCCACAAGACAGTTTCAAAAATTTCGAATTTCCATCCTCCACTCGTACCCCCAAAACCCCCGAATCGTTGGTGTCACTGTGAACTCCATAGGGAGTTCTCTAATTTATTCAAACAAAGTTTCCCTCTATACTTCATAGGGGCCGAGATATAAAGTTTTCAAAATTTCAACCCCCCTCCCCCGACCACCCCCTTGGGCCAATTTTGCTCATTAACGAACTTGTCCGAACTATTGGGCCTAGAAATAACATAATAAAATTTGGTTCAAATATCTTCAAAATTACGGCCGCTAGCGTGTAAAGATACGGGCGGTGGTTTCGGAGGCATGAAACGTAAAGGTATGAAAGAATTTTTCGAAAATCATGACATGGTATCGATTGCAATAGGTAGATTTTTCTTGAACCTAAAAAAATGAGAATCTTTTAAACCGCTATTCGAAAAACTATAAGTCCTCACTCTCACAGGGGAATATATACTCGGTAATGTGTTATATGGTATATAATATTGATAAATTTCAAACTAACTACATTGTACATGGACGTTCAACCAGAAACATGAATGATTTGCATATACCAGCTAATTCTTTAAAACTCTTTTCAGAAGGGACAAGGGTGCTTATAATTCTGCAATACAATTTTACAATAAGCTTCCAAGAAACATTATTGTGTATTAAAAGCCAATGCAAATCTCTCAAAAGATCTCTCAAGGAATTTTTAATAACTCACACCTTCTACAATAGGAATGAATAATTCCAGCTTGAATAATTTTGGCAGCTTAGCCAACAAAACCAGCTACAATTCACATATTAATGATAAAGACTAGAAACCGATTTTACTAGACCTTCCTATGGAATAGAAAAAGTACCGTAAATATGTGTCTCATAACATACCGTACTTTCGAAGAGCACATTCATCATTTGAAGCCTCATTCCGGACATTCTTGTACGAATAACATCCACTATTCCGATAAGCGATATGTTTATATTTTTCCATCTCGGATAACTACACACTTTCGCATATAAAAACATTATCACATGTATTTTTGCCATTATACTGAAGACGAAGTCGCCATTGGGCTTTTATTTCAATTCGTTGCCATGGAAACATTACCATCGATGATCGATAATAATTAATCGAGAAGAAAATCGATATGAAATTGAACCCGTCCAAACTGAAAGATTTCCCATTTATTGGAAAACATGTGATTGCCGATTGGTGAAAAGTGATGAATGATTAATATTCTTTAAGTTGAATATCCTGTGATTATCAGTAATATAAGTTGCCATAGATTAATAATATTACTGAAAGAATATTGCAATGAATGCTTTTATTAAGTCACTATTATATAGAAGACCAATCAATTATAACTTTTGTGCAAGGAAGGAACACCTTTACACATCGCCCATAATGTAAGCATGCTCATAGATGCATTCTAAATTAACCTACGATCTTTTTGCAAACAGAACTAATCTAAATCATTACTTTCAGGTTCACTGCTAAGGTTATACATGGAAAAGTTATCAAGAAGAATATTCTTGCGGAACTGAAAAAGGAGGTGCAGGAATGGGTAGGAGGAGGTCACAAGATACCTAACCTTAAAATTGTCAAAGTGGGGATTGCACAGAAGCAGGGGAAATACACAGAAAGCGTTTTGCAGGCTTGCAAGGAGATAGGTAGGCCTCTACTTTTCTAAGTCTATTTAGGCCTATATGTAAGTTACAACAAGGTTAATAATAGCTTCATACCCCTTGAGGCATGAACTGAATGAATACATTGTATGGAGTTTCCAAAAGTAGGCCTAACTCAAGGTAACTCGAAATTATTTGTGTGCTTGAGTGGGCACTTATGTAAATTGGGAAAACGGAAGAACAGGTCGCCACTTAAGCTCCGCCTAGCCAAATCATAATTAATCAAGGAGAGACATCTAGGTGGCAAAATGGAACTACTAGCGGCATTGAAAATTGGAAAAAATTTAATTTTAGAAAAAGATAGGTTAAGATTGTGCACCTGCAAAGCTACACCCACTCTCGCCTGCTGGCTTGCTTACCCTGCTTCCCATGGCTTCCGAGCCAATGCGTGCACTGCTGCCTAGAGGTAGTATTATACAGCGAAGAGTTTTAGACTTGAATGATATGGCATCCACAAGATTACTTAATTAATGCAGCAAAAACAACCCTTGTACCAAAACGGCTATTTTCGGAGCCAACATAATATTTTACGATTATTATAAATGACCCTTGCACCAAAACGGCTATTTCTTATATGTTAAAGCTCTCTAAACTTATATAGATGAATTCTCCATTCACTGCTCAGCAATCACTCGTGGCGTAGTGGGTAAGACAGCTAGCTATGATGCTAGTGGTCCCACATTCGTATACTGGTCGATCTGAAATTTACGGTTGTGAATAGGTCCTATATAGGTAGGTAGGGCGAGGAGAAGGTGAGAGGAAGTGAGGAAGCAGGTGGGAAAGGTAGAGAAGAAGAGAATAAAGGAGAAATAAATTATTTAATTTTTTTCCCAGTTTCACCTTTTTAACAATAGATGACGTTGCTAATAGTGAGACATCTAGTAGGCGACATTTGAAACACTAAACCGCTCCTTCCCAGGTGAGTCCCGTTAGTGAGTTGGTGGGAGGAGCCTAATGCGCGACCTAACACTATTTCTTCCCTTCGTTTTTTTCCTTTCTCCTCTCCTCTTCTCTTCTCTTCTCTACCACTTTCCTTCCTTCTCTCCCTCACCCTCCCTGTCTATTTGAGACCTATTCCTATCCTACAAATGTTTGCACCTAACAGGATTAGAACACAGGACCGCTAGCATGATAGCCAGTTGTCTTAACTACTCCGCCATCAAGTGATCATTGCAACTTGAAGCAAGAATTCATCTATTTAACTTTATAGAGCTTTATTACATGAGAAATAGCGGTTTTGGTACAAGGGTCGTTCTTTATAATTGTGAAATATTATGTTGGCTCTGAAAAGAGCTGTTTTGGTTCAAGGGGATCCCTCGTATGGCAGTAATTAGTGCATACGGTTTGGTACAAGGATTATTTTCATATTGGGGATGCCTCATATGGTGGTAATTAGTGCATAAGCTTTGGTACAAGGGTAATTGCATTTTGGTAATTAGTGCATATGGTTGTAATTGTCACATATGCTCTTGGGCGGTGAAGTGGAACGGACAGATATTTTCCTGTCTACCAAACAATCTCATAAAGTACAGGTACCATTCTGGCACTTAGTAATTATGTAATATCATTACATAATCTTTGTGTTGCATACATTATAAAGGGTGAGTTGGGTTGAGAATTTAATATTTGACGGGGGCCCAGGAAAATTTATCCCTGGGGCCCTTGCTTTCCTTCCACGGCCCTGGGTCCTCATTTACATGAGTTTAGCTACTTAATGCGATCAGCGTCTCTCACAAAAGTCAGATGCAGAGGTAATCTTGCATCACTAAGGTTAGTGTTTGTACTAACTTACCTGTTTCATTTCTTCCAGGTATACTTGCGCAGAAGATGGACCTGCCAGAAGAGATGACAGAGATTGAGCTCTTGGCGGTGATTCGAGGCTTGAACGAGGACCTTGAAGTAGACGGCATCATGCTAGAGGTAATCTAACTTCATTATCAATTACAGTAGTAAATTCGTCTGGAACTTTTGCACTTCCCCTTTTTTTAAAAAAGGTGCGAAATGTTAAAGTACATGATAGAGTATCTACCATTTCAAAATCACATTCTCCTTGAGGCCCATAGACGCTACCTGGTGAGCAGTCTGTTTTCTCCCTGTAATGAAGAAAAAAATTCATCCAATGAACAAAAACAATGATACTGTAGAAGTAAACTAACTTGTTTTTTTAAATTTATTTTGAGCAGATATCTCTTTTATGATGAATCTTCACCAATTCTTATTAACTTATAAGTTTTGCTGCATCCTCAATTTGATTCTTGTCTAATATTGCAAATAATTATGCTTTCAACATAAGGAAACCAAGTTTTGAGATAACAAGAACAAGGGGAAGATAACAAGAACTTTGAATTATGCTGCCATTTTTTTCAAACTTCTACCGACCAATTCTTCATATCGAGCGGCTTAGTTTTACCGTGGTCAATTATCATCAGGGCCCGGATTCTAATGACATGTTATCTTTTTAGTGATGCTGCATAGACATTGCCAACTTGTAGATAAATCCTAATCATGGCCTCTAGATTACAGCAATGCATTTTTATTAGGTCATTTTTTGTCATTTCATGCAATTTTATATTTTTAAGGCATTTATTTCAATTTTAGGTCATTATTTTGTCATTTTTGTTTCATTTGCTTCCTTATTTAGTCATTGTCATGTATTTACATTGAGTGTATTAACTTTCTTTTTCGTCGCTAGTGGTACTGTCTTTGAAGTGTTGTTTGTTTAATGCAAGAAGGAAAAATTCGGCGTTAAGTGTTGTCATGTCTCAGTCAGAAATGGGAATCAAAGAAACGTCAAAATTTTGTATTATATTACTATTGTTATTAGACTGACTTGGCACCAGAGTCTGCCACCTGCTTGGATTTGAGAGTGCAAACTACTGTTTACCTTCAATAAACAACAATATAATCCGGCAGACCACAAAAGGAAATGCAGAATTTTGACTCACCGGTGCCTCAGTGCCAGTATAAATTTCCGTGAGAAAAGAACATTCACAACATTACAGCTATTTACAGTTTTTACAATTATGTACAAACTAGTGTATAACTTTGTGTGTACAATAATTTTTTATAAATAAAATATCAGTTTTTTGGTCATTTTTTTTATAATTATTAACTTTAAAATTTAGGGACAATTTATAGGTCATCAGAATCCGGGCCCTGATTATCACATTTAACTAATCATGATTGATGCATCAAATACTGAGGATTATCAGGGTTAAATGAGGACTTAACCTCGATCAAGTGTTGTGCACATGGCTATAGACATAAGAACGAGTAGATGGGTATTTAATTCACTTGTTTTCTCCTTGCAGCTCCCTCTGCCAGAACACATCACAGAGAGAATAATGTGTAATGCAGTAGCGCCACATAAAGATGTCAATGGATACAATATTGTCAACGTGGGTCGCCTCACTCAGCAGCAGACCACCATTGTTCCCTGCATGGCCGCCGCCATCAAGGAAATCATCCTAAGACAAGGTGAGAAATTCACCATACAAGCCTGATGAAGTTTTACTATTTTTAAGATATGCCTGCAGGAATGTTGGATTGGAAATAATACAGAAATAAACTAAATATATGTTCATGAAATATCAAAATATTAAAATATAACTTTGAAAAAATGAAAGAAATGAATACCGTATATACTCGTATACTACCAGCATATTTTTTTCAAAAATCGCAAGTGAAAAACTGGGGTGCGGGTATTATTTGAATAATGGTCTCCTCTCATCTGAATTTCGTCATTTTGTACCATATCGGCGCAATATAGCACAATGCTTTGTATCACAGCAGTATAGTATAACAGTAGCAAAGCTGGAATGAAAGGAAAATGAGACAAAGAAAATGCTTTCTTATACACATGGTCCGCCTTGACTGGTGGCAAAACAAAGCTTTACCTGTAGAGACGCCAAGTAAGTAACAGTATAGTACAAGCAGAAGCACTAATTTGGGAAAAGTTCAGTGAATTTCCACACAATTTTGACCTTCGGTCAGACCAGTCGGAAGTACGTCATCGCATGTGATTCCTGCTGAACAGCTGGAGAGTGTTGTTGTTGTTGAAAGTGACACAGCGTGTATAAGACGACGATATTTCCAGCTGGTTGTTACCATGTTATTTTTATAATAACATTTTAGCCTTCCATATTTACTGTTTAATTAAGAATAAACCTGACAAAATAATTTTGTATAGAGGCCTATAGATTTTTTTCCCAAATTTCCTTCCGAAAAATTTGGGTGCGGGTATTAATCAGGGGCAGGTAGTATTCGGGTATAAATGAGGTTCAATTGTAATTTAAATTTTATAATTATTGAAGGGAATTATAACTAACATCCATCTCATTCAAGGCTGAACTCGCAGCGTACTCTGCTGTTAAGTTTAATAGGTAAGGTCTATATAAATAATTAATTTATAATGTTAACTGTTTTCTAAAATTTGTTTCTTTAAAGTCTTTAATCTCAAACTTTTATCTTTTTCATACATTTTATGAGGGTCCCCCAGAAAGTAACGCACCACATTTTTTTCTTAAACAATTACTTATTGAACACAATGAAACTTAAAATATTTTTCAAATGAGAAGCAATTTCCTTCACCACCAATCACATGTAAGAGTGAACGAATTGTTGCCAGCAGTAAGAGTCTCCCCTCCGTCTCTCCGTCTCTGAGTCTCTGATTGAACTGCATATCTGCAGGAGAAGGACAAATTGCTTGTCATCTGCACAGCACTGTACACACAAGAAAGAATAATGTTTCTTCTACACTTCCTATTTTTCCATGTAATCTCCATCCTGTTCTATGGCCTTCCTCCAGCAAGATACAAGGGCATGTATGGCCTGTCGGTACCACTCCTTGTTCTGGGTTCCGCGTTGTCTTACGGTGGACCACATATCTCTCAGAAAAATCATTTCTTCTGAGTTGCTGGAACGTTTTGAAGCTGAGGGGGAAGCATTCTTGTCCAGGATTGTGACAGGTGATGAAACCTGGGCCCACCATTTTGAGTCCGAAACAAAACGACAGTCAATGGAAAGGCGTCATCCTCAATCTCCACAGAAGAAAAAATTCAAAGCAACTGCTTCCGCCGGTAAGGTCATGATCACTGTGTGTTGGGACTGTGAGGGTGTCATACTCATTGATGTGATGCCAAGAGGCAGCACCATTAATTCTGAAGCTTATGTGAAGACATTGACCAAACTCAAGAAGCGCTTCCAGCACTTCGGCGCCATAACAACCCAGGTGAATGTTTGATTCAACCTGATAACACACAAGTTTAAGGACTTCAGAACACATCACTAAACAGGGTTGGACAGTGTTACCCCATCCACCCTACAGCCCTGACTTAGCTCCCTCAAACTTCCATTTGTTTGGGCCATTAAAGGATGCCATTCGTGGATTACATTTTGTGGATGATGAAGAGGTGATTCGCACAGTGCAGAAATAGCTTTGTGATCAGAACAACGAGTGGTACTGACAAGGCATACACACCCTTGTTGTCTCGCTGGAGGAAGACCATAGAACAGGAGAGATTATGTGGAAAAATACAGAGAGTAGAAGAAAGATCGTTCTTTCTTGTGTGTTGAAGGAAAAAAATGTAGTGCATTACTTTCTGGGTGATCCTTGTATGATATCCAGTGAGGGAAGTGAGGCGGTATGCACCGGTATGGAATACCGTCACTGGTTTTAAAGGTTCAATGGCATACCGTCACTGAAAATCAATTAATACAAATTGTTTATGTTCCATTAAGTTGTACTATAATAATTACTTTTCATGATTATTCACCAGTTAGTACGCTTTCATCGGTAGCCATTATCACTATAACTTGTGATGGTCTTCGTTGCCATCTTAATGACTACACCACTAGATTCTATGTTTTAAAAATATTTCTCGGTAACAAAATGATGTGACTTTTATATTCGCCTTAAATACTTTTAAAATATCTTTATGGAAGTAAATAAACTAAACTCAATGGCTCTACATCCCTGGCCTACCACCCGACCGCTGCTCATCTACCATAGATGGTAGGATCGGGGGCTTGTGGTCAGCATGCCGACACCCACTGCTGTTAATGATGGTTTCCGTGATGTGAAATAAAGAAAGGTCTGTCAATCGACAGTACATGATGTTCTAGTCTTGTGTTGTGGTCCTACTTGGCAATCACCCGTAAAGCAGGGTTGGTTACTCATGAAAGAAGTTAATTAAGATACACATATCCTGCATATCACATTATTATTTTGTAAAGGAGGGAATGTGGTTTTTTATTGAGGTATGTTAGGGAAAAATTTTGGGATAGCATACCGCCTCTGGATTTTTCTCACTTCCTTCACTGATGATATCACTTTGATCATTGCCTCTTTGTGGAAGTTTGTATATAATAATGTTGAAGCATCTTCCGGGATGTGGGCTGTGGTCCAAAGGCTAAAAAGTCTCACCAGACGTTTTGCTCCCATAGTGGGGAACTTCTTCAGTCGCTGCTACCTTGACGCTGACTGTTCCCCACAGTGGGAGTGAAACTGGTGAGACTTTTTAAACTTTGGACCACGGCCCACATCCCGGAAGATGCTTCAACATCAAGAATCCGGCCGTGAAAGCCTCAGATTAACCACTTGTATATAATATTCTGTACTGTTAGCTATTTCTAAGGTAGTATTATGTTGTTTCTTTTAAGCCTTTAATTTTTTCAAACATCTTTATAAATTACATCACTTATAATAAAGTTTGTTTAAGGCGGCCAATACTTCTTCTGGGAAAAATTTTAAATACAAAATTGTTTTGCAGGGATTCCAACTCAAGGGAAGAACATTGTTATGTGTGGCAGGTCACGCCAGATAGGACTGCCGTTCTCCATCATCGCAGGGCACGAGGAGAAGGGTGAGTAAGAAGTCAGTCACGGTTCTGATGTGGAACCACTTTCTACACATACCATTTTTAAATATTACCTATTGTAAGTCATATGAGACTTTTCAGAATCCCCTTTCATTTTTATCATGGTCCAGCAAGTGTTCTTGGACCACAGGTTCAGAACAGCTGTTGACAGCAATAGATATTCATATTGTGTAGTTAACAAGCACATTTTTAAGTGTGTTAATGTGTTTTTCTAAGATACCTTCACTTTGAAGACTTCAAGTACTTTTTCCAAATATTACATTACATAGTTAACACTCTCTTTGCATCAGATTATTATCTTTTGTATAATATTTTATTATTATTGACAAAGCGTGTTTTTGCAGGTGAAATTCCGGGCATGAACGCAACTGTGACCCTCTGCCACACCTCCACTCCTAAAGAGCAAATAGCATACTTCGTAAAGAATGCAGACATAGTCGTGGTTGGTTGTGGTTAGTATTTTCATTATTATTATTATTATTATTATTATTATTATTATTATTATTATTATTATTATTATTATTATTATTATTTCTTGTGATTAATGCTTAGATCTTAGTGACATGATATGATTTTCCCTGGCTTACTCCTGGTGGGGTCAAAACAAGACAGGAGTCCTTTTCACAATCTACAGTCATCTCAGCTTAATGTTTTTTATGGGCCCTTGCAGATTGTATTGTTACTAGCAAGTCCCATGGTTTCGCCCGCAATTATTTATTTAACTGCTAGATGTTTTCTATAAATCATTTATTTAAGGGAGCATTCACACCGAAGCAGCATGCCACTTGTGATGTGCTACCTGGATGCACGCTGCACGTTACTCATTTTAAATCCCAAATAAACAAGTTGAGGTCTTCACACCAAAGAAACATGGCAGTAGTGCAGCTCACAGAGTGCAACATTCATTTCTTCAGATAGATCTGGACTTATTTCATGCGACACTACTCCGGATGATGCATGCGTACAGATGCCTTTTCAGCTGTTTTCTAATTGTTAAGAAAATTCAACACATATTCGCTTGTGTAGCGGTAGATTATGGCAAAGATGTCATGAATACTACTAGAAAAAGAGCTATTTAACATACAATTTGGCAATCGAAACTAATAGGAAAAAATCCTGGATTAAAATTGCTGAAACTATATCCTCTTTAGGTAAATTACATTACTTTAAATGGGTTTCTCAATTGTTCAAGTGAAAACATATAATGTACGTTAAACTGCAGATCGCATTCGCTACTTCGGTATGAATGCAAAACTGTGAACAATGCAACTCGATGTGCAGCCTGCATCCAGGTAGTGCGATTCGCATGCTATGCTACTTCGGTGTGAATGCTCACTAACAGAAAAATAACTTAAACATTATATTTATGAATATTGACATCATTTTTACATAAATTGCATACTTACTTACTTACTTACTCAGTGACAATAGACGATTCCAGGCAAGATAAAGGAATATTATCTACTTTATTGAACCCAGAGAATCATTGCTGCGCTTGCCTGAGCCCGCCATTCAACCCTATTCTGTGCTAACTCCATCCAATCATCCCTCGCAAAGCCTATTTCCCTTAAGTCCATCGTAATATTGTCCTCCCACCCACATCTAGGTCTTCCAAGTGGTCTTTTCTTTTCGGGGCTCCCAGTCAATATTTTTGAGATATGTGTTTCCTTCCCCATTTCATCCTTCGTGATTTAATTACCCTTACTATATCCGGTGACGAGTACAGGTTATGAAGCTCGTCGTTATGCAGTTTTCATATCTCTTAGGTCCGAATATTTTCCTAAGCCCCCTGTTTTCCATGGCTCACATCCATATAATACAACCGGCAGGATAATAGTCTTATAAATCTTAATTCTTAGATTTCTGGACAGAAGACGAGAAGATAAAGAGTTCCTGAATTGCATAAAAAAAGCATTTCCTGATTTGAGTCTGTACTTAACTTCTGCCTTAATATTATTTGTGTCTGTAATTATTGCTCCCAGATATTTGAATTTTTCCACGCCTACCATACATCAGAAATTTCAACCTAATAGAAGGAAGAAAAAGATAGAGCAAGTTCATCAGATATAGCTAAGACAAAACTAAAACCATTAGCTTCGTATGTTGTTTTAATTGCACATGCACTTTCTCTTGAGTGTTAAAATAAATAAATGATCTATTATTATTGTAAGCGCGGCAATGAATCTCCAGGTTCCATCAAATAGATAATATTAATTTAGCTTGCTTAGGAATTGTCTATTGCCATTGAGTAAGTAAGTATTATTATTATCGATTATTACAATAAGAATTGGGTTTTATTCAGGTGTTCCTGGTCTCATAGATGCCACTATGCTGAAAGAAGGGGCCTGCGTGATAGATGTGGGGACATTTGTGCTCAGAGACCCAAAAACAGATGCGCCCAAGATGGTGGCAGATCTGAATCTAGAAGGTAAATATGGCAGTATGGAATGAATATATTTTGGCTTCATCCCTTTAGTAGAGAGGGAAGCATAGGTTAAGGTTATCAGATCTTGCTGATTCTTGGATTTGCCTCTTCTGTTTCTTGATTGTACCAGGCGTCCTAGATTTACAAGCTGTTAGTACTTATCACTGCTGAAAATGCACAAAACTGTAGCCATCTCTAGTTATATATAAAAGACGCTTTGTCCTGAAGTAATGACTGCCTGACTGACTTAAATACTGACAGAGAATCAACATAGAGCCTGAACTATAATAGGTAGAAACTTAGAATTTTGACAGTACCTTTGTTTCATAATGTAAGTGCTCACTAAGAAAGGATTTTGCAAAATTGTAATTTTACTTGCCAAAAATTAAATGTTTTTATGGATACTTAATACCTTTTTACACAGAATCTTAAATCCAAATCAAATTCCATGTACAGTTCATCTAACAACAGTGTTTTGTTGGCAGTGGTCACAGGTAGCTTTGGAAATAAATTAAACTGGAATACTACTGCCCGCGCACGATTTCTTGGGTGCTGTTTTTATGGGGAAGCGAGGGTCGGGGAAAAGAACATAGCTAGCCCGCATGTCTTTCTGCTGTGTTGTCAACCAAAGAAACCACTTTTCAGCAGAATCTTGCATCAACAGCTAAGTGTGAGTTATGTGTATACAAACAATAAATTGAAATGTAATATACAACAATTTTAATGCATTGCAATTATATAATGTGGTAACGGTATTGCTTAAAAATTAATTACACATCATAAAAGCTTGGTTATCAAATAAGTAATTTTCCTCCATGAATAGAATATTATATAATATAGGATCAACAACTTTACACTGGGTGACTAGTTTTAAGCATAAAGAAAAGTCTTAGCAGAGCATGCTTCACCATTTCCTGTTGTAAAACGTGAGAGAGGTAAGGTGTCTAAAAATGGAAAAAACTATAGGCCTAATTTTAAAAGTATTTAATACATTTTTGAAAAGTTTGCTCAATTTTCAGTCCGTGAAATTAACATTAGAGTTCACGGGAGAGTCAGAAATTAGCACATAAGGAATTCTAAAAAGAGGTGTAAGCACCAGGAAAGTGTTGGATGTACACTGTAATGTGTTTGTGAAATGAGCAATTCTCAAAATTGTATTTTTCCCCCATAACAACTCCATATGTCAGAACAGATGTCAATAAATAAATAAGGATCCTGAGACAGAATGAAAGCTTAGTATTGAAGCCACTAGATGTCAGGGTGTATAGTGTACTTCATATATGATATTTTCCCGGGCTACTAACCAGGTGGTGAATTGGATTAATTCCGACGTTTCGAAACCAAACTGAGGCTTCATTGTCAAGGAGAATGAAATGCCGGGATTGGATGGCGTGTATTTATAGGACTGCTGTGAATGGGGACATCCGGATTGGAGAAAGGATTTGTTGAAGACCAACCAATCAGGAAACAGATGGGTGCTGTAAGAACAGGAGGGCAAATGCGAATGCGGCAAGCAATACATTGGACATACCGGCCGCACGGTGGAAGTGCGCTGCAAGGAACATGCCCGTAATATCCGGCTGTTTTATCCAGATAAATCTGCGGTAGCGGAACACGCCATCAACATGGGACACCGTATCAAGTTTGGTGAAATGGCTATTCTTGCCAGGTCTTCAAACTTCTGGGAGAGAGTGGTGAGGGAAGCCGTGGAGATCCGTTTGGAACCAAACAACATGAATAGAGACAGCGGTATCCAACTAAGCCCTGCCTGGTTCCATGCTATTGAGTCGCTCAGGTCCATACGAGCCAACCGCACACCTTCCAATGAACCACCAGAGTAATTAAAAACATTGGCCCTCATTTGGACCGTGTTTCCCTTCTTTCCAACTTTTTTCCAATTTTTTCTCGTTTCCACCTCCACCTATATAATAATAATTTATTTTCACTACCTATTGACCGTTGGCCCTTATTTGGACCGATTCTACTTCTCTAATTTTTCCCCTCCTGTTCTTACAGCACCCATCTGTTTCCTGATTGGTTGGTCTTCAACAAATCCTTTCTCCAATCCAAATGTCCCCATTCACAGCAGTCCTATAAATACACGCCATCTAATCCCGGCTTTTCATTCTCCTTGACAATGAAGCCTCAGTTTGGTTTCGAAACGTCGGAATTAATCCAATTCACCACCTGGTTAGTAGCCCGGGAAAATATCATATATTACCAGCACCAAGAAAAATTCAAAACACATTTCAGTGTACTTCATGTTTCAATGTTGTCAGCTCTACCTATGAAATTGAACGAAACCTATCGAATGAGGACTAGGGAGCCGAGCGCCCAAGAAATCGCGTGCGAGTAGTACACATCACACACAAAAGCAAGAAATTAAACTCGCTAGAACAATTCGAAATCTACAAACACACAAAATCACACCCAACATTGGTTTTAAACAACCAACTCAACTTCAGATCTGACAAGCTATTTGACACAATAATGCACACAGACAGTCAAACCAAATCTCCCACCCCCCACCATAACAGACACCCTCACAAACACTTGCTCCAGTAGACCTCAGTTGGCACTCTGCTGATGATGCAGGAACACCACTTGCGAAACGGCCGTCCAGAAGTTTACCAAGGTAAATAAAGTGCATTACGGAAAGTATTTTAATCAAAGATGGGTTGAGACAAGATTTTCTCGATACTTGTTACTCGATACCGATACATGATATATTTTTTTTCTCGATATTCGATACTCGATACCGTCAACATTTCCAGTTTCAATAAATAGGTACATTAAAAATTAAAAGTTGAGAGACTGTTTAATACCAACTAAATTAATTAAGTGTGCATATTTAATGAAACAAAATTTAATATCATCAGTAGCGTATAATTATTTTTAAAGTCTACATTTGACAGGAAACGAAACAATTAAGAATCTCTTCTGTTTGTATTTTAAAAGTCGGAAAGTCTTTATTTATGACGTTAGACAAAAGTCACAGAGTGGTTTTCTCCATTTCAAGAAGAAATTGAAGTATTTACTATATTTAGTAGACTACTAAAAGCAGAAAGAGATACCGCATTACCTTAAATTGCAGAGTTACCAAAGTATCGAAAAAGTACCGAGTGAGTTTTCTGAAGTATTGCTCGATGCCGATACCATGCAAGTATTGAGAGTATCAAGGCATCGAAAGTATCGAGGACCCATCCCTAATTTTAATTCAACTATTTTAATACACAACACAAAAGTTTGTACACAAGAATGAATTAAATTCTCCATCTGGGATACGTAAGTCAGTTGGAGAATTTAATGTTGTACCGGCATGTTGCCTTGGTAGCTCAATGGTAGAGCAGCAGCACAGAGAGCTGAAGTTCCTGGTTCAAATCCTGGCTATGGCATTGAATTTTTCACCTTTCCGTCTTAGCCTACACACGACCAGTGTGAAAGAATTATCATTCTACTCTTATGTTCATTTCTGTTACTCTCTGCCCATCAAAAGCTTGTTAGATAGCTTTTGTTGCTACACAATGTGATGGTGATACCATTACGTTGAAAAACGGCATTATGAAGAAATGTAATGCACTAGGAGGTGCCCGTGGCTTCGCCAGGATAATTCTTTTAAAAATTAAAAATTAAGAGTATAATAATTATTAAAGCATTACATTTATTAACACTTGCACGCGAATCATTCATAAACTAAGCCATTAATAATTAATGAAACAGCTAAAATTCCTGCTTTAGAGTACATTCCACGACATGAAATCGCTCCTTGGGAAAACTATATCAGAATCGATTCTGCGGTTCCAAAAAACCTGTGAACACATAATACGTATTGTTTCTCAGCTGTTTATTGACATGAATATGATGTGAATTTTATTTTATCAATTCAGTGTAATTTTCAGAAATTATATAATGTTTCAAGGGAAGGAATGGTTTGTTTGGATTATTATTATCAGCGATATTTCAAGAGATAAAACCATCAATATTTTACAGCTGTTGCCCCCGGCTTCGCCCGCCATTATTCATTGACTCCAGGATTTTTAAGAAAATTACACTGGTAGATTATTAAAAATGTTTGTGGTTCAGAGCTATGAAATTTGTAAGTAAAAATAAAATTAGAATATTTGTTCATTGTGTTCATTTCACTTAGGCCTTATATAATAAAGAAACGGTTTTCCTTCCTAATTTTGTAGTCGTCATGAAAGTTTAGACTGCGAGAGACGAACATCGCCGAGTATACCCGATGTCTCACGAAGCGGGCTAGCAAGCACGCTATTTAGGGCCGTTGAATTGTATAAGAGTAGATGTTTCCTGTAATTGATTTGGAATTTTAAACAGAAGTTTATGAAATGTAGAAAAAATACAGAGTATCCCATTCAAACCTCCCGCATTTTAATGAATCATAGCTCACAAAGTATGCAGAATTATAAAATAAGGCTGGTATTAAACGAAAGAGGAACTCAAAGATTTTTCATTGTCACACCAGCACTAAAATACCTCTACATCTGCACCATTTGTAGCACAAACAATATCAAGTCTGTATTCAATTTCGTGCCACGTTCTGTCCTACATGTCCATTGGTACTGTTGCAATTGTGTGTCACGAATACGGGTTCGTAAATCATGAAGATCTTGTACTGGAGTTGCAAACACACAAGTCTTTTATATATCCTCCACAGAAAGAAGTACAGTGGAGTGATGTGTGGCGAACGTGGTGGCCAGGAAATTAGTCTATCGCGTCCGATCCAGCGACCTGGAAAGGTTTCTGTGAGGGAATTCCGAACATCCAGGCTCCGGTGTGGTGGAGCTCCGTCTTGCTGAAAGATTACTTGGGCTTGCAGGTCAGCTACTTGGGGGTATAAGAACAGTTTCAACATACTTGGTATACCGGGCCAGTTATTGACTTCTCATGGAAAAAAAATGGACCGATAATCTTGTTCTTCATCAGGCCGCACCAAACGTTTACTCTTGAGATATCCTGGACGTGAAAACAAAATTCTTTGAGTTCCTCTTTTGTTTAATACCAGCTTTATTTCATAATTCTGCATACTGTGTGAGTTATGGTTAACTAAAATGCGGAAGGTTTGAATGGGACATGGTGTATATCCCTGGTAAGGTATTATAAAAAAAAAGTGCTGGTTATGCCAATGAATTCAGCAAATTGCTTTAAATTTTTGTATCTTTTTATCTATATCTCGATCTTCTTCATATGTCACATCACAGCCAGGGGTGGATCCCCCCAAAATTTGTAACATTAAGCACAAATTATTCAAACGGTCAGCCTTCTAATAAATTTTGTAAAGACAACATAACCCAAATACTTAAATTAAAGCAACGACATTCATTATTTTGAAATACATTTGTAATGAAATGCCGAAATGTTCATTTTGATTTCAATTGTGTACTGGGAATAATTAATTTTTATGAGTAAAAACTTCCCTCTCTACTTCGGTTTCCCCCAAAATGTCTCTCTGGATCCGTCCCTGATCACAGCCTAGTTATTGGAAGTGCCTTGTTTGTTTGATTGGAATCACTATTTTTGTTCTTTTCTGGTATTTACCTTTGAACGCCATTGTCTTTGTTTTAATTTTGGAGATTATCATATTATTCATTTTACAAATATTATTGAGTTGATGTATGCCCATTTGTAGTCTGTCTTCATTGTCAAAAATCAGAACTACGTCATCCGCAAATGAAAATGATTTAAAGTCTCATTTTATCCCATTTTAATTCCCCTATGTACTATTGTTTCCAAATAGCCTATTATCAATTGTATTACCGTATTTATCTGAATAAAAGCCGCACTTTTTTGCCTAGGTTAAACCCAGCGAAATATACCTGCTGCTTAAATTTTTTTTTTTTAAATTTATTCTGCAGATTTACAATCTGTTCACATAAGAACATTCAGTAAATGGTATAAATGGCACAGTAATGATGTCAGAGCTGTACTTACAAAGTTTTTTTCAGGCAATAGAGGTAAAAATGTGCACAGTATAACCGGTTGATCCATTGTAGCTGGTTCTCCTCCTCCAAGCACCGCCACTTATCGATTATCTCGAAACTCCAGAAATATCGATATATTAATCGATTCCACATCGAAAATACATAGATTTTAATCGAAGCATCATAAAAGCGCGTATACAAGTGATGTTCGTTTTATGATTTATGTTTTGAGTATTTTGTCATTTTTTATAGCGGTATTACGGAATGTGCGTGTATTATGAGTTGCTCAAATGTAAAAAAGTAATCCATAACATATGGGAGTGCAAATAATGGTAATTTCAAACTGTTAAAGTGCAGTTATGAAAAATAGAAAAATAGCGCGAAATTCAACATGAAAGTCATAGTAAGTATAAAGTACTGATTTCTGTTTCTGTTTTTTGCCCCCAGGGCAAATATTCGGTTCCCATAACAACAAACACATGCGAATCACTTTCTGAAATAAACATCTATCTTCAATAATGTATATACATAATATTTTCAGGTAATATCTCAATTAATATAATTAAATTGATATAAATAATCATTGTGCAAAAAATAGCATGCAATACTCGTGGCATAAGCGCATAACGGATCTCGGAAAATTGAAAAAACTCTTTCCTCGATCCGTATGCATCGCTTACGGCACTTGTATCGCAATATACTATTTTACTTTACTTTACTGTTAAAAAGGCAGGTGCGGCTTAAATTGAGGGGCGGCTTATATTCAGATAAATACAGTATACACCGCGTTTATCAATTATCAGAAACTTTTTATGTATTTTAAAAATTAATGTCATGTTCTGCTTTTCATAGCCCTAACTGTGAGCTATAGGCCTAAGAACTAGAAGCCTGAGCTGTAGTGATAACAGATTTGTGATGCTTACAGAGGTGAAGAAAGTCGCTGCTTACATCACACCAGTGCCTGGAGGGGTGGGCCCTGTCGCTATCGCCATGACAGTGAAAAATGTGATCACGCTAGCCAAGAGGATGGTCGAGTACGATGTGTTTGAGCCAGGAGCAGCGTTGTACCACGCCTTAGAACAGCTCACTCCATGACACGTATGTGCGCATGTACTTCTGGGGTTTTTCCAAATATAGTCTGTATTCTGGTTGTGGGTAAAACTGTAAATGTTGTTTGTGTTTTATTGTAGTTTCCTGTTTTTTAACACATTGGTGATGGACTATGGAAATCTCCGAACCTGCGTATCGAGCAACAGGCACCAGGCCTCGGAGATGTCCATGTTACGTAATAGGGATGAGCATCAATAGATAAAACATCGATGTTCACCACCGATGTTAAGGGGGGGGACATACAGCTTTGTGAGAAATAATGAAATTCATTGGTGAGAAATATGTGAATTTCATTTTTTTTTTCTCAGCAGTGAATTGCTCTACAGTCTTGCAATCCGACGTACTCTTTATTGACTACTTCTACAGTTTCATACTATTTTCAAAATTAATCAAACTGTTACAGTTACGGGTAATTATCGTTTCAAAATGGCTGCCATGTTTCATACCCTGAACAGCCGTTTCCCTGATAACTTCCACAAATATAGATATTTCTGAGTGATTATTTTTCTGTGTGTTTGTTAATATCATGTGAACAACATAATCTAGGATCTTTTAAATATCTTCAGTATAAGTTTTTTTTTTTAAATCATTTTCTTTAGAAATTTTCTTTTTCGTTAAATTATATACATTTAAAAAAATACTCATACTGAAGATATTTAAAAAATCCTAGATTATGTTGTTCACATGATATTAACAAACACACAGAAAAAGAATCACTCAGAAATCACTCTGGAAGTTATCAGGGAATCGGCTGTTCAGGGTATGAAACATGGCAGCCATTTTGAAACGATAATTACCCGTAACTGTAACAGTTTGATTAATTTTGAAAATAGTATACAATTTTATAAGTAGTCAATAAAGAGTATGTGAGATTGCAAGATTGTAGAGCAATTCATTGCTGAGAAAAAAATAATGAAATTCACATATTTCTCACCAATGAATTTCATCGAAAGCTGTATGTCCCCCCTTAAAATCATCGGTAAGCATCGATGTGACGATAATATCGACCTGAAAACATCGATGTATATATTTTAAAAACTCATGGTTTCACAAAATCAGGCAGAATTCTTATAATAAACTGAAATACACTGACAGGCAAAAAAAACGATCACTTAAAGAAATTTAAAAAAAATGAAGTTTAAATCAAAATTCGAAGTAGTGCTTCAAATAAAATTACTGCAATTGTATACTTTTTCTACCAGACCAGTGTCATCTGGTATAACTGCCTGTTTCTCGAAATCTTCTCACGGCCTCTTGTAGCTAAGGTTGCAGCGGCATAAACGGAGGCTGCGTCCATAATCAATTAGAGCAACAGCTTTGGCAACGTCTTTGGGACTGAGAGGCATAATTTCAACTAAACTTACCTACAGAATCACTTTAATGCAAAGGGAGACAGTTTTCTTTCAGTTTGGAAGGAAATTATGCAATGCAACAACACATCTTGCAATGTGTATGACAAGCTAGTGCAGATAATCAGATCGGAAACGGCCTATCGCGATGTTTTTTGTTTTGTTTGGTGATAAAGTGAAGATATGAAGAAAGCAGATATGCTGTATCTACAGCTAATGGTCCAATAAAAATAATAATTCATCCTCACCAACAACAATGTATAAACATCCAACCAATTTATGTTTAATCTTAAAATTACAACAAATTTTACAGTGATCGGTTTTTTTGCCTGTCAGTGTATTTAGATGAAAGCTATCAATGTAAAAAAATCAATGTTTTGGGAAATTTTCTGTCTATACGTTCTCAGTATGTCAATTCGTCATTAATTTATCAAAATTAATGAGAAAATAGTGTAAATATTTAAAAACATTGATGTAGCGAAAACATCTGTTTTTTTCCATCGATGTAGAAAACATCGATCATCAATGCTCAACCCTATTACATAATCTCTATATATATAAAAGGCTTTGTCCTGACTGACTGAATGAATGACTGACTGACTGATTGACTGAATGACAGGAATCAACGTACAGCCTAAACTATAACAGGTAGAGACTTGGAATTTTGACAGTACCTTCGTTTCATAATGTAGGTGCTCACTAAGAAAGGATTTTGAAAAATTCTGATTCTAAATGCCAAAAATTAAATGTTTTTGAAAATACTTAATCCCTTTTTGCATAGAATTATCCATTCCAAATCACATAATATATTATTGCCAAATGGTATCAGGTGGGCTTGGAAAAAACAAATGAAATGCACTTTTGACAAATAACAGAAGTTATCAAAATAATTCCTGTTATAAATAAATATTACAGAATGAAATCCACTAAAATAATGGAATCACATAACTTTCTCTACCCTGGACATAGAGAAAACAAAACGAGGTATGGTAATGTGTATATTATTATATTATATCGCAGGTTTTTGGAGAGAAAAGTATGAAAGTGATAATGCTTTCTGTTTAATTTCATCCCCAAAACGGCTTTATAGTGGGAAATTTCCCGCCTCGATATTACAATTTTATGTTACAGGAATTTCTGTTTCTTCTTATTTAAACCTCTACCAGGCTTGCTGTGCACTGTACAAGCGATGGGATGCAAAATTCTAGATCCTCTATGAGCCATAAAAAATTATATCAAGCGTTTTATGAGGGAATAGTTTGAGTGTAATAAGTCGTTCTTCCTATTTCAAATTATAAATGCCTATATAAGGACCTAGAATTTAAAATTGAAAATCCTTCATAAGTTAATTTCCAATTACAAAATACAAAACCCGGGCGACGCCGGGTATTTTAAGCTAGTCAGTAATATTGTACTTATCAAGTAAAGACCAGTTAACCATTATGAAGTCGTGCAACTTGTATTAACATGAGAGGTCGCGTTCGGTGCTTTTGATTGCTTTGTTTAAACTATCGATTGGCTTGTATATAGGCCTACACCATTCAGAAGGCAGTAACACTATCTGCTGTGCTTTAGAAGCTGGACAACAAACAAAGATGGCGATCCGAAACTCAAGTAAGTAGTTTCCCGCTAGATGGCAGGACATGCAGATTTGAGATTTAACATGGTTTTACCAATTTTTCGTGAATATGTCACAGAATTGTCAGTAGAATACTACATAATAGTTTTGAAAACTCTACTATACTAGCAAGTCAGCAGATTTGGAATATTTGTGGTTAAAAAATGATTTCCACTATTAAACCAGTAACCTCCATTAATTGTGTTTTAGTGCTGTTGTCCTGTAACATGTTGGACATGTTCAGTCGATTCTTTGCTTATATATATACAGGGTGTTAATGAATAACACCGAAATATTTTACCTGTGTATAGAGGGGACATAGACAAGCAACTTTTATTAGGACATTTTTGTTCTATGACGTAAAATGTGTATGCTACAGGGCATTAAAGTCCTTAAAATTTGGTGCTCATAACTCAATAATTGAGCGAAATAGGGTTAAAATTTTCATTAAATTGACTTCATGCCTTCCTAGTGATCGATAAAAACCTGATTCTTAATAATTCATCAACAGCTATACCATAATTTAGAATTTTCATAATCTGCAAAATTTACTGACTAATCACATGATTGCCCGCCACTGCATTATGTTTTTATTCCAAATTCCAGACCTAACAAAAATGTTTCGTTTGTCTTTTTTTCCCTCAGAGTTTTAAGATATCGATCGTCATTTTTTTACAATTTTCCCGACCACTACACAATATTCACGGGAGCCTCAACATCTCGGAACCCTCTGGGCCTCCATGGCCTGTAATAGGGAACACTTACACAATATTCACTGTTCCTTTGTTTCCCATCATTTCAAGTATTAGAAGTCAGTGGCGTGCATATCCTTGAGATATTTTATGTTATAACAGGAAGAATTGAATCCATAGAGCAAAAATCTCCTAATAAAAGTTGCTCGTCTATGTCCCCTCTATACACAGGTAAAATATTTCGGTGTTATTCATTAACACCCTATATATTGGGAATATAAACCAGTTTTTCGAGTTGATCCACTGGTGTTTATCCATGGATGAACACATTTAGTAATATCGTTGGTCAGGGACAGGAACAAGGTAGGGTGCTTTTCACATTTAGTCCAGGCAACGAACGAAAAATAGAAAACAAAATTCGTGTAGTTCTGAAATTTGGCAGAATTGTCGGTGGACTGTCGTGAACAACAGGGGCAGGGGGGCCAATAGAAGGTTGTTTGTTTATATCTCACCAATGGTGCATCGTAGAGGAAAAGGAACTATATTCAAAATTCAAGCTGATAAAATTTCCTACAAGTTTGTTCCTATACATTTTTTCTATTCCCAAGTGTATGAAAAGTTCATGTAGTGATAAGTAGGGACCGGATTTTTAGGTTTTTAAAAACACTGTTTTAGGTTTTCCATTAGGTGAAATAGTTTTTTTTAGGTTTTTTGTCCGAAATTTCGTTTTCGGGTAGAATAATTGGTTTAATGTATTTGAATGTGCTACATAGGATTGAATACATAATACTTGAAAAGTTTAACTTAACAAAATTGACTTAAATTTGTGTAAACTTGCTTTAAGACACTATTATACAATTGAAGAAAGAAAGCAAAAACAATCAAAAGAAGCAGTCAAAATAAGATTGCCTCACATTTCCTGGTTACAGTATATCACTAAATATCTTTCAAGATTCTCAACAAGTTCTTCCTGTTATCTCTTAGTTAATAGTTAATACTGTATCTAGACACTACCCTTCTCAGGATTCGAATCCGATTCTTCTAATTTAGTGAGTAAAATACTTTATGGTTGGATGCGGATAATGTGAAACTGATATGAACAACAGGGAAGCACTAAAGGCAAACAAAAAACAAGCGCTTTAAAACACAGAGATCTTTATCCTTGTTCATACACAGCAACAATGGTTGTTCGTACGAATATTTTAGAAGGAATACGCCGGTACTCTTTTCCTCTCTTGATACTGTCCATCCTAGACGACAATGGGTTGAATGAAACGCTGGTGGTATTAATTTCTACCCGACAAAATTATTCTCTCCCCACAAAATATCGATTTCTCAACTGACAAACAACAAAAGACAAAAAAGAGCCTAAATTACATATTTTAGGTTTTATATCCCGTTTAGGTGTATTTAGGTTTTTATACCCCATTTAGGTATTTTTAGGTACCACAGAATTAATGTGGGTGAATCCTATGGACATGATTCGAAAAAGTGTATGAGCGCTTTTTGTATTGGAAGTAAGGAAAAAAATAGGTAAAAACCTAAGAATCCGGTCCCTAGTGATAAGTGTTCTAATTATTGGAGTTGTCGTTAAAAATTCATTATCAAAAAATATATTTAGTACTGTAATTAAATTTTATTATATAGGGACCCGCAGGGTCTACAAATTATTACAAGTATTTGCAGTCTGCTGAAGCCAGCAAATAGGAGAAAATTCTTTAAAAATAAAAGTTCATTACTACTAAAACTGTAGATCACCAAAATTGTTAAAAAGTGATTATCCATTGAATTCATGTGTTGTAAGAATTTAGCGCCTTTAAACATTTTAAATTGCAACATTTATATTTTGAAAAAGTTATTTTATTAGGTCATATTTATGGATTTTTGGGTAATATTTAGTCATTTTAAGGGCATATTTGAAGTCATATTTTTCACTTTTTAGGTCTTAAACATCCGAACCCTATTGATTATGTTTACATTACATACGTTTACCTCAGTTCGTTCTTTTTACGTTCATTGTCTGAGTGAAGCCCGAGTGATCTCACAAACCCTAAGGTGTTACTTGGACGTGAAAGGGCCAAGAAATTTTGTCCAGAGGCTTTAATTTATGCTTGGATTCTTTTACATGTTGCTTAAGTCCCTTTCGGAGGATTCCGTCCCCAGGATATTTACGTCCTGAAAAATCCATCGAGCAAGGCTGGGTTTGATCCCACGACCTTCGGATCTATAGGCGGCCATGCTACCTGTACACCACCGTGGCCGACTTATCACTTCTAATTTATTTTAATTTTTATACACATTTTGTGCTTGGAGTATTTATTTTAATATATCTTATCATATGTATTATCATCTTATTAAAGTTTCATGTCCAACGTTTATATCATATATTTAAATAATTCTACTTTTTAGGTGTGTATGATCATTGAGGTATATTTTTAACATTTCAATATCAGCTTCAAAGTTCACCAGAGTTGCTCACATCTGTCATTTGTTTCTTGTCAGACTATATGTCCCCAATTGGCTATCAAAATCGAAACAGAACTTCCTGTTTGAAATATTAATTTATGCAGGATGTTGATGTCAGTGAAGTTAGTTCCTATTCAATGACAATAGACAATTCCTACGCAAGCTAAAGGAATATTGCATAGTTTAAGGAACTCGGAGGTTCATTGCCGTGCTTACATGAGCCCGCCATTCAACCCTATTCTGTGCTAACTCCAACCGACCATCGATTTGACACTCCTCATTTCTTGTCTCTCCTATATAACACAGACCTTTCCCCAATTAGCACACTTCTCCTTGAAGATGGTAGCGGAACAAGCTGCCGAAAGCTTGGAATTAATCCTCCTATTCACCTGGTTGGAAGCCCGAGAAAATATTATCCAAGTCTATTTGCAACCTACATCTGTATAATCTAAAAATAGTCCAACTCTTCGGACTGAGGTATAATTTGGAGCATTGTGAAAATATCCACCAAGTTCTGCTCATTCATCTTGGAATTTCTTCTGTTCAGTGATCCTTTCTGGTATGTCCTTGGATCTGGCTTCGGTGATGGTCGTGGAGGAGGTGCAAGATACCTTGGAATTTGTTTCGTCATTGCTGTGGTCGAAACATCATCATACAGACTCTTTGGCTGAGGAGTAGGTGACACAAGAAAGCTATGGATGATTGGTATCATCGGTTCTTCGTGCGTACTCTTCATAATGTATTTGCTGTTCAAAAAATTATCTCTATGGCTTGCAGGCTTTGATATAGGTCTCTCTGTTGGCTGTGTCGTCAAATAACTGTGGATAATTGGTATCATTGGTTCTTCATGGTTACTCTTCATTATATATTTGTTTTTTGAAACACTTTTTGGGGTTGTGTCAACACTGGAAGATCTTGCTTCAACTGGCTGTGATGTCAAGTAACTGTGGATGATTGGTATCATCGGTTCTTCATGGTTACTCTTCATGACATATTTATTTTTTGATACACTTTTTGGGTTTGTATCACTACTGGAAGTTCTTGCTTCATCTGGATGTGACCTCAAATAACTGTGGATGATTGGTATCATCGGTTCTTCATGATTGCTTTTCATTACATATTTATTTTTTGAAACACTTTTTGGAATTGTGTCAACACTGGAAGATCTTGCTTCATCTGGCTGTGACGTCAAATAACTGTGGATAATTGGTATCACCGGTTCTTCGTGGTTACTCTTCATTAAATATTTTTTTTTTTCTGGTATAAACTTAATTTCCTCAGCGCTATCAGATCGGGGTTCAGCTGCGTGACTAGCTAGATAATTATGTACTATTGGTATCACTGGTTCTTCACTATTGCTCTTCATGATGTATGTATTGCGAACATCATTTACATTGTTATGGTCTATAGTAGATGATCTCGACTCGGCGATTGGTGTTGTCTTGTGGTTATGTGGCACTGGTATTGACGAATCATCATGATTGGTCTTTCCTATGGTTTTTAATTTGTTATTTTCTGAATCCGTTGATTTCTGGAAGATGTCTGACCACTTCAGAGTTGTAGTTATGGGGGTGCTCGGTCTGAAGGGCTTGGAATGGTTTTCTTGGTCCGTGAAATGATTTCTGTTGCTATTGGTATCACTGCGTTCGATATCAAAAGGGCTCGGATTGAAATGATAGTTTTTCATGTTCTGGTTGAAATTATAATCTTTCATATTGTGGTTGAAGTGATATTGCTTCATATTGTGGTTAAAATCGTTGTTTATGTTTTCCTGTGTGCTGCTTCTGGCGTAATCATGGTTGTATGTAGGAGAGTGATGCACTATGGGATGCCAGTCACCTGTGAAAGTAATATAAAGATATTAATGTTATTTAAAATTGTGCACATTGTTTACATGAGCCCGCCATTCAACCCTATTCTGTGCTAACTGCATCCAACCATCCCTCTCAAATCTTACTTCCCTTAAATCTATCCTAATATTGTCCTCCCACCTACACCTAGGTCTTCCAAGTGGTCTTTTCCCTTCAGGTCTCCCAGTCAATACTTTTGAGATATATCTTTCCTCCCGCATGTCCAGTCCATTTCATCCTCCGCGATTTAATTACTCTTACTAAATTTGGTGGCGAGTACAGGTTATGAAGCTCGTCGTTATGCAGTGCACACCTTAATTTTAAAAAAGTGTCTAGTATTATACATCAATATTTACAAACTTATATATAAATTATATAGTCTATATATATAATTTATATGTATGTTGCTCATGTATATCGTATATTCTTGTACTTCCCATTTATATATATGAGGGTCATATTTTCAGAAGTCATGACAACTATTATTTATCAGTCAATAAAGCTGCAGCAAACAAAAATCAGGATATACGATTGAAAATCGTTCGTTGGAATGTTCTTCGCAATGCTGGTACTAAATCGGGATCCGGATACAAGGCGCTATGGGTAAGGGACGTTGAAAGATGCGTCAATAATACTTGTACTCTTACGAGCTAACAACCTTCAAAATAATCCCCCAAGGCATCCACACATCTTTGCCAACGAAGCTGTGTGTGATGGGTCTCGTATAAGTGTGTCAAAAATTACAGAATGTGAGGAAAGTATAATCAGTTACGTAGAATAAAAAAATCTTGGGGGATTATTTTGAAGCTTGTTAGCTCGTAAGACTAAGGGCCTGTATTACCACCTGCCAACAAATCCTCCAGATATGTGACTTCCAGATAGCTTAACTGGAAGATGCCGTGTAATACCACCGCTGAACTGCTACCGGCAAGAATGCAGTAAAAATTTGTAAAATGGACCTTACCTCGCTGAGCAGAGAGGTGTGTTTGTTGTAGTTCGGTAGGCGTCCGCTAGGTTTGGTAGCTCGGATTTGTATTTCTACAATTGAATTACAAAACAACATATCGTTTTAAGTGCATTAATCTATTTTTTCAATTCTATTTCATTCATATGTGAGCATAAAATGACAATTTTATGTAAATTAAATCTTCCGGCATCAGTTCTAAAATGCAGGTGGCAAAAAAAGTTCGGCGCACTGCCATCTTGTTTCAACCAAGATTCCTAACTAGCAGTTGGAAGCTTGTCAGCCACTCCATCCTCTTGCTAGCTTATCTGGAAGTTGTCTTGCCAGACAGATTTTGTCAGGAGACCATAATACGTAATTCTTGGCCAACTTCCAGATAGGTTCTCAATCTGGTAGATAAATACGATATGAGGAGGTCGTCATACAGGCCCTTAGTACAGTAATTGTTATCGTCGTTAAGCTTCCCTAACTAGCAGTTATAAATTTGTCAGCCACTCCATCCTCTTGCTAGCTTATCTGGAAGTTGTCTTGCCTGACAGATTTTGTCAGGAGATCATAATACGCAATTCTTGGCCAACTTCCAGATAGGTTCTCTATCTGGCAGCTAAATATGATATCAGCAGGTTGTCATACAGGCCCTAAGAGTATTACACGTACTATTTTGTGCATATGTAATACGAATAAAACAATGATCTCTACTTACGCATCTTTCTATGTCCCTTTCCCATAGTGCCTTGTATCCGGATCCCAATTTAGTACCAGCATTGCGAAGAACGTTCCAACGACTTTCAATCGTATATCCTGATTTTTGTTTCCTGCAGCCTCATTGACTGATAAATAATAGTTGCCATGACTTCTAAAATGACCCTCGTGTATATATATATATAAAATAGCATTTATTGTCGTTTAACAGTACAAACTGTGTGCGTTTATAATGGACTGTATAGCGTGGCTTGCACATCTTCTTTGAATGAAAGAGTAGGAGAATTTTTAAGAACAAGCATTATCTGGTAGCAAAAACATAAAATGAGAGCCTTCACATAGCCTTATAACCCTCCTAGTCTCCTAGTAATAATTGCCACTAATGAAATGATCAATTCCAATTTGTTGGTTCTTAAAAGACTTACCATATATTTCGATAAGACTTATAATTAAATAGTTTCATAAATAGGCATACAATAGTGTCTTAAAGCTTCTTGATTAACAAATATATATCCCTTATGAGCGATATAGACAAAACAACTTCCATAGACTTCTTGACGTCGATAAACCTTGATGATTGCGGAGGACCATTGATATTTATCAGAATTTGAAACATATAAATAATCCTTGTAGTGTCAAAACAATAGATATCACTATTCTTAGCTAGCAATTACCGCTAGCTGAAAAACACATCATTCGTAGTTAACTTCAGCAACTGAATATCACAATCACAGCCTAATTCGTAACGATGGCTAATCTACAAGGTACATTAAACAGGCTTATAATAATGAGATTAACTCACAGTTCAAATGATTTTGAAGCTCGTAATTGTTCACATGAACATCTATTCTTGAAGTATAATGAAATCAGAAAGGATAGCCTTTCTATAACAAATAATGTCTTCACAGATAAGCTTGAATCTTGCTAATATATACCCTTCACTGAAGAGAAAATGCATTAAAAACAGCATCGAAGATCAAGCTATGAATCACCAGCTTTTTAATATAGTAATAGGGTGAAATGACCCAAAATGCCGATAGAAATTGCAATGGCAATTATACAGACGAACAGAAGCTGGCGAAGAACCAAGAAGAAAGATATTCGAACGAAGAAAAAAGAAGAAAGCTAACAATAATAAATACATATTGTAGAGAAATTCAACTGTCCTTAAAAATAATGAGGAGAACGCAAGGCCCCCTGAAAAGCAGAAAGAAATCAAACCAACCATCCATCATAATAAAATTAAACTTTTTGCAATAAGCTCTTATAAAAATATTAACAGCTAAAAAGAAGATCACAACATAACTGAACAAACTGTAATAGACAGCGTCAATCGTATTATGCACCGTCATTTGTTCACTCATAGCAACAGCATAGGGCTATTAAATGCATAACAAAGGACTTGAATATGAGCACAATATAATGCTTTTTCAAAATATATGTAGACAGTGCTTTCCCTCGTGTTTTAAAGACTAAGTGTGCAAAACTTTATCGAGATTGGAATAAAACTGATTTAATTACCCTTATTATATTGTTTAATCCTCTCGCAGTGGTGCTGATTATTGTCAAAAAATATAAATCATAAACCATTCCTTTTACCATGAATTAAAAAAGATATAAAAATGAGTAATATTATTAGCCCAATAACATCCCAGTGCAAGCCTGTTACGGCTTACAAAAAAAAAGTCCCTCCGAATAGCCTTTCCGTGACACTAAAAACTTTCACACAAGTTTCTTAATGCTTGCAGCTTCTTTCCATGTCTGTTTATCGCTATTCTAGACCACCAGCATCTTAGTTGACTCTTAAAAATATCACACCATCGCATCCTTTGTCTTCCCACTTTCCTGCTTCCTAACACAGTTACAGCATATGTCCATTTTTTGGGGTCCATTCTAAGCACATGTCCTGCCCAACTCCACTTTCAATTTATTGCTGTTCTCAATGCGTCTTTCAACTTTGTTGTCTTACGTATGATAGTAAAATACAATATAGTAAGATTATAACAATTGAAATGTTTACTTTTATAAGGGTCTAAGTGCCGCATAGAAAACGAGACATAGAGCCAAAGAAAGACTTGCCGGAGATAGACATATCTTGGAATTTATTGCTGCTATCGTGGCTTTCCCTGGACCTTGGACCCTTCTGAAATGCATTGGTCTGGGTACATAGATCCATTTAAAATTATCATCTGAAAAATGATGATTTTGGCACTTAGACCCTTATAATTAGTAAATGCTTCAGTTATATGCACTGCAAAACTATGATTAAGTAAGCGGTCCTATAGATAAGACTGGAGAAATGATAGTGAATAACATATTTTTGCTCACCTTGAATGGCACAGGAATACAGTGGAGGATTATTTTGATAGTAGAACGGATGCAAATGGTGCTGAAAGAAAGAAAACACTTTTTCAATTCACAATGCATTCAAAACTTCCCTATCAGACCAGTGGCGCCAACTTATATGGGCTAAAGCCCACCCAATAATTTACCGTGAATTATCGTAAACATTTGTTATTCCTGAAAATCGTATTTGATTGTTGAGTGCAAACAAAAATATCTATATATATATCAAAGGCTTTGTCTTGCCTGACTTACTTAATGACAAAGAATCAACGTAGAACCTAAACTATAATAGGTAGAGACTTGGAATTTTGACAGTACCTTCGTTTCATAATGTAAGAAAGGATTTTGCAAAATTTTGATTTTAAATGCCAAAAACCAAATGTTTTTCAGAATACTTAATCCTTTTTTTTACACAGAATTATCAAGTCCAAATCACAGTTCAAATGACAACATATTGTTGCCAGTGGTCTCAGATGGGTTTGGAAATAAATGAAATGAGAGTTTGGCAAATTAGAGAAGCTATCAATATAATTCATGTTATAAATAAATATTAAAGAATGAAATCCACGAAAATAATGCAGTCACATAACTTTCTCTACCCTGGACATAGAGAAAACAATACGAGGTATGGTAATGTGTATATTATTATATCGTAGGTTTTTGGGGAGAGAAGAATGAAAGTGATATTCATTTCTGTTTAATTTCATCCCCAAAACGTTTTTTTGGTAACATGAGAGTGAGAAATAAATATTCCGCAATACAATTTTATGCTACCAGGCTTGGTGTGTAGAAGCGATGGGATGCAAAATTCTACATCCTCTATGAGCCATAAAAAGCTATATCAAGCGTTTTCTGAGTGAATAGTTTGAATGTGATAAGTCGTTCTTCCTGTTTCAATTATAAAAATATATATAACCTATAATTTGAAAATCGAAAGTCCTTCATAAGCTAATTTTCAATTAACAAAATAAAAAATACCTGGGCGACACCTAAGCTAATCAAACTGTAATTGTTAGACATATGTAACATGATCTTCCTTTCAAAGATTCAAAGATCTTATTACGGTAAGCCATTCAGTATAGGTACAATAGGCCAATTCAATCTAAACTAAAATTAAGATAATTAAACGTATATTGAATTACTGGGATGATCAGCTTCTAGAAATTCAGCCTTTGAATAAAATGGGTTCCTCACTAACCAAGTTTTGAGAACATTTGTGAATTTGGTTATTGGTAAGTTACGTATTGATACTAGTATCAAATTTAAAAATGTTACACCCGTGACAGGAAAGCATTTTAAAGTTTTTGTCAATCTGTGCCTATTTACATGGATGTTCATATTATTTCTGGTTTCATAGGCCTGTATATCATTACTAGCTTAAATGGCTTAGCATCGCCTGGGTTTTGTATTTTTTAATTAGAAATTAACTTATGAAGGACTTGACATTTTTAAATTCTAGGTCCTTTTATAGGTACTTAGAATTTGAAATGAGGAAGAACGATTTATCACACTCAAACTATTCCCTCAGAAAATGCTTGATATAGCTTTTTATGGCTCATAGAGAATGTAGAATTTTGCATTCCATTGGTTGTACAGTACACAGGAAACCTGGTAGGAGTTGAAATAAGAAGAAACAGAAATTTCGGTAACATAAAATTGTATTGTACTCTCATGTTACCATACAGCCGTTTCTGGGATGAAATTGAAAAATAATTCAATATCACTTTCATACTTCTCTCTCCAAAAACCTGCGATATAATAATATACATGTTACCATACCTCGTACGGTATTCTCTATGTCCAGGGTAGAGAAAATTATGTGACTGCATCACACTGTGCATTATTTTCGTGGATTTCATCTTCAATATTTATTTACAGCAATGAATTATATCGATAGCTTCTCTAATTTTTTCAAAGTCCCATATCATTTATTTCCAAACCTACCTGAGACCAATGCCAACAATACACTGTTGTCATCTAAACTGTGATTTGGATTTGATAATTCTGTGTAAAAAGGGATTAAGTAGAATAAGAGACCGTGAAAGAATGCGTATTCAGTTGTTTCAACCTGGTGGAAAGCTTTATTGTACACCGGGCAAGACTTGAGTTTCTACAAACAGTGGGTGGCTTATAACTACCCTTCAGAGAATTTTTACATAAAAATGTTTCAAATAAAAGTTTTAGCTCTTGGTATACTGGTAAGTACTCCATGGTAAAAGTGAAGTGTTCCCTATTACAGGCCAGGGGGTTCCAGGAGGTTGAGGAGGCTCCTAGATTTTTAGACAATCGGCACATGAAGGTGTTCAGCCTTTGCCTCCAGGATTGCTCCTGGTACTCATTTCTGTTAGAGGCTGAGTCGACCCCAGGGCCATAGTGCCACCAGAAGGATTAGGCCAATTGAAAAACTACACCGACCTCATCGGGGATCGAACCCGCGATCTTCTGGTTTGTAATAATTTAAAGAAAATCTTTATAGCCGTTTTCGAAAAAAATCGCGAATTACCATATTTTCTTTATATAAAGTCCCCTTAAAAATAAAAGAAAGTTGTCGCCAATTTTCGTGTCACGCCCTCAGAAGGTACCTAGCCCAAATACAAAATTTTCACGTTGCCATGGTAGCTCAGTTGGTTAGAGCATCGGCACGGAGAGCCGAAGATCCTGGTGCAAATCCCGGCTATGGCATTGAATTTTTCATTCTGACTTCACGTGTTCACAAAATTTTCTTTTCATACGATTTTGCGTTCTGGAGTTAGGCTGTTCACACACATTCACACAGACATGTTTCCGAAAATAATATTTATTTGATTCAGGGTACCTCAAAAGGTGAATTTATGTTAAAAACTCAACTAGGAATTTGGGGATGGAAAACAGTACTTGTTTACTCATAGTAATTATGGATTAGGACAGAGGAAATAATGTAAGTAACCAAATAAGATAATCGCTCCGCAAAAAAAAAAAAAAAAAAAAAAAAAAGTAATAAAATAAAATAAAAGCCTGACGAAGAATTGTGGTGTTGATCCGATCGGACCAACTCCAAAAATTGATTTAGTTGTTCATTTGTCTCCGCTTGCGTTGTATTGTTGTTGCAATGAATTTAAAGCTAAACAGCATGGCACCTCACAAGAGCACTAAAACGTGTTGAATGGAAGTAACTCGTCTAAACTTACAAATCATTTTCAACAAAAAATATTTCACATCTGCTTACTTGATACTATTGTGGAATTTGTTTAATCTGTTTTGTGATTTACTACTATCAAATTTGTGATACATATTAATGAAAAACTAGGAAAATAAGGTTAAATCTGGAAGCTGCGTGGCCTGCCATCTAGCGGGAATCTACGTGAGTTTCGGATTGCCATCTTTGTTGTCCGGCTTCTAATGCTCAGCAGATAGTGTGACTTCCTTCTAAATGGTGCATAAACAGGTCAATATTAGGGAAATTCCTTATTTTTCCTTTTCATAAGACGTTTCTAGTATAATCTTAATTGTGAAATGAGTTTAAAAAACAATCGGCGCGTTAATAAGGGCTCCTTAAGGGGGACATTCAGCTTTCGATGCTGAAAAATGGGTGAAATTAATTATTTTTGAAGTGAAACTTTTTTAGCCGCGGTAGGGGTAAATCGAGAGCTTGTGTAACGCTCAAAATCGTCACAAAATTAGTGTTACGCTCAAAATCTTCACGAAATTAGTGAGGTGTGACAGAACGGACTGCACAGAAAACAGTCTACTCACTGATTAGGCTTATCCAAAAATTCAAAATTAAAAAATCTAAAAATCCAAAATAAAAAAATAAAAAATCAAAGATAGAAATTTAAAAAAATCCAAAATTAAAAAATCCAAAATTCAAAAAATTAAAAGTTCAAAAATTTTGAAAATCCCAATTCCAAAATATAAAAAGTCCAAAAACCCAATATAAAAAAATTCAATAATCCAAAATTGAAAATATCCAGAAATTAAAACAAGTTTCACTTCTGTCGCGTGGTGTTCCACGCACACTTTTTTTTCTTCTTAGGAATGAATTGTTATGTAGCCTTGCAATCTGGCATGCTCTATATTGACTAGTTCTACAATTGCATACTATTTTCACAATTAATTTAACTATTACAGTTATGGGTAATTATCATTACAAAATGGCAGCCAAATTTTGTGCATTGAAGTGCCGTTTCCCTCATAACTCAAACATTTATTAACATATTGCAGTGAAATTTTGCATGCAAGTATATTTGATAGTATTGAACAGCACTACTTAGAATCCTTGATGTAACTTTAATAGTTTTTTTTTTTTAATATTTCTGATACAAAAATTTATTTAAAAATTAACAAGTGACGAATTATTTTAAAAAAATATTTATACTGCAGATAGCCTAAACCAAAGATTCTAGATTATGTTGTTCATATGATTTTACAAATAAATAGAAAAATGTATCCTCAGAAATATTGGTATTTATGAAAATTATCATGGAAACGGCACTTCAGTGCACAAAATTTGGCTGCCATTTTGTAACGATAATCACCCATTAACTGTAATAGTTAAATTAATTCTGAAAATAGTATGCAACTGTAGAACTAGTCAATGTAGAGCATGCCAGATTACAAGGCTACAGAACAATTCATTGCTGAGAAAAAATGAACTTCACCTATTTTTCAGCATTGAAAGCTGTGTCCCTCCTTAAGGAGTCTTATCATAAAAATTGATTTTTAGGTTCGAGTATCTGTATTTCAAGATTTAATTTGTAATTACTATCACACTGTAAAATATTGAAATCCCATCACAAAATGGATTTATCTCCCAGGTTGAAGATAATACATAACTGTGAATCATTTAAGTACTCATAATACAGTATTATAGTGCAAGCAACTATTTTTGCAATCGATAAAATGTTTCTATATTACCTTTGGAGTCCATTAACCAATATTTCATACTCAAGTGTTTTTCGAAGTTTCCTGACCTGTGGTGAACACAGCGTAGCATAACATCTAAAGCCTGTCTGTTCAAGTTCTTTCATTTTACACTAGCCACCACTTCATATCAGCATTGTTATCTTCATAAATCAAAAGCTGCAGCTTAACTGTGGGGTGAAGCATGTTTTATTGCTTAAAAGAGAAAGTTCGGTAATGCCACCCCCTCGAAAAGGTCATCCTGTGAGCTGAGAACAGTAGCCTACTGTTACTTCCAATACAACACATTAAAGTTGAAATATAAACAAAACCCTTAAAAACATAATTTTGAATGATGTAAAAAGAAAAATGTGATAACATAAACTTAATCTTTGATCACAATAAACAGCAATTATTTCAATATGATTATTAATCCATATGTGAGTTCTTAAAAATATGAATAATATTTACTAAACACTTACTCCGTATCCAACCCCATGCGTTGTTTCCTCTTTAGGATACTGGAACTTGGTATTGTAGACTGTCTTGTCTGTCAGCTTCTCGCTGGACTTGTAGGGGAAGTAGGACGATGAAGAATGCAGCAATTGCAATAATACACCTGTCAGCATCTGAAACATTTAAAAACTCGTCTGCTAATGTTCCAAGCGAGGCGGTATGTTTCTTGACATCCCTGGCATAAGAAAATGCGTCAAAATGGTTTTAACAAGATTGAAATCTGTATATATATATCTCTCTATATATATATAAGAGGCTTTGTCCTGACTGACTGAATGAACGACTGACCGACTGACTGACTGACTTAATGACAGAGAATCAACGTACAGCCTAAACTATAATAGGTAGAGACTTGGAATTTTGACAGTACCTACGTTTCATAATGTAAGTGCTCACTAAGAAAGGATATTGAAAATGTTTATTTTAAATGCCTAAAATCAAATTTTTTTGAGGATATTTAATCCCTTTTTACACAGAATTATAATCGAAATCACAGTTCACATGACAACATATTGTTGCCAGTGGTCTCAGATGGGTTTGGAAATAAATGAAACGGGACTTTGGGAAATTAGAGAAGCTGTCAATATAATTCATGTTATAAATAAATATTAAAGAATGAAATCCACGAAAATAATGCAGTCACATAACTTTTTCTACCCTGGACATAGAGAAAACAATACGAGGTATGGTATGGTGTATATTATTATAAAGCAGGTTTTTGGAGAGAGAAGTGTGAAAGTGATATTGCATTTCTGTGTTTTTTCATCCCCAAAACGGTTGTATGGTAACATGAGAATGAGAAATAAATATTCCGCAAAGACAATACAATTTTATGTTACCGAAATTTCTGTTTCTTCATATTTGAACCCCTACCAGGCTTGCTGTGTACTGTACAAGCGATGGGATGCAAAATTGTACATCCTCTATGAGCCATAAAAAGCTATATCAAGCATTTTCTGAGGGAATAGTTTGAGTGTGTTAAGTCATTCTTCATCATTTCACACATTCCACAATTGAAAACAACTGAAAAACCATGGCCGCCTTAATCATGCAGCTTTATTGACTGATAAATAATAGTTGCCCTGACTTCTGAAATGATCCTTGTAAGTTACTAAAAATCCAATTCTTGCCCCCCCCCCCCAAAAAAAATTTCCAAATTAATTAATTTCATTTTGATCCAATGAGGGTAGAATAGAGCAAAATATAATTTTAAAACCATCTTATACCCTCATTAATTTTGTAAAATGATACTAGAAGAATAATAATTTTGTGTTTAGCTTTACCCAGGACAATTTTGGGACTGAAGCACTGGTGGTGTACCAACCCAAACATTGAGTGTTACGCAGAAGAACAATGTAATAGTGTTTGTTCATTAGATGCACCAGCTTACTTATGTCTATAAACCATGAAGAATTGCCATATTCAGATCATTGATTAATTGCCAGGTCATCAGCGAATAACCTACAGACAGTTCATACTTTCTCTATAGTATTGTAGTATTCTTTGTGACCCTGAAACTTGGGGTCAAGTTCTGAGCATTAATACAAAGTTTTAGGTCCCCTAAGTAAGAAATCTGATCTTCTCTACCCTAATGCATGGGCAAAACAACTTCTCAGGCCCCATTATCCTGGGCAAAGCTTTGTTTATGAGTCTTTTTAATGCTTATTTTACCCCCTGCTCTAAAGTTATTGTTCTAGAGTTTTACCCAAGTATCAACCAATAGTATTCTGATAGCATTTTTTACTGCAAATAATGTAATCACCATCCAGGCTAAACAACAACAACAACAAAAAATATATTTTTTATGTTAGTTATTATATTTTGGTGAAAATGCATGATTGCTATTCCATTCATTTACAAAAAAATGCCTAAAAATTTCTAAAAATCTTGTCATTATCTCTCTCTATATATAAGAGGCTTTGTCCTGACTGACTGACTGACTGACTGACTGACTGACTGACTGACAGGAATCAACGTAGAGCCTGAACTATAAAGGTAGAGACTTGGAATTTTGACAGTACCTTCGTTTTATAATGTAAGTGCTCACTAAAAAAGGATTTTTAAAAATTTTGATTTTTAATGCCAAAAATCAAATGTTTTAGAGGAAACATAATACCTTTTTACACAGAATTATCAAATTCCATGTACAGTTGTCATGACAACAGTGTATTGTTGGCAGTGTTCACAGGTAGCTTTGGAAATAAATGATACGGGACTTTGACAAATTAGAGAAGCTATCGATGGAATTCATTGGTGTAAATAAATATTGAAGAATGAAATCCATGAAAATAATGCACAATGTGATGCAGTGACATAACTTTCTCTCCCTTCGACATAGAGAATACCACTTTCTCACTTCACATTTTGAGTGCATTCAGTTATTTCAGCCTCATGCAAAGATGTACTGAGTTTGTACATAGGCTAACCATGGTTGGCTTATAACTACCCTTCAGAAAACTAAAAAAAGTTTCAAATATAACTAACTTACTATTTGTATATAAGTTTATATTATAGACTAGTAATTTATGTTACTTATAATGAGGGCCCAGATTTTGATGACATGTCATCTTTTAACTGGAACATCATGGACTTCGCCCACTAATGCAGATATTCTGATCATGACTCTAGATTATAAAAATGGTAAATTTTTATGGTCATTTTTCTCATTTTTTATTTTTAGGCTTTTTTTAGACAAGGGTAGGGATGTACGTGGGTGTGAAATATGAGACTTGAACCCTTTAGTTAGTAATGCTTCCTCTTGGGTGTAGTTTTTATCATGTATTTGTATAATAATAATAATAATAATAATAATAATAATAATAATAATAATAATAATAATATCTGTATCTGGTACCCTATGATCCCCAGGTGGGGCGAAGGGGCCTCCAACGGAGGTTTCATTACCTATACTAATTTTGATATGCTTATTTTCCGAGAGAGGGTAGAGGGACAGGTGGTAAGACCATCGCCTCGCAACCCCCCTCCGGAAACTAAGTATTTCTTGGACGTGAAAGGGCCGAGAAATTTTGTCCAGAGGCTCTAATTTAGGCTTGGAGTTCTTTTACGTGCCGTAAATCTACGACACGGGACCCCCAGCTTAAAGTCCCTCCCGGAGGACTCCGTGCCCAGGATTTTTACGTCCTGAAAAATCCATCGACCGCGGCCGGGTTTGATCCCGATCCCTGCGGGCACGCTACCTCTAGACCACCGCGGCCGACAATAATAATAATAAGGGATACGAAATTAGCTAAGAAATAATTTTAAATTTCATGCAAAATTCCGTAATTTTATACAAGAAATATACAGACAGACTAGTCATTGTGTCGACTGTTTTCTATGCAGTCCGGCATAGTTTTACATATTGTGTGACAAATTGAGTCTCAATTAGATTCCATTTCCATTTTCCATCCAGTCTCTCCAAAAGAAAGAGTTGATTCCTAATGCAGGTGTGCAGGTGTTAAGTCTATATACCAAACTTACGAAACGAAACTATTTTTCGACCATTTGATGTCATCTAGTGATCCCACAATTACTGTGTCTCAACTTTCAAGTGTTACTGATGTAATATTATAGTGATTTTAATTAATTGACATTTGACATCATATAAATATTTATAATAACTGTAATTTATTTTATCTTATGACTAGTTGATGTTCAACTTATTTAATTAATTTTATTGATAGTGATTATCCAGTTTATTGATTATGTTAAAGGATAACTCTATTATAAATTCGGCCTACTTTATTTATAGCCTATGTAACAAAGAGCTCTGTCAATTTACAATTAATGCACGGTGTGATACCAACAATAAATTATGTAAATTGTAATTTTCTACGTCTCCAGCTTCAGCTTTCCTGATAGATTCTAATAAGCTTATATTCTACAGTGTGTCCCACGCAAGAGTTGGCCAATCATGCGGGTTTCTGCGTCGCGCCGACTACAGCTCTAACTCCCGAGCGAGCGGGTGAAATATCTACGCTAATAAAGCCGCTAATGGCGTTATGATTCAGGTTCTCACATTTACAGTTGGAATTACAATGAAAATAACCACGTACCTCATCACAAGAGATGTTGGAAATGTCCCCCTCTTGCATCCACACAACACTGGCACCTTTTTAGGAAATTTTCTTTCACGCGCATAAATTCAGCTTCCGAGATAAAAACACCGTGCTTTTGTTGGGAGAGAACTCGTCTTTTTTAAATCCACCAATTGTATCAAAATAAAATGAGGTAACTGATATAGGAACGTGCCAGAATCCTTTCTTTAATCAGTAGGCCTATTGCCAGATAAATCACATGTGTTTTTCTTTGTGAGAACCTGAACCATTACACCATCAGCGGGCTTTATTAGTGTAGATATTTCACCCGTTTCCTTTGTAATGTACGGGAAGTTGACCTATACACTTTATTTATCAAGTTTCTCCATAAATAATATTCACATACTGTTAGAAGAACTTAAAGACACAGGCCTAATACAAGAGAAATTAACTCTGTCTCGGAAGCTGAACTTATGCGCGTGAAAGAAAATTTCCTAAAAAGGTGTCAGTGTTGTGTGGATGCAAGAGGAGAACATTTCCAACATCTCTTGTGATGAAGTACGTGTTTGTTTTCATTGTAATTTTAACTGTAAATGTGAGAACCTAAATCGTAACACCGATCGCGGCTTCATTAGCGTAGATATTTCACCCGATCGCTCGGGAGTTGGAGCTGTGCCCGCCGCGCCGCAGGAACCCGCGTCATTGGCCAACTCTTGCGTGGGACACACTGTAGTTCTTAAAGCTGAATATCTACTCTACTATTAAAGCCGATATTTCTAGAACAAAAAAATATCGTTGCCTTTTTCCTACTTTACAATTCAAATCTAAAACTCAGTCTAACTTTTTTCATTGTTTTAATTATTTTACATTCAATTGGCATAATGTTTATTTTAGAATAAAAAAATCCCCCTCAAAATTTTTTCTGGGCAAATGCCCACTTTGCCCATTTATAAATCAGAGCGGGCAAATAATGATTGATACATCAGGAGAACACGACAGGCACGCAAATTTAAGAAAGTCACGAAGTAATAAAATAATAAAACTTACCCATTTATGGCCTTGACGGGCTGGCATTGTGGCAGTTGTATTCACTTTGTCGTCGCTATGGCAACTGTATATTGCTGCTCCATATACATCCCACCTCGTTTGTTTTCATTTGTTTCTTCTCATGCTAATGTCTCAGCCATTGTCTTGTATCAGGGTCAGCTTCACTCACTTTTCCTTCAATGGGACGTCACTTCCCCCCCCCCTTCAGCGCTTTTCATTCATCAATGTTTTGTCTTAGCTCCCTCCGTACGTGTTTACGTAAAAAAAAAAACTTAAAAAGTTTTGTTTATTAGTATATTATATTATGCATGAGATTTTCTTTATGTAAATTGCTTACAAAAATTGAAAGAAATTCTTTACTACATCACATCCACGAAGGATACGAGGGCGCCCATACGGTATTTTCTAGGGGGACAATTTTTTAAATTTATTTACTTTTTGTCGCTTTAACTTCTTGGGCCACTACGTAAGATTGTATTAATAATATAAGTGGCAACAATGATGTAGGCAGAGAATAATTTCGGGGAGGGTCGAAAGTGCCAGGGGGGAGGTTTGGAGGGGGCCACCCTCAGAAAATGTCTAAATATTGAACTAATGAAAATAACATTTTATGCTATTTTAGCACTGAAAAACTAATTAACAAATTTGCTTACTGTAGGCCCTACTTTAAGACATGCCAATTTAAAAGAGTAATAGTTACCTAAGTTATAACACTTATTACTTTTTATAAGAAAAGTTATGGAAATAATAGTCTAGTCATTATGTTATGAAAACAATTTAACTGCTATATCATATTTGACACACCAACAAAACTTGTTTAATTTAATAATTTCTTTAAAATACAAAAATAGAATTTTAGGTTTTTTATTTTTAGGGGCCCGGACCCCCCTTTCCTAATCCACTGTGGATTCTGCTTCCATGTTGTCGATTTGGTAAAACTTCTGCAAACTTTTTATAAATGTCCTAAAAGAAAAACACCTGACTGTAATTATTAATATACATTTTTTCCTTTCCCTGAGAGCTAGCCCCCCCCCCCGCCCCAGGGTATGGGCTCCCATGGAAGGATCCACAACCCAAATAAATTACGATTAATGCCCTCAAGTAACTTTTTTTACTCTAAGCATGGCCAATACATCTTTCTCACTTCACATTCTGACTTAGAATAAGAGAAAAGTTTTATCGTTCACCAGGCAAGACTGAGTTTCTAGCTTATATACTACCCGTCAGAGAATTTTTACCAAAAAATGTTTCAAATAGAAGTTTCAGCTCTTAGTATAAAATATAAGAAGATCGTTAGAGCTGTTATCGAGAAAATCGCGAAAAACAAAAATATCTTTATATAAAATCCCCCTTAAAAATAAGAGAAAATTCTCGCCAATCTTTGTGTCACATACTCAGAATGTACCTGACTCAAATTAAAAGTTTTGTTTTCATACTATTTTCGTTCTGGAATTAAGCTTTTCACATACACACACACATTTCTGAAAATAGTATTTTTGGATTCAGGGGCCCTCAAAACGAGTATTTATGTTAAAAACTCATTTTTCGGGAGTCAAACACAATAATTCCTACCTGTAGTAGCCTACCTAAGGTACGGGCAGAGGAAGTAAAAATACGGTTCTTGTAAATCTATCGCTAACCGTAAAAAATTAGAGTTTGCAAATTATTCAATTTCCAAATCTTACAAGCATCCCGGGAGTCGAACCACGGGCTCCATGCTGAACAGAACAATGGCACTTGCCTTGGTTTAAGTGACACTAATATCAGGCCTGTCAGTGTAAGTGTTATGGGACACACACACACAATAGCCTGGCCTACTTGCTACAGAACACGAAAATCCAGAACTAGTTCTCAGAAAAAAGCTAAGTGATGTATTCCATGCTGAGATTCACTTTCTTATTTCAAGGTCAAATGGTCAAAGTTCGAGAGGAACTAGAAACCATAATGTAACTAGCAATTTGGTAAAACACCAGCTATCATACACCAACAGAAAAGGAAGTTCACTCGCTCACTCTTAAACGCTAAATGCACGAGACTCTCTCGCAAGTTATGAACCCGTGCCGGACCGTAAAGAAAACAGATAACATAATAATTAGGTTATACTTTATTTCTTAAACTCTACACCGTAATTTTTATATAGACTACTAGCATGTGCCCGCGGCTTCGCCCGCGATAATTATTTCAAAAATTAAAAATTAAGTGCATAATAGTTAAGTCATTATATTTATTAACACCTAAATCACGTGGACTACATACCACGATTAGGTAGCGTCCCCTGGTAGGAAAAGCGACCTCAGGTTCCAGTTCCTTGGCTCAGAAAACCCCTGTATAGTGAGTTTCGTTCAAATCGAACAATGTTTGACCATATTAGGGCTTACAACCTTCAAGCGATCGCGAAAGTTTAATTTCCAAGGTATGACAAAAATAGACAAAGCCAACTGTAATTGTCAAACTTCCATTCAATTTAATTCCAAACCCATCTGAAACCCGCTGGCAACAATATGTTTTAATGTCAAATGTGATTCGGATTCGATAATTGTGTGTAAGAAGGGATTAAGTATTTTCAAAAACATTTAATTTTTGGCATTTAGAATCAGAATTTTTCAAAATCCCTTCTTAGTGAGCACTTACATTATGAAACGAAGGTTCTGTCAAAATTCCAAGTCTCTACCTCTTATAGTTTAGGCTCTACGTTGATTCCTGTCAGTCAGGACAAAGCCTTTTATATATATAGAGATTCCACTCATAATGCCGCGTGTTTGATATTGACCAATAACGTTTAGCAATTCCTCGGATGTAGACGAATCACGATCGTTTATCTTATAATATCCTTTCTGGGATCGGAAGGATCGAATTTTATCTGATAAAACATCAGCTTCTTACTGGAAACGTAAGGCATCAACGTGCGGTGATTAACGCGTCACATGCTGCCATCGACAAGAATGAAAACACATTATTTTATACAACATAACTTGTATGGAAATGGAAAAATATAAATGTCCATTTATTAAAAAGCAATATTTCGATTCGGTGCAAGCCAGTTCATGTGCTTTTATAGCTATCTGATGTAAGCAACTACCACGACGCCCTCCATCTTGTGAATGCGCACTATTCGTAGCATTAGGAACTCGGATCGATTCATCGAATCGTTTCCTGAACTGTTCATTCATCTAGTAAGCCGTGATCTTACGGCTGAGAGAATATTGATAACAAAGTAAGAAAATTTTACCAAATACGTAACATTTTATTCGCGGAATAGTCTTAATAAATCCTACGCGAGAGATAAACTCTCGATAAACTCGTAACCTCGCGTGAGATTAGCTATGATTTTTAATTTGTTTCTAGCTATTTTCCGTTATTAAGTGCCAGTATGGTACTTTATGAGATTGTGTGGTGGACGAAAAAATGTCTGTCCGTCTGTCCGTCTGTCTGTCCGTCTGTCTGTCTGTCCGTCTGCCTGTCCGTGTGTCTGTACGCACCATAACTCAAATACGCTTTTTCGGATTTTCATGAAACTTGGAAAACACATTTATAATGTCCATGGGAAGAACCCTATGGGAACCTTTCTGTCAGCGACTCCCGATAGGTGGCAGCAGGGTCAAAAGAGGTCCAAGCATGTCGTCTGCTGTCCATTAAACATAATGGAACAGACTATTTAAACATCAGTCAGAATGCCAGAAAACATGTTGTGGCGATCCTCTGTGGAAAACAGAGGTGTACACATATGCTTCACGAAATATATGGTTATAAAATATAAAGAAGATTAAACGGATGCTAATAGTTAATTGTCTATGAGTTCCTTCAAATCTCCTCACTCAACACTTTCATATCCTCGGAACTGACTCATTATCTTAATCATTTTTACAAAGAATAAAACTTAACAAGAAGTAGTATTCTCGTTATCTACAACAGAAGTCATGTTTCCAATATCTTCATCAAATGGACAAGATTAACTTATGTTCTGTTGCTTTAAACAGAAAGTTCGCCCAGCAGGAAACTCAACCATTTATTCTCTTTCAAACTATGATACAAAATTACTTCTTAAAAAGGTATTTGATAAATACAACTTACTTAATTTATTAACTTCATAACAAAAATTTACATAGGCTATTTCTGTTTCACATTTATTATAATTTGTATAAAAAAATTATGAATATTTTGTTTAAACGGAATTTGTAAGTTTTTTCATTACAAACATTAAAACAAATCGTAAAATTGAAACACTTGCAAAACGAAATTATTCTTACAGGCATTGGTGGCTCTTGTAAATTGAAGATTAAAAAAATATATATATTATAAAGAAGACGTCAAAGCATATTTTTCCTTTCTATACTAGCAATTGGCACTGGCTATTTTTCCCCTCTAAATACAAAAAATAAATCAATCAACTACACTGTTATTATAGGCAACTCACTTTTATAATGCACATTAATGATATTAAAACACTATATTAGAACTGGAATTACCGATATTTTAACTCGAATCGAAGAGAACATAGTATTTTGAATTATTAGCATATGATAACCCAGTACGATGAATAACAATTCCCTGCGAGCCATAATTCTGAAACTTATGTAATATAATTCTAAAACAAAAAGTATGAACCTATATTATGGATGGGCGTTGACGTTAAAAATATTACGCATTTAGGCCTATAGTAATAATCACAAGAAAACCATTCCCTTATTACCTTATTTTGACATTCCAGCTTCTTTCTAATTACGTTGACTTCATGAAAAGAACATTCTATTACTAATATGATACACTATTCAAATACTATTATTCGCATTTGTTTCCCACACAAAAACTTAATAACAGCTATAATTCTGGAGCATGTATTATTCGTAAGCCTCTAAAGGATATTATTTAGAAGCAAGCAAACGTAACGAAAATTTATTTATAAAATATTAATGATAATAGAAACAAAATATTTACACATTTATATCAAATTCTTTACTTTCTATAACTACCGTGTTATATTAATCAAATACTAGCATCTGTCTACCACACAGTAAATTCATAACCGAAAGCTGAAATACATACAGAATATTATGAAAGAAAACAACCAAGAACCTAAATTACTTTTTACAAATGATTTACAGTATAAAGAATTTTTTTTACATATTTACGCCTATGGTTATAAATCTAAAGAAGATGGGATGTTTTCTTTGTGATGTACCGTACTACAAGCTTTAAATACGTTTCATAAAATTTGAATTATTTCTTCACCATTAAACGAATAAAAATGCCACCGCGATATACAGGAATAACTTAAATATTTTGAATTATTTGTCACTAAGCTACACATGTCTCTGCCACTGCAAAATAATTATTGTTCCTGTTTTTGCTGACAAACCCCACGGGTTCTTTTCAATAATAATTACAACCAATTATTACTTCAGACAGACATTAATTCTTTAATTCTTTTAACAAATCAATACTTTTTCTGGCGATCTCACATTCTCCTAGGCAGAATATAGGTATCTGATTTCTGGAATATAACTTAAACGTTATTAATCGCCAGTTTTTATAGGACAGCCAACATTATTCACATCTATTGATACGCATAAGCATATGGCAAAACGAGATGGCAGGACCTCCTCAGACCCTGCTGCGCTCTGGTGGACAAATTTTTAACTGCACACGAAAGGTTCCCATTGATATTGAACCAAATCGGTTCACCGGTACCGGAGTAATGCCCAATTTAGTGCCTATTTTAATAGATTATGGCGCCTTTCTAATAGAAAGGCGCCATCACTCAAATACGCTGTATCGGATTTCCATGAAACTTGGTATACCCATTTATGACGTCCATGAGAAGTGCCCTATTGAATTTGAACCTAATCTGTTGACCGGTAGCGGAGTAAAACCCAATTTAGTGTCTACTTTAAAGGCGCAATAACTCAAATACGCTTTATCGGATATTTATGAAACTTCGTATACGCATTTATAATGTCCATGGGAAGACGTTTATTGATATTGGACCAAATCGGTTGGCCAGTATCGGAATAATGCCCAATTTAGTGTTTTTATGTTAATATATAAGAAGTCGCGATAACTCAAATATGCTTTATTGGATTTTCCTGAAATGTTGTATACCCATTTATAATGTACGTGGAAAGACGTCTACTGATATTGGACCAAATCGGTAGACCGGTACCGGAGTAAAACCCAATTTAGTGAATATTTTAAAGACGTGGTAACTCAAATACGCTTTACCGGATTTTTATGAAACTTGGTATATACATTTATAATGTCCATGGGAAGACGTATATTCATAATGGATAAAATCGATTGACCTGTTTCGGAGTAATGCTCAATTTAGGGCCTATTTTATGGTAATATACGTATTCGAAAGAATTTATAAAAAAAAAAATGAAAATCAGTTATCTTGACAACATAGCCTATTGTTTTACTGTGATCTTATAAGGCCTTGGAAATTAAAATACAGGTAGCTATGACAAAAAACATATTAATTGACATGCGCTTATCCAACTAGACCGTTAAAATGACCCAGGTGGCCGAGATGGTAGACCTTTCTTCTTCCGTAAGCCCTGCTTAATGAATAAATCTGGAGCTTAACTTGGAAATCAATTTAAAAAAAAAAAAAAAAAAAAAAAAAAAAACATATTCTGCACATCATAATTGCAGTCATAACTGATTAAACAAAAACATACTGGCACTTTGTTACATCAGTTTACCTGATTTTATTTAATTACAATTTCAAGGCAACTATGTATCCTAAGCCTACAGGATATACGATTTATTTAACTGTACTATCCATGCAGGTTATGAAGAAATTCATTGATCCTTAAGAAGAGAGGACGGTATTTTGTGGTAAAATTTAATTTTTTTTATTGTAGAGAGCTCGTAGCTATAGCAACGTAACTAAAAAATTAATTTAGGGGTCCAGATTATAAAAAAAGGCCAAAGGAGGGTTTTACTGAAATTGATATACTTACTTTTATTGCTATTCATAGTCACTAAAGTACGACTTATCAGTCCTACTTTATCAAGTCAAGGGTCCCCCTGACTTATTTCAGTTTAAGTCAGAACCATGAATAGTAATTTTGAGGATCTTGGCGAGTATTAGAAGAAACTCACGCCCCAAAGCGTTATTTGCGAAACATCCAAATTCTACAGTGACAATGAATTTAAAAATAGATTTCGTTTCAAGCAGACACAATTTTGGAAACACCATTCGGCTTTCTTTCATCAGAATCTCTCTCCGCTGGCATTTCATATCGGCCCAAAGCTTCCTAAGCTGTTTTAAATCTGTCTATAATTCAATTAATACTGAAATAAATACATAAGCGTACCGGTATTTATTCTGAACGATGTCCAAGCTAATATATACACAGAATATTCTGAAAAAAGTATTGAACGGTTTACTTACACGCTGCATAATGTGACTGGATGAATTGAATTCTTTGTTGACAATGCACAGCGCCGTCTGCATTTTTTTTTATATTACGACAGCGAAATACGTAATCAGTTGGCTTTGCATTACACGAAAACTGAAAAAATCTGAAGTACGATTCGCTGATTCAGTTGTTTTGGCAGTGAACGCGCGATTTTTCATATTATCGAGTTCGATTTTAATAATGTAGAATAAGTAGAGCTTTATGAGGTCAGACTTTATAATGGTGCATCTGTTTATAATGGTGCATCTGTTTATTGGTGCATCTGTTTATAACATTGGACAAAAGTCATTGAACAGATCAAGACTGAAAAGAAAACTTCCCCAAGATGTACTAAGTGAACTAGAAGAAAGTGATAATCCTGTGTAAATAAGCCTACTATCTTAACTGTTAAATATCAGAAAACAGTATGTTCACTAACGTAACTTTTGTTATCAATTTGTGTTTTAGCTAGAGGAGCTGACTAAGGCGTACCTCAACAGGTTATTATTAATGTTATAATTATGATGTTATAGAGTTTAACAATGGCCTGTATAGTGTTTACTGATCGGTCAAAATATATATTAAAAAAAAAAGACTTTATAAAGTACGACCTTAAAGAAGACTATAAATACGAAAAACATATAATTCGACTTGTGAAATAAGTTCAGCTTAATATAAAGTCGGTTCTTAAGTCGCCGAATACCGGCCTAAGTTTGTGAGTATTCGAGATCTGGATTTTCTGAAGATAAAACTTGGATCTCTCGTTGTATTACCCATGAAAAACGTGTGCAAGATATGAATTTCGCTCGGCTGTGGTTAACGAAAGTGGCGGTGGGTTGCGGGCCACGACATGACCTCCTGACATGCTGTGACCCACATCACACAGCTGATCCCATCGTGCGAACTGGGGCAATCTGACTCTCATCTCCGTGCTTCCAACGAGATATCTTTAACCCGATACAAATCTTTAATAAAATCAGGTAAACTGAAAAAAAAAGTCATATTTCAGAAACTGCTGAGTTTTAGATCACGGTTTCTTCAGAAAGTTTGATAAGCAAGTGTGAAAGAATAAGTGGGCTAACTACACCTTTTCAACCTCAATTTCGGAAAAAGTAATTTCAATTTCGGAAAAAGTAATTCCAATTTCGGAAAAAGTAATTTGAATTTCGGAAAAGGTAATTTCAATTTCGGAAAAAGTAACTTCAATTTCGGAAATACGAGGGCTATGAAGAGGGTATAGTAAAGTTGGTACCACGCTAGGACAAAGGACTCAATCGGAGCGAGATTATGTAGAGAAGTAGCTAGAAGGTGTACCTAAGAGTTCCAATTAAAACAGTTTTGATTTTCAATGTGGTTTTCATTTTATGCCCCATCGAATGTTTTAAAAAATAGCCCTCGTATTTCCGAAATTGAGATTACTTTTTCCGAAATTGAAATTACCTTTTCCGAATTTGAAATTACTTTTTCCGAAATTGAAATTACTTTTTCCGAAATTGAGGTTGAAATGGTGTAGAATATTATCAGGTCGAATTTACAACGAATTCCTCACATTTTTGCCAAAGCATCTGAAGGTTTTCAAAGCTCCTTTTTTCAGGGTAGAAATTCAAAATTTTAACTTTTAGGAATTTTTTCGTAACAGGTTATACACAGGCCCGACGAGAGGCAGGGGCAGGCGGGGCTGCCCGACCAGGTTTTATTTTTTTTTTTTTACTTTCTAAATTTACTCTAAAGTAAAAGTGGTTATAAGTCAATAAACAGCTTAAGTTATGTTTTATGTGTTTATTTTATCTGCATTGTCCTGTCGTATAATGGTGACACGGAATTAATCAGATAATCTGAAACGGATTATTGTTGAAGAAAAATTGCTATTTTTGAAAAGTAGAAGTAGAAACCTTTTTGGACTCAATGTTCGGCATTTAAAATCATAATTTTTAAAAGATTAAACTGGCACATACAGATAAAATTGTACATAATTAGGACATTTTAATGTATTTTTCTCTTTCGTGCCCGGCATCAGTTAACTGATTTGGTCCAAAATCAATAGGCTTCATCCCATGGGCGTTATGAACAGTAGGCCTATACCAAGTTTTATGAAAATCCGATAAAGCGTATTTGAGTTATTGCGCTTACAGACACACAGACAGTCAGAGGGACAGATATTTTCCTGTCTACCACACAATCTCGTAAAGTACCGGTATTATTCTGGCACTTAAGAATTGTGTAATATCATTACATAATATTTTCGTTCCATCTCTATATATATAAAAGGCTTTGTCCTGACTGACTGAATGAATAACTGACGACTGATTGACTGAATGACAGGAATCAACGTACAGCCTAAACTATAACAGGTAGAGACTTGGAATTTTGACAGTACCTTCGTTGCATAATGTAGGTGCTCACTAAGAAAGGATTTTGAAAAATTCTTATTCTAAATGCCAAAAATTAAATGTTTTTGAAAATACTTAATCCCTTTTTACATAGAATTATCAATTCCAAATCACAGAATATATTGTTGCCAAATGGTATCAGGTGGGCTTGGAAAAAACAATTGAAATGCACTTTTGACAAATAAGAGAAGTTATCAAAATAATTCATGTTATAAATAAATATTACAGAATGAAATCCACTAAAATAATGGAATCACATAACTTTCTCTACCCTGGACATAGAGAAAACAAAACGAGGTATGGTAATGTGTATATTATTAGAGAAAAGTATGAAAGTGATAATGCTTTATGGTAACATAAGAGTGGGAAATTTCCCGCCTCGATATTACAATTTTATGTTACAGGAATTTCTGTTTCTTCTTATTTAAACCTCTACCAGGCTTGCTGTGCACTGTACAAGCGATGGGATGCAAAATTCTAGATCCTCTATTAGCCATAAAAAACTATATCAAGCGTTTTCTGAGGGAATAGTTTGAGTGTAATAAGTCGTTCTTCCTATTTCAAATTATAAATGCCTATATAAGGACCTAGAATTGAAAATTGAAAATCCTTCATAAGTTAATTTCCAATTACAAAATACAAAACCCGGGCGACGCCGGGTCTTTTAAGCTAGTACAGTATAAAGGGCGAGTTGGGTAGTGAATCTAAAATTTGACGGGGGCCCGGGAAAATTTTTCCCTGGGGCCCTTGTTTTCTTTCCACGGCCGTGGTTATACAGGTTAAAAGCTATAAGTCTGCCAAATTTCTACCTCATCTAGAAGTGAGTAAACATCAAGTGGAGGATCTAAATTGTCGTAGAAGTCAATGACGTCACGGCTATCCAGCCAGATTTTCCAAACTTATAGGGCAGCTAGAAACACCAAATGTTGTACACTTATGGCAATTCTAACCCACAAAAAAAGCAATTCATCGAAAAACAAATAGAAAAGAATCAGACGATATGAAGGCAATAGACAAAAACAAATGCCCCCTAAATATATACAGAAAAGAAGAATAAGAAGATACAAAACACAACAATCCAGACTCAACCCCTTAAATGAATCAGCTGACTGATAAACTAATAATACAGGATCTTTCATAAGTAACTGTAACTCGAAATATTTATTAAATTATACGTTTTTGGGTTTTCGGTGCTGTACACACTATTTGGTTACGCGTTTGGATGCGAGGAAAACACAAGACCTTTAATAAATCCCTATTTGAGAAACATCCGGGGAGATAAGTCAGGAGATCGTGGCGGCCAATGAACTGAACCCACGCTTTATTTCTTTGTTGAAGCATAGATAAAAGCTTTCTCGGCATTCCATGCCAACAATGTAACCGCTCTTTATATACCAATTGGTACTTTCTGTGCGACTTAGCTCATTCTGTATGACACCAGAATGGATTTTTGTTTCCCTGGATATATAACATATTAAACATTCATAACAGTCCATACAGTTTCCTGTTAACTATGAAACAGAGCCTGGAAATAAAAATACAAGGATTAATAACTCGAGATGCGCTTTTATTTACACAACAATACACAACGTCATTCACACAGGTCTATTTGAACGGTTGCCGTGGCAACGGCCTCTGAGGTGCGAACTGCTGAGAGAACACGAGGGGCAGCAGCTCCCGTGGGAGTTGTCTGGCGAATCGAGACGGAGGCAAGTAGTCAGGCTGAAGAAATCTCACGGGCGGTGACTGTGGAGGCGGCGGTCGTGGTCCGCCTGGAGGTCTAGATCTGGGAGGCGGCAGATAATCATTCTTCGGCGGAGGAGGTCTCGGTGTAATTGGCGGCCCTGGTGGTCTTGGAGGCGGTGGGGGACGAGGTGGCGGCGGCGGAGGTGGTGGGGGTCGAGGTGGTGGAGGCGGCGGTGGGGGTCGAGGTCGTGGCGGAGGTGGAGGCGGTGGTGGAGGTGGAGGAGGAGGTGGTGGCGGAGGAGGAGGAGGAGGAGGAGGAGGAGGAGGTGGTCCTGGTTGAGGAAATCGTCCTGGTGGCGGTTGGCCTACTGGAGGTAGATATGTTCTGTCTAGAGGTGGTGGTGGTGGAGGAGGCGGTGGTGGAGGAGGTGGAGGTGGTGGAGGAGGTGGAGGTGGAGGTGGTGGCGGAGGAGGTGGAGGTGGTGGCGGAGGAGGTGGTGGCGGAGGAGGTGGTGGAGGAGGTGGCGGAGGAGGTGGTGGCGGAGGTGGCGGAGGAGGAGGTGGCGGAGGAGGTGGTGGCGGAGGAGGTGGTGGCGGAGGAGGTGGTGGCGGAGGAGGTGGAGGAGGTGGTGGCGGAGGAGGAGGAGGTGGTGGTGGAGGCGGAGGAGGAGGTGGTCCTGGAGGTGGAGGGAAAGGTACTTTAGGTCTATCGTAATTGTAGCCGGCTCCTTGGCGTTTCTTTCTCACTCCCGTAGGCGCAGCTTCGCCCAGGCTGCTCAGAAGGACGAGACATGACACCAGCAGCCACGCCTGTAACAGTATTCATTTGTTTGTTGTCAGTCTAACTCAGTTATTTGCAGACGATACCTCACTATTGCATTTTAATAAATTACGATTGCTTCTGATATAAATGGACAAATTCATTTCGAGGTTTGAGGATTTAGATTTGGTCTCAAGGGGTAACATTATTTTGACATAAAATAAATTTCAATTGCTAATTTACTACTGCATTGTCGATTATAGTCCTTTCACATTCGCCAGAGGTTTCAAGGTCAAACGTAGCACGCCTATGATACCCCCTCTTACCGCGCTCATATGACATCATACCCCTCCAATGCCAGTCACATGACAAGCCAGTAGGGAGTTCCCCCTTGGTGTCGTATGAGTGTGTGCGACAGCGCAGCTCCTCTGCGCAAAGGGGAATACTGACTTCTGATCAGTGGGGGCATATTAGACGTGAGAAGTTGTGGCCTTGAAACTTCTGGCGAATGTGAAAGCACTATACAATTTTCATTTCATAACAAATATTACTTTAATTTATATTCCTAGTGTAAGTACATTTTCCTACTGTATTCTCCATAGATCTTTGTAGTGCAATTACATAGCGCAGCAGCCTTGGCAATAGAGTTACTCCAAGATGTTTGAGATTGTGGCTCTAATCCATAGCAACATCCCTGTCTCGAGAGCTTACACGGCTTTCATTTTGTCTTCCTCTGGTTGTAATTTATTTTATTAATTTTTGACTGTCCCTGTATCATTAAAAACTAATAACTTTTACTGTTAACACTCCGAAAAATAGTCCTGCTATAATTAATCCCAGTCAAGTTTGATCATAGTCAAAACAAAGGGGAGGAGAACTCACAGAGAGTTCGCGGAAAATTCGCATCATGTGACAAAACGTGATTGGTTAATGTCATTAGCATGCGCCATTAGCAGGGAGTGGCTAACGAGTGTTCGTAAGTTCATGCAACAATAATATCAACATTTACACGTGAAATAACAAACTCTCACTGGCATCGTCATCATTATAGTATATCAATTAGCAAACAAAGCAAAGGATTCATTGTTCATGACGACCCTGCGGCTCAGTTGTACTGAGAATAAACAAACTAACATTAACACGGTGAACACATGCGATCTCACGTGCGGGCTATGACAGCCACGCCTCTTTGTTTTGAACAAGATCGTTCTTAAATGGGATAGAGAATAGTGGCGTAGGCCGCTAAAATCATCACGGAAACTTTTAGCGGCATTTTAAACAAAATCCAGACGGCAGCGGACCGCCTTAAATCTCATATCTGTACAATTAGTAGCGCAGGATTCAAACGGCCGTGAGAATATGACATCAGTTGACTATGTCATTTATATTTATATTCGAGGGCCGTCCATAAAGTAAGTTTCCCTGAGGCCGTTTACAGAAACAAAACACAATTTCATGGATATGTTTATTGCAACACATACGAAACACAATTTCATTGAAATATTTATTGCAACAGACAAAGCCAGTGTTCAGCTATTTTTCAATCTATTCGCCACCGGAATTGAGACATTCTCATTCCGTGGCACCAGCATTTGAATACCTGTGTTGGAGAAGTCTGCATCCAGAGATTTGAACCACTGTGTGACAACCACATCCGCCTCTCTGTCATTCGTTGTCATTTCGTGACTTCTGCAGAAGTTCGGCTGGGAGGTGTTTAAACATTCACCCTATAGCCCGGACCTCACTCCCAGTGATTTCCATATTTCCTTACACCTCACGAAATGACAACGAATGACAGAGAGTCGGATGTGGTTGTCACACAGTGGTTCAAATTCCAGGCGGCAGATTTCTACGACACAAGTGTTTAAAAGTTGGTTCCACGGTAAGACAATTGAATTCCTGTGGCGAGTATGTTGAAAAAAAGCTGAACACTGGCTTTGTCTGTTGCAATAAATATTTCCGTGAAGTTGTGTTTTTCTTTTCCTGTAAAAAGCCCTAGGAAAACTTACTTTATGGACACGTCCCGTATTTTTAAAACGTTAGAGATGATAATTGAAGCGTATACTTTCATAAGGGCAGTGCCAAAATCATGATTTTTCAGCTTGTAATTTTAAATGGATCTATGTATAACCCAGACCAATGCATTTCAGAAGGGTCCAAAGTCCAGGGAAAGCCACGTTAGTAGCAATAAATTCCAACATATAGCGCTGGGTCTATCTCCGGTACGGTATGTCTTTCTGTGGGTCTATATCTTGTTTTCTACACAATCATGATTTTGGCACTTAGACCCTTATAAAACTAAACGCTTATGTGATATGTGATTTGTGGTTCTTACCCATTTTGCAGGCGACATATTACGAGCGGCTTCTTCTCTGAGACATTGGTGCCAGCTGATGTCTTCTCCACGAAACTTGAGGTTCTGGAGATTAAGACTCACTTATATACACCCAGGTGTCACGATGTCTTAATTGAAGAGACCCATCTTCTTCATTACTGTGGTGATGAAACACCAGAAGTCATTACTCTGCTTGCCTCATTGGGGTGATGTGTCTTCAGAACTCAAGTGTAAGTACTCTAATCATCTACATTTTTTGCAGAATTTAATTTAGTTGAGTTTCGTGTGAATGCTACTTGTCTACTTTAACTTCTTCCAGTTTGAATCAGTGTGGGTTTCGATCAGGTTGATCTACTTAAGACAAACCTATACTGAGAAATCTAACCAGTCATTCTCAAATTTTATCCACTGCTTTCAAATCTCTCTTAATAGCTATTAATGTATTGAGTACGCAAAATAACGCTTTAGCGGACGAATCTAGTATAGAGGCCGAGGCGAAAGCCGAGGCCGAAATACTGGATGAGTCCGATAAAGTTTTTGCGTACGTGGTGCATACAATATTTTTTAGTAAAAGCTCTCTAAATTATATGAAATGAAACAAAAATACCGTATATAATAAATTAATTATAATGAAAGGTAGTCAGCCATTTGTTAAAGTCATAGGCTATTCTCAAGGCCAATCTGTATCGCGGAACAACAATGAACTGTACGTACCAATACGAAATGCGGTATAGATGAATAATAATATATGAGTAGTTTTTGTAAACAATAATGCATACGAACTAGTATTATTATTAAAAGCTTGTGAAAATATGGATGATAATCCAGAGGAAACTTCAATATAATACAAGCCAGGAACGTTGATTTGGAGCAAGTGCCAGCATTAGACTATGAGAAGGAATAATTATTGCAATTAAATGCTGGTGCATCCATGGTAAGCAATGCTTCTCAAGAGAACGAAGATATGAAAAGTTGTTGGCTTATATTTGTTGTTATATGATGTATTGGGCTACCCTGATTTGCGAAAAACCCTGGTAAATTTTTTGAATATCAAAAAGAAACGTGTTGGCTAAAATGTATTGTTTTATGACCAGATATATGCTGAAATCCATGTTAAAGTTGGTGTGGCTGATCAATGCCATCTGGATTTTGTTTATAAGTTGCCATGACGACTTTAGCCAAGTAGGCCGATAAAACTTCATTTTGAATGTAGTTTGAGTGCAGTTTTGTGCAATTTTAGCAGCCTTGGTTGATAAAATGCAATTTTTCGGCGTGTTACCATTCCGACAAGCAGCTGTTTTGGAGAACGTGTACTAAAAAATCTGATGTGAAAGTCACATAACTTCCTCTGCCCAAATAAAAGTTTGCAGCATTTACGCTAATGCTATAAATATCTTATAGCCCCTTCTTTGAATGTTCCGACTAAAAACGCAGGCTATGGGGAAAAAAAAAACAAGTGACTGCATATGTTTATTGAACTTTCCGCTGTTAAGAATAATTTCCGAAATTTATCAAATATTCCCCTCAGATATTTCTTTACTGTAAGCAGGCCAACAGTACATTTTTCTCACTTCACGTGCTTATATAGAATAAAATGCCTTAAATGCCCGCGTATTGAGTTGTTCACCAGGCAAGTTGGTAGGTTACAACCACCCTTCAGAGAATGTTTTTGAAATGGTATAAGCAATCCATGTACAAAATTTAAAGGAAATGGTTAGAGCCGTTTATGAGAAAATAGCAAAAAAACAAAATATTCTTCATGTAAAGTCCCCTTAAATATAAGAGAAGGTTGTCGCCAATCTTCACAGCCTCAGAAGGTACCTAACCCAAATACAAAATTTTGTTTTCGTACGATTTACAAGAAGCCGTATTGCAAAAAGCACGTATTCACAGTGAGTTGCTTATAACTACCCTTCATAGAATTTGTTCGAAAAAATGTTTCAAATAAAAGTTTTATCTCTTGGTACAAGCAATCCATGCGCAAAATTCAAAGAAAATCGTTACAGCCGTTTTCGAGAAAATCGCGAAAAACGAAAATTTCTTCATGTAAAGTCCCCTTAAAAATAAGGGAAATTTGTCGCCAATCTTCGAATCACATCTTCAGAAGGTACCTGACCCAAATACGAAATTTTGTTTTCAAAGGATTCTCCGTTTCGGAGCTAGCCTGTTCACAAATTTCCACACAGACAGACAGACACACAGACATGTTTCCAAAAATAGTATTTTTGGATTCAGGGGGCCTTGAAATGTGTATATATGCTAAAAATTCAACTTCGAATTTTGGGGTCGAAAACAATACTTCCTCTACCTATAGTACCTATGGTACGGGCAGAGGAAGTAAAAATACCTAAAACAGTTTTGGAGTTGTGTATCGTATACTTGGGCCTATATAAAACTCTAATGGTCCATCTCTAGGCTACCTGTACCGATTTATCGTAAAAACTACCAACCTGATAAAGCTTAAATTCTCTATGAACTTAGTTTTTATACCCGGAAAGGTTATAGGACCATAGTCGTTCACTTATATCCGCTATTTCACCTAATATCGTAATCATTAACATTTAGCATCAATTAAAATGAACAAGCCATGATACACACAATAAACAGATGCCTATCAATATTTCACGGCCTGCTGCTATTTCCGAGAATTTCATGCGAAAACTGTGGACCTAACCACTATGTGAACAGTTTTCTTTACAGTCCGCAATAGTTGCATAATTCTAGTAAATTATAAGGTTTAGATATTTTCAATTTTAAATGAAGTACATCGAAATGGAAAAGCTTTGGTATTAGATCCTACCATAAGATTTGAAATTGACGTGAACCAGGCTTCTGCAGTTGACGAAGAGAAGAAATCAATTTACGAACCATGTCTTCCAGACCTTGCTCAACGTTATGGCATCGAGTTGAGTCATTGGTCAGTGACTGGTCTTTTGTTTGGTAGCAGAGGCACTTTACCGAAATTCACATGGAATTATCTTCTCTCCCTAGGAATATCCATGGAACTTGTGCGTACCATACTTGTGGGGATAATAAAGGACTCGCTTTGTATCCTACACAGGCACTTGTATTCCACTTAAATAGAAGATTATTAATACTCCTCCAGCTGAGTTAAGACCCTTAAATCAGTAAATCCTAATTGCATTCTTATGCTATTTATATTGTATATTGTTAATATTGTAATACTGAGGCATACAGTACCCGTATTCAGGACCCCTGTGGTCAGTCATGAAATGAACAGATGCCATTTTGGATAAATAAAAAAAAAAAGTACTTTCCCTGTACCGATTTATAGGAAAATTTATTAAATTGACAGAGCTGAAATTCTGTATGAACATAGTTCTTATACAAGGAAAGGTTATAGGACTATAGTCGTTCATTCATCTCCGGTATTTCACCTAATATCATGATCACTAGACTTCGGACTTTTAGGTCGCTAAAAATGCTGTTTAGGTACCTAAAATAGGCTCTAAAAATTGGAAAATAGGTTCTAAAAATCTTAAAATAGTCTTTTATAAAATCGTCAAGTTGCCAATTTTCTGAAATATCTCAATTGCAATGTAGAATATTATATTTATTGAAGTCATCATTAATCAATAATCATAATAAAACACAGATAAAGGCCTATGGTACACAGAATTGTACAGACCTATTACTAGGGCCTGTATTAATACCATAACAGTGAAAACCTATTCCCTGTGCCCAGAAGGTAGGCATATCATACTAGCATATTCAACCCCTTGTATCCTTCAGTGATTCAGAGAACTACTTTTTTTTTTTTAATTTAATAATTACTGGATGTGGGAGTCGGGAGAAAAACACTACATTTTCTTGGGAATTCCAAGGAATTTTTCTACTGAAGACGAAACATTCCTTACTATTTAAACACATGTCACAAATGTGTCATATAGGCCTACTGCACATTCCGAGCTAAAAATTTAGTACGAACTGAAAATAAATGCTAGAATTTGTAACAAAAAAAATGACTTATTTTGAAATTTAGAGGAAAAACCAGCAAAAAGGCAATATTAGGCTCTAAGGTAAAAATAGGCTGTTTTAGGTCCTATAAAAATATCAGTTTTAGGCATAGTCACTTATGAAACATGCATTATACAAGTTTTCGTCCATATATCACTTAAGGATTAAAATAGGTTTTTACCTAAAATCCGAAGTCTAATTGATCACTAACATTCAATATTAGTTAAAATGAAAGAAGCCGTGACACACAATAAACAGATTAAAATCATTGTATCACGGCCTACTGGTAAAACCAAAGATGCTAGTTTTCCTCTCTGCAGGGACTCTTTCATAAGAGTTACGTGAAAATGTTATGGCCAGGAAAAGAACAGAAAATCATAAAACAGTATAATTTGAGCCTTTCCAGCTTTTGTTTCGAAAAATTTGAAGGAAACGTGGGAGGAATTTGCGAGTTTCCTGTAGCAATAGGTACAATGAAGATTACGATTACGAATGGGAGTCTTCATACAAATACAAAGAAATGTTCTGTCTTACTTGACAGTGTATTTTGCGTTTAAAACTTCAAGCGTGTTAGCTATAGGCTACTGTGATACGAAGTTCTGACCGTCCTATGATATCGATTTGCATTGATGAATTTCATTTCCGTTTGTGGTATTTAATTTAAATGTCTTGAAATGTTCCACCTTAAACCACAAAACAATAATCTATATTAATAAAATCAGGTAAACTGATGTAAAAAAGTGCCAGTATGTTTTTTTTAATCAGTTATGACTGCAATTATGATATGCAGAATATGTTTTTTTAATTGATTTACAAGTTAAGCTCCAGATTTATTCATTAAGCAGGGCTTAGGGAAGAACAAAGGTCTAGTTTTCTTTTTAATCAGATTAAAATCTTCCAGCATCAGCTGAACTGTACAGATTTTTGATATCTTGACAATCGCACACTCACATAAAAATACGAAAAAGAAAGTGAAATTGGCTGGTTTCGGGATTTGAACCATGGAACTCCATAACGTGAGGCCAAAACGTTACCATCTCGGTCACCTGGGTCAGTTTAACGGTCTAGTTGTAAGTTATAAGCGCATGTAAAACAATAGTGTTTTTGGTCATAGCTATCTCTATTTTAATTTCCAAAGCCGTAAAATATCACAGTAAAACAATTGACTATGTTGTCATGATAAATGATTTGCTTTTTTTTATATAAATTCTTTCGAATACGTATATTATCATAAAATAGGCACCAAATTGAGCATTACTCCGAAACAGGTGAACCGATTTCATCCAGTATCAGTAGACCTCTTCCCATGAACACTATAAATGTGTATACCAAATTCCATAAAAATCCGGTAAAGCGTATTTGAGTTACCGCGTTTTTAAAATAGACACTAAATTGGGTTTTACTCCGGTACCGGACAACCGATTTGGTCCAATATCGGTAGACGTCTTCCCATGTACATTATAAATGGGTATACAAAGTTTCAGGAAAATCCAATAAAGCATATTTGAGTTATCGCGACTTCTCATATATTAACATAAAAGGCAATAAATTGGGCATTATTCCGGTACTGGCCAACCGATTTGGTTGAACATCAACAGACGTCTTTCCATGGATATTATAAATGCGTATACGAAGTTTCATAAATATCCGATAAGGCGTATTTGAGCTATTGCGCCTTTAAAATATACACTAAATTGGGTTTTACTCCGGTACCGGTCAACAGATTAGGTTCAAATTTAACAGAGTACTTTTCATGGATGTCATAAATGCGTATACCAAGTTTAATGGAAATCCGATACAGCGTATTTGAATTATGGCGCCTTTCTATTAGAAAGGCGCCATAATCTATTAAAATAGGCACTAAATTGGGCATTACTCCGGTACCGGTGAACCGATTTGGTTCAATATCAATAGGGTTCTTCCCATTGACATTATAAATGTGTTTTCCAAGTTTCATGAAAATTCGAAAAAGCGTATTTGAGTTAGAGCGCGTACAGACACACGGACGGACGGACAGACAGACAGACAGACAGACAGACAGACAGACGGACAGACATTTTTCGTCCCCCACACAATCTCATAAAGTACCATACTGGCACTTAATAAAAGGAAGTGTCTGTCCTCCGTCTGTCTGTCTGTCTGTCTGTCCGCGATGCCCAGCGAAATCTCCTGAACGCAGAAATCTGATTTTAAACATAGGTGGGCTGAAAGGTGGGCGAATGCACCTCGAAGCCGGATTTTTTAATTTTAGCTTTCGTTCGCGAGTTATGAGTGAAAAACTGGCAGAAAACGTGATTTTAGCGCTGTCGAAGCATCAGATTTCAGTAATAGGCCTACATTTCAATGTCAAATCAATTGCATTTGGCTTTGGCTATTTTTGTCATACCGTGGAAATAAAAGCATCGCGATCGCTTGAATGTTGTAAGCCCACGCTGATGCATTTGTTTAGAATGGCAAGGCCCGTAGACATACGAAATCTTCAACCTACACGAAAGAGGGATAATCAACATAGACCTAAATATGATTAAACATTATTCGATTTGGACGTAACTCACTATACAGGGATTTTCTGGGTCAAGGAACTCGAATCTGAGATCGCTTTTGCCAGGCGACGCTATCTAATCGTGGTATGTAGTCCACGTTATTTAGGTGTTAATAAATATAATGTTTTAACTATTATGCTCTTAATTTTTTATTTTTGAAATAATTATCGCGGGCGAAGCCGCGGGCACATGCTAGTAACAGATATTGTTAACTGGATACACTGTATCTAATTAAATATTATATTCTTGTAAACTTTTATACATATAAACATACAAGTCAAATTGATACAAAATTAAAAATTTTACATGATTAATCTTTCAATTTTATATTTTAGGACTGGAGATGGCATAATAAGCCGAAATGCGCATATCCAAATAACTTAGTTAACAGCTAGAGTACTAGATACACAGATTCTAAAAAGAATATTGTAGGAAGATAACAACAAAAAGATTAACTACAAACTAGTGCATAAACAGTAAACTAATGCACATAGATATAATTAACAAGATATTCAAGACATAAATTATGTACAATTTATCTCAAATAAAAGAAGATATCAACATAAAGCTTAACTACAAACTATTGCATAAACAATACATTAATGCATACAGATACATTTTAATAAGGTATTCTAGACATAAATAATAGACAAATTTACTCAAGTGAAGAGAATAAACTAAGTGAATAAGAAAGTTGATTAAAAAACAATATATCTTTACAATATATACAGTATTATACATGATATTAGACCACATGAATAAGAAAATTGATTACAAGACAATATATCTTAAAAAGTAAGTGTATAGTGATATGTAAGATAAGCATTGTTAATATTAGAATACTGATAAAGAATGATCGGTAAGATTTTGTTAAATAGATAAAATTGTACAATATATAAATTATTATAATTTTTAGGATCAATTAGAATATTTTAAAACTGATATTTTAAATTTTAAGAATAACTTATATGGACTAACGCGACATCAGTTGCTATTTTAATTTTGTATCAATCTGACTTGTATGTTTATATGTATAAAAGTTTACAAGAATATAATATATAATTAAATACAATGTATCCAGTTAACAATATCTGTTATTATTGTTTTGTGGTTTAAGGTGGAACATTTCAAGACATTTAAATCGATTTGCATTCATTGTTAGAATTGGTCCACGCCGAACCAGTTATGAGTAGGGACCGGATTCTTAGGTTTTTACCTATTTTTTTCCTTACTTCCAAAACAAAAAACGCTCATACATTTTTTCGAATCATGTCCATAGGATTCACCCACATTAATTCTGTGGCACCTAAAAATACCTAAACGGGGTATAAAACCTAAAATATCTAATTTTGGCTACTTTTTTTTGTTGTCTTTTTTGTTTGTCAGTTGAGAAATCGATATTTTGCGGGGAGATAATTTTTGTCGGGTTGAAATTAATACCACCAGCGTTTCGTTCAACCCATTGTCGTCTAGGATGGACAGTATCAAGAGAGAAAGTGTAAGAGTACCGGCGTATTCCTTTTCAAATATTCGTACGAACAACCAATGTTGCCGTGTATGAACAAGGATATAGATCTTTGTGTTTTAAAGCCCTTGTTTGCCTTTATTACTTCCCTGTTATTCATACTTCACCGCTTCTTTTGATTGTTTTTGCTTTCTTTCTTCAATTGTATAATATTGTCCTAAAGCAAGTTTACCCAAATTTAAGTCAATTTTGTTAAGTTAAACTTTACAAGTATTATGTATTGAATCTTATGTAGCACATTCAAATTCATTAAACCAATTATTCTACCCGAAAACGATATTTTGGGGAGAGATCCTAAGAAAAACTATTTCACCTAATGAAAAACCTAAAACAGTGTTTTTATAGTATATTGTGATACCAGTGCCGTAAGGCACGTTTACGGGTCGAGGAAACAGATTGAAAACCCGAGGCGCAGCCGAGGGTTTTTAAGTTTTCGAGACCCGTAAATGCCTTTACGGCCCGTGTGTTGCATGCTATTTTTTGCACGATGATTATTTATATCAATTTAATTATATTAATTGTGATATTACCTGAAAATATTATCTATATACAGTCTTGAAGAATGGTGCTTATTTCAGAAAGGGATTCGCATTTGTTATTGTTTATGGCAACCGAATATTTGTCCTGGGGGCCGTGTCCATAAAGGCTTGTATTATGAAGTGTATCGTAATGAATTATGACGTGGCGCTTGGACCGTAAGTAATTTAACCTCTTCGCAACGCCCTTAGCAACACGATTGTGTGGGAATGTCAACTTACGATCCATGTAAACAACTTTCGTAAGTAACACTTACTAGCTAAGGAGTGCAAAAAAAAACTAAAAATCCGGTCCCTAGTTATGAGTGAATTGTTTTGGTGAAATGTCTGCACACAGAAGGCCGAAGTGATCCATCTCAGCTGAATTTCCAAGGCCACTTCCACCTCTGTGAGCATTGTTGCGAACCCCATCGAATACTTCGTGCGTAATTTAAACAGCCATAAATGCATTCCTTTCTAAGCCATCTTGTATAAATTATTGTAAGCAATTAAAACATTTTCAGATATATTTTGTTTTAATAACAATTTATAGCAAAATATCTCTTATGATTTTCTCACATATCTTAAAGCATGGACAATGGAGAATTTTTATAAAAAAGTTTCAAATAAAAGATCTACAGTAGATCAGTTTTCGAAATGAAGAATGGTAGTAAAAGCTGTAGAAAGTCTTGGTCGATTTCTGTGCCACATCTCGGAAAGGTGTAAGTTACAAACCAATCAATTTTAAAAGCTACATTTTGTAAATAATAATAATAATAAAATCAGGTAAACTGATGTAAGAAAATGACATAATGCTTTTGTTTAATCAGTGATAATTGCAATTAAGATATGCAGAATATAAGTTATTTTTGTAATCGAATTCCGAGTTAAGCTCCAGATCGATTCATTAAGCAGGGCTTACGGAAGAACAAAGGTCTAATTTGATAAGCATATGTGAAGGAATAGTGTTATTTGTCATAGCTAACTGCATTGCAACTTCCAAAGCCGTATGTGAACACTAAAACTGTATGTTGTCATGAGAATTGATTTGCATTTGACAAATTCTTCCTAATATATTACCATAAAATAAGCACTAAATGTGGCATTACTCCGGTACCGGTCAACCGTTTTACTCCAAAATCAATAGGCTTCCTTCAGTGGTTGTTATAAATGCGTATACTACGTTTCATGAAAATCTGATAAAGCACATTCGAGTTATCGCGCGTACAGACACACGAACAGATAGACAGACGACAGACATTTTTTCCTTGAATATTAGGCCTGTGGCTGTATTATGGTATGAAAAGTTTGAAAGTAAAAATTTATTTTCGTTCTGTTTTACAAAAGATAATTCCACGTTTATCGATACTCGTAAACTCGAGTTGGATTTATTAAGACTATTCCATGAATAAAAACGTAACGGATTATACAAATAATAAAATCAGGTAAACTGATGTAACAAAGTGCCAGGAATGCTTTTGTTTAAACAGTTATGACTGCAATTATGATATGCAGAATATGTTTTTTTTTTTTAAATTGATTTCCAAGTTAAGCTCCAGATTTATTCATTAAGCAGGGCTTACGGAAGAACAAAGGTCTAGTTTTTTTTAATGAGATTAAAATCTTCCAGCATCACCTGAACTGTACAGATATGTGATATCATGACAATCGCACACTCACATAAAAATGTCAAAAAAAAATTCAAATTGGCCGGTTTCGGGTTTTGAACCATGGACTCCAGAATGTGAGGCCAAAGCGTTACCATCTCGGCCACCGGGGTCATTTTAACGGTCTAGTTGGATAAGCGCTTGTAAATCGATAGTGTTTTTTGTCATAGCTACCTGTATTTTAATTTCCAAGGCCTTATAAGATAACAGTAAAACAATAGGCAGTGTTGTCAAGATAATTGATTTTCATTTTTTTAAATAAATTCTTTCGAATACGTATATTACCATAAAATAGGCACAAAATTGAGCATTACTCCGAAACAGGTCAACCGTTTTTATCTATTATAAATAGACGTCTTCCCATGGACATTATAAATGCGTATACGAAGTTTCATAAATATACGATAAAGCGTATTTGAGTTATTGCGCCTTTAAAGTAGACATTAAATTGGGGTTTACTCCGGTACCGGTCAACAGATTAGGTTCAAATTCAATAGGGCACTTCTCATGAACGTCATAAATGAGTATACCAAGTTTCATGGAAATCCGATACAGCGTATTTGAGTTATGGCGCCTTTCTATTAGAAAGGCGCCATAATTTATTAAAATAGGCACTAAATTGGGCATTACACCGGTACCGGTGAACCGATTTGGTTCAATATCAATAGGGTTCTTCCCATGGACATTATAAACGTGTATACCAAGTTTCATTAAAATTCGACAAAGCGTATTTGAGTTATCGCGCGTACAGACACACGGACGGACGGGCAGACAGACGGACAGACATTTTTCATCCCCACACACAATCTCATAAAGTACCATACTGGCACTTAATAATTACTTTCCTGCTTTGCTGTATAAAAACAAAACCAACAGCTGCTAGATCACGGCCTACTAAGAATCAACCATCCATGAATAGATGCGAGTTACCATGTGGTGACCAATGTTACCAATGGTGCATATGAGAAATAGTTTACCAAATTCTACAAAATGTAGTTTACAAAAGCTACATCAGAACAGAATAAAAGCACATGAATTGGCTTGCACCGAATGGAAATTGTTTTTAATCAAGACATTTATTTTAGTTTAATATCCAAACAAGTGTTTTTATTCAGTTCGCTGGCAGCGTGTGACGTATTAATCACTGCATATTGATACCTCAAACTGACGTTTTATCAAACAAAATAGCATCATTTTGTTCCTAGTAAGCGTATTATAAAATAAACTATCGCGATTGGTCAATATCAAATGCGCGTCATATGAATGGAATAGTCAAAATCAGAAGAGAGAATTCCTTTGATTGATCGATACAAGATCGATCGACCTGAGAATTGATAATATCGATGTATTCATGACTCCAGCAATGACAATGAACTTTGTTACGTCTGAGTGAAAACGTGTAATAGCTGCATACGTAATGCTTGGTAAATGTAATTGAGGTAAATTGTGCAAGTTCTGCTTCGCTCGCAGTAAATTATCTTGACACAGTTGTGGCTTCTGATGTTACAAAGTGGGGAAAACTGTGAGACTGCAGACTTAAGGTGGTCAAAATGTTTTATCCGTGGTAATGCAATTACAAAATTTCCATAGTTTTGAACTAACGTATATTTAGCATCCGTTTTATTAAAAATTGTCATTATTAAGTGCCAGTATGGTACTTTATGAGATTGTGTGTGGGGAGGAAAAATGTCTGTCCGTCCGTCCGTCCGTCCGTCCGTGTGTGTACGCGCCATAACTCAAATACGCTTTTTAGGATTTTCATGAAATTTGGTATACGCATTTATAATGTCCATGGGAAGAACCCTGTTGATATTGAACCAAATCGGTTCACCGGTACCGTTGTAATGCCCAATTTAGTTTTTAACGTATAAAAACTTTGAACCTAATCTGTTGACCGGTACCGGAGTAAAATCCAATTTAGTGTCTATTAGGCGCGGTAACTCAAATGTGCTTTACCGGATTTTTATGAAACTTGGTATACACATTTATAATGTCCATGGGAAGACGTCTATTGATATTGGATAAAATCGGTTGACCTGTTTCGGAGTAATGCGCAATTTAGTGCCTATTTTATGGTAATATACGTATTCGAAAGAATTTGTGAAATGAAAATCAGTTATCTTGACAACATAGCCTATTGTTTTACTGTCATCTTATAAGGCTTTGGAAATTAAAATACAGTTAGCTATGATAAATAACACTATTGCTTTACATGCGATTATCCAACTAGACCGTTAAACTGACGCAGGCGGCCGAGATGGTAACGTCTTGGCCTCATATCCTGGAGTTCATGGTTAAAATCCCGAAACCGTCCAATTTGAATATTTTTTTTGTTGTATTCTGCATTTCATAATTGCAATGATAACTGATTAAACAAAAACATACTGGCACTTTGTTACATCAGTTTACCTGATTTTATTATTAATATTATTATTTCACGGTAAAAGCATTGAACATAAAGATCGACCCTGATGCTTTCCACTCTAGATACTTGTTAGTTTTATGAAAATGTAATAAATAAAATTTAATTGTCTCTGCAATTTCACTTTTTTCTGTGGTTTCTGTTGGTTTTATAAAGATGTATTAAATAACATTTAATTTTCTCCATAATTTACTTTTTTTTTCTTTTCTTTTTCTTTCTTTCTTTTTTGCTAGCCTTTAACACGTATAGCCTATGCGAGAAAGTTTGTGCAACCTATTTTTGCACCATTTATTTTAATCAAAACGTATGTTCTGAAATTCGCATTTAAGTCGTGCTATTGTGTTTTTATCTTGATACCTATTTATTTTATAAAAAAATGTATTTAACTAAAAATGTTCCTTTTAATTTTCTCTACAACTTGACTGTCCTAAATTTCCATGTATCGCCCAATGTAAGGGAGATAGCCTAGAAAAATTGAAAATGGATACGAGTAAAATAACCTCTAAGTCATTTTTGCAGGAAAACGGATATAGCCATTTTGTTAGTCATAGATAAAAGATTCCGATTTAAAATTTTCATTAAAAACGTTAGAGCCAATTTTTCATGAAAAGTCCCCTTAATATTTCAGTTATAAAAATCAAATTCTGGGCGGTTCAATAAAATTGAGAAAAGTCCTTAATTAAAAAAATGAAGTAGGCTAAATACAATGGACCGTTTACCCTCTGTGCTTGTCCACAGACGTCAAACCAAAAACACGTTTTTCGGTTTCTAGGCATCGTGAAACATGCTTTCCCGGTGTTATCTCGATTTCGACAGTCCAGAATCAAAAGAACAATCCAAACAATGGATGCACACAATGTTCTCGAACAAACACAAGATCTGGCCCCCCTCTCTCTCTCGCTCTCTCTCTCTCTCTCTCTCTCTCTCTCTCTCTCTCTCTCTCTCTCTCTCTCTCTCTCTCGAATCCTATGCCCCCATGTTAGGGCGAAGGGCCTCCAAGTGGAGGTTTCGGTTTACCGATGTGAATTTTGTTACGCTTATTTTCCTAGAGAGGGCAGAGGAACAGGTAGTAAGCCCATCGCCCCTTAACCCCCCTCCGGAAACTAAGGTATTACTTGGACGTGAAAGGGCAGAGAAATTTTGTCCAGAGGCTCTAATATAGGCTTGGAGTTATTTTACGTGTCGTAAATCTACAACATTGGCCCCTCAGATTGATATCACTCCCGGAGGACTCCGTGCCCAGGATTTTTACGTCCTGAAAAAACCATTGATCCAGCGACCTTCGGATCTAGAGGCGGGCACGCTACCTCTAGGCCACCGCAGCTCACGCTGATTACTACTATAAAGTATGAAGATTTGTGGATTTATGTAAGGTAGATTTCTACCTATTGCAATCGATACCATGTCATGACTTTCGAAAAATTCTTTCATATCTCTACGTTTCATGCATCCCTAAGTACGAAACTACAGCCTGTTCAAATAAAAAAATTGTGATATTTATATATATATATATATATATATATATATATATATATATATATATATCTTTACACGCTAGCGGCCGTAATATTGAAGATATTTGAACCAAATTTTATTATGTTATTTCTAGGCCGAATAGTTCGGACAAGTTCGTTAATGAGCAAAATTGGCCCAAGGGGGTGGTCGGGGGAGGGGGTTGAAATTTTAAAACATTTATATCTCAGCCCCTATGAAGTATAGAGGGAAACTTTGTTTGAATAAATTAGAGTACTCCCTATGGAGTTCACAGTGACACCAACGATTCGGGGGTTTTGGGGGTACGAGTGGGGGTGGGGGGATGGAAATTCGAAATTTTTGAAACCACGTCTTGTGGGGTATTGTTGAAAAGCTCTTGATGAGTACTCTACAAATCAATAACTGGTTTTTCAATAGCTCTCATATAAGGCGAGATTTAGCATTTTGAAATCTACCTCAGCCCGTAGGCTTGCCTAAAGGGAATTCTTGGGATTTGGTAGGAGTAATGATAATTCTCATGATACAATAATTATTTGCAATTCATTTATTTAATAGATTTTCATAGCAGTACAGCTTCAGTTTACTACGTGTAGTTTGCTGCAGGTTTTCTTTCAGAAGAACTCATGGAAATATGAACTGCACGTTTTTATTCTTCTTTCTCTCCTTGTCACTTGCCCCATGCCGTACATTTGTTCTTAACGCACACTTTTCCTCTAGGACATTTATGTGTGTCACTGCAATGGCCTGCAAAATAAATGGTTTAGTCTTAATTACCAAACTGAACATATTATGTGGTTTCATTTATTACTTTACTAGCGTGTGCCCGCGGCTTCGCACGCGATAATTATTTCAAAAATTAAAAATTAAGAGCATAATAGTTAAATCATTATATTTATTAACACCTAAATCGCGTGGACTACATACCACGATCAGATAGCATCGACTGGTAAAAGCGACCTCAGATTAGAGTTCCCTGGCCCAGAAAACCCCTGCATAGTGAGTTTCGTCCAAATCGAACAACGTTTGACCATATTGAGGCCTATATTGATTATCCCTTTTATAATAATAATAATAATAATAATAATAATAATAATCCTCTTCGGTGCAGGTTGAAAATTTCATATGTCTGCGTGCCTTGACATTATAAACAAATGAATCGACCAGCGTGAGCTACAACATTCAAGCGATCGCGATAGTTTTATGTCCAAGGAATGACAAAAATAGCCAAAGCCTACTGTAATTGATTTGACATTGAATGGTATTACTGAAAACGATGCTTCGAAAACACAAAAAATACACGTTTTTTGCCCGTTTTTCACTCATAACTCACGAACGAAAGGAAAAATTAAAAATGTAATATGTCAGAAACCTTCCCGGGAATGCACTCAACAACTTCCGAAAGTTTCATGGTGATCGGATGAATGGTGTAGTAATGCATAAAGGACACACACACATACATTCATTTTTATATATATAGATTACTCAGAAAATGTAAATAATAAAACTACACCTTTTCAACCTCAATTTCGGAAAAAATAATTTCAATTTCGGAAAAAGTAATTTCAATTTCAAAAATACGAGTGCTATTTTTTAAACCTCCGATGGAGCATAAACTGAAAACCACAGGGAAAATCTAAACTGTTTTATTTGGAACATTTAGGTACACCTTCTAGCGACTTCTCTACCTAGTCGCGCTCCGATATGGACATTTGTCGAAGCGTGGTGCAACTTTCAAGTACCCTCTTCGTAGAAGCTTGCCAGCCAGAATGCTTTTGTTTAATCAATTATAATTTCAATTATGATATGCAGAAAATAATTTTTTTTTGTCAGATTAAAATCGTCCAGCATTAGCAGAACTACAGATTTGTGATATCTTGACAATTGCGCACTCACATAAAAAAATAAAAATAAAAATCCATGTCATATCGGCCGGTCCCAGGATTTGAACCATGGACCTCCAGAATATCAGTCCAAGACGTTATCATTCGGCCAACTCACTTAGTTTGACAGTCTAGTTTGATAAGCATATGTGAAGTTTTTTTAATTTAATTTTTTTTATTTTTAAAAAGCTAAAATGTATTGCAACGTGGAATTCTTAAATTATTTCAACATTTCACAAAATTCAATGGCAAAGAAATCCGCTAATTATTTAACAGTAATGTACCTTCTGTTTATATCAGTATTCATGTATTACTCAATTTCAACTAGATCAACAAAATAAACATCTGACTGCATTGCAGACAAAGCCATCAATGATTAGAAATGTGGCATTGTAGTATAGACATGATTAAACAAAATGTGACCTTTAATTAGTTGTTACTCTGGTACCGGTCAACCGATTTGGTTCAAAATAAATAGGCTTCTTGCTATGGATGCTATAAATGCGAGAGTTATCGCGCCTTTTGTTATATATTACTATAAAAAAGCACTAAATTGGGCATTATTCCGGTCCCGGCCAAACGATTTAGTCCAATATCAATAGACGTCTTCCTATCGACAATTTGATACGTAAAATGTAAGGTGCCTCCTTTGGATTTTTATCTCTGGGGGCACCTTAAACTATTGGTTTATGGAGCTGACATCGCGGATGAGGAAACTTTTCATCGACGTGTCATGGAAGCCTACGAAACCATTCGTCACCATCCCGGGTGCGACAGTCCATGATTCGACGAGTGCATGAAAGTCTAAAAGCAAGAGGAGGACATTTCGGGCATTTGTTATGAGTTTTGTGCGTTGACGTGTTATAAGTAGACTTCGGATTTTAGGTAAAATCCTATTTTAATCCTTAAGTGATGTATGGACGAAATCTTGTATATGTATCTTTCATAAGTGACTATGCATAAAACTGATAGCCTACTTTTATAGTACCTAAAACAGCCTATTTTTACGTTAGAGCCAAATATTGCCTTTTTGCTTGTTTTTCCTCTAAAGTTCAAAATAAGTTATTTTTTGTTAAAATTCTAGCATTTATTTTCAGTTCGTACTAAATTTTTAGCTCGAAGTGAGCAGTACAAATGACACATTTGTGACGTGGTTAAATAGTAAGAAATGTTTCGTCTTCAGTAGAAAAATTCCTTCGAATTCCCAAGAAAATGTAGTGTTTTTTACCCGACTCCCACATCCTGTTTAAAAAAAATAGTAGTTCTCTGAATCACTGAGTAGTATGATATGCGTAGCTTCTGGGCGCAGGGATTAGGTTTTCACTGTTATGGTATAATACAGGCCCTAGTAATAGGGTCTATATAATTCTGTTTACCATAGGCCTATATCTGTGTTTTAACATGATTATTGATTAATGGTGACTTCAATAAATATAATATTCTGCATTGCAATTGAGATATTTCAGAAAATTGGCAACTTAACGATTTTATAAGAGACTATTTTACGATTATTAGAACTTATTTTCCACTTTTTAGAGCCTATTTTAAGTACCTAAAACAGCAGTTTAACGACCTAAAAGTCCGAAGTCTAGTTATAAATGTACCAATTTGTGTTAAACAGTTCCTAACGAGAAAACAAAGGATTATGGGACCTATGTTCATATAAACCTTTTTTTCTTCTTTAGGTTTAAGGAACCCATGTCCGAAGTTTGTAGAAGTATTTTTGAAACACCCTGTATATTAATCTCTGTCAATAAGACCAATCCCATGTTAAATTCAGTTAACTTACAATGACCAAGAAGTAAAGTACTTACCATTAATGTGATCTCCACTTGTGACTGCAATGAAAAATGCCATCAAGAGGAAACAAGCAAAACTTATGAACGTCTGAAAGCACAAACATTATTTTCAAGTTAATTTATCACTTTTTTTTAAGAGCTCAGAAAATTCTACTTAAAACCACAAACCAATTTGAAAAATATATCATCTTGGCTCATGAAAACTTGCACAAAAACCGGTAAATACTGACTTAAAATTGATCAGCTTCATATTTCAAGTGATATATATTTATGAATCAAGTGATTAGATAATTTCCGCCTATATACCACTATTATACTTAAAAAAAACAACAGCTGTAGACGTTGGGTGGCCAGTTCCTTTCGCGGAATGGGAATGCTCACTTAGAAAGGGTTTTGAAAATTTTTATTTTAAATGCCAAAAATAAAATGTTTTTGAGAATACTTAATCCCTTTTTACACAGAATTATCAAATCCAAATCACAGCAAATTGTGATAATCACAATAATCACAAATCTCAGATGGGTTTGGAAATAAATGAAACGTGACTTTGACAATTTAGAAAAGCTATCAATATAATAATGTTATAAGTAAATATTAAAGAATCAAATCCACGAAAATAACGCAGTCACATAACTTTCTCTACCCTGGACAAAGAGAAAACAATACGAGGTATGGTAATACGGTATATTATTATATCGCAGGTTTTTGGAGGGAGAAGTATGAAAGTGATATTGCTTTCTGTTTAATTTCATCCCCAAAACAGTTTTATGGTAACATGAGAGGGAGAAATAAAATTTTCCGCCTCGGTATTACAATTTTATGTTACAGGAATTTCTGTTTCTTCTTATTTGAACCCCTACCAGGCTTGCTGTGTACAAGCGATGGGATGCATAATTCTACATCCTCTATGAGCCATAAAAAACTATATCAAGCGTTTTCTGAGGGAATAGTTTGAGTGTGATAAGTCGTTCTTCCTATTTCAAATTATAAATACCTTTATTAGGACCTAGAATTTAAAAATCTAAAGTCCTTCATAAGTTAATTTCCAATTACAAAATTAAAAACCCGGGCGACACCGGGCCTTTTAAGCTAGTATATTTATAAGAGGCTTTGTCCTGACTGACTGACTGACTTAATGGCAGAGAATCAACGTACAGCCTAAACTATAACAGGCAGAGCCTTGGAATTTTGACAGTGCCTTCGTTTCATAATGTAGGTGCTCACTAAGAAAGGATTTTGAAAAATTTTGATTTTAAATGCCGAAAGTCAAATGTTTTTGAGTATACTTAATCCCTTTTTACACAGAATTGTCAAATCCAAATCACAGTTCACTTGACAACAGCATTGTTGGCAGACTTCACATAAGGATTTGGAAATAAATGAAAAGAGACTTGACAAATTACTATCAATATAATTCATGTTATAAATGAATATTAAAGAATGAAATCCACGAAAATAATGCAGTCACACAACTTTCTCTACCCTGGACATAGAGAAAACAATACAAGGTATGGTAATGTGTATATTATTATATCGCAGGTTTTTCCGAGAGAGAAGTATGAAAGTGATATTGCATTTTTGCGGAATATTTTATTTCTCATTCTCATGTTACCATAAAACCGTTTTGGGGACGAAATTAAACAGAAATGTACAATAATATCCCTTTCATACTTCTCTCTCCAAAAACCTGCGATATACTACTACTGTATATATATATATATTACCATACCTCGTATTGTTTTCTCCATGTCCAGGGTAAAGAAAGTTATGTGATGCATTATTTTCGTGGATATTGTTAGTTCTCTAATTTGTCAAATTCTAGTTTCATTTTTTTTTCCAAACCCATCTGAGACCCACTGGCAACAATATGTTTTAATGTCAAATGTTATTTGGATTGGATAATTCTGTGTAAAAAGGGATTAAGTATTCTCAAAAACATTTTGTTTTTGGCATTTAAAATCAAAATTTTTCAAAATCCTTTCTTAGTGAGCACCTGCATTATGAAACGAAGGTACTGTCAAAATTCCAAATCTCTACCTGTTATAGTTTAGGCTGTACGTTGATTCTCTGTCAGTCAGTCAGTCAGTCATTCAGTCAGGACAAAGCCTCTTATATATATAGATTATATTTTACCCGGTTTTCGATTTCCTTTTTGCTAAATAGCTTGTGCAAGTAGAATAGTGTATACAAAATATTTTACCTTCTGTGATAAACCCATTTCTGTAGTTCTCTGTTTTGCTTTTTACGAAGTACCTTCTATGCTGCTTTCAGGGAAACTGGTGAATGCACAAATTGTAGTAGCTATTATATACAGGTAAGAACTGTCGATTACCCGGCTATGACAAGATAATAAATGAGATTTTTTCTCGTTTTTCTTATCTTATAATACTCGTTTAATTTATAGTTTGCTTATTATCGTAATGTAAAAGAAGCTCTATTTGTAGCTTGGTTCTAAAAGGGCCAATGTCAATTTCTTGGAAAAATGAGATCTATGCATTATTGAGCTAGACTAGTCTTTTATCTTTCGTATACTAAAAGTGCCAATGTCTGTTGATATTAATAGACATAATACAGAAACCTTAGAGGCCAATGTCGGAAGTTCTCAGCAAAAAATGTTACTTCTATACAGTCTTCAAAGTCAGCTATCTCAAAAGCAAGTTTTAGGACATTGGCCCTTTTAGAACCAAGCCACAGTTGGCTTGTTTACTCGTAAGATAGGCCTATCTTATAGCTATTAGACAATCACTATAACTGATGTTCATTCGTTACGTATAAATTGTGCATAATTTTGCTTATCACATAACTTGCCAGCCTTGTACTGTGTTGTTTATTATTTTGCAATAAATGGTGCATAAAAAATGTTGCACAAACTTTCCTGCATATACGTGTAAGGCTTTCACAGATAAAAGTAAATTATACAGACAAATACATTTTATTTACTACATTTTCATAAAACTAACAAGTATCTAGAACGGAAAGCATCAGGGCCGATCTTTATGTTCAATGCTTTTACCGTGAAATAACGATGATGATAATAATAACAATAATAATAATAATAATAATAATATTAATAAAAACTGATGTAACAAAGTGCCAGTATGCTTTTGTTTAATCAGTAAAAAGTTAATTGGAATCATGATATGAAGAGAATAAGTTATTTTTGTTATCGATTTCCGAGTTAAGCTTCAGATCGATTCATTAAACAGGGCTTAAGGAAGAACAAAGGTCTAAAGTTAGATACTTAACCTTAATTCAAACTCATATACACTGATATAAGACATTCTTAAAATATGTCAACATTTCACAAAATACACAGGCGAAGAACTCCACTTAATGTAAGTAGGCCTAATTATTTCAGATTTTATATTTTCTGTATATAACAGTATTCAATTTGATGAACAAAATATAGGCCTACATCTGACTGGTTTGATAATCAAATCTTCAAATTTACTTCGTTATTACTAGGGACCGGATTTTTAGGTTTTTAAAAACACTGTTTTAGGTTTTCCATTAGGTGGAATAGTTTTTTTTAGGTTTTTTGTCCAAAATATCGTTTTCGGGTAGAATAATTGGTTTAACGAATTTGAATGTGCTACATAGGATTCTGTACATAATACTTGTAAAGTTTAACTTAACAAAATTGACTTAAATTTGTATAAACTTGCTTTAGTACAATATTATACAATTGAAGAAAGAAAGCATAAACAATCAAAAGAAGCAGTGAAAATAAGATTGCTTCACATTTCCTGGTTACAGTATATCACTAAATATCTTTCAAGATTCTCAACTGTGAAGTTCTTCCTGTTGTCTCTTAGTTAATAGTTAATACTGTATCTACACACTACCCTTCTCAGGATTCGAATCCGATGCTTCTAATTTAGTGAGCAAAATACTTTACGGTTGGATGTGGATAATGTGAAACTGATTATTTTCCTTTCTTCGGTTGTTACGCATGCTAACCGCACAACAGATCAACTAGGGACGAAAACTTCCCCCTTTTCTAGAAAGGTAAATAATACGTGTTTTTGGCAGGCTTGACAAAATATTACCTTGCCATCGGTAGTGAAATTCAGGTCGTCGTCAATGATCCACTGCCGGAATAAGCTCGATTTCATTTGTTTCGGCATAATTAACACGTCTACTTAAAACTCACAGTGTGACCACTCAGTATGAATAACAGGGCAGTACTAAAGGCAAGCAAGCGCTTTAAAACACAGATCTATAATATCCTTGTTCATACATGGCAACAATGGTTCTTCGTACGAATATTTTAAAAGGAATACACCGGTACTCTTACACTAACTCTCTAGATACTGTCCATCCTAGACGACAATGGGTTGAACGAAACGCTGTTGGTATTAATTTCAACTCGACAAAAATTACTGTATCTCCGCAAAATACCGATTTCTCAACCGACAAACAAAAACGACAAAAAAGTAGTCTAAATTAGACATTTTAGGTTTTATATCCCGTTTAGGTATATTTAGGTTTTTATACCCCATTTAGGTATTTTTAGGTGCTACAGAATTAATGTGGGTGAATCCTATGGACATGATTCGAAAAAGCGTATGAGCGCTTTTTGTTTTGGAAGTAAGGAAAAAAATAGGTAAAAACCTAAGAATCTGGTCCCTAGTTATTACCACCGTACGTCTCAGCTTAAATGCGAAGGGATGTGTCATGGCTAAAGCCCGGATTTTCATGCACTATCAAACTTAAAAACATGCATGCATTCATGCACTATCCTATCTCCAAATATGCACAATGAAGGGCGAAACATGCACTATCAAAAATCCGCACTGTACTGCAATATATTTCAATTTATCTTAAAACAATATACAACAACGAGTTTTTCCAAATTCTCCTCACTTAAACTCGTGTGTTTATCAGTTAGGACATTCTTGAACGCAGAAAAGGATCTATCTACTTCACAAGAAGTAACAGGTGCATACTTAAGAAAAGAAATTTGACTGAGGGTGAGATCGAATTCAATGTCTCTTACATTTTTTCTACATAATACGTCTTTCACATTTTCAGAAGTTTAAGATCAGGGTTTGAACTAAGTACCTTCTTAAGTTTTTCCCTGAGTGTCACACCCGTTTCTCCACAACACGATTCTAAAGTATTCAAAGTCTTCAACAATGGCTTCAAGCAGTGAACATTCTGTTTAGCAGTTTCCTTTCAATGGAAGGTGGTAGGGGTCGGCGAGTCGGCATTTTCTTTTGTTGCCTTGTGTATTATATTACTGTTTATTTAGGGTAAACAGTAGCTTGCACTCTCAAATTCATGCAGGTGGCAGACTCTGTTGCCAAGTCAATCAAAATATAACAATGGTAATGCAATACAATTTTACGTTTCTTGGAAAAGTCAAGATTTTAGGGAGGCATATTCATAATATGCACAGTTATGCATGGTAACTTGATATTATGCACTAAAACCAGAAAATGAGGGTTTATATGCATTAAAATCGTCTGAATATGCTAAATTAAGCCCAAAAAATTCAAAACATGCATTATGCATGAATATTGCCTAAAACGGCCGAAATATGCAAACATGCACGGAAAAAATATGTTTATAAGTCATGTAATGAGTAACTACAAAGTTTGAGAAGTGTAACCAAAGTATATAAAAACATGCATTTGAATGGAAATCCGGGCTCTAGTCATGGCTAACTATTCCAAAGCCGTAAATGAAGAGTGTAAAAGGATATGTTGTCAGGATAACAGATTTGCATTTTTAAATACTTTAAAATATATTACCATAAAATAGACACTATATTTGGCATTACTCCGATACCGGTCAACCGATTTTATCCAATATCAATAGACGCTCTTCCCATTGACATTATAATTGCATATACCAAGTTTCATGAAAATCCGATAAAGCGTATTTGAGTTAATGCGCGTACAGGCACACGGACAGACATTTTTTCCGTCCCCACACAATCTCATAAAGTACCATACTGGCATTTAATAGTAATAACAATAATAATAATAATAATAATAATAATAATAATAACTTGGGGTTTGCATGGTTTCCTCAATCTCAATCAAAGGCAAAAATGTAGGATACATTGAAATATAACCGAACAATTGAAGCAAATGCTGCACGAATGAATTATTACAAGAACCTACTGGTAAAAATTACAATTACACTATAGTATTCTTGTTACTATGGGCAACAGAAGAATATTCATATTACTTTCTCGCGTATACGTAATTTAAAACATAATAAACAACTCTCTTTTTATAAAAAAAGATTTCAGATTTGTTTATATTTCATATGGTGCATTGTACACTTTGATGCTGTAATAAAATAATTCTCAGTAAAAAAGGAGTTTAATATGAAAGTGACTTCAAAGAACATTGGGGACTACTGTTCGGTTATGTTGATACCTTGAGTTTGATAGAGTTATCACAGTCATGGCTCTCTTTAAGAATTATTATAATATCATTAATTTTGTCTTGTTTAGCGGCTTTGCTCATTTTATTCATTGCTGATCTTGCGCACGGCCTCCCAGAATATTATATCCTTTTCTTGTTTTCAAAACAAATGATTGTAGTCTGTTCCTCTTTACCAAATTCAGTTATTATTGCGGGTTTGTTATGCCAAGGCTAAAAAAGAAGAGTGCTGCGCAGCGACAATAAATTAAACCAAAAGCACTTCGAAATCTACCATAACCTGTAGGCCTGCCTAAAGGGATTTTTGAAGTAAAACTTCTTTAGTGGCGGTAGAGGGTAAATCTGGAAAATCAGTCACACTAAAACCGTCACGAAATCAGTCACAATCAGTCACGAAATCAGTCACACTCTTACTTGTTTCGGTGCGGACTGCACAGAAAACAATCAACTCAATGATTAGGAGTACGTAATCAAAGGGAATTTTTCAGACCTTACTTCCTCAATGGCAATAGACAATTCCTAAGCAATCTAAAGGTATATATATGATCTATTTTATGGAACCCGGAGGTTCATTACCGCGCAAATCCAAAATTAAAAAAATACAAATTTCCAAAATTTAAAAAAAAAATTAAAAATTATAACATCCAAAAATCTAAAATTTAATAAATAATAAATTCAAAAATTTAAAAGTAAAAAAATAAAAAATTTAAAATAATAAAAAAATAAACAATTCAAAGATCGAAAATTGAAAAAATCCAAAATTAAAAATTCAAAGATCCAAAATTAAAAAGTCCACAATCCAAAATTAAAAAAGTCCAAAAACCCAATATTAAAAGTCCAATAATGCAAAATTGAAAAAATAGAAAAATAAAATAAAGTTTTACTTCTGTCGCGTGGCGTTCCACGCACTCTTTTTTTTTTAAATAAACTAGTAAAGTTACATTAATGATTCTAGATAGTGTTGTTCAATAATATCAAATATACTGGCATGCAAAAGTTCACTGCAATATGTTAATAAATGTTAATTACCCACTAGGATGGTAAAAATTAGTTTTGGTTAAAAAGTAAAGATACTGTGGTCTATTAAGATTAAACTTATCAGTAGAAACAAAAATATAAATTAAGTTACAATATAAGTTGTCATAAACAAGTGTCAGACGTGTAAAAGTCGTAATTTACTGATAGTAATTCGCTAACGTGACTGCAGCGATAAAATGAGTGTTTTTCTAATCTGTGAGTGAGCAAGGCCAGGTAGAAGTAATACAACAACAAAATAACACACTAATGCCCGGTTTCTACAAACTTGTGAATTAACTAATTACCCCAATTTTAAATTTAATAAATATGTAAAACATTTTTTGTAATTTTATTAGCTTTAAGTCATTTATTTTTATTATTATTTATTGTATGTATTTGTGTTTAATATTTTTTGTCTCCTTTTTATAAATTTGTCTTTTCTTTTTCTAGCTCTGTTCAACATTTTTCACCTTTTTGTGTCATTCTTTCTCACTTTGTTTTTTGTTTCTCCTCTTTCTCCACTCTGATGTTCTGAATCTACAGCCGAGCACGAGCAGTTTGCTCATTCGGGTGTATTTCTAAATAAATATTTGGTTCTTTTCTTTCTTTTTCTTTTCTGTACTTTAATTTTGAAATTTGTAAATGTTTTTGTGTTTATTTGTGTATTTTTGTATTTGTATTTGTATTTGTACATAAGTTTGTAAATGTAATTTATTTTAAATTTAAAATAATTAATAAAATAAATATGTAAATAAATAAATAAAATAAGCCCACCTATGGGTAAATTATCCATGGACAAATTAGTTCCATTTCACCCACAATGATATAATGAGGAAGGCCTTGGAGTTGTACAGTTAATTTAATTCAGAAGGCTTTGATTCTCATTGTTTAAATTATAATTGATCCTACAAAGAGGTTAAATTTTATCCAGTCATCCATGAAAGGATAAATTAACCCGTCGATTTACCCTTGGAAAGATCTAGCCCGAGTTTGTAGGAACATTTCTTCTGTCATTTTCATATTTACCCAGAGGACATTTATCTAGAAACTCGCCACAAGTGTATGTGATTGCTATCTTTATATTATTTGTGTTTGTGTGGTGTTATTTTTGTGTAAATTCTGTCCATTGGATAATTTATCCATAGGTAATTCGCGAGTTTATAGAAACCGGCCATTAGTTACGCTACTTAATCGTCATAACAGGGGCCGATTTTTGGGCTTTTATAAAAGGTATTTTAGCCTTTTATTTCCGTGGAATAGCCCTTTATAGGCTTTAAACACACGATTTTAGCCGTCTTATGGCCGGTTTCTATAAACTCGCGAATTACCTATGGATAAATTATTCAATGGACAGAATTTACACAAGAATAACACCATACAAACACAAATACCTTAATTTAAAGATAGCAATCACTTACACTTGTGGCAAGTTTCTAGATAAATGTCCTCTGGGTAAATATGAAAATGACAGAAAAAATGTTCCTACAAACTTGGGCTAGATCTTTCCAAGGGTAAATCTTCGGGTTAATTTATCCTTTCATGGACGGCTGGATAAAATTTAACCTTTCATAGGATCAATAATAATTTAAACAATGAGAATCAAAGCCTTCTGAATTAAATTAACTGTACAACTCCAAGGCCTTCCTCATTATATCATTGTGGGTGAAATGGAACTAATTTGCCCATGGATAATTTACCCATAGGTAATTCACAAGTTTGTAGAAACCGGGCATTAATAAAACACTAATATTATAATTTTGGTAAAGTTATTATTTTTTTAACAAAATAAACAAATAACAATTCCTTCTATCGACACTCGAAAAATAGCATAAACAATTGAGATATTTACCCTTTAATGATACAATTATTCAATACATCACTCAATTCACTTCCGATCTACAAAAATAAGTAGACTCAAGTGTCACGAATTTGTTCCTTTAAATAACTTACTTCTCTGTCGTTGGTCGCAACTTATTTTAAAATTGAAACGACAATGGATTAGTTGCAGATTTCAATTACGGCTCAAGTTTCATTTCTTGCGACGGCGAGGCGGCACATTTTCGAATTACAAAGACAAGCGACAAAGTGACATATACATTGTTAATTTCAGTGCGTTGCATAAATTTATTTTTATTATGTCTTCTCTTAAAATGCACAAAATCACATTTTTATTTAGTGCCAGTATGGTACTTTATGAGATTGTGTGGGGGACGAAAAAATGTCTGACTGTCTGTCCGTGTGTCTGTACGCGCCATAACTCAAATACGCTTTTTCGGATTTTCATGAAACTTGGAAAACACATTTATAATGTCCATGGGAAGAACCCTATTGATATTGAACCAAATCGGTTCACCGGTACCGGAGTAATGCCCAATTTAGTGCCTATTTTAATAGATTATATTAGAAAGGTGCCATAGCTCAAATAAGCTGTATCGGATTTGCATGAAACTTGGAATACACATTTATGACGCCCATGAAAAGTACCCTATTGAATTTGAACCGAATCTATTGACCGGTACCGGACTAAAACCCAATTTAGTGTCTATTTTAAAGGCGCAATAACTCAAATACGCTTTATCAGATTTTTATGAAACTTCGCATACGAATTTATATTGTCCATGGAAAGACGATTATTGATATTCGACCAAATCGGTTGGCCAGTACCGGAATAATGCCCAATTTAGTGCCTTTTATGTTAATATATAAGAAGTCGCGATAACTCAAATATGCTTTATTGGATTTTCCTGAAATTTTGTATACCCATTTATAATGTACATGGGAAGACGTCTTCTGATATTGGACCAAATCGGTAGACCGGTATCGGAGTAAAACCCAATTTAGTGTCTATTTTAAAGACGTGGTAACTCAAATACGCTTTACCGGATTTTTATGAAACTTGGTATACCCATTTATAATGTACATGGGAAGACGTCTACTGATATTGGACCAAATCGGTAGACCGGTACCGGAGTAAAACCCAATTTAGTGTCTATTTTAAAGACGTGGTAACTCAAATACGCTTCGCATAAAATCGGTTGACCTTTTTCGGAGTAATGCTCAATTTAGTGCCTATTTTATGGTAATATACGTATTCGAAAGAATTTATGAAATGCAAATCAGTTATCATGACAACGTAGCCTCTTGTTTTACTGTGATCCTATAAGGCTTTGGCAATTAAAATACAGTTAGCTATGACAAATAACACTATTGCTTTACATGCGCTTATCCAACTAGACCGTTAAACTGACGCAGGCGGCCGAGATGGTAACGTCTTGGCCTCATATCCTGGAGTTCATGGTTAAAATCCCGAAACCGTAAAATTTGAATTTTTTTTTTTTGTATTCTGCATTTCATAATTGCAATCATAACTGATTAAACAAAAACATACTGGCACTTTGTTGCATCAGTTTACCTGGTTTTATTATTTGCCAGAATGGATCGATTCATTTTTCCGTCCCCCACATAATCCCAAGTACCATTCTGGCACTTAATAAATATACCAACATTTAAGAGCTGCAAATACCGTAAGAAAAATACGAGCAGGTGGTTAGGTTACCAGCATTGGGTGCAGAAATCCCCGTTTCCATCATGGCAGCATGAATAAAAAGTAGACGAAAACCACTGCTTGTATTTGCTTAAAAAAAGTATTTTAAAGTTTCATACACTTTGACAAAGATAATGTTGTTCTTTCCGGTTATCGCTCGCAGAAGAAGATGATCTTGGTGGCACAGGGTCCATCTAGGAACTCTCCCTCCTGGTCTATGCAGACACAGTCCTCCAAAACGCTGTCCGCGGTGTCCTCCTGGTCTTCGGGATCCCATTTCACGTGTCCTTTGTCCCCCAGCGATTGTCCTGACAAAAGAGAAACGTTATTTAAATTGCCTGTTCAGTTCTGGTGAAATTTATTCTGTTTTATTGGTGCTGTGAACCGCGCTTAAATGTTTAATGCATCCTATAAGATACAATTGTTTGTCTTAAAATTATTATAAAATATATTTTATATTTATAAGAGGCTTTGTCCTGACTGACTGAATGAATGACTGACACTGACTGACTTATGACTGACAGAGAATCAACGTAGAGCCTAAACTATAATAGGTAGAGACTTGGAATTTTGACAATACCTTCGTTTCATAATGTAAGTGCTCACTAAGAAAGGATTTTGCAAAATTTTGATTTTAAATGCCAAAAATTAAATGTTTTTTAGAATACTTATCCCTTCTTACACAGAATCATCAAATCCAAATCACAGTTCACTTGACAACAGTATTGTTGGCAGTCTTCACATTGGCGTACCGAGGGGGGGGTTTTGGGGGTTTGAACCCCCCCCCCCCCAATTGATTAAAAAAAGGAAAATTGTATGATTTTTTTAAGTCTGCCCATAATTTACTTAATAAAAGTATAAAACGTGGGAAGCTTAAAACTCGTTATTTTGCGTCTTACTTTTTAAAATTTTCCGAGGGAGGACCCCCGGAAGCTTAAAATTTGTTATTTTGCGTCTTAATTTTTTTATTTTCCGGGGGAGGACCCCCGGAACCTTAAAACTCGTTATTTTGCATCTTAATTTTTACAATTTTTCGGGGGTTATAACCCCCCCCCCCATATGGTCGGCCTGGTTACGCCTATGAGTCTTCACGTAAGACTTTGGAAATAAATGAAACGAGACTTGACAATCGTTATAATAAAATTGTTTATGTATGATTTGGGTAAGGTTCATGAATCTATGGTTCATTTTAATCCTTTCATTTCGTATTTGTATGCCCATTTTTTTTATATTTTTAACGTTAAATAATATAAGAGTAAAGTTACGTAATTCCTCCAATTTATGTAAAAACGATGTCAGTGTTAATAAATATGTTTTAATTATTTTTCTGTTAAATAAATTATTTAAACACAAAACCTAGCAGTTGAGTGAGTAATCGCGGGCACCTGCTAGTCGGAATATAACTGGAAAGTAAATTTTAATGTTTATAAAATAAAGTGTACGAAATAAACTATGAACCATGGATCTAATCATTGTGTTGACTGTTTTCTGTGCAGTCCGGCATGGGTCTATAATTGGCGGGATAAATTAAGCCTCGCACATTTTCGCTAATGATAGCTACATGTATTCTGTTATCTTGTAGTAGTTTCTGATGCTCTGGGCGTTCCAGAATAGTATTTTCATGTTGTGTTTAATGTTCATGTTTTAGATGTTTGTGTGTGTGGGTGTGTGTTTGTGTTCTGTTTTGTGTTTTACAGGCAGTATGGACCTCAGTATATTAGCCTGTACAAGAAGTGCGAGGCCACTGCGGGTACCATTTCCCAGCTTTTGATATCCGAAAGCATGTCAGCTGTCTCATGCAGAGCCAGTGTCAGCTTGCGTATGGCAATACCGGGGTCTGCCTGTCGCAATTTATTATGTATCCACTCACTGTGGTCCTTTACGAAGCCATCATAGTAAGGGGATGCATGATATTGCATTGTGGGTGCGTAAGTAGGTTTGAAAGTTGTCGGAAATCTTGTTGTGCCTTGTGTTGGTGGACTCTGCTGCGCTTGTTCGGGCTGCTGCTGCCTGAATAAGGCTTCCCGCCTTTCAACTTCGAGTTGATAAGGCAATTTCAAAATTGTTAAATAAAAGGACCCTTTGACCGCGTAAGATAACATTTTAGAGTAAGAAATTGGATATACAAAATTACAATAGACTGTCTTCTCGGCAACAACAATAGAATGGAACATGCTAGCCACCCCTACTTTACTGCTATGACACCACCTCCAAATCATACTAAAAATTATGGGGCAAATGGGCTTTGCCTAGGTACCCATTGCCTACTACATAGTAGTGGGCATAAAAGAGGAAGGAGCCACGTATCAAAAGTACGTTGCAGATATTCTCAATTCGATTCCGATTCCGCCTCGCACATTTATGGGTTAATATCGCGACCAAGTTGCGCTCTCATAACTTTCTTTACCTTACATGGCCAATACGAATACTTCACATTTTGACATAGAATAATAATAATAATAATAATAATAATAATAATAATAATAATAATAATAATAATATTCTATACCCGGAGACAGAAGCATTTCTAATTGCCATACAGGACCAAGTCATCAACACCAGAAAATACCAGAAATTCATTACAAAGAACACACAAATAACAGACGATAGATGTAGGAGATCCAAAGAGAAACCAGAGACCATCCAGCACATAACAGGAGCATGCAGGACACTATCTCAGACTGACTATCTCCACCGCCATAATCAAGTAGCCAACATACTCCATCAAGAGGTTTATTAACAGAAAAGCTACCCTACTACAAATATAACCCAGAAACAGTACTGGAATCGGCAGATTTCTAACTGTACTATGATCGCACGATTGTTACTGATAAAACCGTACACTACAATAGACCAGATATAACAAGAAGAAGATAGCATATCTGACTGACATAGCTGTCCCTAACAGCCACAACCTAAGCAGCACAATCACTGAGAAGACACCAGAAATATGAGGAAATTAAACGTATATGGAAGCTAAACGAAGCTCACATCCTGCCAGTAGCTATTTCAACCACGGGTATCATTCCGTCAGCCTTGCTACAGAACATCAAAGCCTTGGGATTGGATCCGAATCTGTTTGGAACAATGCAGAAAGCTGTCATTCTGAACACTACACGTATTGCGTACAAATTTGTAGAAGAGTGAGGATGTTTTGGCTATGGCCTGTATCTACTGCTAGCACCAGCCAAACAGCTGAGAAAATATGACAAAGTAATAATAATAATATTGCAGGGAGTGCGTTTTCAGTTTCAGCCCATTCATCTAACTTTTAATGCTGGATCTTCAAGGTCACTCTCAGTAGAGGGTAGATTATTTATTCAACTAGCTTAAAAGACCCGGGTTTTGTATTTTGTAAATTCGGAAATAAGGACTTTCGATTTTCAAACTCTAGGTCTTTAAACAGGTATTTAGAATTTGAAATGAGGAAGAACGACTTACCACACTCAAACTATTCCCTCAGAAAACGCTAGATATAGCTTGTTATAGCTTATAGCAGATCCCCGCGGCTTCGCCCACGATAATTAACAGGAAGATTAAAAATTAAGAGCAAAATAATTAAAATATAATTATTAACACTTTGCACACAAAAAATTCATAGGTCTAAACTAAACGACTGATAGGCCTAATTAATGAAACAGCTATAAATCCGGCTTTGAAGTGAATTCCACGATTAGAAAGCGCAGCATGGGAAAAATAACCTCAGATCCGAGTTCCCTGGCCCAGAAAACCCCTGCATAGTGAGTGTCGTCTAAATCGAACAATGTTTACCCATTTAGGCTTGTATTCTTTATCCTTCCTCCGTCTAGGGTGAACATTTCAGATGTCTGCGTTCCTTGACATTATAAACAAATCAACCAGCGTACGTTTACAACATTCAAGCGATCGCTATGCTTCTATTTCCAAGGTATGACAAAAGTAGGCAAAGCCCAAGGTTTGTAAACTACAGTATAGTATAGTTTACTGATCTTGGGCAAAGCCACCTGTTCATTGATTTGACAAGTGAAATGTATTACTGAAAACTGATGCTTCGAAAGCGCAGAAAATGAACGTTTTCTTCCAAATTTTCACTCATAACTCGCGAACGAAAGCAAAAAATTAAAAATGCACTATGGCAGAAACCTTCGCGGGAGTGTACTCAACAACTTCCCAAAGTTTCATGGGGATCGGATGAATCGTGTAAGTAATGCATAAAGGACAGACAGACATACATTCGTTTTTTATATAAATAGATGACGAATAAATCTTAGTGTGCGCCCTATTCTTTTAGGAAGAAAAATCTACCTATTGCGATCGATACCATGTCATGACTTTCGAAAAATTCTTTCGTATATTTCGTACGAAACCACCGCCCGTTCAAAAAAAAAAAAAAAAAAAAAAAATTGTGATATTTATATAATCTTTACACGCTAGCGGCCGTAATTTTGAAGATATTTGAACCAAATTTTATTATGTTATTTCTAGGCCCAATAGTTCGGACAGTTCGTTAATGAACAAAATTGGCCCAAGAGGGGGGGTCGGGGAGGGGGTTGAAATTTTGAAAAATTTATATCTCGGCCCCTATGAAATATAGAGGGAAACTTTGTTTGAATAAATTAGAGTACTCCCTATGGAGTTTACAGTGACACCAACGGTTCGGGGGTTTTAGGGGTACGAGTGGGGGGATGGAAATTCGAAATTTTTTTAACCACGTCTTGTGGAGCATCGTTGAAAAGCTCTTGATGAGTACTCTACAAATCAGTACCTGGATTCTCGATAGCTCTCATATAAGGCGAGATTTGAATGTTTGAAAAAGGGCTCTTTCCTCTTTTTTGCAGTTATTATTGCGGGTTTGTCATGAGAAGGCTAAAGAAGAAGAGTGCTGCGCAGGGACAATAAATTAAACCAAAAGCAATTCGAAATCTACCTCAGCCTGTAGGCCTGCCTAAAGGGATTTTTTTCATTTTGCACGAGTGTTATTTTATTACATTAGGGAAAACTAAAGTATCCTGTATAATGCATACCTAGAATGGTGACATATTTCCCCTCAGAGAACAGGTCGTGAACTCCGATCCAGGCGATGTCTCTGGGTTTGACTGTGGGGTTTTCCCTGAACATCTGCTTCACCACGTCCACTTCCACATCAGAGTCCAGCACGAGGAGATGTGCCCCTTCCCCCTCGCACGTGATGCGGGCTTCGTCCCAGCTCTGTGGCGTAGTGTGTAGCTTGTAGGAGCCCACCCCTGGTACCAGTTTGTAGTCGTCTGCCACGGGATTCGATCTCGGGGGCGCTGAAAGCCAGTAAATCGTTCAGAAATTTCTCTACTGCTGTCATAGACTATTTTTTAACAACTCCAAGGAAACGAAATCAATCTGATTGAAGAAGAAGATACAGAAATGATAAAATCCAAAATAAAAAATATTAAAAACCCAAAATTAAAAAATTACAAACAAAATTCAAAGATCCAAAATTTAAAATCCAAAAATCCAAAATGTAGAAAATAAAAAAATGCAAAATTAGAGCACCCAAAAATCAAAAATTAAAAAACCGCAAATTAAAAATTAAAAATCGAAAACCCAAATTAATCAATCCAAAAATTAAAAAATTCAAGATGCAAAATTTAAAATCCAAAATTTCAAAATTCAAAGATCCAAAATTTTAAAAATCCAAAATTACAAACATCCAAAGATCCAAAAATAAAAAATTAAAAAATCCAAAATAACAAATTGAAAATTAAAAAATCCAAAATTAAAAATTAAAGAATCCAAAAAATAAAAAAATTCTAGATCCGTCATTTAAAAAATAAAAAATTAAAAAAAATTAAAAGATAAAAAATTTAAAAAATCCAAAATTAAAAAGGCCAAAAACCAAATATTAAAATAGTCCAACAATCCAAAATTGAAAAAGTTCAACAAACCAAAATTGAAAAAAAAAAAAAAATTAAAACAAGCTTCACTCCTGTCGCGGGCGTTCCAATCACACCTTTCTCCTATAATATTATCATGTAATATCCAACAGAGACAATAATCTGTGGTTCATGAATGCATAAGCATATATCCATGTTGAATGTTAACTGTACAATAACAGTGGAAGCCCGGTCACAAAAATCACTAATTAGTGGGCCTCACAGTACTGCATATGACATAACTTGTCTGTCATTGAAGTAGACCATTTAGGGCAATCAGTCATAGGAGAGAGGTTCCATCTGGCGCTGTGAAGTGAACTCTGGCTTAGCTTAGTTGGTAAGAGCATTGGCACGGATAGCCAAAGGTCCTGGGTTCAAATCCCGGTGTTAGAGGAAGTTTTCTCTTAAAATACTTTCCAGTTTATTTGTTTAATTTCTTTCACATCGCTTTCCAATCCGGCGGAAATGAAGTAGAAATAAAACCAAAAATAAAAAATCTAAATTTAAACAAATAAAAAAAATAAAAAAAATAAAAATTCAACGATACAAATTTTTAAAAAAATCCAAAACTCAAAGATAAAAATTTTAAAAATCCAAAAGTCCATGATTTAGAAAATAAAAAATCCAAAATTAAAACATCCTAAAATCCAGAATTAAAACATCAAAAATCCAAAAATAAAAAATCCAAAGATACAAATTTTAAAAAAATCCAAAATTAAAAATTCAAAGATCCAAAATTTTAAAAATCCAAAAATTCGAAATTTAGAAAATATAAAATCCAAAATTAAAACATTAAAAAATCCGAAAGTAAAAATAAAAAATCTAAAATTAAAAAATCCAAAATTAAAACATCGAAATTCCAAAATAAAAAATCGAAAATCCAGAATTAAAATCCGAAAGTAAAAATAAAAAATCTAAAATTAAAAAATCCAAAATTAAAACATCGAAATTCCAAAATAAAAAAAATCGAAAATCCAGAATTAAAATTTCCACTCGAAATGTATTCCGGCAGAACTGAAGTAGAGATCAAACGAAATGAGACACAACTCACCGATAGCATTGAGGTCTATTCTCACAGTTTGGGATCGGGAGCAACTCGATGTGCTTTGTTCCACTCTCAGCTCCCACGGCCCGGAGTCCGCGGTTCCACTCCCATCGTGATCCATTTGTACCTGTGGACACAAAATCACTTTTTATATTTAATCACCGTGAATAATCCTCGCTATTTCATCCTGTGAAATACCCATTTAAATTAACGTCAGTTGAAATTCTTGACGGCATAAAATACACCAACAATAGAAAATTGTTGAAGACCAATAGTATACACACAGAACCAGAACTCATATGACCTCAGAGGCGCTGACTTGGAAATATTTCTGGGGGTGCAAGAACTGGATTTTCAGTAGCTATAGTACATAGGCCTTACATGATACAATTTTAAGTCTTGGGGGGCAGAAAGTACCTTGCCCCCCCTAAGTCGGCGCCTATCTATAATGACCTCGATGTTTAAAAAAGTATAAATAAATCTGAATTAAAAAATAAATTTACCTTGTGCAATAAGCAATCGTTGGGCCTAAGAGAGAGAAAAAATGGGGACTGGAGAAACGGCATAACGACGAGCTTCATAACCTGTACTCTTTACGAGATATAGTAAGGGTAATTAAATCACGGAGGATGAAATGGGGGAGGAAAGACATGTCTCAAAAACATTGAATGGGAGACCCGAAGGAAAAAGACCACTTGGAAGTCCTAGACGGAGGTGGGAGGACAATATTAGAATAGGTTTAAGGGAAGTAGGATTTTCGAGGGATGGGTGGATGGAGTTACCACAGAATAGGGTTGAATGGCGGACTCACGTAAGCGCGGCAATGAACCTTCGGGTTTCATAAAATAGATAATACTGGCTTCGCCACGATAATTCTTTTAAAAATTAAAAATTAAGAGTATAATAATTATTAAAGCATTATATTTATTAACACTTGCACGCGAATCATTCATAAACTAAGCCATTATAATTAAACAGCTAAAATTCCTGCTTTAGAGTACATTCCACGACATGAAAGCGCCCCCTGGGAAAACTATATCAGAATCGATTATGCAGTTCCAAAGAACCTGTGAAGACATAATACGTATTGTTTCTCAGCTGTTTATTGACATGGATATGATGTGAATTTTATTTGATCAATTCAGTGTAATTTTCAGAAATTACATAATGTTTCAAGGGAAGGAATGGTTTGTTTGGATTATTATCAGCGATATTTCAAGAGTTAAACCATCAATATTTTACAGCTGTTGCCCCCGGCTTCGCCCGCCATTATTCATTGGCTCCAGGATTTTTAAGAAAATTACACTGGTAGATTATTAAAAATGTTTGTGGTTCAGAGCTATGAAAATTGTAAGTAAAAATAAAATTAGAATATTTGTTCATTGTGTTCATTTCACTTAGGCCTTATATAATAAAGAAACGGTTTTCCTTCCTAATTTTGTAGTCGTCATGAAAGTTTAGTCTGCGAGAGACGAACATCGCCGAGTATACCCGATGTCTCACGAAGCGGGCGAGCAAGCACGCTATTTAGGGCCGTTGAATTGTATAAGAGTAGATTCCTTTAACTTGCTGAGGAATTGTCTATTGCAAAATTAATTAAACCTTTACATTCAAATATTTTAGAATCAATTTTTACGACAGGACCACTTATTCAAACGCCGATTGTTTTTCCAACTCATTTCACAATTAAGATTATACTAGAAACGTCTTATGAAAAGGATAAATAAGGAATTTATCTAGTATTTCCTTGTTTCTGCACCATTCAGAAGGAAGTCACATTATCTGCTGAGCTTTAGAAGCCGGACAATAAACAAAGTTGGAGATGCAAAACTCAACTAGTTTCCCGCTAGATGACAGGGCACGCAGTTTTGAGATTTAACATGAATTTACCTTTTTTCATGAATATGTGTCACAGAATTGTCAATAAAATAGTACATAATAGTTTTAAAAATTCTGCTATACTAGCACGTCAGCAGATGAAGAATGTTTTTCCTAAAAAACGTTTTTTTTACTTCCATTAAACGCATCTGGTTGTTGTTGTGATGTAACATGTTGATCACATTTAATCAGCACCAAACCAGCAACACACGGTTTATGTGGATCAATTTTTGGAGCTGATCTACTGGTGTATATCCATGGATCAGCACATTTAATATCAAGGATTTAAGAGTGTGCCGTCCACTCTATCCTTACTTATATAATACAGCATTTCTCAACCTATGGTCAGCGGACTACCAGACATAATTTAAAAAATCCCTTTAGGCAGGCCTACAGGCTGAGGTAGATTTCGAACTGCTTTTGGTTTAATTTACTGTCCCTGTGTAGCACTCTTCTTCTATAGCCTTGGCATGACAAACCCGCAATAATAACTGCAAAAAAAAAGAGGAAAGAGCACTTTTTAAACTTTCAAATCTCGCCTTATATGAGAGCTACCGAAAAACTAGTAATTAATTTGTAGAGTACTCATCAAGAGCTTTTCAACGATACCTCACAAGACGTAGTTTCAAAAATTTCGAATTTCCATCACCCCACCAACCACCCCCACTCGTACCCCCGGATCGTTGGTGTCACTCCATAGGGAGTACTCTAATTTATTCAACCAAGGTTTCCCCCTCTATACTTCATAGGGGCCGAGATATAAATTTTTCAAAATTTCAACCCCCTTCCAACCCCCCTGGGCCAATTTTGCTCATTAACGAACTTGTCCGAACTATTGGGCCTAGAAATAGCATAATAAAATTTGGTTCAAATATCTTCGAAATTACGGCCGCTAGCGTGTAAAGATACATGTAAATATCACAAATTTCTTTTTTGAACGGACGGTGGTTTCGTACTTAGGGAGGCATGAAACGTAAAGATATGAAATAATTTTTCGAAAGTCATGACATGGTAGCGATCCCAATAGGTACATTTTTCTTCGAAATCTACCTAAAATGTCATAAAGCAAGTAAAGAAGTAAACATTTTTCACTTAAAATGGACACTAGATGTCAAAATTTTTAAAATCTTCGAAAATACAGGTCCAATAAATTGCAAGTTTCCTTACTTTGCACTTACGAACCCTGATGCACTGACGTCTATGGTTCCCTCTTTCATTCAAAACCCTGAAAAATAAGACTTTGTCGGAATTTGTTATTAGAGGCGCTCTTTTAACAAGGGTTCTATTGTTGGGGGCGTCTGATACCGGTAAACCTGTGTTTTAATTCCTAATTATATTATCAAATTGGTAATAAATATTAAAGTCTGTTCAAAATATAATTTTACTGTCAATAGTTTACTTCCAATGCAATAACTGTGTTTCTGTCGAATTAAAAAAAAGTATTTAAAATTATTTCGTTATAATGACCTATAATTTATACCCCAAATATTAATATTATAGGCCTACATATAGCCTACTTTTAAAAATGGGATGTAAAATTTTTTAGACGTTTTTAGAGGTCCTCGGGTTCAAAAAGGTTAAGAAGTGCTGGCTTAATACATTTATTTTGGTACAACAAAAGGTGTTTTCATCTTTTACTTTCTCGCATATACGTAGTATAGAGAAAGTATTGTGATCGTGACAAAAAATCTAAAGCGAGGAAATCTTGTTTCACAATACCTAGAAACCGAAAAAAGTGTTTTTGGAATGACGTCTGTCCGTCCCTCCGTGGACAAGTACAGCGGGTAAACGGTTCATTGTATTTACTTCATTTTTTGAATCAAGGACTTTTTCGAAATTTTGTCGAACCGCCCAGAATTTTAGTTTTATAACTGAAGTATTCAGGGGACTTTTCATGAAAACTTTTTTTTTTAATTTTGATTTTTGAAAAATTGCTATAACGATTTTAGTAAAAATGTAAATGGGTTTTATATTTTAAATACACATATAACGCTCTGTCATTCATTAAATTGTATTTAGCAATTCGTTACGTAAAAAAACTTATTGGTCATTTTTTAAAATGTTTTGTCATTTTTTCACTATTTTTAGATCATAAATGCATTTTTTATTTTGCATTTTTTCACTATTTTATGGTCGTTAAATGCATTTCCCTGCTAATCTACTACCTGCTACTGCCTCTAGGGCTAAGGTTCTATCTAGAATAGCAATTACACTTCAACATATATATCATTATAAAAAGGTGTTCGTGAAATATCTTAATCGCTATAACGAGGGACAAGTATCGTAATTAAGATAGGAAATTCGCCGGGACCATAGAAAAATATCACTTAATGCAGGTTTATCGTTATATCGATCTTCATTATATGGAGTTTTGACTGTATTCCATTGATGTGCTTACCAGACTTGTTTTGAAAGATTTTGATATGCTGGATATCCAATCAAATCATATGAAAGTGACATAACCGGCTCTTGTTTCAGTGAGGTTGTTTACCTCTGCAATCCAGTGCCCTGATTGGTTACGATGACTGGTCACTGTTATCCGGTAGTCTGTTGCTGCGGGAGAAGAACACTGGAAGTCTGCATGCACAGCGACGGAGACCAGGAGAAGATGTGCAGCGCTCAGCAAGTTCATGGTCCTGGATTTGTTTCCTGGTAAGTTACAAGTTCTTTTGTGTATATTTTACTCATATATTACAGTGAATTTTAGAAAAGTTTTGGATAAAATGTCATCCTGCCAGGGAAACTCAACCATAAGTTAGAAAAATAAATTTTATGATTTTTCTGATTTCTATAGATCCATAGGTCTGGGTTCAGTCCCTGGTTTATTTTTAAGCTGGTCCATATATATGAAATGAAAACCACAATTAATTTTTTCTACTATTTTACCACAGGAAGAATGTTTGCTTGTACGTTATTTTTGTAACTAGTCCCCTCCTAGTTCAACGCATTTAAGCCACTGGATAGAAAGTGCTTCAATACCAGGTGAGAAAAAGAGAAAAAGGTATTTTATGCCGCGCACGAGTTTTCCACTCCCATTCCTATAATTGTGAAATATGATTTTTGGTGCAAGGGTCTTTTTATATTATGTAATATAATTTTTGTTTGTTTGTAGTTGTGACATATTATGTTTGGTGCAAGGGTCTTTTATTATTCAATGGAAGGGGGACCTGTGCACGGCATAAATTACTGTTTCGTCAAGAAAAATTCTTTAATGGACACTGTAGCCACTCGTGCACCATTGATTGGACATCTTCATCAGACATGAACTTCTGCCCTCCAAGATGCTCCTTTAAGGACCAAAGATGTGGAAATCTGATGGTGCCAATGCAAAGGGGATTGCTAAGTTCAGGCGTTTTGCTTCAACATGATAATGCCTGTACTTATACTGCTCGTGCAACCATGAAAACCATCAAAACCGTACAATTCAAATGCCTCCCACATTCGCCATACTTGCCAGATTTGGCACCATCAGATTTCCAGATATTTGGTCCATTAAAGGAGCACCTTGGAGGGCAGAAGTTCAAGTCTGATGAAGACATCCAATAGACGGTGCACGAATGGCTACAGCATCAACGAAAATAATTTTTATCACATGATACCAAAGCACTTTCTAACCGATGGCATAAATACAATGAACTGGGACAGGACTATGTAGAAAAATAATGTACAAGCAAAACTTTCTTTCTGCAATAAAATAGTGGAAAAAAGTTAATTGCTGTTTTCATTTGATTCTCCCTCGTATATGGAATAACAATTATATAGACAGTTGACATGCAATAACTCCATCCATCAGGAGCCATAGTTTCTAATAGCGAATGATACAGTATATAAATCGGATGAAGGTACTTACTTGAATGAAATTAAGTGAACACGTTGAGTACGTGGAAGGATTCAGTGAATGTGATGTCATCTTCAGGAAGTGATCTGTTTTATATTTGTCAACAAGTAACCATGAAATGTCAGTATGCCATAAATCATCGTCTTCATATATATATAGCCTTAGCTTTAGGATTCCGGCTTTGATAGTATTTTTACCACATTTGTGCTACATTAGCTGATAACACTTGCATGTCAAAATAAATCATTTTATTCAATACTACTACAATTCTGGTGATTCGCTGTCTCCTGCATGCGATTTCAAATAAGAAAACTGTTGATTGGTCAAACCAAGTTTCTGTAATGTGCATTATTAACATTCTTCTTCGACCTGGACCTCTTTTCTCAGTGATTTTATCTTACTTATAATAGAAAATTCCTAAGTAAGTTAAAGGAATATTATCTATTTTATGGAACCCGAAGGTTCATTGCCGCGCTTACCTGAGCCTGCCATTTAACCCTGTTCTGTGCTAACTCCATCTAACCATCCCTAGCAAATTCTATTTCCCTTATATTGTCCCCTCATCTATGTCTAGATCTTCCACGTGGTCTTTTCCCTTCGGGTCTCTCAGTCAATACTTTTGAGATATGTCTTTCTTTTCCCATGTCCTGCCCATTTCATCCTCCATGATTTAATTACCCTTTCTATATTCGGTGAAGAGTACAGGATATGAAGCTCGTTTTCATCTCTCTTAGGTCTGAATATTTTCCTAAGCCCCCTGTTTTTTAACACTCACAGATTATTGATTAATAACTTTAGCAATTCCTCAGATATAGACCAATCACGATCGTTTATCTCATAAAATGCTTGCTATTAATATGAGGATGAGATTTTATCTAATAAAACGTCAGCTCGTTACTGGACACGTAAGCATCAATGTGCCGTGATTAATAAGTCACATGCTGCAATTAAGCAGCACGAAAAAAATTACTTTATACAACATAACTTGTTTGAAAAGTGAAATAATATAAATATAGGCTACATTGATTAAAAACACAATTTCGATTCGGTGCAAGCCAGTTCGTGTGCTTTTATTCTGATCTGCTGTTAGCTTTCCTGAACGAAATTAACTATGTCTTTTATGCACCAATGGTAGCACTGGTTACAACATGGTAATTTGAATCGATTCATGGATGGTTGATTCGTAGTATGCCGTGATCTTGCAAATCTTGTTTTTATACAACAAAGCACGAAAGTAATTATTATTTGTATAATCCGTTGTGTTTTTATTCATGGAATAGTCTTAATAAATCCAACTTGAGTTAACGAGTTTCATCAGATAAAGTCACTCCTGCTGCACAATCATTAATCTATCGATAAGCTCTTAAACTCTCGTGGGATTACCTGTGATAAAACTGGTTCATTATTGGCGTAATTTTCAATTAAAATAATTAGAACATAAAATGTTTTTAAAAATAAGTAAAATTCACTTCTTGATAATTTCAGGGTGCGCGGGCAAAGAGAGTTAAGTCCACCTTCCTAAAAAATTGAGATATGTCCATAGAGTTATGGATAAAAATGTTGTCTACATTTGTGTTAAGCCCAGTAGGATATATTCAAAATTGTACGTTAGTTATGGATGTGTGCCTCATGGGTTCATCCATCTCTAAAGCTATGTTGGGCTGGTATAGTGTGTTAAGTCACTCTAATTCTCAGTAACAAGAAAGTGGACTTAACTCTCTTTGCCCGTGCACCCCGGAATTCTTCTCCTGCTGGCGTGTGCCTTCTTTTGGCCTACAGAACAACTGTAACCAGATTTGTAGGTAGAGTTCATATTCTATGAAATTCTTTGAATTCATCTCCTGGCTATGCTAGTGAAAAATATGAGTTGTAACAACAGCAATGGTGACATATTTGTTTATAAAAGCAGTGCAAGATTAAAACTCCTTTTTTATTACTCTATAATATTGATTATGGTACAATCATTTCAATTATAAAGACAGTAATACCAATTAATTCCCTTTTATCAAAATTAAATTTCTCCCTATCTTCTGTTCATTTTATGGCTGACTTATGACAGTGATGTATATTTGTTTGTTGGCTGAGTAATAAGTAGAGAAATGGCAAAGTATATTCATTCATTGGCTGACATATAACACACCAGCTGACCTAAGCATGGTTCACATCGCATGAGAAGATAAGGCGGCTGTGACAGTGGCCCAGTTAGTTATCTGAGATACCCAAGAAATCAAGGTCATCACCACAACTATATTTATTGTAACAAGTACAATGTGACAACTTCACGTTAAGTATAAATCATCATAATAATGATTGATATTTATTGCAGACAAATAACTACTTACTTACTTACTCAGTTGCAATAGACAATTCCTCAGAAAGCTAAAGGAATATAATCTATTTTATGGAACTCAGAGGTTCAATGCCACGCTTACCTGAGCCCGCCATTCAACCCTATTCTGTGCTAACTCCATCCAACCATCCCTCGCAAATCCTACTTCCCTTAAATCTATCCTAACATTGTCGTCTCACCTACGTGTAGGTCTTCCAAGTTGTCTTTTTGCCTTAGAGTCTCCCATTCAATATTTTAGTGATATGTCTTTCCCCCATATTTCATCCTCCGTGATTTAATTACCCTTACTATATCTAGCGAAGAGTACAGGTCATGAAGCTCGTCGTTATGCAGTTTTCATCTCTCTTAGGTCAGAATATTTTCCTAAGCCCCCTGTTTTCGAACACTCCCTGATTATGTAAGGGGCCATGTCTCACATCCATATAATGCAACCGGCAGGATAATCTCTATATATATAAAAGGCTTTGTCCTGACTGACTGACTGATTGACTGAATGACAGGAATCAACGTACAGCCTAAACTATAACAGGTAGAGACTTGGAATTTTGACAGTACCTTCGTTTCATAATGTAGGTGCTCACTAAGAAAGGATTTTGAAAAATTCTGATTCTAAATGCCAAAAATTAAATGTTTTTGAAAATACTTAATCCCTTTTTACATAGAATTATCCATTCCAAATCACAGAATATATTGTTGCCAAATGGTATCAGGTGGGCTTAGAAAAAACAAATGAAATGCACTTTTGACAAATAAGAGAAGTTATCAAAATAATTCATGTCATAAATAAATATTACAGAATGAAATCCACTAAAATAATGGAATCACATAACTTTCTCTACCCTGGACATAGAGAAAACAAAACGAGGTATGGTAATGTGTATATTATTATATTATATCGCAGGTTTTTGGAGAGAAAAGTATCAAGGCTTTATGGTAACATAAGAGTGGGAAATTTCCCGCCTCGATATTACAATTTTATGTTACAGGAATTTCTGTTTCTTCTTATTTAAGCCTCTACCAGGCTTGCTGTGCACTGTACAAGCGATGGGATGCAAAAGTCTAGATCCTCTATGAGCCATAAAAAGAACTATATCAAGCGTTTTCTGAGGGAATAGTTTGAGTGTAATAAGTCGTTCTTCCTATTTCAAATTATAAATGCCTATATAAGGACCTAGAATTTAAAACTGAAATTCCTTCATAAGCTAATTTCCAATTACAAAATACAAAACCCGGGCGACGCCGGGTCTTTTAAGCTAGTAGTCTTATAAATCTTTATTTTTGTATTTCTGTACAGAAGACAAGAAAATAAGTCTTAACGCAAGACACACGAACTAAAAGTTGCACTTTATCGCACCAGTGCTATAAAATCTTGATTCTATTCAACACATGGAAATAAATTACATTACAAAAAAAATTACATCACTGTTATTTTATACGATATTAGCCTAAAAGGCTTGGGTTTTGTATTTTGACATTCGAAATTAACTTATGAAGGACTTTCGATTTTCAAATTCTAGGTCCTTAAATAGGTATTTAGAATTAGAAATAGGAAGAATGACTTATCACACTCAAACTATTCCCTAAGAAAATGTTTGATATAGCTTTTTATGGCTCATAGAGGATGTAGAATTTTGCATCACATCGCTTTTACGCACCAACAGTTCTAGAGTGTATAGGGTATGGAAGGTAAACACTTCCGGTTCAGGCCCTAAGCAGGACTGAAGTTGGAAATTTTTTTTCTAGGGTGAATTCATAAATTTGTAGGCAGGTATTTATTTATATATTTATTTTTCATTTTATGATTCAAAACATTATCAAATTACATTTTTTACAGAATCACACAGAAATTACATTAGAATAATAATAACAACCAACTTCGTCACGTGCGCAGTGACTATTCGGCAACCATTCACACATAGTAATTCTTTCTACAATAGTATTTTTTCCTTGCAAAATCTTTCTATCAAAATTTCACTGTTTATAAAAAAAAAAGCTATGTTTGTGGTGAAGCCTTCCTACTTATACACATAAGTGCAATTTTACTTTTACACAAAAGAATTTTGATTATATTTCTAAGAAATTTTTAAATATTATTCCCTTGCATCTTAGGAACTTGCCTGTCAGACAGTTTAAGAAGGCAATTCGTAATAATTATGTTGTAATTGACTTTCCTTTGACATTTGGTCGCTTGGAATAAAATATCTATCTTCTGTCTGTCTGTCTATGTATCTATCTACCGTATTTTACAGACCATAAGACACACTTTTTTACCTTCAAAACAGAATCTTGAAAGCTGGGTGCGTCTCATGGTCCGAAGTATATATGGCAAATACTGCCGGAATACTATAATTATAAACAAGGTGTTGTAAACTATAAGATAGTTACAAATTTTGGCACAAACTGTACATCAGTGCACTTGTCACAATCGTAAAATGAGGGAAGCTGGAGTCCAGGTATACAATGCGAAAAGAAAGGAATGTTGAGTTCTTTTATACGTCAGGAGTTGTCTCCGCCGGCTGGTTTAAATAAAGAGAATGACCTCTAAACAGCCTTGTCCCGTTTCACTTTTCTTGTGCTGAATTAAGGTTAGAGGGTGTAAAAGTATTTTCAGTCTTTCATGAGAAATCAGTTCAGTTGTTAAAATTTACCCGATGTCACCTGTACAGAAGAGATTTTCGTACAACGCAGGTTTTAGATTAGAAGAGATTTACACAGATTCCATTGTACAAGGTTATAATTTGTTTATATAATGAAGTATATTATTCCCTTTAAATTCTTGGTTTAAAATCGCATTAAATTTCTTTTTTTAAAATTTCCATCCTAAAATCAAGGTACATCTTATAGTCCGTAAAATACGGTATCTATCTATCTACAGCCCTGGAATTGAAACATTTTCTTGTCTCCTGGAATGTTGTCATTTAGGAGATGCAAGGTCTCTTATCTTCACTGACAATATCATGAAAAAGATTGAACTACATTTTTTTTTTTAAATTAATTTTATGATCTTGGATAAAGATTCAGTTCTTCCTGACATCACATTCTCCGTTGTGTCTTGTACTCAAGACAGGAACTTCTTACTATCGCTCACAGAAGAAGAAGAATTTGTTAATACACAGTGCATTTTCGGACACTCCCATCGCATTTATGTAGTGGCACATGTCCAGATAGCTGTCGAAGTCGACAGGTATCCGTTCTCCTGCTAAAACAAAAAAAAAAAAATTAAGTTTTCCATTCAAGTCTGGTGAAAACTGTTGTGTTTTATTGTTAGACCACCTACATGACTACAGATCAGGTACCTCCTCGAATCTTCGTGAGGTCTGGAACGGGGTGCACTTAGCCTCATGACACATAAAGAAATAGCAGGTCTGGTTCAGCAAGCCATTAATAATTGCCATGGGAGTCGGCGTGCTGACAATGTGCATCATATATCTATATTAAAAACTTTTACATCACAAATCTACTCTATTGTTATTTTTGGAAACGAACCAGTTTGATGGTTTGAAGAAATTTGGATCCAAAAATTGAACAGTTGGACATCTGCTTTCAATACAGGAGGTAGTGTACAAAAGAAAACAGTGAAAACCAGAGTTTTGAAACTAAGAAAATGGGAAAAGCATTATCACCATCATGGCCTTCCAGAAGGGGCCCCCTCTGGAAATGTTGTTTACACATAAATCGATAAACTAAATGACTATAAGCAACTAATATGAAGTAAGTTTCTACATACTATAGTTGGAATTGTTTGGACAAAATAGTATATTGCTAGGGGCCGTATTTTTTGTTAACAACAATAAGCGTGAAATTTTATAAAAGAACCTCATTAGCTATACTTAGCTTTGATATGCTTAAAATACCAATATGAACCAAACTGAATCCACAAAATATCGCGAAATTTACTCGATTCTGCAAAATGTGTCTATAAGCGCAAAATATGCCCCTTCTGTCCGTAAAGTGAGAAATGAGCATGAAAATGTGCCTTAAAATCACTGTTTTGGTGTACTGTATTTTTTATTTCTTAGCAGCATGCTTTTTTCTCCTGTTTCTGTGGCTGTCGAAGATTTACCGATATATCGATATTTGTGATCGATTACAAAGATTGCAGAATTTCTGCAAAGATTATCTGTGACCTGGTGTACTGTTGAGTACTCTCCTTTCCTGCTATGTCTTTGCCAAGTTAGCGATGCCTATGATCGATTACAGCAGAAGAGTGTTATATCAACCATTTTCTGAGTGTGATAACTTGTTCTTCATTTCCAATTTTTAATACCTACCGGTATATAAGGACCTAGAGTTTGAAAATCGAAAGTCCTTCATATGTTAATTTTAAATTACATAATACATAACCTGAGCTACGCCAGGCCTTTTAAGCTGGTGATAATAATAATAATAATAATAATAATAATAATAATAATAATAATAATAATAATAATAATAATAATAATAATAATATTAATGTTGGTGGAGGTGGCTGTAATTTGTTAATTTGCCCCCCCCCCCCCCACGACAGAATTTCTGCGGACACCCATGTCTGTCATTATGTGATATCTAGGCAGTTTTAAATTTATACTTACCAGTCCAGAAGGATTGTCTGTAAACGTCTTCTTGCTTGCTATTCCTAATTATAGCTTTCACCACCTCCCGTTTTGCTTCAGAGTCCAGCACTATGAGATGTTCCCCTTTCCTCTCACACGTGATGCGGGCTTCGTCCCAGGTACTTGGCGTAGTGTGTAGCTTGTAAAAATCAAAAATTGATAAGTCGTCATTGCCATATGGTATCCAACTCGATCTCGGGGGTGCTGGAAGCAAGAAATGAGCCTTCTTTAAGGGAGGACATACAGCTTCGGGTGAAATTCATTATTTTTTTCCTCAGCAATGAATTGCTCTACAATCTTTCAATATGACATACTCTTTATTGACTACTTCTACAATTGTCTACTATTTTCAAAATTAACCAAACTGTTACAGTTGCGGATAATTATCGTTTCAGAATGGCAGCCACGTTTCATGCACTGAAATGCCGTTTCCCTGGTAATTTCCACAAATATCTATATTTTTCAATTCAAACCCTTCTTTATATCCCGGGGGAACTGATGCAGAGATAACGGAATGAAACACTCACCGACAGCATTGATTTCTATTCTCACGGTTTTGGATTCGTAGCCAGTCAACGTGCTCTGTTGCACTTTCAGCTCCCACGGCCCGGAGTCTGCGGATCCACTCCCATCGTGATCCATTTTTACCTGTAGACATAAAATCAATGTACCTTGTACAATAATAAAGAATAGTAAATATATAAAAAGTTAGAGAGTTTCATGTACAAGGGTGCGTCTACAATTATACGGATTTTTCATAAAACGCTTTATTTCCTTCAAAATACAGTATGATTTTCTCATTATTTTTCAATATAGTCTCGCTTCTTTGTAATGCTTTTGATCCAGCAGTCCACAAGCTTGTGTATTCCTGCCAAAAAGATTTTCGGTTGGTTTCAAGCCATTGATGCACCGCTTCCTGCACCTCTTTGTAGGAAAAAAGGGAAACCCATCAATAAAGAATATTAATGTGCATTGTTGACTAACAAACATAAACCAGCAATTCGCAGGAAATGACAAGGTCTTTTGTCATGGAAAGTGTTGCTATTGCATGATAATGCCTGCCCTCACATGGTTCAACTCACTCTTGAAACCATTCACAAATTGGGTTTGGAGGTGCTGGAACATCCACCTTACAGTCCAGATCTTGCTCCATCAGACTTTCATTTGTTTGGGCCTCTGAAAGACGCTTTGCGAGGTCATCAATTTTCCTCAAAGAGGTGTAGGAAGTGCATCAGTGGTTTTACAACAAACCGAAAACCTTCTTTTCAGCAGGAATACACAAGCTTGTGAACCAGTGCATTACAAAGAAGGGAGTCTATATTGAAAAATAATGAGAAAATAATACTGTATTTTTCAAGTAAATAAAGTGTTTTATGAAAAGTCCGGATAATTGTTGACTCACCCTAGTAATAACTCCTCTGGATGCAGGTTGGTTAGGTTGCTTGCACTGGTTGAAGGAAATTCAAGTTTCCATCATGATAGCATGAATGGGAGATAGATGAATAAATAGTACAGTTGATAAAAGTTATTATTTGTACAATAACGTTCTTTCCCCGTATATGCTATCATGATGGAAAATCGTCTACATTCAGTGCAGGGAATCTAACCTATGTGCGTCTTTTGGCTACTTGCCACACATATGTGACTTTGTTTCATTGACATGAATATAGTCATATTTGCAAGCTGAAGTTTACCTGTGTCTTTACTTCCTTTTTATTTCCTAATACAGTCGAACCTCCATATAACAAGGACCGATATAACAATAAACCAGCATTAAGCGATATTTTTCTATGGTCCCAGCAGATTTCCTATCTTATTAATGTTACTTGTCCTTCTTTACAGTGATTAAGATATTTTGTGATCACCCTTTTATAATGATACATATTTTGAAGTGAAATTGCCATTCTAGGCCAGCAACATAGTCCTGCCGAAGGTAGCAGGTAGCAGATTAGCATCCTTCACAGATGGTGTGAACCTTTAAGCCACCTTTAGAAAATCCCGAATTGAAATTGACAAAAGTGTTGTGTTTGTTAAATAAATTCTTCCATGTAAGTACATAACTCGGTTTTTTGTTTTGCATGCAGTTTTCTTAAGATGTCCCTCAATATAACAATAACCCTCATATAGGCTAAAAATATGATTTGCGAGGGCCCGCAAATATTGTTATAAGGAGTTTTGACTGTATTGACTTACAGATAATTCCTCAGGCAGCTAAGTATGAAGCAAAACTTTCAACATTCCATGATGGTGTGCATGCACTCAAGTAATCGATGAATTGATCGCTCCAACATGGGAATAGTACGGGTTGTAATGTCGAAACCTACCCTCAAATTTTGTACTCTTCCTTGTTTGTCTAATGATGCTTACACCTACCACACTAGCTTTACAAGTTTTGATATGTTGGATATCCAACCAATATCAGACGAAAGTGACATAGCTGCCTTTTGTTTCAGTGAGATCGATTACCTCTGCAATCCAGTGTCCTGTTTTGTTGCGACGACTGATCACTGTTATCTGGAAGTCCGTTTCTTCAGAAGAAGGACACCTGATCTTCGTTGCATGCACAGCGAGGGAGATCAGGAGGAGAAGTGAAGCGCTCAGCAAGTTCATGGTCCTGAGTTTGTTTCCTGGTGAGTAACAAGTATATTTCTATTTATATATGGTGATTTGAAAAGAAGCTATGGATAATGTAGGCGTAATATAATATTATTATGAGCTTTTGACGAATGCTAAGAAAAACATTACATTTAGCAAATAATTAAATGCACATTTAAATACAGTATTCAATCAGATAAAGTGGAAATTTATATTAGGGGTCGATATTATCTAGGGATGAGACATGAAAATCAGTGGCGACCTTGTATTTCTTGTAATGCCACTTTACATAAAACATTTTAATTTCTTGAAAAGGCTTTTACGATTTTATTAAAATTCCATGCATGAAGTGCTTATACGAAGAGACTAAACTTTCATTGAGTGCACACAATTTCATCCTATATTTTCCACACAATTGTTTTGCATGCTACGGGATGGAAACGTTTCTATCCCTGTGTGACGTGCATGACGTAGAAACATGGCTTCTTCCTTTGTACAGCTGATTCTCATACAGTTCCCTTGTTAATACTCTCATACTTTCACTCTTGAAATAAAATATTAAAATGTACATTTCTAAATACAATATTAGGTAGATTTCGAAGAAAAATCTACCTCTTCTAATCGATACCATGTCATGATTTTCGAAAAATTCCTTCATATCTTTACGTTTCATGCTTCCCTAAGTACGAAACCACCGCCCGTTCAAAATTTTGTTTGGTGATATATTTGATGATATATATATATATATATTTACACGCTAGCGGCCGTAATTTTGAAGATATTTGAACCAAATTTCATTAATTATTTCTAGACCCAATAGTTCGGACAAGTTCGTTAATGAACAAAATTGGCCCAAGGGGGTGGTAAAGGGAGGAGGTTGAAATTTTAAAACATATATATCTCGGCCCCTATGAAGTATAGAGGGAAACTTTGTTTGAATAAATTAGAGTACTCCTTATGGAGTTCACAGTGACACCAACGATTCGGAGGGTTTTGGGGGTACGAGTGGGGATGGGGGATGGAAATTCGAAACTTTTGAAACCACGTCTTGTGGGGTATCGTTGAAAAGCTCTTGATGAGTAGGCCTACTCTACAAATCAATAACTAGTTTCTCAATAGCTCTCATATAAGGCAAGATTTGAATGTTTGAAAAAGTGCTCTTTCCTCTTTTTTGCAGTTATTATTGCGGGTTTGTCATGACAAGGCTAAAGAAGAAGAGTGCTACGCAGCGACAATAATATAAACCGAAAGCACTTCGAAATCTACCTCAGTCTGTAGGCCTGCCTAAAGGGATTTTATTTATGTATTCATATTCATGGAAGCATAGAACATTGCTCCTCTTGAACATTAAATGACAATATTCTAGAAAAAAATTAATAGGGCTCAAGCAGAATATAAATTGGATGAAGGTACTTACTTGGATGAAATGAAGTGAACACGTCGTGTAAGTGGCAGGGTTCAGCAAATATGAAGACATCATCAAGAAGTAATCTGTTGTATAGGATAAGATAAAAATATGACTCATCACTGTCTTAGCTTTCATATTAATTTGCTTACTTTTGAGCTTCATTAGTTGCTTGAGTTCACATGTCAAATAAATCATTTTATTCCATACTAATCTAAATTTAACTTATAGTCCAGTCAATAAAGGTCAAAAAACACCGAATAGAAAAAATATTCATGTAGTTTTTAAATTTGGCAGAATTGTCATAGGGAGTGTCTTGAACAGCATACTAAAAATCTCCGAGGGTGGGGGATGAGCGGGAGGCAGGGTGGCCCATAGAAGGTACTTTTTATAGGTTTTTTTTTTTTTTTTTTTTTTGCCTATAACTAAACAACGGTGCATCATAGAAGAAACGTTACCATATACAAAATTGAAGCTGATAAAATTTCCTACAAGTTTGATCCTACACATTTTTTTCTATTCCCAAGTTGTTTTATTATGCCCAGGCCTTTCGGTTACAAAGACACATCATCAGCACATCTTGTTTGTAGTCACATTTAAGAAGAAGAAAATTGCTAAACTATATTGGAGTCATTTTTAATTAAAATAAAATCAGGCAAACTGACGTAACAAAGCGCCAGAATGTTTTTGCATAATCAATGATAATTGCAATTATGATATGCAGAAAATAAGTTATTCTGAGTTAAGCTCCAAATCAATTCATTAAGCAAAGCTTACGGACGAACAAAGGTCTAAAGTTTGATTCTTGACATTAATTCGTACTCATATACACTGATATAAGAAATTCTTAAAATACGTCAGCATTTCACAAAATGCACTGGCAATAATATTGATGTAAATGTAGGCCTACCATTCGCTGACATGTTTGTTTCAGGTTTAAAACAGCCGTGTAGGTTATGAATGAATTAAATTCAGTCTGAAATCAATCTGTCAGAAATTACATTAGATCTGTTTGGTTTCACAGCAAATTTTAAACTGAAAAATACTTGCATTAAAATATAATGTAGATATCGGTAGCCGTACATTTAGATAAAATGCACAATATTATACCAATAGCAACTGTGTTTAATTAATCAGCGGCTAGATTTTTAAAAATCTTTTATATATTTTGATAAGCATACGTGAAGGAATAAGTGGGACAACAACAGAACGAAATTACAACAAATGCCTCACATCTAAAGCGAGGTGTGATATAATAAGTTTACAAACACCTGGCTGCATGATTTCCCATTTAAAAAGAATGTGACGTTTAATGACTCGTTACTCTGGTACCAGTCAACCGATTTGGCCAAAGTCAATAGGCTTCATATTACAAAATACAAAACCCGGTCGACGCCGGGCCTTTTAAGCTAGTAATAAATAAAACATAACAATAGAATCAAGTGTGTGGAAAAGCTGCTTGGTACAACTTAAACTTTGTGGGGCATTGATTTCATGATTTTTCTGAAATATGGAAGTAGTAGGTGGTCATTTTATTGCAAAGACCGTTGAGTGCTCACTTAAAAGTACACGGAAAATCCATAGAATCCATTCGAGGTGTTATTATAGTAATGACATTTTTACATTTGCACAATGAACATGCACTCTAGAAATATGGACATCAAAACGAATTAAGGCTTTTCAGAACAGAGTCGATAACAAGGGAAAAACATCGCAAATGTAAAGGTGCGCCAGTCCCCTACCTACTTAAACCTAAGGACACACACCCAGTCACTACTGAAAAATCCCCAACCCGGCCGGGATTCGAACCCGGGCCCGTTATATAAATATAACGTGAAGACTCTCAAAACTGTATAGGCCTAGGCCCAGCAGCGTCGCCAGGAATTTTATTAAGGGGGGGCAAAATCAATTTCGGACCTGAATTTCAAATGATTAGGCTAAACACATTAATATTCACTTAGTTAACCGGATCGTTATTTTGAACCCAAGCTGAATTCGACGAGGCTACAAAGTTCTTTTAAGTTAACAGAATACGCTCTTTTGAGCAATGGCCTTGGTGAGATATTATTATAAATACATATTATAGTTATAATTAGTTATTACTTGCTAAACTCATTATAAAGTAATTATATATTTTTTATTCTCCATGCTACATCTGTAGGTTGTCAAAGAGTACCACAAATAAATGAATCCATAAGGCAATCCAGAGGGGGGCAGTTGCCCCCCCTTGCCCCTCCATGCCGACGCCCATGCCTAGACCTATATGTATATACTTTTGGCTAGGTTAGGCTCCTTGTATTATATGATTGAAGGAATAAGGCTGGGTATCGCATATTAAGCTCAATTCTTGATATTGAGGCCATATCAGGTAAAAAACATACCCTGGTGGACACAGGCAGAAATAACTGGAAAAGCTGCTTGGTACAACTTTAAAGTGGGACATTGATTTCATGTTTTTGCTGAAATATGGAAGTATTAGGTCGTCATTTTATTGCAAAGGCCGTTGAGTGCCACTTAAAAGTACACAGAAAATCCATAGAATCCATTCGGGGTGTTATTACAGTAATGACATTTTTACATTTGCACAATGAACATGCACTCTAGAAGTATAGGCATCAAAACAAATTAAGGTGCTTCAGAACAGAGTCGATAACAAGGGAAAAACATCGCAAAGGTAAAGGATTTCATTTGCTGGCTGTATTCTTTGGATGTCAACTGTCTGGAATACAGGCTTACAGCGATTACAGATTACAATTTAGCATTACAATACAGGTATTGTTAATTTGGCAATTGCAGTTATCAGACTTAATACATTTTGGTATATTAATTTGAGATATATATAGAATAATATTTATGTTTAAAAACATCAGCTTAGCAACCTTTACTTTTTGCTGCTTAGACCTCTCGACTTTCCTATGTCATCTTCAGGGCAACTTGCTGTGCTAGCCTAGAAGCATTAACTATTAAAAGTTAGAACTGGAACTTTCTTGTCTTGCCATTCTCTTATTGGTTTGAACTTTCAAGTCCGACCACAAACATTAATTAGCTTATAACCAACGCTAAGGCTTAGATGAACGGTTTTAGTGGTTTTAGAAGGCGATCCGATGATTCAGACTCTACTGAACTCTCTTTTAATATTTAATTGGGTACCTAAAATACTTAGATTACACAGGCCAACAGACGTTTTCTTGCCGGGATGTTTGGAGCTGATTTTATTTGAATTTGTTGCCATGAATTCTAATATAATATTATTGTTTGCCTAGTAGCTCAAATTTCTAAGATATAAACATTTTAGTGAAATATACGTTACACTATTTTAAGTTAAATCCCTGGATCAAATAAAAAAACTAAACACGAAATTTTTACTAATATTTTATAGGCCTAAAAATATTGTAACCATGACTTATAATGTAATATACTGTATATAGGCTATATAAATCAAATTATATATTACATACAGAGATAGAGGAAAGGTAATCGATGAAACCAAAATCACTGGACACTAAGGAAGCTTCTTTTCCGTGACATTCTTGAATGCATTTTCGAACAATCCCTTTTTAAACTCCAGCAGTAATCTGTCATCATGTCATTATGCTATTGGTTATACCTTTAAGATAATACAAAACTATATTCCCAACTTACAAAATATGTGAACTAAAGTTTTCAGAGAGCAGAGTTAATGTAATTTAAAAAATAGATAAATTTATTTCTTTCTTTCTTTATCTGAGTTTTACCTCTCCCTTTTTTTAGGATTTAAGTAACCCAAGCTGCCCGGGCCTTACAGGGCCACGACCTGGATTAACGTAATTTAAAAATAAAGCTAAACATTCAAGCATCAGCGGCATTTGCTGATCGAATACAGTTCTAACAAAACATTGGCTGATGACATTCGTGTACAATACATTATTACTAACATCGCTGGTACATTCTCAGTATACTTGTTCCAGCAGGTACGCCTCACCATGAAGGTAACGTGGGCAGTGTTGGCACTAATTCTCATCCTGGCTGCAGTAAATTCTGACGTCCTGCTAACAGAACAACGCCATATTGTTCTTTGTTTGAAGAATATCATAACCAACAACTTCAAACCGGACAGACCTGTCTACATTACATTCCCTTCGTTAAATGAATCATACGCGCCGAAGGTGGGAAGACGTAAACTAGCATTCAAACCGCCGAAGATAAATTATCAACGCGTCATCGATGCCTTGGCAGAAACTCTCAACGATGACATGAAATGGCAGCTTATCTTATTACAAACCAATTACACTGATCCAGATTCAACAAGTGAATACGAATTACCAAAGTCATATCCTGATGCGGAACAGTGTGTTTTATTTATATGGGAAGTAAAAAACGACAAATATGGAATGAAGACTTACTCTGATCAGATGAATATATTACTAGAGAGTAAATCATTATCCAAGAAATATGTGACTGTTGTTCTTAATCTCATAAATAAGCCAAAGCTTTTACAATTTGCTTCAGATATACTAGCAATATTTTCTAGCGTCGGAAATACCATATTTCTGTTTCCTGAACGAAGAAGGAGAAGAAGAAACGTTGATGCACACATAGATGTTTACACTTGGTTCCCGTACAGGTTTCCGGAGATATGTGGCAGCCACAATCATCCAGTGATTATAGACACTTGGATAGAGGATACCGAAGGAAGATTTCAAAAGAATGCAACATTATTCCCTAACAAAGTACCTAAACATTTTGGCGGTTGTCCAATTGTGGTAATAAAATTTACAAGATATGGAACTTCAATAATGAAAGTAGAAAAATATATTTTGGAGCAGATCTTCAATTTGCTAAATGTAACTCCTGTTACAAGTAAAATAATTCATAACTACAATGTTAGCTATCTTGATATTGGATATGGTTCCTTGTTTCTGGATATTCCATCCTTAGAATCTTTTGGCAAAAGTCACTCGTATCCCACACCACACATACATACAAAGTTGAGATGGTTTGTTCCTTGCCCAAAATCGAATCCAAGGCAGGGTAAGTTTTATGAGGTCTTCACTTTGCCTGTTTGGGTCATCATGAGTCTAACATTTTTGTTAGCTGGACTGACCGACTGGTGTATACACTGGATAGAAATCAATGTTCAAACTGGATTAGTCTCACATGATACGTCATCAGGGTTCTGCAATCTGTGGGCGGCCTTTCTGTCTGTCGGGGTCTCTGCAATGCCGAGTGGCACACGGCTTAGAGTGTTTTTCCTGTCTTGGTTAATCTACTCATTTGCAGTAAGCACAATTTTCCAGGCGTTTTTCACAAGTTACTTAGTAGACCCTGGCAAAACTAAAGAGATCAATACGCTTGAAGAATTCAGGAGAAGTGGATTCGCTTATTATGCACAATTTGGTTCATTTGTAAATTGGTGTTGGTTTAGAGACTACAATGAATTTTGTGATTCTGTAAAGTTCAACAGAATGTACACTCCAGTGAAGAATTTGGATGGAAGAGAGCATATGATAGATCCAATTCAATCATTGTTTTTAATTTCATCTAAGGTACAAAATGTCAGTGTACTTGCTAATGACTTACAAGCTGAAATGTTTAAAGTCCTTGTGATGCCGGGATACAAACTGTGTTCTGTCAGAGACCTAACTGTGCCTAACACATTTGTATTCCTTATCCCTACAGATAGCGCATACTTTAAACCTATCAATGACCTACTACGGCAGTTACGGGACACCGGATTATTAGAGAGATTTCAAAAGAATTTTATTTTCAAATCAACACTTGGGGTTTATTCAGCGATCGAGGAAAGTTATCACTTTTTAAATATAGAACTTTTTTCTGAAGATGAGTATTTCATTTTCACTTTGTCACACATGAAAGTTTCGTTCTATTGGCTTCTTATGGGATATGTTTTAGGGGTGTTGGTATTTCTTGTAGAAGTCATTTATTCCAAATTTGATAAGTATTTGAAACCATGGGTATTGTGTTTGGCATTACGGAACTCGACAACTTCAATTCGCTCGATCAGGCCTGATTCTGTCCCTTAAACAAAACACTACATTCCTTATATCCCTTACAGTTTAGCTCACTAACTGCCTGTCTAGATTCGAGAACCAGAACTTTGAAAATCACGGTTGAGAAATTGAAAAACTACAAACTTAAGTGTGGGTTCTTCAATATTAGGCTACATTTGTGGCATCCAGCGAGAGTGTGATCTATGCCAAAAAATTTCAAATTTGAAATATTGCCATCTCTGTGTACTAGCCTACATATAGTCATGAATTATAAACCTAATATTAAAAGTCTATGTGGGTTCCTACTTTGTCTATTCTTGAAAGATAGTTTTCATAATTTAAGGGGATCGCGATTCTCCAGTGAGAGAGTGGGCTAAGCCAACGCGGAAGCAATAGGAACGTGATATGAAGATGTTATGGTCTGCTCGGTAAGGCAGATAGTCGCGTCTGATTGCAGATATTTGAGAGTTGATGCTGTCATGGTGGATGATTAAGGAGAACTTGTTGGTAACAGCTGCGAAAAATCGAAAAATAATGAAAAATGGGTCTAAGTGGAAAACATAAAGGAAAAGTGTGTAGGAATATAGGATCAAAATACATTAGCGACAAATCATATAATGTGACTGCGGCAAAACAGCAAAATGCAGTGAGAGAGCTGTGGTAGCTAAAGTGAAGTGTAACTACCACTTAAGAATACAGTTTCAGTGAATTTTATAAAATTTGTGATTGTAATGTGCGAAATGCTTTTTTGTTTGGACTGATAAATAGGCAAGACCCGGAGAGGCCTTCCATGTCCTTATCTGGTCAGGAAAGTATGTAAGTTACGTGATCCAAAGACAATCCCTCTCCTGACAGGTTGCGGCCCTGTAAGGCCCGGGTCGCTTAAATCCTAAAAGGGAGAGGTAAAACTACGATACAGAAAGGGGAAAGAAATAGAAGAATGTATTATTATTATTATTATTCTCCAATACAAAGGAGCCCTATTTCACCAATAGGTATGCTAGGGCTGTATGTTGTAATCGAGATTGATTTCATAAGCTTAAATACATGCATGGATAATTAACCTGTTAGATTTGTGATACATAATCATCAAAAGAACACATAATGTTACGATTACAGTCAAAGAGTTTTAAAAATGTGAAAGATGAAACTGAGAAAGGAAGATGCACAACATTTGCGTCTAAAAATTCCATTTATCGGTGTGTTGTATTGAAGTCCACACGAATCTAGATGAGAGGTGAAGTAGATTCGCTTCTGCAGATAAATAGGACAATTGAACAAGTATCCAGAAGGCGATGGTATATGAAATCTAGAGATGTAACTACCAAATTTCCCATGTCCAGACACGAACTGAGTAAGAACGTAGTTCATTTCAAAGAATTTTGCTTGTTTCCTGTCTTCTTCTTCTTCTTCTTCTTCTTCTTCTTCTTCTGCTTTTACGGCCTCATTGGACCACTTCAGTCAATCATTTCTCGGTCTTCCTTTCCGATTTGCCCAGTAGTTTTTCATGCGTTCCGATCTTCTCTGTCGCTCTTCATCTGTAAATACCCTCTTTATTGTCTGGCGTCTGTCTATTTTTGGCTTAAATCTTATTTTAATATTTTTAAGTTTCCTTGAATTTCCTGTTTTGTTTTTCAAGTCATCCAAAGTTATTTCTAATTCTGTCATATCCTCTCTAATTTCTGTAATCCATCCTACTTGTTGCTTCATATTCCAGAGTTTCTCTATAATTTTTCTTGTCAGTCGAGTTTCTGGTGTCCTCATAATGTGACCAAAAAAAGAGATCCTTTTCTTCCGTATAGTATCTGTGATAGGTTCTAGTTCCTGTCTTCTATAGTTGGAAATAACATATTTCTTGTGATGACTCCTTTCTTACTGTTGATCCACAACAAATTCCACTCATTTAGTATTTCTGTGTTTATAGTTTTCTTGAAAAAAGATATAGGACAGGCAGCGTAACTGTATGAAGAATGTATTGGCATTTACATAAAGAAAAGAGTGAATGCAGCTTGAAGTAGAAGACGAATTTCATTTACATAAAATGTAAATAATTCCCATGGACAGCAAATTAGGGTATGTATAAGGCATTTTGCGATGAATTTGGAATATCTAAGAAACAGCCAGAGGAGATAGGAACGCAAGTAGATCTGTGCCCGAGGGGAATAAATCAGATTCTGAACTAAGTTAGAGGGTAAGATTCGAAATTAATGAAACATTTAAAAAAAATAAAAATAAATAAAAAAATAAAAAATTCGCAACCAGCTACACAATGACAGCCATTTAGCCACTCAGAAAAAAAAAGGAGGCAAAAAATATGATATGCAGACGAACAGATACACACACACACATACATACAGACAGCATGGCTTAAATTTATAGGTGGCAACGCTGGCTACGGATCTGGAGGCCTGCATAAGGTCGCCTATACCTCCTTGGATTTATCTGGAGCAGGGTGCACTCAGCCTCGTGATTCAAACTGAGGAGCTACTGATAGAGAAGTAGTAGTAGTAGTAGTAATAATAATAATAATAATAATAATAATAATAATAATAATAATAATAATAATAATAATAATAAATAATGTTTTATTTTACCTGGCAGAGTTAAGGCCATAGGGCCTTATCTTCCACTCAAACAGGATAAATACAACATACATTAGAATAAATCTACAAAAAACAAATACAATAGATATCATACATAATAATACAAAATGCTAGCAATAGAATAACAATAGGTTACAATATTGGTCTGCCTATATTAAAACTTATATACTACCTATACACTGATATTGAAACTTAAAACTAAGAAATTAACAAATTTAAGCAATATAAGCTAAGGGCTGTGAAAATAGTGTACAATATAAATTAACCTAGGATGGATAACGAGACATTCCTTCTAGTTATCAGCGAGATACTTGAGCGTCTTTGACCTCCGGCTCCGGTAATGGCTCCGGTTGAATAAGCATCATTAACGGCCGTGGGTGTGGACATCATGACCACATATCCCCAATCTACATATCGTAAATGATGCAGCCTTAAGTTGGCAGGCTTAGTCCCTCAAAGGATGTAGCGCCATGGAGTTCAGTTTAGTTTTTTAGTAGTGCCATTAGCGTAAGGAAGTTGTCTACACCATTCCTTATGTTTACAGCTTTGTACTTTATTTAATGTGATTCACTGGAATGGCAACGGATGTATCAGTAGATAATTCCACTGCTTCAACATCACATGGTATATCTATCAACAATTGCAGTAACTGTAACCAAGTGATAAGTGTGTTTTCTTTGTGTATATTGTGCTGTTTATTGTGATCAAAGATTCGGTTTATGTTATCACATTTTCCATTTTGCGGCTTTATTTCCAATTACTGCACATCATTCATAATTTCTTTTCAAGGGCTTCAACAACTTCAACTCGCTCGGTCAGGCCTGATACCGTCCCTTAAACAAAACACAACATCCCTAATATCCCTTACAGTTTACCTCACTGACTGGCAGTCTAGATTTGAGAACCAAAACTTTGAAAATCATGGATGAGAGCATTAAAAAGTTGGAACCTTAAATGTGGGTTCTCTAATTATATTTGTAGAAATGGAAAGGAAGCTCGAATTTTTAAAGAAATGTTAAACAGCTTGAATTAAAAGTAAATGTTTTAACACACAAAGTTAAAGTTCCATGTTATGGCACTAGTGCCCCCCCCCCAAAAAAATACATTGTAACAAATTTTGGTTGTAGGTTACTTTTTTTTAAGGATTGTAAAGGAATGCAACTTGGAATGGAGCTAACCTAACCTTACCATATTGCGCAAGTCAACAAAATAAGAAGCCAGCTTTATCCAAAGACATCTGGGTAGATCGCGATTTACCCGGATAAAGCCCGATGTGAAAGAATTGTTGCTTATAAATCTTGATTTACCCAAACTGATCGGGTAAAACACACATTACCTAGGTTTGTCCTGTTTTCTAGCTCTACCCACGACATATGATTACTGAATAGACACAGTTTGATACAAATTGTAAATGTTAAAATAGTTAATCCTTTTTAAGTGTTAAAATATTCACGATGGTCGCAAAAATGTCACACTTGGTGGTGTAAGGGCGTTGTCGACACCATTCCTTATGTTTACAGCCTTGTACTTTATTTGATGTAAATAATCGGTCACTGGAATGTTAGTTGATAATTCTACTGCTTCAACATCACAGTGAATATCTAAACAACAATTGGAGTAACTGTAACCGAGTGATAAGTGTGTTTTCTTTGTGCATTCTATATTCTTGTTTGTGTTACTGGTTTCATTGTGTTTGCAAATTTATACAATTAGTTGCTTATGTAATATGTTGTCAGTAAATCAATAACTACATTTACCTCCTTCTGCGCGTGTTTGAATTCAACTAGACGAGAGTATAGAATTATTAAAGACAAATTGAAATTTACAAGTGTTTTTTTTTTAAATAATGCTGTGTTATGTAAGAAAATGTAATAAAATAACCTAACCATTTTTCTTAATTATTGAAAACGTCGCAGATATTTCGGGAGGGGTTTCAACCCCCTCAACCCTCCCCCACCGTACGCCCATGCTCCATTTTTAGAATTTGGAAGTGGCCACTCTAAAGTTTCTATCTTTATAGTAAGAGACATTAAATGCAAGTCATTCATGACATAACAGATCATTGCTTGTACCTGACATACGTTCTGCTGTTATCTCAAGTTGTAAGTACCTTATGTTAACAGATTATGAATATCAGAAAGTAAAGTCATTATCAGTGATACATCGATCAGCAATGAAATTCGTAAGTCCATTATATCTAAATTACACTTCTCACTGAATATATTTATGTTATTATTATGTCGAGACTGTGAATTTTTAAACTAATATTATTGTAAAAATCTTATGTGAAATACATAACTTCCTCTGTTGAAATAATAGTTTTGCCTCTTAGTGCTTATTGTATAAACAGTTTGATCTCAGGTTAACTCTGAACTCTGAAATTTATGTTGTATAAATGCTAATCTGAGATATATTTGCATTGAATTAGGATCAATTTTTACTGGAGAAATTTCTCCAATCAAACTCGTTGATCTCAGTTCAAGGGGCTGTTTTCTTATTTGAGACACAAGATCAGCTCATTTATCATTTATTTATCATTTATTTCCAAAGCTACCTGTGTCCACTGCCAACAATACACTGTTGTCATGAGAACTGTTCATGGAATTTGATTTGATAATTCTGTGTAAAAAGGGATTAAGTATCCTCATAAACATTTAATTTTTGGCATTTAAAATCAAAATTTTTCAAAATCCTTTCTTAGTAAGCACCTACATTATGAAACGAAGGTATTGTCAAAATTCCAAGTCTCTACCTATTATAGTTTAGGCTCTACATTGATTCTCTGTCTGTCACTCAGTCAGGACAAAGCCTCTTATACATACACAGAGATGTCAATACGTTAAAAATGAGATTTCATAAATGCATACGGGTACGTACGCCATGGTAATTTGTAGAAGAGAAACAAAACACAAGCATCATTGTGAAGTCCATGGAGAAAGTAACAGGAACATTTTTGTAATTTCAGGTTTTGGTGGTGTTCTGCGCTGTCCTAGCGAGCTTTGTTCCTCAGAGCGATGGAGCGAGAATCTTGGCACTCTTACCCTTCGAAGGCCGGAGCCACTTCTTCGTGGTCTCTGCTCTAGCGAAAGAGCTGGCAAGGAGGGGACACCAGGTTACTGCTGTCAGCTCGTACCCTCAGACGCCACCACTCGCTAACTACACAGACGTCCCTGTGCAGACCAACATGTGGCAGATTTTTGGCAGAGGAAGTAAGTTTCAAATACAGCGAACACCGCTTAATGTAATCGTGTATGATGTTATCAATCAGGCAATGTTATCACTTTTATGAAGTCCCATACAGATTAATACTGATACATTGAAAGAATTCTGTTTATTTTGATCAAATATTCGGTTTATGTTATCACATTTTCCTTTCTTGTGCCTTTATTTCAAAGTATTGTATGCGATTCAAAATTTAGTTTTTGAGGGTTTTGTTTCTAACTCAACTGTATTGTGCTGTACTGGAGGTAGCGATTCTGTTCCCAGCTCACAGGATGATCAGTTCGAGGGGGATGGCATTACCTAACTTTCTCTTTTAAGCAATAAAACATGTTTCACCCTACAGTTATGCTGCAGCTTTTGATTTATGAAGATATGAAGAATGTTGGCATGCAGTCATGGCTAATGCAAAATTAAAAGATGAACAGACAGGCATTAGATGTTTTGCTACACGGTGTTCACCACAGATCAGTATAGACTTCATAAACTCGTAACTGAGAATGGAGTATTGGTTAATGGACTCCTAAAGGAAAACAAAAACAATTAAGAATATTGTTTGTGGTTGAAAAAAATAGTTGCTTCCAGTCTATTACTGTATTAGGCTATTAAGTGTTTCAATAATTCACAGTTACGTATTATTTTATGAATAAATATTTTACATTCTGTTGTGTAGTGTATTATCTTATATATGAATAAATAACTTTCATTTCATTCTTTCGGCTACTGTTATCAAGCGGTTAATATTATCAGATCAGATTAACTTAATATTTTATTTTTCATTAAAATATATAATATGTTTAAATAAAAATAAACAATTACAGTAAAACCTCTATATAACGACCATCGCTGGTTCCACAAAAAAGTGGTCTTTAAGAGGGGTGGTCTCTTAATAGGGGGAATGCATTTTTATGTCTTGAAAGTGAAAATACAATAGAATAAGTACGGTACAATACTGTAGGTGTCTTATGTAACACACAGTTGATTATTACTTACTTTTAATGTATTTAAAATTTGCAGCACAACAATAAGACACTTTAATCTATGCAGGTCAAGAACACCGAGCCTCTATTTACAGTATAACGGGGTAATGTTTTGCAGGAAAAGAAAGACACTTCTATTTTCCCTACATTACATTTTGCTTGGTGGACAATGAAAGGGACTCGTCCAGCACGTTTCTTAGAATCGAGAATTTCAGAACCCCCTCATGTCCACTAATAAACGTTTTCATAAGAAATAGAATTACCCCCCCCCCCCGAGTCACTGCGATCATGTAGATAATAAAGACATGAATTCTTAAGTGTATTGAAACAAGCAGATCAGAAGTAGGAGATTGGAATGTGTTCTTTTCACGCCGTGCGCTGTACGGTACTTGTACGCTGTCTACTGTAAGGATTTTCCCAGAACACAAAAAGAAAACAACCCAAAGCATTGTATTGAAAATTGCAGTGCCGACATCAGTATTTCTCTTCAAATGGTGATTAATGCCTATCATTTGAGTAAATCTTTTTACGATTTTGGTCGTTATAGAGGAGTTTAACGAAAATTAAACTCTGGTCATTGGTCGGGGAGAGGGGTGGTCGTTTAATAGGGGTACAAATAGCATTGGCCTTATGGGTTTTACTGTCCGTTCCTAGAAAAATTGGTCTTTAAAGGAGGTGGTCGCTAAGACAGGTTTTACTGTAATGTCAAGTGAATGATGGTAGGTAGTGTTGTTCATATGATACTAACAAATATACAGAAAAACAATAACTAAAAAATATTGCCATCTATGGAAATTATTACGGAAACTGCATATCAGTGCATGAAATGTGGCTGCCATTTTGTAATAATTACCCGTAACTGTAACAGTCTGATTAATTTTGAAAATAGTATGCAATTGTAGAAGTAGCCAATAAAGAGTATGTCAGATTTCAAGACTGTAGAGCAATTCATTGCTGAGGAAAAAAATAATGAAATTCACCTATTTCTCACCTATGAAATCCACCGAAAGCTGTATGTCCCCCCTTAATTCAACTGCCGTAAACATTCATGATTGTATGTTTATAAATGAGATACGTATCAATTTGACGCTAGTTATAAATCATATCCTTAATTGTTAATATTTACACACTGTTCATAAAACTATGAAATCCCTTAAAACTCTTAAAAACAATTAAAATTGTTTACACAACATATATATACAAGGTAACATAGGCTACAGTACACCATTATAATTGAACGCAGTTTTAATATTGACATTCCCTGGTGTTATATTGGAACTAAGAAGAAATATTTATGTATTTTGATATTGTCTTTAAGTTCTTCTAATGTATGGGGAATTGGCGTATAAACTTTATTTTTCAAGTTCCCCCATAAATAATAGTCACATGCTATTAAAAGAACTTAAAGTCAATATCACAAGAGAAATGAATTCTACCTCAGAAGCTAAACTTATACGCATAAAAGAATATTTACTAAAAAGGTGCTGGTGTTGTGTGGATGCAAGAGAAGGACATTTCAAACATCTCTTGTGATGAGGTACGTGGTTATTTTCATTGTAATTGTGAGAACCTGAATCATTACACCGTTAGCGACTTATTTGCATAGAAATTCCACCTGATAGCTCGGGAGTTAGAGCTAGAGTTAGAGCTAGCCGCCATGAAGCAGAAACCTGCATGATTGGCCAACTCTTACGTGAAATGCAATGAATTTAAAAATGTATATTTTAATATTTTATTTCAAGAGTGAAAGTATGGGAGTATCAAGTGTTGAGTATTGAGCCATATTGTAGTGAGTATCGAGTATTGACAAAATCTAGTATGAACCCCTCTCTAATGGCAATCTGCAGTTAATAAAAAAAATATATAATTAATGAATAAACATGTATATTTCCACAGTGGGCAGTACAAACATGTTTGAGATGAGGAATCAGATGGGCCCAATTTCCGTCTCCTCCATGATGTGGGGATTGAACTCTATCCTGTGCGACAGTCAGCTGCAAGAAAAAGCCGTCACGAAGCTCATCAAGTCCACAGAGCATGAGTTCGATGTCATCATAATGGAAGCTTTCTTCAACGAATGCTTTCTGGGCTTTGTTCACAAATTCAAAGCCCCCCTCATCCAGATATGCACTTTCGGCGGCACTCCTTGGATGGCGGACTGGGTGGGGAACCCAAATCCCTACGCCTACGTGCCTGATGCCTTCCTCAACTACGGTGACAGGATGAGCTTATGGGAAAGGATTTACAACACCATCGTAGGTAATACGTTATGCTTTATTGTACAGAATGATCTGTTTGGGTAAGGATAAAATAAAAACACTGTAAACATCTAATATTCATAATCTCTATGTATATAAGAGGCTTTGTCCTGACTGACTGACTGACAGAGAATCAATGTAGAGCCTAAACTATAATAGGTAGAGACTTGGAATTTTGACAGTATCTTCGTTTCATAATGTAAGTGCTCACTAAGAAAGGATTTTGAAAAATTTTGATTTTAAATGCCAAAAATCAGGTGTTTTTGAGAATACTTAAGTTAATCCCTTTTTACACAGAATTATCAAATCCAAATCACAGTTCATTTGACAACAGTATTGTTGGCAGTCTTCACATAAGGCTTTGGAAATAAATGAAACGTGTCTCTGACAAATTAGAGAAAGTATCAATATAATTCATGTTATAAATAAATATTAAAGAATGAAATACAAGAAAATAATGGAGTCCCATAACTTTCTCTAAACTGGACCTAGAGAAAACAATACGATGTAAGGTAATATGTTTTGGGAAGAGAAGTATGAAAGAGATATTGCATTTCTGTTTAATTTCATCCCCAAAACTGTTTTATGATAACATGAGAGTAAGAAATAAAAATTCTCTGCCACGATAATACAATTTTATGTTACCGGAATTTCTGTTTCTTCTTATTTGAACCCCTACAAGGCTTGCTGTGTACTGTACAAGCGATGGGATGCAAAATTCTACATCCTCTATGAGCCATAAGAAGCTATATCAAGCGTTTTCTGAGGGAATAGTTTGAGTGTGATAAGTCATTCTTCCTATTTCAGATTATAAATACCTATATAAGGACCTAGAATTTAAAAATCTAAAGTCCTTCATAAGTTAATTTCCAATTACAAAATAAAAAACCCGGGCGACGCCGGGCCTTTTAAGCTAGTAATTATATAACTTCACTGTGTTAAATTCCAATACAATTTAATATTTACTATTCAACTTTATTTGTTGAAATTTTGTATATACAACACATGAAAAATGGGAGATTACTCAGTGTTCAACTTGACCCCCATAGCGCACTCTGCATAACTCATAACGGTGATGCAATTCAATCCATGTCCATTGTAACATAAGAGGGGTGATTTGTTGAAAAGCTTGAGTAATTATTACTCTCAGATCATCAATGTTCCTGGGTTTCTGTGCTTAGACAGTGCCTTTAACAAAACCCCACACAAGAAATCAGGATGGGTTGGATTTGAGGAGCCAGAGGAAGACTCAAGGGTAGAGTTGAAACGTGTGACAGTCCTTTATGATAGCCCGAGTATAGCCTACACAACCCGCAACACAGATCTCCCATACTACACAGAAAACAGCTAACTTCAAACATCAATAATTCATTACAGAAAATTACTACAATAAAACGAATTACACCATATAAAAGAGCATAACTTTATCGACAACTTGAGATACAACACTACAGGTTTGATTAACCCGTTATATCATTTTAAGCAGACACTATAAATAACTCCTATATTTTTCATCACATAGAATGCAGACTTAGATCATTCGACGCAGATAAAATCAGCCTATCCAATAAAAACAATACCAGCAATGATAACCTTCAGTGATCCTAGTTATCAACAGAAACATATTTTGTGGGCGGTACACATCCGGCCTGACCGTCTCACTGTCGCCGTCATTACTTTGACAGCTGGAATTAATGTCCTAGCCAGTTTCAACGTTTCCTAACCGACTAATTTTCAAACCATCTAGCAGAAAGATTCATTCTGAACCAATTAGGAAATAGTAGAAAGAATACTTGACCAATGACAGAATAGCAAGAGACAAAACTCAGAAGTGATATTACCGCTAACACAGAGGAACCCGGGACCACTTGACGGACATACAACGACGAGACGACACCACTGGACAACGTAAAATATATATCTTGTATTACAATGTAATTATTATCCGCGCTTAATAAATAGATAGAAGTTAGATAAATTCACATCGCTGCGCGTACATCGAGAATAATAAAGTTAATTAACAAGTGCAATCATAGATTAAACTAGTAACGCTTTAATCTGATCCGGAGCGGAGCTTTTAATTGTCGCCCGAGAATTTTGCAAGTGTAATAAATATTTCAGTCCGCGCTATACAAAATAGATTTCTTCGACGTGTCATATAAAATAATTCCTAGAAAGTGAAAGCGCGTAGAACTTAAGAACATTAAATAATTAATAGACGTAAAATAACAAAGTGCAATTTATATTTTATATCGACGAAATATAACTTACTGTAAAAAGGACTTACAACATCTGGATTCTTAACTACCTTAACTCTGCAATTCTACGAATAAGTATTTTGGACAATATATTACTTTTTGGAACCACTTATATATTTTTGTTACTTCAAGATTCCTGTAATTGAACCCCCTTTTGTTTCTGACCCTTGAACTTTCTCTAGCCACGACCCTAGATAAGATCGACTGCAATAATCTACTGACTGAGCAAACTAGCTGGCACCCCTATAAAAATTCCACATCACGTTACGTCCACCAACGAGCTCTCATAAATGGCACCCAACATTTTTAGGGCAACTAAAGAGCTCTCATAAACGTCATGTTTTAACTAAGGATGGGTCCTCGATACTTTCGATGCCTCGATACTCTCGATACTTGCATGGTATCGGCATCGAGTGATACTTCAGAAAACTCGCTCGGTACTTTTTCGATACTTTGGTAATTCTGGAATTTAAGGAAATGCGGTATCTCTGTCTGTTTTAGTAGTCTACTAAATATAGTAAATACTTCTATTTCTCCTTGAAATGGAGAATACCATTCTGTTACTTTTGTCTAGTCATAAATAGACTTTCCTACTTTTAAAATTGTTTCTTTTCCTGTCAAACGTTTCACTAACAACCAACAAACAAGCTGACTGTCCAAACCGCATTGTACGATGCTCCGTTGCGGAGATTAAGTTACTGCTTATTCTGCAAACCTTAAAACAGTTTGTTCATTGTTCTGCTCTGTGATCTGAGTAGAATGTCACATGATTATTTTATCCATTCATAAGCAATGTATTTTGGTATGCTTTTAAAACTTGTCTGCATGCTGGCTTTCAGTTGATATCTCTACGTGACAGAAGACTGGGTGTATTGCTGTACGATAACAACTTTTTTTCAGTCAATATGAGTGAAGTGTGGAACTATTTTCAAATAGACCCTCATTGTGCTAATCGCGCCATTTGCCGCATTTGTAAAAAAAGTTTTTTGCATAAACGTTATCGAGTATCGAGGACAAAATCATGTATCGGTTGCGAGTATCGGGAAAATCTGGTATCAACCCATCCCTAGTTTTAACTTTTAACTTTTATCCACTGATTTAATATTAATTTTAAATGTCTTTTTGTTGTATTTGACTCAGTGGAAATCAGGACATATATGGATGTTTTATTGCATTCTTATGAAGTTGTATATTGCAGGTACTTACTGGAGGCTAGGGAGGGAGTACTACTACCTGCCAAAGCAAGATGCCGTCATGAGGAAACACTTCAGCAATCTCAAAGACTTGCCGTCCATCTCTGAGATTGAACACAAGACCTCTCTCATGCTTGTCAACAGCCACTTCAGTCTAAATTACCCGAAACCTCTGATGCCGAACCTGGTGCAAGTGGGAGGATTGCATGTGAAGCCCCCTAAGGAACTCCCTAAGGTGAGGAGAACTTCCAACTTCATATACCTTACTAGGAAATTAATAATTGTTTATTTTGAAGAAAATTTTCTTTCAGCTTTCCCAACAAGCGGAACTGCCATAAAGAACAAAGCATAAGCACAATATGAGTATTCATAGCAACTGTGGTTTTCATTTCATACCCCTTTGGAGGTCGAAAAAAATAGTCTTCTTATATTATAGCACAGACTGTTTCCCAATGTGCTCACTTCTCCCAGTTAATCCGTAGTGAGCATTCACACCGAAGTAGCATAGCATCCAAATCGAACTACCTTGATGCAGGCTGCACATCGAGTTGCATGGTTCACAGTTTTGCATTCATACCGAAGTAGCGAATGTGATCTGCAGTTTAACGTAATTTATATATTTTCACTTGAACTGTTCAGAAACCCATTTAAAATAACGTAATTTACCTAAAGAGGATATAGTTTCAGCAATTTTAATCCAGGCTTTTTTCCTACTAGTTTTGATTGCCATATTGTATAGCCTACGCATGTACAAATTGTAGCTCTCTTTCCAGCAGTTTTCATGACATCTTTGCAGTAATCTACCGCTACTTAAGCGAATGTATGTTGAATCTTCTTAACAATTAGAAAACAGCTGAAAAGGCAACTGTACACATGCGTCATCCCGAGTAGCATCGCATGAAATAAGTCCAGATCTATCTGAAGAAATGAATGTCGCACTCTGTGAGATTCATTATTGCCACGATACTTCGGTATGAAGACTTGAACTTGTTTATTTGGGATTTAAAATGAGTAGTGCATAACCAGCATCCAACTATTGCGGCTCACTTGCTTGGCTACTTTGGTGTGAAGCTCCCTTACTTAGGAACATCATCTATTACCCCTTTATGAGGAATATCCATCTATGAGATGGATAAACAATTTTTTGCTAAAATTCACTTAATATTCTTTCTAAAATTAATCAATATTGTAACATACATTTATTTCTTGAATTAGAGACAGTTTAGAGTTATAAAGTGTTCATAGAAATTGTCGTCACGGCTATAGTTTCTAGTTAAAGCTAATTTGTTTCATGCCTACGATTCCTGGGCTTATAGCCTACCGAAATACAACATGATGATGAGCACAAATTACAAATAACTTTTATTTTTCATAAGTAATAAAAAATTTAACAAATTGGGTAGGCATGTCGTACTTTAAAAGGACATTAATTACTTTAAAAAAAAATATCTCAATGAATATAAATTTTAGGATCACAAAACATTCGAACACAAAGTGAAACAACAAAAGAATATATTGTAATTTCACGTAAAAAATGATTTGAAAGATTCCCTTCAAGACTTCAAAGAGCACAGATCTCATCCTTGTGTGTTTTCTTGTTTGAAGTTCATCTTTATTTTCTATGTTCTCAAGAAAATAATCTAGTTTACAGTTAGTTCTCATGACAATTTCATCTATAATGTCTTCCATGAAGAAAAGCTGCCATATTTGTTCCATATGAGGAATAATTTCACAGTTAGACGTTAGAAGGAATATCAGTCTAGAGGACGGGTGATTTTTACTTACACTATGAGGAACATCCGTCCGTCAGGAGGCGTAGCTCCTACCGAATCACTCTGTGTTACCATGATAATCACATGAGCAAACTGGCGATGCAATCACATAGAAGACTAATACTTAAGTGAGACTCTTTGAGTAGATGAGCAGGATAGAAGCTTAACCTGCGCTCTGGTAGCAAAAGACAATACCATCTCCATCTGTGAGACGGATGTTCCATTCTAAGGGTTAATGACAGTGGAGAAAGGTACTAAAAGCTCAGATCAGTCTTCGTAGTCAATATCAATATCTGATACATTTCTAACCAGTGGCTGCTCGTAGCTAATATTAGTTGGGGTGCTGTTCCGGAAACATTTAGCCTTGATAAAACCCTAAAAGAAAAAAAGAAAAAAATCTACTTACATTAATCTAAATTGTTACAGTTCAAGCTTGATCTATTCATTTAAAAATGAAATCCATTCTTCTTGTTTCCATTTCTGCAGAAAGATCAATAATTTTCTCCTTGATCTGCCTTGGTTAAAGTTTTCTGTTAAAAAAAAGAACCGAAAAAACAAATGAATTTGAATAGCTGGAAACAAGATTTTCTACACTTTATCACATTCAGGAATATGGTATATGGTTTTTAAGTGGAGCAAAAAATAAAAAAATAAAAAACATTTTAAAAACACTACCTTCCACATGGGCGTACGGTAAGGGGGTTCAGGGGGTTGAACCCCCCCCCCCCCCACCGAAATATCTGAAATATTTTGAAGGTTATAAATCATGGAAGTGAAATTTAAAAAAACCTCTGATTAGGTTGTTACGTATTTTACAATTTCATACATATCAAAGCATTATTTCAGATTTATCGTAATAATATTTAAGAGTCAAATTTCAAAACCTCATGGTGTTGATAGTGTTTCAGCTTAATAATAGTGATGTATTACCAGTAAACAAAAATCCCTTTGGAATCTGTCAAATGACAACTCGAATACTCCTGCCAAAATTGATCAACCTGTTTGTAAAGCCAACAGTAATCACGAGCTCATCAGAAAATTATCATGAAGTAATCAGCGTTAATCGGGCTTTTCCACCGGTGGATTTACAGATGACTTTAAAAACATGCCCTATGCACCATACAGTATTATGATAATTTTTCAAAAGAAACTTTTTATTTATAAACTCCAGCTTAAACGAGAAATGGATAGAAATCTCAAGAAAAACAGTTTCAAAGACTGAGCTGCATAATAATTTATTACAATAAATTAATTATCAGAATACAAATGTTTAGTAATTTTAAAAAGTGATAATTCACAATGTGCATAAGGACATGGAGCTGAGACGACTTTACATTAAACCCCTCCCGAACAAAATTTCATTGTACGTCCATGACCTTCCACCAATACGCTTGGTGCAGTCAGCACTGTGGAAGTGACAGTCTGCAGTTTTTAGGATTATAACATCATGTTCAATAATTTAAAAAAAACATTGGTTTGGTTATTTTATTATATTTTCTTACATAAGACACAAGTATTAAAAAAACTCTTGTAAATTTCAATTTCTCATTAATAATTCTATACTCTCTTAATTTATTTAATAATAATGCACATACTTAATCTCAATGAGCAAATGATCTGAGATAACTTCTACTGTACAGTAAAGCATAGGCCTATTGTTATTAATAGTATATTGCGATACTAGTTCCGTAAGCGGTGCATAAGGATCGAGGAAAGAGTTTAAAAAAACGAGGTGATTCGCATGTGTTGGTTGTTATGGGGACTGAATATTTGTCCTGTTAAAGTCGCCACAAACTGGGGGCCTTTGTTCCGGCCTTTGATAAAGGCTTGTATTATGATGGTTTTACTTACGGCATGTGTGGTTTTTGTCATTTTTACAGCACTGAGAATTCTTTTGTTTTCATAGCAATCAGATTGCGTTTGGGAATGTCAAGTTACGATCCACGGCAACAATATTCGTAAGTACCACTAATTAGTTACGTCATGCAAAAATAATGTATTAATACTGGTAGGTTTTTAATTATATACTTCTTATAACAGTGACACATTACTGATAAAATTTCCTTTCGATCTTTATGTACTGTGATCGGTTGGATCTCAGGAGTCCATTGAATATCAGCTTTCAATACGTAAAACCAAATTTTCTAGAATGGACTTAGCCCCAGAAACCAGCACGAGTAGTTAATCAAAATTACTATGTCTCCAATCAACTTACCGATACAGAAACAACAGAATATAGCTAGGCCTACAATGATTCATAGTGCTCCGATTAAAGAAATCATGTGGATTATAGCCCATAGTGTGTATTACATCCTATGGTAGTCTACTATGATAATTTCTCACGAGAAAGGTTTTATTTATAAATTACACTGACAGGCAAAAAAATAAAAACCGATCACTTAAAGAAATTTAAAAAAATTAAGTTTCAATAAAAATTGTCGTTGGCCTAGTGCTTGAAATAAAATTACTGCAATTGTATACGTTTTTAAGATTAAAATGTAATGACACATTTCACACTGTGGTGAACGGTGAGCATAAGGTTGCAACGGCATAACGGAGGCTGCGTCCATCATCAATTAGAGCAACAGCTTTGGCAACATCTTCGGGACTGAGAGGCATAATTTCAACTAAACTTACTGACAGAATCACTTCGATGTGAAGGGAGACAGTTTCCTTTCAGTTTGGAAGGAAATTATGCAATACAATAATGGAACACCTAGCAATATGTATGACAAGCTAGTGCACATAATCAGATTGGAATTGCCCTATTGCGATGTTTTTTGTTTTGTTTTGTTTGGTGATAAAGTGAAGATATGAAGAAAGCAGATATGCTGTATCTATAGCTAATGGTCCAATAAAAATAATTCATCCTCACCAACAACAGTGTATAAACATCCAATCAAAATTATATTTAATCTTAAAATTACAACAAATTTTACAGTGATGGTTTTTTTTGCCTGTCAGTGTATCTAAAACAAGAAATGGACAGAAACCTAAAGGAAACAGTTTGAAATACTGTGCTACATAACAAACATATTATTTATAATGTACTAATACAACTGTTTAGTTACTAATAATAGTGTATTAAGTTACAATGAGCCCACGGTCATGGAGCTGAGACTACATTATATTCAACCCCGTCCAAACAGAATTTCGCCATGCGCCCATGTTAATATGCAACTTTTACTTCATATATCTTGTGTTAGAAGTTCCATTTTTAATTGAAGCTGTCTAAAAATAGGTTAAGATAACTTTGACATTTTTATACAACTCTTATTATTGTACTGAACAGGATCTGAAAAAGTACCTGGACGAAGCGAAGGATGGTGTGGTCTACTTCAGCATGGGATCCAACCTGAAGAGCACTGACCTCCCAGAGGAGAAGAAGAAAGCTTTCCTGGAAGCATTCTCCAAGTTGAAGCAGAAAGTTCTGTGGAAATGGGAGGAGGACACGTTACCAGGGAAACCGAGTAACGTGAAGGTGGAGAAATGGCTGCCACAGTCTGATATACTGGGTAAGATCTCGTTGTAGTATTTAGAAGTGTATTTGTTATAGTACAGGGGTGGCCACAACAAGGCTTGCAAGCCGCATGCAGCTCTTGAAACCAAGCTAAGAGTTAATATGATATAGATTTTAAAAAGTATATAGTTAATACTACCCGTGCACAATTTCTTGGGCGCTTGGCTCCCTAGTCCTCATTTGGTAGATTTCATTCAACTTCTTATGTAGAGCTGACAACATTGAAACACCAAGTACACTATATACCCTGACATCTAGTGGCTTCAATACTAAGCTTTCATTCTGTCTCAGGATCCTTATTTATTTGTTGACATGATCTTTTCTGACGCATGGAAAAAATACAATTTTGCAAATTGCTAGTTTCACAAACACTTCACTGTACATCCAACACTTTCTCCACCTCTTTAAGAATTCCATATGTGCTAATTTCAGACACTCCCATGAACTCTGATGTCAATTTCATGGACTGAAAGTGGAACAAACTTTTCACAAAACGTATTAAATACATTTAAAATTAGGCCAATAGTTTTCTCCACTTTTAGATGCCTTACCTCTCTTATGTTTTGCAACACGAAATGGTGAAGCATGTTCTGCTAAGACTCTTCTTTATGCTTAAAATTAGTCACCCAGTATAAAGATATTGAGCCTATATTATATAACTAGCATGTGCCCGCGGCTTCGCCCGCGATAATTATTTCAAAAATTAAAAATTAAGAGCATAATAGTTATATCATTATATTTATTAACACCTAAATCACGTGGACTACATACCACGATTAGATAGCGTCGCCTGGTAAAAGCGACCTCAGATTCGAGTTCCTTGGTCCAGAAAACCCCTGTATAGTAAGTTTCGTCCAAATAAAACAATGTTTGACCATATTAGGGCTTACAACATTCAAGCGATCGCGAAAGTTTTTTTTTCAAGATATGACAAATATAGCCAAAGCCAACTGTAATTGATTTGACATTGAAATGTATAACTGAAAACTTATGTTTTGAAAACGCAAAAAATTCACGTTTTTTGCCCGTTTTTCACTCATAACTCATGAACGAAAACTAAAATTAAAATTCTGGCTTCGAGGTGCATTTTCCGACCCTTCAGCCCACCTATGTTTAAAATTTCAGATCTCTGCGTTCAGTAGATTTCGCTGGACATCGAGGACAATTCCTTTTATTAATATAGATAATATGAGTTATAATGATACCTTCTCTAATTTGTCAAATATCCATTTCATGTAATCCAAGCCCACCTGATACCATTGGTAACTTTTTGGGCTTCGAACTTGATTCAAAACTTTCGTGGAAGTATCATATAGATAAAATTTGCAAGAAGCTGTCTCAAACCACTTACCTTCTCAGAAAACTCACATGTTTTATTCCGCTTGATGGTCTTAGAAATATTTATTATTCACTTGCTCAGAGTCATATTGTGTATGGTGTACATTTATGGGGAAGCAGTTCACATGTCAAGGAGATATTGCTTTGTCAAAAGAGAATAATTAGAATAATTATGTGCAAAAAGCCTGATGTTCACTGTAAACCTCTGTTTATTCAACTAAAAATACTTACAGTTTATAACCTTTTCATACTTTGCTTCATATCCATTCTAATTTACACCAATATAATTTAAGATCTGATGTACATAACATTAATACTAGAAATAGATACAAATTGAATATCCCTAATTGTCGACTTGCCCGGACTAAGGAAACATGTTTTGTTAAAGGTATGGTGCTTTACAACAGATTAACTCTTGAAACCAGAAACTTAAGTATAAGCTGTTTTAAAAGAAAACTCTTTGATTGGTTGCTAAGGCATCCTTTTTACTCTATTGACGACTACCTGAGTTTTAATATAGTTAATATACTTTGATTTTATGTGAAATGTTATTATAAGTGATTTATTTTAATGTACACTGACAATGTCTATAGCAGGAACAAGCTGCTCTTTGACAATAAAGTATTATTAAATACGTTCTGAGAATTTGTTTTGATAAATCTGTGCAAAAAGGGGTTAAGTATTTTCAAAAACATTTCATTTATATCATTATTATTATTATATTATTATATTATTTATAAATCATTATATTTATTAACACCTAAATCACGTGGACTACATACCACAATTAGATAGCGTCGCCTGGTAAAAGCGACCTCAGATTCGAGGTCCTTGGCCCAGAAAACCCCTGTATAATGAGTTTCGTCCAAATCGAACAATGTTTGACCATATTTAGGCCTATATTGATTATCCCACTTATAATAATAATAATAATAATAATAAGAAGAAGAATAATCCTCTTCGGGATTAGGTTGAAAATTTCATATGTATGCGTGCCTTGACATTAAAAACAAATGAATCGACCAGCGTGAGCTACAACATTCGAGCGATCGCGAAAGTTTCATTTCCAAGGTTTGACAAAAATAGCCAAAGCCAGCTGTAATTGATTTGACATTGAAATATATTACCCTTCGAAAATCCAAAAAAATGCACGTTTTCTGCCCATTTTTCACTCATTTTTGGCATTTAGAATCAGAATTTTTCAAAATCCTTTCTTAGTGAGCATCTACATTAGGAAACGAAGGTACTATCAAAATTCCAAGTCTCTACCTGTTATAGTTTAGGCTATACGTTGATTCCTGTCATTCAGTCAATCAGTCAGTCAGTCATTCATTCAGTCAGTCAGGACAAAGCCTTTTATATATATAGAGATATTCTATTCCTGGAGGAAAATATTAAAGAAACCTCATCAGTAGATATAAGGTCTCAGTTCTTAAATGTATCATAAGATTAATAGCTATTTTTGTTTCAAGTATGCAAAATAAGGCTTTAGTGGTCGAATCTACTATAGTAGCCAAGGCTGAAATACTAGATGAGTCCGATAAAGTTTTTGTGTACGTGGTGCATACAATATTTTTTTAGCAAAAGCTCTCTAAATCATATGAAATGAAATAAAAATACTGTATAATTAATTATAATGAAAAGTAGTCAGCCATTTGTTAACATCATATTATCACAGCCACCTGAATCTCAGAATGACGACGAACCATATGTACCAATACAAAATGTGTTATAGATGCATTACGTATGAGCCATTTTTTGTAATCAATAATGCATACGAACTAGCATTTATGAGAAGCTTGTGAAAATATAAATGATAATCCCAAGGAAATTTCAATCCAAGTCAGAAACATTGAATTGGAGCTGGTGCCAGCAACATCACGGCAGCAGTAGACTATGAGAAGGAATATATTGCAATTAAATGCTGGTGCATCCATGGTAAGCAATGATTCTTTTGTGAACCAAGATGTGAAAAGTTGTTGGCTTATATTTGTTTTTATATGATGAAGTAGGCTACGCTGTTTTGCAAAAGCCCTGGTAAAGTTTCTGATTATCATAAAGAAACATGTTGGCTTAAATTTGTTTTTTTTTTATGACCAATTATATTCTTAAATCCATGTTAAAGTTGTTGTGACTGGTCAATGCCATCTGGATTTTGTTTATAGATTGCCATAAAGAATTTTGAATTCAGTTTTATGCAATTTTAGCAGCCTTGGTTGCTAAAATGCAATTTGTTGGCGTGTTACCAGTGTGACAAGCAGCTGTTTTAGAGAGCGTGTACTAGAAAAGATTTTACCTCACTGTTAAGCACACTATATTTATAATTCTGTAGATACGACATGTTACAACTTAATTTATTCCCTTCCAGCTCATCCGAACGTCCAGGTTTTCATGACTCATGGAGGTCTGCTTAGCACAGAAGAAGCCATAGACCGAGGCATCCCGGTCGTGGGTATTCCTATCTTTGGGGACCAGGAGTTAAACATGGGACGTGCCGAGGCCTCAGGATTCGGCATCAAACTCAACTTCGACAACATCACAACAGAGGCTGTCAGCTGGGCTCTCAACGAAGTCATCAGCAACCCAAAGTGAGTGCACCAACTCATGCCACTTAATAGCCAATCACCCTTAAATATTTTAAGCTACCTCAGTCAGATGTTTGAAGAGATCGGAAACAGAATTCTGAAGGAGTAATGTGTCGTCTATACCTGAATACCACCCGCCCCTAAATAATACCCACACCCAAATTTTTTGAAAGGAAATTTGAAAAAAAAAAAAAAAAGAAATCTATAAGTCTCTATATAAAATTATTTTGCTAGTTTTTTCTTAATTAAACAGTTATAATGAGGGCCCGGATTCTGATGATCTAAAATTGTTTGAAAAATGACCTATAAAAGCCCAAAATTTAAAGAAAATGACTTAATATAATTATAAAGAATGCCCTAAAACTAATATTTTATTTATAAAAAATATCATTGTACACACGAAGTTATAGACTAATTCATACATATTTGTAAAAACTGTAAATGGAGAAAGGATGTTGTAGGTCTAAAAAGTCTGTTCATTGTTCTTGATTGGAGCATTTGAGAATAAAAACAAGAAAATTATTTTTAAAAAAGATCCTACAAAAAATGTTGCATTATTTATCTTAGTAATTTATTTAAATATAACAATATAATCAGTGTAAATGCATGAAAATGACAAAATAAGGAAGGAAATGACATGAAAATGAGAAAATAATTTTGTAAAGTTGAAATAAATGCCCTAAAAATATAAAATGGCATAAAATTACAAAAAATGACCTAATAAAAATGCATTTCTATAAACTAGAGGCCATGATTAGAATTTATCTACAAGCTGGCAATGTCTATGCAGCATCATTAAAAAGATGACACGTCATCAGAATCCGGGCCCTGATTATTATTAACATTAAATATTATATTAAATATTAAATATTATACTCACACACATTATATGCTATGCTCTTTAACCTAACGCTCCAATTGGACTTTGACAACTTATACGAATCATCGCTCCATATCATATAAATCCTTGAGTTTATAATATAAGCTTACCAATACAGGATTCTTGATTTTTTGCTTCATGGTTGAAACATTTTTTTTGAGGGTTTAGGCTAAAAAATTTCCAAACAATTATATCATAAAAGAATTAAAAATGGTGAGCTAAATAAATAAATAAATTGTAATTATAAAAATAACGTGCATGGTAACAGCCAGCCGCAATCTCGCTGCCTTATATATGCAGTGTAACACTTTCAACAACAACAACACTCTTCATTCGTGAATCCCGCTGTTCTGCGGGAATCATATGCAATGATGCATGGCCAACCCAAGGTCAAAGTCATGCGGAAATTCACCAAACTTTACCTGAATTTATGCTTCTGCTTGTACTACACTGTTACTTGTTTGGTGTCTCTATGCGTAAAGCTTTGTTTCATGATGGACCATGTGGATAAGAAAGCGTTTTCTTTGTCTCATTTTCCTTTCATTACATCTTCGCTACTGTTATACTATACTGTGATGCTACTACAAAGCATCGTGCTATATTGAGCTGATAAGGTAGAAAATTGTCGAAATTCAGATGAGAGAAGTCCAGTACAGTAGGGTCCCTCTAATCCGGCCACCCCGGATTAAAATATAGCCGGACCATCTGACAGTAAAGTATAAAGTATAACCTATTAAAGCAAAAATCAAGTTTTAAGATGGTTTTGTCGATTTTTTAAAGTGTACTTACCCAAAAATTAGAATACCAGAATTACAATTACAATTTCAAAATTAAAAGAAATCTGTTATTTTCTTCTGCTTTTTTAGTTGAACTGTTTTTTTTTTTTTTTAAGACCGTCGACGTGGTCTTGTGGTTAGCGTCGCTGACTACGGAGGTCTAGGGAGGTCTGGTAGGGGTGCACTCATCCTCGTGATTCAAATTGAGGAGCTACTTGATTGAGAAGTAGCGGCTCCGGTCATGGAAACCACCATTAACGGCCATGGGTGTCGGCATGCTGACCACATGCCCCCAATCCTGCCATCTGCCTATAGGTAGATGACACAACGGTCGGGTGGTAGGCCTTGTCCCTTCGGGGATATCGTGCCATGGAGAATTTTTTTTTGAAAGCATAATCATGCCACTTCTTCATGAACATTACATCGACAGTAGATGCGGCAGCCTGTTGCTCAACATAGGTAGCCAAGAGTAAAATTCACATCTGAAATGAACGCAATCGTCAAGTGAACTGATGTGATTTGTTTACACTTAAGACTGGAAACTGCCATGGGAAACCCTTCCACGCACAGATGTCTCATTCCAAGAAGTCAGCCGGACCATCCGAGGCCAGACTAGAGGGAGTCAACTGTATTCAAATAATACCCGCACCCCAGTTTTTCATTCGCGATTTTTGAAAAAAAATATGCGAGCAGTATTTGAGTATACGGTACTCATAATTGAAGTAAGAGGCAAGCTCGAAGGAAGCTGCAGGTGCTAACAACAATTCTAGTGACAGCCTGAAAACAGGCTGTGGGGGGACCTCATCTAGAACTTTGCCCGGCATCGTAACACATATCTCTATGACGTAATTATAATATCCTCGCTTTCTCAGTCCACGACAAACAAAATTATGCAAATGGAAGAAGGTATATTAAAATTCCAGTATAACGAAGTTTAGGGGACCTCAGAAATTAATTTGTTGTAGTGAAATTTTGTTATACTGAAACTTGACCGGTACCGTGATTTTCTTTGGAACACTACCAGACACAAAAGACTATTCAAGATAATCACCAACCACCACATTTGAATTTAAAACAGAAACTGGCATATTGCTTTGTGATAGACGAAAATCTTGAATATGTGCCTAGCGTTGTGTGCACAAGAGTCAAACTCTGCTGATTTTCCACTTCATCTTCACATGGATTTTTATCACTCAAAATGTCTACCACAATTTCATCATCTGTGATTTCTTGTTACAAAAATGTTTGTTCGTCAGTGCGTCTGTCCATCTGTGTGTCTGTATGTGGGATAACTCAGTTACGCTTTATCATATTTTAATAAATTTTGATATTTGCACTTATAAGGTCCATGAGACGAAGGTTATTGATTTTGGGCTAAACTAGTTGACGGTACCAAAGTAACGCCAAATTAGAGGCCTAATTTCTGAAAAATATTACACTGAATTCATCAAATGCAGTTCAGTTCTCATGACAACAATATTGTTTGCAGTGTTCATATATGGCTTTGGATGTTGCAATACACTGAGCTTTGACGCCACTATGCTAATGTTGGGAATTGTCCCTCTTATTCCTTCACATATGCTCATCAAACTTTCTCAATAAACCATGACTAAAATTCAATAGTTTCTGAAATGTGGCCTATTAACTCCAACTGGCACTTTTTTACATCAGTTTACCTGATTTCATTATGCTAATATAAAGCAAGATATGCATATTTCATGAACAAAGCTCAAATTCTACATTTGTTGTTAGGGAAATTCCTCGTGCGAGCAAATCACTATAAACTTTTCCTATAGGATGAAGCTATTACAACTTAATTTCATGCAGTTGCCACATCTTTGCAAAACCTGTGTAGAAATTTTGTAGATGTGAGGTTCAGAGAGTTTGGAATTGATTGATAACCTTATTGCAAATTACACAACATTTCCTTCAAAATAACTCCCTTTCCATGACCGAGCATGTGTAAAGTAGGAAGGCTATTTTTTTAACCTCTAATGCTTAATTTACAATGGAGCGACACCCGCGACGCGGCATTCGACATTTACTGACCAATGGAAAGCAAGCATTTCTGCGGCAAAACGTCACGATGGCGGCGCGACGAAAGTTGAGTTGGAGTTAACTTTTACCGCGCGACATCAGCTGAGATGAGCAGAAGTCGAATGTATTTTGTTTTTCCAATGGCGATGACAGCCACAGCAATTTATATGGGGAACAATACTACATTTAATTAGATTTCTATATGGTTTCTAATCATTTCAAGACTGGTTCAAGAAATTAAATTAATTTTCTCAGCCTATAAAATTAATTTACTGCCCTTTCTTTGAAAAGGATGTTATGTGTTCCACGGTATAAAACTAAGCTCAAACTAACCTCAAATTCAAAGTTACTGCAATACATGCTCTGCTGGAAATACTGCTTCTCGCATTGAAAATAATGTATTTATACTATATGAGGACCTGTGATTTGCAACAAGGTGTCATTCACATATTATTTTGCTAATAGGAATCTGTATCTCGGTAGCCATAAACATTTCAGAATCAGGGAACCACAATTCCCACGCAATAAATAATTGACGCTCCCTGACATGATTTCTCATTTTTCTTCTTATATGGGCTAAAAGTATTCTTGAAATGCATGAATATTAAGTCAGTATTATTTAATATGTTTGATTATTTCACGTCGCGACGTATTGTGAACACAGTCCGCGGCGCGACGCGATATTGCAATTCACGCCGCGTGTCGCGGGTATCGCCCTATTGTAAATGCTACTTTATGGGGCATAAACTGAAAACCACAGTGAAAATCAAAACTGTTTTATTTGGAACATTTAGGTACACCTTCGAGCTACTTCTCTACACAGTTGCCACTCCAATTGAGACATTTGTCCAATACCCTCTTCATAGCAGCTTGCCGCCAGCATATTGAGAAGGGTCTTCATGGCATTTTGAAGTGTTTTGAAGTTCTTCATTGGTGCGGAAGCGCTGTCCTCCCAGATCTTTCTTCAGCTGCCATAAAAGATGAAAGCCACTAGGCACGGGAACGAGTTTTTGAAATCATAAGTGACAGGGGATGAAATGTGGATTTTGTTATGACAATCCAGAATCAAATCTACAATCCAAACAATGGGTGTACACAAATTTCTCGAAAAAACCCAAGATCTGGCTTCCACACCAACGAAGAATTTCAAAACACTGGGAAGACCCTTCTCAATATGCTGGTGGAAAGCTTCAATGAAGAGGATACTGGTAAGTTGGTACCATGCTATGACATTGGAGCGAGATTATGTAGAGAAGTAGCTAGAAGGTGTACCTAAATGTTCCAAATAAAACAGTTTTCATTTTGACTGTGGTTTTCATTTTATGCCCCATCGGAGGTTGAAAAAAAAATAGCCCTCGTAATTGGAAATATTGCTGGAAACATATTGTCTTGCTGTTGTCGCATTTGCAGTAACTTCTTCAGTCGCAGTTGATGGATCATCTCTGATTCTATCACGATCTTCACTGCCAGGTATAAACCTGTGATATTTTTCATTTCGGCTTCACAGTGAGCTTTTGTGAGCATTTTTTATGTCTCTGAAGGAGATTTGTGTACTGACACTCAATTCTATGTTATAGTAACATGAATTACCTTGTTGAACTGTTTTCAACTGTGTGTGGCAGCCATCTTTAAAATACCTGACTCCCATGTTGCCAATGTTGCAATTAAGAAGATGATTTTGTCATATAATGGGTGTGATATGAACTGTAGTTGTTCGTTTAAGATGTCTGTGTTGTCTTGCATGGCGTGTTCAAGTATGGAGGATTTCCATGTAGGCTTACTTATTGATGTCTGTGTATTTGTGCTGTGTTTGTGCAGAACCTATGTTTTGTTGAGGGTTCTGATGTGTTCTGTGTATCGTCGTTTGAAACCTCGACTTATTTGTTTAATATAGGATCTTGGACTTTCGTTATGTTTTGGTTGGGGGACATACTGGTTTAGGTACTCAGAAATAGGGGAAATGCATTATTATTTTTTCTTGGCAATGAATTGCTCTACAATCTTGTAATCTGACATTCTCTTTATTGATTAATTCAACAATTGAATACTATTTTCAAAATTAATCAAACTGTTACTGTTACGGGTAATTATTGTTAAAAAATGGCAGCATGCACTGAAATGCTGTTTCCTTGATAACTTCCACAAATATCAATATTTATGAGTGATTATTTTTCTGTGTGTTTGTTAATATCATATGAACAGCGTTATCTACAATCATTCATTTAACATTAATAGTTTATGTTTTAAATATAATATTAATGAAAAAAAAATCTGAAAAAATCGAAATATTTGTTTAAAGTACTTACATTGTAGATATTCCAAACGTTATAGATGATGTTGTTCATATGATAATTGCAAATAGATAGAAAAAAGAATCACTGAAAAATATTTCATGTGTGGAAATTATCATGGAAACGGCATTTCAGTGCATGAAGCATGGCTGCTATTTTGTAACGACAACTATCCATAACTGTATCAATTTGACTGAATTTGAAAATAGTATACAATTATAGAAGTAGTCAAAAAAGAGTATGTCAGATTGCGAAGCTGTAGAGCAATTAATTGCTGAGGAAAAAAATAATGAAGCTCACCTATTTCTCACCTATGAATTTCACCGAAAGCTGTATGTCTCCCTTTCTACATCACAAAAAATGGAGAAATAATTTAAAAAGCACAAAACTTAATATTTGAGCATTGCTCTGTAACAAATATAAATGAACTTCCACACAATAATAAGTGATGCAAAATATGTTGCACAAACTTTCTCGCTTTCACTTTTTTCTGTATTCAGGTGGAGGATTAATCTTCTGTCCTTCCAGTCGATGCTGATTTCCTTGAGGCTTTTTATCATTTGTTCAAGTTAACGTCAGTCCCAGACCCAAGCTTCCGCTGCTTTTTCACGACTTTCAGTTGCAGATAGTTGGACTGTGCATTTCTTTATGATTGCAGATATCGTGAAAATGCTAAGAGGATTTCTGAAATCTACAAAGATCAGCCCTTGACACCTCTGCAACAAGCAGTGTATTGGACTGAGTACATAATCCGCCACAAGGGTGCACCACATTTACGTTCGGCAGTTCTTGATCTCGCCTGGTACCAGTATTTCTTGTTAGATGTCATTGCTGTACTGGTGTTGGCTGCTGGGAGCTTCGTCTGGGTTGTCAAGTTCGTTCTTTGCAAGTGGTTTAGTAAAAAGCGAGATTACAGTGTGCCGAAATCAAGAAAGATTGATTAGTGTATTATTGTTTGTGAGGGGAAATAGTGTTTGGAGAAATGCAGATTCATTAGAGAGACAAAATAACATTCTAGAGGAAGGCTGGACGTATATGTTTTACAGGATTGACTCAATCTGATACTCATTACTGACCCGTTTTGTAAATGATTAGCAGGTGCTCGCAGGTTACTTACTCAACTTATAATAAATTACTTATTTAACAGAAAAATAAATAAAACATATTTATGAACATTGACATCGTTTTTTCATAAATGTTCCATCCTATATTGTCTCCTTTTACATCCTTACGGCCTATTATAAACATCCATATTTCTCAACTGAAAATACAAAACCTACAGCTAAGAATAATTATCAGTGGATAGAATTTTTTACCAACTTCTGATATGGCATACTCGTACACTCAGACTGAAACAACTGAAAATGCTGTCCTTGCAATACGAACTCTTATTCTACCACAAAATGTGAGGTAAGAAAATGGTATTCTCTATGTCCAGGGTAGAGAAAGTTATGTGACTGCATCACATTGTGCATTACTTTCGTGGATTTCAGTTTTCATTATTTATTTACACCAATGAATTATATCGATAGCTTCTCTAATTTGTCAAAGTCCCGTATCATTTATTTCCAAAGCTAAATGTGACCACTGCCAACAATACACTGTCGTCACGAGAACTGTACATGGAATTTGATTTGTATTTGATGAATTCTTTGTAATAAGGTATTTTGTCTCCTTGAAAACATTTGATTTTTGCCATTTAAATCAATTTAATGTACACTTACATTATGAAACGAAGGTACTGTCAAAATTCCAACCCTCTACCTATTACAGTTTAGGCTCTGCATTGATTCTTTGTCAGTCATTAAGTAACTTAAGTCAATCAGGACAAAGCCTCTTTATATTATAGAGATTATCATCGCAGTAAAATCATAATGTGCACCGTCTTCGTCTTCAATAGTACTACAGCACAATAGCGTGACCACAAGTTCAATTTTTATGGAATAGTTCCTGAAATGCGCATGTTATCCCAGTGTTCCGAGAAAGTTTTTCAGGACATCTATATGTTTTGCTTTTTGACGGATTTTTGCTATAAAATTAATTACGCAATAGCTTCCCTCACACACAAGCTTTTTCACTCGGATTTAGGCACGTGCACACTCAAATGCTCATGAAAACATGTGCTTGTCAAGGCAGTAGACAAACAAAAGAAAGCGTGCGGTGCATCATTCGTGCAATGCTGCACTCTTTCGCATGGAAGCGTGTGTGTACGGAAAGGCAGAAGACAAACAAACAAAACTTTCCAAGAGCACATCAACCCCTCTGTATTGAACTTTAAATAAAACCGCCCACTCTTACCTGGCGTGTCTACAATGCAGACGTTCCATGCACTGTACTTTTGAGAGAGAATTCGCGCGTGTTTGGCAACTACATACACAATTTTCTGCACGCACTGTTTTGTTTACACTCTTATCATGCAAGAAAGAACATGCATTATTTTAGGCTGCATTTATTTACTGTGCGTGATTGCCTGCAAGCTCTTTCCCCTGATATTGCTCGTACGCTCCCAGGAGTGTGGTAAAGTGCATGTGTGTGAGGCTTTCTAATTGCAGGTTTAGAGATTCCTGCGATAATTTTTTTCTGCCATTGGTTAAGTTGGATTCGGTTTTGTTTTTTGATTCATTGTTCTTGTTGATTCATGCCTTATCGAGTGATCTACTGCGCACAGCAACTAAACCCAGATCCTGCATATTGTAACACAGACACTATCATAATCAAGCAGTCTTGAAATTCACAAAAAGATGTGTTGTGATATTTAGTTCCAAGACTTGTCTCATATTCATTTGAACTGTTGTTGACCAACCAGTGCAGAATCCTTATTGGTTCCAGGTGAATGGCTTTGGGTTGAATATGGCAAAAACTCAGCATATATTGTTTTCTTGAGCAACTTTGAGTTTGCGTCAGCAAAACTATTTGGCATTACCCTTGATTCTAAATTGACATGGGATCACCATATTTCTGATGTTTTTACTAGACTGTCAAGATTAATTTTTCTATTGAGAAAGTTAAAAGGTTTGGTTCCTAAGGAATTTTTGAAAAATGCTTACTACTGTTTTTTTTAGTAGTATTATGTCATACGGAATTCTCATTTGGGGGAACAGCTCAGGTGTTTCCAAAATCTTCGTAATACAGAAAAAGGCAATCCATATTTTAGCGGGTAAGGGACTTGAAGCACACAGCAAACCCCTCTTCATAAGATAATTTGTTATAATATTTTGTTCCCAGCATTTTCCCAAGACTTGTTGCCTCATTATATACATTTGAACTGTTGTTGACCAACCAGTGCAAAATCCAGCCTGATAAGATTTCATCATAATATGTGCTTTTGTGAAGCTTTCTTATTTCGCCCTGCTTGACAGATGCCTAGTAGATAAGGTACTGAACAAAATATAGTCAGGCTTCTTACCATGGATGTTACAAATGCATATACCAAGTTTCATGAACATGGTACACTCTGATACAATCGTATACACAAGACATGTTCAGATATACAGTTTCTGTCAGTAGAATTAATAGCCTAAATTATTTATTTTAAGAGCATGCTTTTATATTCAGAAGTTCTATCCAGGTGGTACATTTCGTAAATCATATTATTGCCCATTTGACAGCATACAAACACAATATTAATTTTATAATGTGTATAAAATGCTGCAATAATATTGCATGGCCCACAATAACCTAAAAATAAAGTATCACATTGTTGAACACTTATCTAGGCATTGAATATTTAAACGCAGCTGCTGTTGATATAATATTCTGCATTTTATCGATATGTATGACTACCAATATCTACGTAATATTTTAATGTGAATAATTTTCTTATTCGCTCCTGCGCAAGCAATAGGCCTAATGTAATTCCTGACAAATTGATTTCAGAGTGACTTTAATTCATTCATAACCTATACGGCTACTTTAAACCTGAAACAAACATGTCAGTGAATTTTAGGCCTATTACATCATTAATATTATTGCTAGTGAATTTTGTGAAATGATGACATAATTTTAAGAATTTCTTATATCAGTGTATACGAAAATGAATTAAGGTTAAGAATCAAACTTTAGAATTCCGTTCTTCCACAAGCCCTGCTTAATGAATCGATCTGAAGCTTAACATGGAAATCTATTACAAAAATAACTTATTTTCTGCATATCATAATTGCAACTATCACTGAATAAACAAAAGCATTTTGGCAATTTGTTATATAATTTTTACCTCATTTTATTTTAAATGGAAGTTGTCTATTATCCAGTTTGATTTGCTTAGCTTCGAAGAGTTCAGGATCTGTGTATATAAAGTACGCCATGAAACTATTGATTGTCAGTTATTTTATATTATTAGTGCGTTTTATGGAGTAAATTTCAACTGATATTAATTTAAATGAATAATATATACGGTGAATTGGTGAGGATGATTCATGGTATGTAAATACCCAATTCGCCATTTGCCTTTACGACTGGGGAAACCATGAAAACGCACATGTCAAATTGGCCGGCATGGGATTTGAACCTGGGATCTCCCGAATGCGAGTGCAAGACGGTACCATCTCGGCCACCTCGCTCGGTAGATGGTCGTTTTAATTGGTTACGAAAATCATTGATTTGTTTTAATAAATTTATTTTTTGGTGGGTTCGTTAGGCCTAATATACTATTTATTATTATGATTTATTCTGCTTAAAATTGTTTATTTTACTGATTGAGAAGCTGAAAGTCTATAACTTTTAATTGCAATGATTTGCTCAGATTAAAGAACGACTGAATAATCTATCTTCCTTGCCAATATTTAGTGCTACTAATCCACTGTTGTCAAATCAATTGCATTTTTTTTAAACAAAACATAACGGCATGGAAAGGGCATGACAATTTTTCTAGGAAGCCTACAAAAGTCAGAGCAATGTTGTCTTTGCGAAAAAATGAGCCGGAATTGAGATGAGAAATAAATGCTGCAAGCCTTATTGTCCACTGTAGTAAATATTGTAGACTTCTCTGCTCTTTAGATGCTATTGTTCAAGAACTATTCCATATTTTTTCCCCTTTAATTAAAAAACTAAAACAGTAACTTCTTCGTGGTGTTTTTGGGGTATCGCAAAGAACCGTGAAAAATGCTTGAATACTTGTACGAAGGACGGGTAATCAGCTAGTAGGCCTATTAAAACTGATGCCTATCATAAGGTATTGAGCCATTACTCCTAATATTATGTACATATTATAATTTTTCAATAATTTGTATAGTTTTATAACATTTGCGATGGAAATTTTTTTATCTCTGGTACCAGTGTTTTCCGTGAGATGACACCGTTGTACCAGCGTGGGCTACCAAGTTCCAAGTTCGGTCTTGGCAAGACGTTCCGTGGGAAGCTTTTTTAGAGTGTGTGTCAAAAACAAGAAAAAACATTGGTATGTTTGTTGTTTGTGAAATGAAATAGTGTTTGGCGGAATGAAGATTCATCAGTGACACGAAATGGCGTTTTGGAGGATGGCTGGAGGTATGTACATTGCAGAATTGACGTAAGTTTGTCACCCGATCTGATGCAACCCTTGCGAGCCATTTGCAATTAGAATCGAAATGTTGACAGTTTTCATTCTTTGTACAATTGACTTCGACGTATTTTAGTGTGTTATAGGATGCCATGCATTCTATCGTTTCGTTTATACATTGTTGATGACGTGAAACAAGGCCCCGTAGTATCTTACCATCTGTAAAATAAACATTGGTAGGTTATATTGGACAACGCGCCATCCACAGGCTTGAACGTATTAATGGATGCCATGTAATTTATGCCCACATTGAAAATGCATAATTGCAGATTTCGTAAAGCATCCCACATCCCAATAGCAGCTTCTGTACTATGTCACATTGGTTGCTGAGTTGGGTTGGACAAAGTATTAGGTTATAAACAGCATTGAAGTTGGTTCATTTACAAGACAAGATCGAAGTAGGCTTATGTTCTATGTACAGTCTAAACAAAATCCCAATAGAACTGTGAGGAAATGTATTCTCCGATTTATTGTAGGCAATTTTCTTTAGCATCCTGCTTTATTATTTTTGTTATGACAGTAACGGTCAATATATAAGTTTCCATGCCACATTTAAGCTACATTAATCTTGAAGTAGTAGCCTTTTTCATACACGATGACAAAATACATAAATGAATTCGGTACACTATCCCATCATGCTGACCTACTGTAGGGATGCCGGTATTAATAATAGGCCTATGTAGGCTAATTTTAAAATGCATCACTTACAGCCCTAGTAAGGTTAGGACGAACAATGTATTATTTTTACGGAAGTTGGAATTATTTACTATCATATTTGGCCTACAATAGACTAGTATGTACGCAGAATAATATACATAAATAATGTATTCATGCATTTACAAGTGTTACGTGGAATAATAAAATTAAAATAAATAATAATAAGCAGTTTAAGTTTAGGTGGACGAATGAATGAAAAATAACTAAGTAGCTCACATTATAGAAATGATTCTTTAAAATTGCTACCCAATATTTAAAAGTGATAATTATAACCTCACTGACTTGAGAAGTTTGTATCTGTTTCCTAATCAACAAAAAACACTGGAGGAAGTCACATGTCACTGAAAAATTTTTGACTGACATTAGAAGTATCATTTTTCATACATTCAGTGTGGGGAAATGAAATATGAATGTCTCAGGATTAGAACAAATTATCCACTAATTTAGATAAAATGTGAAAACACGTAATTTGACAAGCCCATGTCTACGTTAAAGAACTCTTGCGGGATAAAATTTCGGCACAATGGCCGACGGTCACAGGCCTATATGTATATTTATTGAATATTTAAAAAAACCCAAAAGAAGAAGATAACCCAAACCTTATATGTACGAGATTCAATATCTCACAGAAAATGTAAACCCGTGCCGGACTGCACAGAAAACAGTTAACACAGTGGTTAAGGCCCATGGTTTATTTCTTGTATTTTATTCTTTAATTTTACATGGAATTCTATTTCTTTTCCATAAGTTTGTTATATATTTAAGACAAACTACTGCATCCCGTAGGATATATTACGAATTTAACCATAAAACCAACCACTCTGTTACTTTTGGATTCTAGTAGAACTGGCTGTAGTATATATTTCGGATTAATTTGATAAAAGACATAGAGCAGCTTCCTTGTCAAATTGTTTCGTTCTAATGGGCAGCTTGGCACAGTAGCTGTGCTGAAGCGATGAGTCATGCCTTCCCGATACCAAACGCTCTCTTCAGTGCAAGACAAGTACAGTCTTGTCCGACAAAACTTGCTCCTCTTTCTTATCAAATCCCTTTAGAATAAAAATATCAGTTATTACTAGACCTCGGATTTTAGGCTCCAAAAAACTTGGTTTTAGGCACCTAAAATAGGCTTTTAATCTAGAAAATAGGCACTTAAAATATGCTTCAGAAATGTGTAAATTGGCAGAAAATAGACTTTACAATATTACAACATACACTTAAACTACAACATGATCTTTTTATTAAGTGCCAGTATGGTACTTTATGAGATTGTGTGGGGGACGAAAAATGTCTGTCCGTCTGTCTGTCCGTCCGTCCGTCCGTCCGTGTGTCTGTACGCGCGATAACTCAAATACGCTTTGTCGAATTTTAATGAAACTTGGTATACACGTTTATAATGTCCATGGGAAGAACCCTATTGATATTGAACCAAATCGGTTCACCGGTACCGGAGTAATGCCCAATTTAGTGCCTATTTTAATAGATTATGGCGCCTTTCTAATAGAAAGACGCCATAACTCAAATACGCTGTATCGAATTTCTATGAAACTTGGTATACTCATTTATGACGTTCATGAGAAGTGCCTTATTGAATTTGAACCTAATCTGTTGACCGGTACCGGAGTAAAACCCAATTTAGTGTATATTTTAAAGACGCCATAACTCAAATACGCTGTATCGGATTTCCATGAAACTTGGTATACTCATTTATGACGTTCATGAGAAGTGCCCTATTGAATTTGAACCTAATCTGTTGACCGGTACCGGAGTAAACCCCAATTTAATGTCTACTTTAAAGGCGCAATAACTCAAATACGCTTTATCGTATATTTATGAAACTTCGTATACGCATTTATAATGTCCATGGGAAGACGTCTATTTATAATAGATAAAATCGGTTGACCTGTTTCGGAGTAATGCTCAATTTAGTGCCTATTTTATGATAATATACGTATTCGAAAGAATTTATAAAAAAAAAAATGAAAATCATTTATCTTGACAACACTGCCTATTGTTTTACTGTTATCTTATAAAGCCTTGGAAATTAAAATACAGGTAGCTATGACAAAAAACACTATCGATTTACAAGCGCTTATCCAACTAGACCGTTAAAATGACCCCGGTGGCCGAGATGGTAACGCTTTGGCCTCACATTCTGGAGTCCATGGTTCAAAACCCGAAACCGGCCAATTTGAATTTTTTTTTGACATTTTTATGTGAGTGTGCGATTGTCATGATATCACCTGTACAGTTCAGGTGATGCTGGAAGATTTTAATCTCATTAAAAAAAAACTAGACCTTTGTTCTTCCGTAAGCCCTGCTTAATGAATAAATCTGGAGCTTAACTTGGAAATCAATTTAAAAAAAAAACATATTCTGCATATCATAATTGCAGTCATAACTGTTTAAACAAAAACATACTGGCACTTTGTTACATCAGTTTACCTGATTTTATTACTGTTGGAAACGTGGTACATCTATTCTTAACAGAAATAACTGCCAAATTAAGACAGAATTAAAAAGACATTTATCAAAAGCAGTTATGGGTCATTAGAAAAATTAGATCACTACAGGCCGTGGATTTCAATAACGGCAAGTTCATGGCCTGCTGATATTGGATGGTCGTGTGGTCAACACACTGCACTGGCGACTTGACACAGTATGTCCCTTCTTACTGCTTGCTTCTTGTTCTTTTGAGCTAATCCTCAGTATTCCTTTGGCAACGGTTAATTGGAAAATCAAGTTTCTGTGAAAACCCCACCCTTTGCTGTTGTGCTTTTCATTCAAAGATGTCTATGACTGTAAAAATTATAGCAGTTTAATTTCATTTTAAATGTTCAAAATAGGCATTTTAGACACTAAAATAGTAAAATAGGCTCTAAAGGCCCAAGTAGGCATTTTAGGGCACTAAAAAGCTCTATAAATGTCAGTGATTTATCATGAAACATCAACATATTAAAAAAATTCATGTCATTTCATAAGGAACAAAATAGGCATTTGCCTTAAAATCCCAGGTCTAGTTATTACTTTATTCAGAAAGACAAAACTTCCCCCTCACGAAGCTGGGTATTGAAGGAATAAACAAGGTGGCCATGTACTGCGTCTTTAAAATCGCTCTTAGGAGGCCTTGATTACAATCAGAGGCGCCAAGTTTAAAAAAATATTGGGTGGGCTCAAAGATTTAAACATTTTCATACTTCTGTCCCTTATTTCGTTGTTTCCTCTGGTTCATTGACCCTTGCTGATGTAACGAATCTTTCTTAATTCATTCTTTCTATGCGTTCGTATTGCAATCGATACCATGTCATGACTTTCGAAAAATTCTTTCATATAGCGAAAATAAAAAAAATCTGGCTTCGAGGTGCATTTTCCGACCCTTCAGTCCATCTACGTTTAAATTTTCAGATTTCTGTGTTCATTAGATTTCGCTGGGCATCGCACACAGACAGATAAACACTTACTTTTATTAAGTGCCAGTATGGTACTTTATGAGATTGTGTGGTGGACGAAAAAATGTCTGTCCGTCTGTCTGTCTGTCCGTCTGTCCGTCTGTCCGTGTGTCTGTACGCACCATAACTCAAATACGCTTTTTCGGATTTTCATGAAACTTGGAAAACACATTTATAATGTCCATGGGAAGAACCCTATTGATATTGAACCAAATCGGTTCACCGGTACCGGAGTAATGCCCAATTTAGTGCCTATTTTAATAGATTATGGCGCCTTTCTGATAGAAAGACGCCATAACTCAAATACGCTGTATCGAATTTCTATGAAACTTGGTATACTCATTTATGACGTTCATGAGAAGTGCCTTATTGAATTTGAACCTAATCTGTTGACCGGTACCGGAGTAAAACCCAATTTAGTGTATATTTTAAAGACGCGGTAACTCAAATACGCTTTACCGGATTTTTATGAAACTTGGTATACACATTTATAATGTCCATGGGAAGACGTCTATTCATAATGGATAAAATCGGTTGACCTGTTTCGGAGTAATGCTCAATTTAGTGTCTATTTTATGGTAATATACGTATTCGAAAGAATTTATAAAAAAAATGAAAATCAGTTATCTTGACAACATAGCCTATTGTTTTACTGTGACCGTATAAGGCCTTGGAAATTAAAATACAGGTAGCTATGACAAAAAACATATTTATTTACATGCGCTTATCCATCTAGACCGTTAAAATGACCCAGGTGGCCGAGATGGTAGACCTTTCTTCTTCCGTAAGCCCTGCTTAATGAATAAATCTGGAGCTTAACTTGGAAATCAATTTAAAAAATATATATTCTGCATATCATAATTGCAGTCATAACTGATTAAAAAAAACATACTGGCACTTTGTTACATCAGTTTACCTGATTTTATTATCGATTTTAATAAGGAGTATCTATAAATTTGGTCAGTAAAAAACTCTCTCTGGCTGTGCCCTCCTTCATTGGAGCTGCAGTTGCATGCTAATGAAGAGTCTAGTACGCGTTAGACACCATCATAACGTGGGAGTGACCACACACATTGCCATTATAGATGTATAGATAACATGAAAGCAATTCCTTAACAAAGTTCATCGATAATATGATGTGATACATTCCCATAAGCTAATATCAAGTTTCAGAATGGTACTTTATCAGAATGTGTGGTGGACGGGAAAATGTCTATCTGTCTGTCTGTCTGTCTGTCTGTCTGTCTGTACGCGCGATAACTCGAATACGCTTTATCGGATTTTCATCAAACTTGGTATACACATTTATAACGTCTATGGGAAGAAGCCTATTGATATTGGACCAAATCGGTTGACCGGTACCGGAGTAATGTCCAATTTAGTGCCTATTTTAGGCCTAATGGTAATGTATTAGAAATGCGCGATAGATCGAATACGCTTTATCGGATTTTCATGAAACTCTGTACACCCATTTATAACGTCCATGGGAAGAAGCCTGTTGATTTCGGATCAAATCGGTTGATCTGTACCGTAGTAATGCTAAATTTAGTGCCTGATTTAATGGTAATATATAATAAATGTGCGATAACTCAAATACGCTTTATCGGATTTTCATGAAAATTGGTATACACATTTATAACGTCCGTGGGAAGAAGCCTATTGGTTTTGGACCAAATCGGTTGTACTGTACCGGAGTAATGCCCAATTTAATGCTTTTTTAATGGTAACATATTAGAAATGCGCGAAACTCAAATACGCTTTATCGAATTTTCATCAAACTTGGTGTACACATTTATAACGTCCATGGGAAGAAGCCTATTGGTTTTGGACGAAATCGATTGGCTGGTACTGGAGTAAATCCCAATTTAGTGCCTATTTTATGGTAATATATTAGACTGAATTCATCAAATTCAAATCAGTTCTCATGACAACATATTGTTTCACAGTGTTCATGTACGGCTTTTGAAGTTGCAATATAGTTAGCCTTGACAAATAACACTATCCATATATTCCTTCACATATGCTTATCAAACTAGAGCCCTGAATCAATCGGTAGCTTAACACCAAATTCGATTACAAAAATAACTTATTTTGTGCATAGGCCTATCATAATTTCAGTTATCACTGATTAAACAAAAGCAATTTGGCACTTTGTTACTTCATTTTACCTGATTTTATTTCTGAAAACAATTGAAATACAGTATTCGGAAGTTAAAATTTGAATTTCCAATGCGTCTTTTATTGGATTTGGTTGTTTCTGTTTTAATCAGTAGGGCTGTATAATCCCCAAACCCTTAACCATGGACATGGTTATTCTGTTACAATAACGGGGACGTGAGGTCTGAGTGACCGCTCAGTGTTAGTGGGGGTTTTAACAACGAAAAGCTTACAAATTGTGAATGTTAATTATTATTCAAGCAAACTGATTCCTAAATGCTTAATTAACGATGCATTATTCCTACACCACCATTTTATGGGGGTTTTCAGAGCACAAATCTGAGTCACAGTTTGGAAGGCATGTTAATATTTTTCAAATGAACAGCTAATATACACGAAAGCTTATTTAGTATCGTCATTCACATAATTAATTTTACACATGAAACCAAGGTAAACTTAATTGATTTCCGTAAATTACCTTTGACTTTCTTATTAAGTCAACTTTAATTTGTGTACAGTTTCTGCAAATTCCGTTGGCGAGGTTTAGAGTATAGTGTTCTGTAGCTAATTTTTCATTTGAAATTTTTACAAAATTATACCATTATATAAAAATAACGTGATAATACCATCATATAACATAATATAATACTTAATATATCAACAATTAATTATTTAAATTACCCAAAATCGGAATACAGTGGGGATTTTTATTTAAGCTGTTTGTTGCTTGCAGCTTCGTTCGCGATTAAAAATTCTTCACGAGTATAGAAGGGATTTCTTATTAACCAATTGTACAGCGTGTTTGAAAACCTCTGTTTGTCGTAGTTTCTTTACCCTTAAGCAAAGACAGTGATTATTCTGCTATATTAACATGGACCGCTCAGTGGTAATGGGCTTGAAACAAAGAAAAAACTTGCAAAATGCTTAATTGAAGAAGCATTATTTTTACACCATCATTTTAAGGGGGTTTTCAGGGCACACATCTGAGTCACAGTTTGGAAGGCATGTTAATATTTTTCAAATGAATGGCTAATATACACAAAAGCTTATTTAGTATCGTCATTCACATGAGATATTGATCACAGTTCACCATAATAAGTGCAGTAGCTTAACTTACAACATTTTCCCTTAGAAATGAGACATACAGTCATCCTCTCGAAACATTCACTGCAAAATTTCATTATAACTGTCATCACATAGTCTTAAAACTCTCGGCACTGTTAAAAAAAAAAATTAAAAAAAAAATGGAGTGGGGTCTGAGAGACCGCTACAGAAATAAAGCTTTTTTATAGCACTGCTCCACTAATACTCATGGATGACTCATATGGGATAATAATAGGGTCTTGAGAAGGGAAGGTGGTGTAAATAACACACTTGTGAACATATCGATACAGTAGTTGCGGTTTATGTACTTAGTGCGGTCACACAGACCTCAGGTCCATGGTTAAGGGTAAACCACCATTTGAAAAAGCTTTTAAACATTCACTACGAAATTTCATGATATAACTGTCATCAGTCATCACTCTTGGCCCGACAGTTTTTGATGGGCCCGGCCGTTCACTCAATGTTACTCACAAAAAAATAAAAAATAAAAGCTAATAACTAATACACGCGAGGTCTTACAGACCACTGCAAAAATAAATTACTAACACTGATGGGTAAATGACACATATGGGGAAAAAAGGGTCTTGAAAACACCTGTGAAAACAATATCCAGACAGTAGTATCGGTTTATGTACTTAGGCCCGTTCTTACGATGTCCAGTTAAGTAGGAGTCAATGTTAACTGGTAGTTTATTTTACGGTCGGAGTAAAGTTCCAGTAAACGCTTCTTTGTTCTTATCATCTTCTAGTTAAAGTTTACTCCCAGTTAACGCAATCAGACAAAAGTCACAGCAGTTGGTACGAGCGTTTCTCAGTTGTTTGCAGCAGTTTTTCATCTGTTTTCATGGTTTGGTTTGATTTTGCAATGGATAATAAGGTTATGGCTGATATAAAAAAAATAGACACAGGGATTTCTTTTCAAGTGAAGAATAATATTGTCTCTGAATGATATCGACGAAAAGCGTCATATAATTCAAACTAAATAACACACAGTAAGGTGTGGCCATAAGAGCAAAGCTCAAAAAGACGTATCAGAAAAACCTATTGTGAAATATATAACCTCCTCTGAATTTAATTATAGTTTGCAGTATACAGTACGGGCAGTAGTGTGCAATCAGTTGTCTTACAATTAGCCTAAAAAGGTCGCATAATTTGCGAGGCAAGACCTAAAACCTAATAAGTTTGTGTATGAAATGTGTAGCTAACAACTACAGGGTATTTTACGAGATGTTTTCAAATGAAATTATTGGCTCTTAGCATAACATATTAAAATACATTATATATAGGCCTATATAGTTTATATATTACGCTTATTATACAATTCCTGTTAAATAAGAATACAATCCTCCTCAAGTAAAGTGGTTGTAAAAATGAAAAGAAAAAAAAACACTTTTCGAAACCCCATCATATGATCTGATGTACGGGTAGAGGAAGCAAATAATAAAGTAATTGTTGTCCAAACTTTCATAATAATTTGATCTAGTTTTCAATATTTTTTTATTTATTTTTACATATATTGGCATTGTTCTTCATCACCAGTGACATTACGAAAGCAGCTAAATAACTTCATCTCTCCATTTTAATTCAGTTCGCGAGAAGTATAACCTCAAAAAATCCTCCGGTTAGGAGTTTACTTGTACATTTTCCTACAGTAAAGATTACTGCCAGTTAAGAGCTTTTTACCAACAGTTAACGCCTAACCAGATATTGTAAAATCGATCTGTCAGTAAAGTAACCGTAAAAGTAGCCGTAAATATTTTACTGGAGATGGTAATAACGGGCCTTAGTGTGGTCACATAGACCTCACGTCCTTGGTTAAGGGTAAATATTCGACACATCCATTCATATCACCATATAAAAAGGTATTAAACTGTTCAAACCACGTTTTTTACACAAAAATAACCGAATTGTTTTAAGCAACAGCGGAAGTCTGCATAACAAGGATTACGTCTGGTTATGCTTTGGTAAAGGTATTAGATTAAGTAATTGCAGACAAGATGCAGTTTAGATGATTAATTGCACTTGTAGAACATGCATACCTCTGTATATTAGCTATGCATAAGCAATCTGAGGCGAGAAAGTTTTGGCATTCGCGATGTATGGAGTTTCTACGCCACAATAACCTCCATGCAAGGGCACGTACTTTACCAGCGAGAGTCGCTGCTATAAAACGATCCAGAGCGCCCTATTTTCCCTTATTTTTATCTGTGATGAGTGTGTGGAGAGACATGTGTTGTTGTCTGAAGAAAGAAGATTAGCTCTGGAAATGCATGTAACGGTAAGTACGCAGAATTATTACTTTTATGATTTACTAGTTTATAATAATTATTATTAATGTATTTATACAGTTACTTAGTTAATTATTCCACTATAAGGGTGTTTTTCTTTAAATTCAGCTGTGTTTATACTCCTTTTAGCTGCGAGGCCATATCAGGAGTTCAGGATCTGTTTGTATACAGTAGGGTAGGCCATGGAACTATTGCTTGTCAATTCTTTCTGTTATTTTTATGGAGTAAATTTCAACTGATATTAATTTAAATGGATGAAATGGCGAGGATGATTCATGGTATGTAAATATCCAATTCGTCGTTTGCCTTTACGACTGGGGAAACCATGAAGAAACCATGGGCCGTTTACAGAAAGAAAACAGAATTTCATTGGAATGTTTATTCCAACAGATACTGTAAGTGTTCAGATATTTTTCAACATAATCGCCACCGGAATTGAGACATTTTTCATACCGTGGGACCAACTTTTGAATACATGTGTCGTAGAACTCTGCCACCTGTGATTTGATCCACTGTGTGACAACCACCTTCGCCTCTTTGTCTTTCTTCATCACTTCTTGAGGTATAGGAAAATATGGAAATCACCGGGAGCGAGGTCCGGGCTTTAGGGTGAATGTTTAAACACCTCCCAGTCGAACTTGCTTACAAATCAAACTTGTGATAAAGATATATAAGATAAATATATAAAAATTGTTTAGATTGAAATCGAGATAAATTGATGTACATTTTCAGAGTAGTTCTACACAGTAAAATGGATAAATAACTCGTATATATGTGTTTTCTGATCAAATTACTCATAAATTTCTCTACAGTTAACAAATTATAAATGTTTCATTTTAACAACTGAAACTGAATTTTAAGGCTGTCGTTTTGGGCCACTAATATTTTTGATTGCGCTTCCTGTGGTAAAATTGCATACTCTCACTTGGGAAGTCCCGGGTTCAAACTCCCAACCAATTTAATTTTTCATCTTATTCTCAGACATATAATTTAATTTTTGCTTAGGCCTACTTCGATTCTTGATCATATTAACCATCTAATATTCGTCATACAAATAGATGCACGTCCTACATTCTCACAGATTCTAAACACACGATATGACTAGCAGTTAAAGCAAGTAAATGTAATTATAGTAATTATTGTTGTATTACTCCAGGTTGCATTGGGTACTTTGTTCACTCTGCTGGTTGTATCCGGCGTAGAACTGGGCCATAAAACCAACAAGTAAGTATTCCAAAATCCTTAGGAAAATGTCCTAACCTTCATCCTATCCACCTTAGCGAAAACTACGCTATTCAGTTGACTGTTTTATTTCACTGTCTAAATATTAGAATGCAAGAAAGAAAATTGTTCAGGCTTAATTACTAGCTCATAGTGTCTTCGAAGTTTCACCAGATGGCAGTATTAGTTAACCTTTCAATTCAAAATATAGGCTATCGTATAGGATATAGTAGAGTTTGTCTTAGATCTGTAGTAAAGTGACGAAAAAGAAACTAGGAAAAAAATTAAAATTTCGTAAATTCACTTAAAATCTGAACAAGGTACAAGAAATGAACCATCGTAATCATTGTGATATCTGTTTTCTTTGCAGTCCGAAATGGGTTTGTATATTCTGCGAGAAACTTAGTCTCGTGCATTTTGGGGATAAATCTTATTTTTTGGCGTTCGTGGACTAGAAAAAAATTAATGCACTAGAAAATATTTATATAAATATATTATTATTGTTGTTATTATTATTATTATTATTATTATTATTATTATTATTATTTCAAGTTATAAGGATTTGTTTATCTGCTCACGATTCTAAATTTTCAGACAAAAATTCCATTTAGTAGTCTGTGGTGGTATTCAATCTTTTTTTAAAGCTGTGAAGGATTAAGTAGGCCTAGGCTACATATAACTTTAGACCAGTTTATCCCATAGTTTCAATTTTCATTACAGAAAACGTAATATCTCAAGAACCATTTGTCTGATTTCATTAAAATTTTGCACATTTGTCCTTTGTATTAATGAACATAGGTTGTACCTAGGTGGTTAAGATTTGTTTAAAAACAATTAACTGGAAAATAAAAAAAATACTTGAAAATAAAGTAAAAATTGTAATGCAAATATAAAAAAGACGAAATCTAGATTTAATATTAAGACAGATAGTATTTGTTCATTGAGGTCCATGCTTCAGAAAACAATCTCAGATTTAAATGAAACAAAAAAGGCAAAAACTTCCTTACTTTGTGTGATATCATGTTTCTTAGATGTTTAATTTTTAAAAAATAAATTAAAAATCACTCATATTGATCAGTTAGTATTATGTGTTATGTACAAAATTGAAGCTAATTTCCTATAGAATAAATGTACAAAAGTGTATCAAAATCTGTCCAGAAAAGTTACATCATTCAAGATTATGTAACAAAAGAGTTCGCTACTGTATAAGCCCCTTTAAAAAAAAAAAGCCTTCAAATTTCTCCTTCAGTACTGTTACCCTTAATCTGCGAAGAACAAGTTCGTGGGTCGGTTCTCAGGTATGTTTTGTGCAAGAACGCGACAAGACACATTTTACTTAAAATTACAATGACTTAAGGGGACATACAGCTTTCAATTCTGAAAAATAGGTGAAGTTAATTTTTTTTCTCAGCAATAAATTTTTCTGTAGCCTTGTAATCTGGCATGCTCTATATTGACTAGTTCTACAATTGCATACTATTTTCACAATTAATTTAACTATTACAGTTATGGGTAATTATCATTTCAAAATGGCAGCCAAATTTTGTGCACTGAAGTGCCGTTTCCCTCATAACTTCCACAAATATCAATATTTCTGAGTGATTATTTTTTCTATCTGTTTTTTAAATATCACATGAAAAACATAATCTAGAATCTTTGGATTACCTGCAGTATAAATATTTTTTAAAAATTCATCACTAGTTATTTTTTTTACAAATTTTTACATCAGAAATATTAAAAAGATAAACTATTAAAGTTACATCAATGATTCTAGACAGTGTTGTTCACTAATATCAAATATACTTGCATTCAAAATTTCACCGCAATATGTTAATAAATGTTTGAGTTATCAGGGAAACAGCACTTCAGTGCACAAAATTTGGCTGCCATTTTGTAATGATAATTACCCATTAACTGTAATAGTTAAATTAATTATTAAAATAGTATGCAATTGTAGAACTAGTCAATATAGAGCATGCCAGATTACAAGGCAACAGGACAATTCATTGCTGAGAAAAGAAATAATGAACTTCCCCTATTTTTCAGCATCGTAAGCTGTATTTTGATAGTAGCAGATTAGTGTAATTTACGAATATAATAATAAAAATGAAACAAATAATGATTCCATAGATTTTTGATTAATATTATACTGTAATCTAATAAAAAAAGATTTTTAACTTGTTTTAAATTTTTTCCAGCATAATTGATATACCAGTCAACAATCCTCAGCTACCACATGGGCTATGGAGGAAACGCATCCTGTGGAAATCGAGGTGGATCAAGGAGTGGAAACAGGAGAAAGTGTGGAAACCATTTTGGAAGAAAGTGTGGGGACCAGTGGAAATAAAGGAGTGGGTACCAATACCAAACCCTCCTAAACCATTGCCCACCCCGGCCCCAGAGCACATCCATGTGATCGAAAATACCCATATAGTGACTGAAGAACACCACCATGACGTAGGGGACGATCATCACCATGGTGATCATCAGCACGTTGCTCTAGTTGATCATCAGCATATTTCGCAAGGTGGCCATCAGCAAGTTGATCATCAGCATATTTCGCAAGGTGGCCATCAACAATTTGATCATCAACATATTTCTCACGCTGATCAACATCATATTTCTCACGCCCCTCAACAGCATATTTCTCATGATCAACAGCATAGTTCTCAAGCAGATCAACATACTTCTAATGGAATTCAAGGGCATGTTTCTCATTATGATCAACAGCATATTTCTCACGCCGATCAACAGCATATTTCTCATGGAAATCAACAGCATATTTCTCATGAAAATCAACAGCATATTTCTCACGCCGATCATTCCTATCCTTCCCAAGATCTTCACCAGTACATCAATCACCAAGATCCCCATGTTATAGCTGAGACCATCCAGCTCATTTCTGACAACACTGAACCAGTTCCACAGTATATTCAGCCAGTTCCAGAATATGGCTATCCAGCTGCATCAACAGAAACTACACGGTTGATTCCAGTAGAAAGGGACAGAAGGAAATGATTGTTTCTGTCAATTGTTTTGGATAATGAAAAGCTTAAGAACTTCACATTATGCCTGAAAATTGCAAGAATTCAGAGACTGGTACAAATTAGAGGGAAAGGGCAAGTCAGAATATCCACAGTCAAAATAAATGTTGAAAAATGGATGAAAACTCTTTGGTATATTCCTTCTACAGGTTGTTCAGATCTCTTTTGGCATATATACAGCTTTCCTCAAAAGCTTCTGTAAGTCAAGAATCCTTTCAGTCGATGGAACTGAAATTAATATATTACAACTTCTGAAAGTCATTTCTGGTCGGCTGATGGGACCAGCTCAATTTCTTCTGGTTATTGTGAAGGCATTCATAGTAATAGACGGCTCCAATTTGCTCTGAAGTATGCTGGACATCCAACCAACAACTGACAAAACTTATTTTAACTTTTTTGCTTTCACCGTGATTTTACAGGTGTGCACAATTAAATTTACCACCATCGTATTTCTCCTATATTTTAATTGTAAATTTCTAGTCATCTTTTCTTCGTACGGAATTTTGGTCACTTCAATAGATTTTCAACACCTTACTCATCTGCCTTCTTCGAGTTATCACATATTGAGAACTTGGTTCTGGAAAGGGACATATAAAATTATGAAATATGTATTTGTAGTGTATGTTTTTGTAAATAAATTATTTTTGTACTGATTTTCAATAAATTCTACATTTGAAGAAAATACTTGGGGCAGCTAAATGATGAAAGTGACAAATATAGATAACATCCCATTTTTTACTTATTAGGCTACAACCAATAAGAAAAGGCATAAACTAGCACTAAAGTTAGAATATAGGCAGCTTTGATTCTCTATTCCGTATTTGGCACTTACGCAAGTCATTCCTGCGAAATAATTCTCTTGACAGCTTAGTTATTTTTGTACTGGTACTCATGTTTTCATCCTTTAATATGTGTTCATTTTTTATTGTAATTTTGTAATTAAATAAATTATAATATTCATTGTATATTGTGTTTATTTATACAGGCTGTTAATGAATAACACCGAAATAACAGTGTATAGAGGGGACATAGACAAGCAACTTTTATTAGGAAATTTTTGCTCTGTGGATTCAATTTTTCCTGTTATAGCATAAAATCTCCCAGGGTATGGCTGCCACTGACTTTTAACATTTGAAAAAAAATGCAAAACAAAGAAACTTCGTTGTTAACACTCGAATTATGAATAAAAAACTAATGCAGCGGCGGCCAGTCATGTGATTAGTCTGTAAATTTAGCAGATTATGAAAACTCTAAATTACGAATGATTAAGAACTGGGTTTTTATCGATCACTGAAAAGGAATGAAGTCAATTTAATAAAAAATTTAACCCTATTTCGCTTCACTATGACCACTAAATTGTAATGGCTTTGATACCTTGTAGCATATACAGTAGATTTTACGTCATAAAGCAAAAATCTCTTAATAATGCCTCCTCTATACACAGGTAAAGTATTTCGGTGTATGCTTCTCTTGTCTATCGTCACCTTTTTCATCTTCTTTAACATATAATTGCGAATTTATTATTTCTACTTAGGATTATTTGATGATCTTTTCCATAAAAATCCCCACAGCTATGCGAAAATAATTGGATATTTTCCTAATGTTGAATATCTGTGGAAATGGATTGTAAAGGGTCGACGTTTTCTGACTGATCTGCACATTGCATGTCATTTGAATTTAAGAGTGTAATGTTAAATGTACGTTTTCGCACAGTGATGCTCTTTTTTGCATAGTTACCATGGTTACTGCTTGCCTGAAGGTTTTTATTTTTTATTTTTATATATAAATTTATCACCGCCGTCTCGAGAATTACACTGCCTGTCCTATGCTTTATTTTAACATGGAGTTCAGAGTATTGTTAAATTGCCTAATTTATCCAGTAGAGGCGACACAGTTCACACCCAGATTGCAGCAATCACTAATCAAAATAAGCATTAAACAGACACAGATACTTGTGTTATTTGTTTAGAACGTAATATTATTCCAGTATATGACACTTACCTTGAAATGGAATTTTGGAGCAATAATTAAAATAAATGTAAATTAATTAGACGCATAGATAGACTATATTATGAGCACCGCTGTCTCGAGGAGTAATACAGTTTAGAAGGCAGTGATTATGAGACGGCGGTGACAGCACTACATAATCAACAATGTCGTAGCAAAAAACAAGAAGCAGTCTGGGTGTGAAAGGTGCTGCCATCTGTAATGTCGCTGAGTACGCAAAATTAGCCGTATAGGACAGGCAGTGTATACACGATTAATACAGTTTAGAAGGCAGTGAAATTTATTCTGCAGATTTACAATCTGTTCAAATATGAACATTCAGTAGTGATAAAATGAGTTAATTGATTGATAAGTAAATTTTCTACAAACTTGACACCCATTTTACTAAACTGGGGATTTTCTGTAGGCCTACTCTAAAAGGTACAATCTTATCAAGCATATGTGAAGGAATACGTGGGTAGTGTTATTTGTCAAAGCTAGCTGTATTGCAACTTCCAAAGCCGTATGTTTTTATTTCAATGTTATTGTAATATACCAATATTGAATGTGTGTGTGTCAAAAATAATCAGCGTATTTGAAACGTTTAAAAACGTCTAGAATGTTCCCGTTATTCATGTGCTCAGAATAATATATTTTTCACTGCTATGCTTAGCTATACTTTCCATGATGATTCTTTTTGTTAGTCAGGAACACAGAAAAAATATTACATCTCCTTTCTTACGATAGAAACCAGAGAATGTCGAAAAAAATCCTATTTGTTGACCTTGCATATTTTCCTTTATAAATAAATGGACACATAGCTGACCTTTATGGACATGGGATGTAGAAAGTGTGCAGAGAAAGCCGATCCGATTTATAGTTCCAATACATACGTGTGACATTGAGAATCTGATTTGAATTACAAACAGACAGGAAAGTTAATCATGAACAGATAAAATCGAAACGAGTTACAGCTACAACAACCAAATGATTTTATTGAAACATTTTTCTTAGCATTTTTGACAAGTTATCGTCTGTAAAGTCAGACCATTTGCTAAAGCCACACTGGCTAAAATATGCCAAGATTGGACAGATGAATGTAGAATCCAAAGCCTCTGTAGGTTTATTCCTTACTTAATACTGAACAGGAGGGCCTTGACTATAATGCAGTCAAATGCTTATATTGACATACCTTGCTTGATGTAAAAATTTGACAGGGAATATGTGTTAAATTATACTTATATTAATTTTAAAATATTAACTAAATGGATGCAAGAACCGAGTAGATTGTACATTCTGTCTCAACAAATTTAACAGGAAAAACGTTTGTTAAATAATAACTGCATTAATTTTATGCAAGCATACACTCTTGTCTCTGAAAAAAATAAAATCTTATGTGAAACTCTCATAACTTCCTCTGCCCAAACGAAAGTTAGCATCTTAGGCCCGTTCTTACGATGTCCAGTTAAGTAGGTGTAAATGTTAACTGGTAGTTTATTTTACGGTCGGAGTAAAGTCCCAGTAAACGCTTCTTTGTTCTTATCATCTCCTAGTTAAAGTTTACTCCCGGTTAACGCAATCAGACAAAAGTCACAGCAGTTGGTACGAGCGTTTCTCAGTTGTTTGCAGCAGTTTTCTTCTGTTTTCATTGTTTCGTGTGATTTTGCAATGGATAATGAGGTTATGGCTGATATAAAAAAATAAACACAGCAATTTATTTTCAAGTGAAGAATAATTGTTTCTGAATGATATCGACGAAAAGCGTCATATAATTCAAACTAAATAAACACACAGCTCAAAAAGACGTATCAGAAAAACCTATTGTGAAATATATAACTTCCTCTGAATTTAATTGTAGTTTGCAGTACACAGTACGGGCAGTAGTGTGCAATCAGTTGTCTTAGCCTAAAAAGGTCGCATAATTTGCGAGGCAAGACCTAAAACCTAATAAGTATGTGTATGAAATGTGTAGGTAACAACTACAGGATATATTACGAGATGTTTTTCAAATGAAATTATTAGCTGTTAGCATAACATATTAAAATACATTATGTATAGGCCTATATAGTTTATATATTACACTTATTATACAATTCCTGTTAAATAAGAATAAAACCCTCCTCAAGTAAAGTGGTTGTAAAAATGAAAAGAAAGGTACCACATTTCGAAACCCCATCCCCGAAGGATGAAAAACCCAAATATGATCTGATGTACGGGTAGAGGAAGCAAATAGTAAAGCAATTGTTTGTCCAAACTTTCATAATAATTTGATCTAGATTTCAACATTGTTTTTATTTATTTTTACATATATTGGCATTGTTCTTCATCACCAGTGACATTACGAAAACAGCTAAATAACTTCATCTCTCCATTTTAATTCAGTTCGCAAGAAGCATAACCTCAAAAAATCCTCCGGTTAGGAGTTTACTTGTACATTTTCCTACAGTAAAGATTACTGCCAGTTAAGAGCTTTTTACCAACAGTTAACACCTAACCAGATATTGTAAAATCGAACTGTCAGTAAAGTAACCGTAAAAGTAGCCGTAAATATTTTACTGGAGGTGGTAATAATGGGCCTTAGTATAATATAATTATTATGTACGACATTCTCTTCATATAAATTGGTTGTAAAAATGAAGAGAATGTCGTTACCACATCGCATCGCATCCCTGAAGGATACATAACCAAAATAAAATCTTAATATACTCTCGTATCTTTCTTTACTTTAAACATGGCCAATACATTTTTCTAACTTCACATTCTGATATAGAACAAGAGGCCATATTGCAAAAAGCGCGTATTCAGATAACTTTTTTTCGGAAAAATGTTTCAAATAAAAGTTTTAGCTCTTAGTATAAGCACCCCATGTATAAAATTTAAACAAAATCGTAAGAGTTGTTTTCGAGAAAATCGCGACAAACGAAATTTTCTTTATGTAAAATCCCCTTAAAAATAAGATAAATTTTTCGCCAATTTTCGTGTCACATATTCAGAAGGTACAGTCGGTCAAATAAAAAACGTCGGGACTCGTATGCTGTTAAAATTAAAGTTTTGACGCATTAGTTCACAAGTTTCCTATAAAAAACACAAAATACAGGTCATTTTCGGAACATATGAGGCCATGCGGCAGGAGGGAAAATATGAACAAGGAGGGAAAAAATGAACATCGCGGAAAGCGCAACACACGATATTCAACTTAATGCATTGTCATAATTCATTTTGCTTTCGTCATCGCCACATACAAATGCTAACGTGAGAGAAAGTGTGGTTAGGGCTGTAATTGACCTGCATTTTTCGGTCTCTGAACCAGCGAGAAGGTTCCATATTTATGAAAAGAAGCTCAGAGGTGGGAACGTTACTATAATGCGACCGGAAGTTTTCATAGCAAACGTTGATCTGGCCGGACGCGTATTTCGATGCTAAGATTGGTTGCAGATGCTGAGCGTAAGTTATTGATTTTGCACTACAAGTACCGGTATTATAAAATAAAATCTTTAAAAAATGCTCCTTGAATAAACATATTCCTCGCGAATCTATTAATTATTAATATTATAAAAATTTGCAACCAAGAATATGGCGGATTTGAGGCATATAGCCACAGCCTTCTATACATGTTTGTTTTGGAGCAAAACTGACTAAATAATCAAGAAAATACATGGATAGACAAGAGGCGTGTGTGAACCTAACCTTAAGTCTTCCTGTACATGCGCATATGCTCGTTCGTGATACTTAATCAAATACCGCCCGACGTTTTTTATTTGACCGACTGTACCTAATCGAAATACAAAATTTTGTTTTCATACGATTTTCCGGTCTAGGCTGTTTACAGACATATATCCACACACAGACACACGGACGGACACACATATACTCAAACATAGACATGTTTCTGAAAATAGTATTTTTGGATTCAGGGAACATGAAAACGTGTAGCCTATGTATGTTAAAAACTCAGCTTCGAATTTGGGGGTCGAAAACAATACTTCCTCTATCTATAGTATTTATGTTACGGGCAGAGGAAGTAAAAATATGTTAAATTATACTATATCAGTTTTAAAATATTAACTGTATAGTAGCTATAACTGTATTGAAACTTCCAAAGCCGTATATGAACACTGTAAAGTAGTAGGCCTATGTTGTCATGAGAACTGATTTGCATTTCATAAATTCTTTCTAATATTATATTACCTTAAAATAGGCAATAAAGTGGTCATTATTTCCGTACCGGTCAACCGATTTGGTTCAAAATCAACCCACGGACGTTATAAATGCATATTCCAAGTTTCATGGAAATTCGATAAAGCGTGTTTGAGTTATCGCGCGTACAGACTTACGGGTCTTAATAACATAAATATAGGCCCAGTCACTAAGTAGGATTAGCCTACCAACTATTGATAATTATGGTGTCCTAAATGAAAGTTTTTAGGCGAACAATTCCTCAATTAAAGTTTTCAGTTTTTAACAACCTTTAAGGTACTTAGGAGTATTTTTCTAGTGGTTCAAAATTTAAAAAATCGATAAACGCGTCGCATATAATGCCTATATACCTTAAAATGACTACTTACATAAAAAATAATGCATGCAGGTATACGAATTGGTTAGGCACCTCAAAGATTTTTCAACCCATCATTAAATTATCCTCTTAATACATCGTACATGCGCAGTACGACACATCCTGAAACAATATTGTATTTTGTTTACTGGAACGCAATAATGGTCAAGCAGGAACGAGTGCTTCTAGTTCCAACAGCAGATCACAGATGGCAGTGGAAGTACAGTTGAACGCATTGAGCTAGAGCTCAATGGTTGAACGTAACTTTCTCCTTTTTATTTGCTTTCACCCTCAAATTTGGTTTGAATGGCGCCAGCTCGGCCCACTTCACACTGTCCACAAGCCATTATTCTTCTCAACCTCTAATCATCTTGCTGGCCAACTCGGCTACCGCTTTTTACCTTCCTTCGAGACCATTGTTTTTATACACGTTGTACCGTATGAATCACTGAAGATTTCTAGAAGCCTAACGTAACGTATAATTATTTATATGCTAAAAATATCTTAGATGAAACAGTCTTACACTTTCTATAAGCGGAGCAGGGACGGGCTGAAGATAAAAATCGGCCCGGCAATTATTTTTAAAAGCAGGCCTGAACCAAATATCAAGAAAACAAGCAATAATAATAATTAATTACTTACTCAAAGGCAATAGACAATTCCTAAACAAGCTTAAGGAATATTATCTATTTTGTGGAACCTGGAGGTTCATTGCCGCGCTTATCTGAGCCCGCCATTCAACCCTATTCTGTGCTAACTCCATCCAATCATCCCTCGCAAATCCTACTTCCCTTAAATCTATCTTAATATTGTCCTCCCACCTACGTCTAGGTCTTCCACGTCGTCTGTTCCCTTCGGGTCTCCCAGTCAATATTTTTTAGATAGGTATTTCCGCCCCCATGCGCGCAACATGTCCAGCCCATTTCATCCTCCGTGATTTAATTACCCTTACTATATCCGGTGACGAGTACAGGTTATGAAGTTCGTCGTTATGCAGTTTTCTTCAGTCCCCATTTTCATCTTTCTTAGGCCTTCTCTCTTATAATAATAATAGTAATAATAATAATAATAATAATAATAATAATAATAATAATAATAATAATAATAATAATAGTAGTAATAATAATAATAATAATAATAATAATAATAATAATAATAATAATAATAATGTGAATACATAGATATCTCCCAGAGTTCATTCAGAATATTAGTAACTTACGTAATTATATCTTATTCTAATTAATTATGTACAGAATAAAATGAATTAAAAATCGTTCTTAGGGGGAACATATTTTATTACTGAGAAATAGATGAAATTAATTTTTTCCCCTCAGAAATGAATTGTTCTGCAGCCTTGCAATCCGGCATGCACTATATTGGCTAGTTCTACAATTGCATACTATTTTCAGAATTAATCAAACTGTCACAGTTATGGGTAATTATCGTTACAAAATGGCAGCCACGTTCCGTGCACTGAAATGCAGTTTTTGCACTCCTTAGCTAGTAAGTGTTACTTACGAAAGTTGTTTACATGGATCGTAAGTTGACATTCCCACACAATGTGTTGCTAAGGGCGGTTGCGATGAGGTTAAATTACTTACGGTCCAAGCGCCACGTCATAATTCATTACGATACACTTCATAATACAAGCCTTTATGGACACGGCCCCCAGGACAAATATTCGGTTCCCATAACAACAAACACATGCGAATCACTTTCTGAAATAAACATCTATTTTCAAGAATGTATTTACATAATATTTTCAGGTAATATCACAATTAATATAATTAAATTGATATAAATAATCATCGTGCAAAAAATAGCATGCAACACACGGGCCGTAAAGGCATTTACGGGTCTCGAAAACTTAAAAACCCTCGGCTGCGCCTCGGGTTTTCAATCTGTTTCCTCGACCCGTAAACTTGCCTTACGGCACTTGTATCGCAATATAGGCTACTATTCCTTGATAACTTTCACAAACAGCAATATTTCTGAGTGATTCTTTTTTCTGTCTGTTTGTAGAAGAATATTCTTCATGTATTTATTTTTCTTAAATACTTATATTGTAGATATTGTAATTAATGTTGTTCTTATGATATTAACAAATACAAGAATCAGTTTATGCTTTACCGGATTTTCTTCAAACTTTGTATACGCATTTATTAAGTCCATGAAAGAAGGTTATTTATTTTGGACCAAAAAGATTGACCGGTACCGGAGTATTGCCTAATTTAGGGCCTATTTTATGGTAATATATTAGAATTTATCAAATGCAAATCAGTTCTCATGGCAACGTATTGTTTTACAGTGTTTATATGCGGCTTTGGAAGTTGCAATGCAGTTAGCTTTGACAAATAACACTACCCACATACTCCTTCACATATACTTATCAAACTAGACCTTTGTTCTTCCGTAAGCCCTGCTTAATGAATCGATCTGGAGCTTAACTCGGAAATCTATAACAAAAGTAACTTATTTTCTGCATATCATAATTGCAATTGTCACTGATTAAACAAAAGCATTCTGGCACTTTGGTACATCAGTTTACCTGATTTTATTTATAACCATCTCATTTATATACTTCCTCTATGGTACGGGCAAAGAGAAAGTAAAAATTCATTTGAAAATATCTTTGCAATCTCTCTGTTGGCGATCTGAAAGTAGCCTACTCTTGTTTTTCTGGGGCACATAACACATGTCCGAGTGGGGATTACAGATTTTGATGCTTCCAGTTGGGAATAATATCACATTTATATTCACGATCTCCCGCCGATCTGATCTCGCTGTATTGATGGATCGTTGGCAAAGCAAACTGTCTGGAAAATTGCCAGTTCCGCGTGCCGAACCCAACACTTTCTGTTAACACTTTGCAGCTTCAACTGTTTTGATAAATGGATCGTTGCCAGGCAACTGGACGATTGATTTTACACAAGGCAAAGTAATGTATACTTTTACTTTGATACTCTTTACGTATTGGAGGAGATGTTAGCTGATAATAATCATATCGTGGTGGCCGACCCATCATGCAATGCGCATTTGGCAACATTCTTCTGTTTTTAATAGTTTTCCATAATCTGAATTCGCGAAATTAGTCAATTTGTTAGACTTTGAACACATAATTTCCTTAGTTCACTTGCCATCTTTATTTTATTTTTAATTTTTTTCATTTCAGCTGTGTTTATGCTCCTTTTAGCTTCCAGGCAGTCTAAATCATGTTTACCCACTTCAAGATGAGCTAGACACAATACTAATTTCGTCTGTTAAAGCGTACTTTATACATAACTAGCTTAAAAGGTCCGGCGTCGCCCGGGTTTTGTATTTTGTAATTCAAAATTAACTTATGAAGGACTTTTGATTTTAAAATTCTAGGTCCTTATATAGGTATTAAAAATTTGAGATGAAGAACGACTTATCACACTCAAACTATTCCCTCAGAAAACGCTTGATATAGCTTTTTATGGCTCATAGAGGATGTAGAATTTTGTATCCCATGGCTTCTACACACCAAGCCTGGTAGGGGTTAAAATAAGAAGAAAACAAATTCCGGTAACATAAAATTGTATTGTCTTTTCGGAATATTTTATTTCTCACTCTCATGTTACCATACAACCGTTTCGGGGATGAAATTAAAAAGAAATTAAATACCACTTTCATACTTCCCTCCCCAAAAACCTGCGATGTATTAATATACATTTCATCTTCAATATTTAATTACAGCAGTGAATTATATCAATAGCTTGTCTAATTTGTCAAAGTCCCTTTTCATTTATTTCCAAAACTACCTGATACCAATGCCAACAATACACTGTTGTCATGTGAACTGTGATATGGATTTGATAATACTGTGTAAAAAGGGATTAGACCTAAGTATTCTCAAAAACATTTGATTTTTGGCATTTAAAATCAACATTTTTCAACATCCTTTCTTAATGATCACCTACATTATAAAACGAAGGTACTGTCAAAATTCCAAGTCTCTGCCTATTATAGTTTAGGCTCTACGTTGATTCTCTGTCATTATGTCAGTCAGGACAAAGCCAACAATACACTGTTGTTGTATAGAGATAGCTATAAAATATGTAACTGGATAGGCCTGTGAAGAATGGTTTAGGGATTTTTAGTTCTGTGCTTTTTTCAAGATAGTTACTATCCAACATGCAGTGTGTATTCCCTTAGTATAGCTTTCAATTATCTATTAACTACCTTCCTCTTACCTTCTTCCTCTTCTTATCATCCAGTAAAGCAGTTAGTAACTGAAGAGGACACTCGAAAGAGGGGTTCATTTTTTGTGTGACAATTGCTTTGTGTTGAAGTTAAGTAAACTCACTGTATGTACAGGTAGGGAAAAAAAAGGACCGACTCTTGTAGCTGAATATAATATAGGCCTAATATAATTTGTGTTAGTAAAAAGTAAAGTAAAGTGTTCCCTATTACAGGCCATGGAGGCCCAGAGGGTTCCAGGAGGTTGAGGCTCCCAGATTTTTTAGACATCGGCACATGAAGGTGGTAAGGTTGTCAGCCTTACGCACCGGCCGCCTTTACCCCCAGGATTGCTCCTGGTACTCATTTCTGTTAGAGGCTGAGTCAACCCCAGGGCCATAGTGCCACCAGAAGGATTAGGCCAATTGAAAAACTCCAACGACCTCATCGGGGATCGAACCCGCGACCTTCCGGTTTGTAGCGCAGCGCCTCAACCACTACGCTACGGCGTACCCCCAATTTGTGTTAGTATTTGATAATAATATTAATAATTCATATATTCAGTTATAAGCAGGGCTAGGATTTATATGTATTAAAAAATGTCAAAATATGTACATATATATGTACTTAAAAATGTCAAAATATGTACATATATATGTACTAAAAATGTCAAAATACGTACATATATATGCAAATATATTTTATAAATTACGGACATCAAAACAAATTTAACCACTAGACACTACATTTTGTTACTTTTAGAACCTATAAAAATGCATTACAAATACCGGATTCATAAATTAAATTATTCAATTTTTTTTCAGATCACTTACTTTATTTGTAATCATTCATTGATTATTTCTGCAATCATAACAGTATGCCTCAAAATGTTGTTTTAAATTTTCAAAAGTGATTTGTATTGGCTGAAGCTTCGTTTTACTGCATATGAAGTGATTGGCGCGTGTTTAAAATTCGCTAGTTTTAATTTTGACGAGCCACGAAAATTGCACTGATTTTACACATTTCTTCAAAGCCTGGATTTCTTGAAAACACATTGTCCACTTTACATTTGATAAGATCGGCTAATGTCCACGTATACATTTGAGTTCATGAATCATGTTTTTCACAATGTCAATATTTCCAGGTAATGAGAGATTATTATTTTGTAGTTTCTGAATTATTTTTGTTATATTACAAAAATTTGATTCAGTGTAACATAAATTATTTTTCACACATTCATTTCTGTACATAACTGTAAACTTATCCTGTGCTGCCATATTTTCTGTCACTGAAAACGACAATTTTATTTAGTTTTACTCTTAAGAATGAAATATGTACGAATATTGCATTAAAATCACTAAATATGGACAAATATTTATTTTACATATAAATATGTACTAATGTCAGAAATTTGGAAAAATATGTAAAATAAATTTGTTTAATTTGAATACAGGACAACATAATAGATGGAGATAAGTGAAAAAAAAAGTGTCTATATGTGAAATTAAGAAATATGTAATTACATATAAACCCTAGCCCTGGTTATAAGACAATACGATTAGAAACCATATTCTGAGTTTCGAAATGGGCTAAGTCAACGGTCGACACTAGAACAAATTTCAATAAGTTACATTCCCTGCTATCCTGTGAATGCCGCTAGGCATGCGCAGTGGCTCATATCGGCAACTTAGATATTTTAGTCGGTCCGCTTTTTTTTTCCACTGTACTGGAGACGTACTTTGATTTCTCGTAGTTACAACAGCTACCAAACCAACAAGTTGATATCATGGATATTAAGGATTTTTCGGGGTATTACAAAGTAATTTCCTGTTAACTTTTATATATTTCCGTCTACTTTTGCAACATTAGAAGAAAAAAAAACGTTGTAAACGTATTACAAAAGTGAGCCTTAGTAGCTAGTAGGCCTATACTAAAAAAACTATTATATTGCTGATAATCAGTAGAGACCGGATTTTAAAGGGAATTCCTTTTTTTATATTTCATCACAAAACGTGATAAAATTGAACAGGACATTACTGAGTAAGTTTCAACTGCAAATGACCTGGTTTTAACATCCCTTTTTTCCCTTTTTTAGGCCCATTTCCCTTTTTTTTAGGGACTTTCCCTTTCCAATACCTTTTTTGCTAATTTATTTTGAAAAATTCGTAAATTACCCAGTATTTGGCAATATGAAAACATTAAAAATTGTTTTCACTGATTCACCATTGAAAAAATAATTCTTCCCAGCAGAATAGAGCGCTACAGGGAAATCACAGGCTTGCCATTGCCTAAGTTTCCCATTATGTCAAGGTGGGGAACATGGATTTCGTGTGCTATTTTCCTCTGTGAGAATTTCAAGAAAATCAAAAAATGTCTTAAGTCATTAGATGTTACAGAGTCAACAGCTGTAAAGCAAGCAAAGGCTTTGCATAAAACAAACGTGTATTTCTCTATTGAATTTTTTATACTGTTTTACGTTTATATCCCTTTTTTCTCACTTTTTTGGCAATAATTTTCCCTTTTCCTCACCTTTTCTTGGCAATAATGTTCCTTTTTTTCGTCCTCTTTTGGGTGAAAATTTTCCCTTTAAAATCCGGTCTCTAATAATCAGGGCCCGGATTTTGATGACATGTCATCTTTTAACTGGTACATCATGGACGTTGCCTACTAGTGCAGATATTCTGACCATGACTACTAGATTAAGCAAATAGTAGTTGTTAGGAGCATTTTTAGTCAATTCCCCCATTTGTTATAATTTAATGTCATTATTTGGTCATTTTTGGCCATTTTACGGGCTTTTCCCACATTTCATACTTTTAGGCGATTTAAAAAATATATAAAGTCATTTTCTCATTTTGTGTTGTTTCTCTCATTAAGTTTTATAGATTTTTAAGTTATTTCCTTACACTGAATAGGCTATTATTGGAACTCTAAATAACTATAAATAAATAAATATTTTTATAATTTTAATTTGGATACAGAAAGACGGTGTTTGCTGTTCACAATAAGCCTATAACTGGGTCAACAACATAAATCTCTATATATATAAAAGGCTTTGTCCTGACTGACAGGAATCAACGTACAGCCTAAACTATAACAGGTAGAGACTTGGAATTTTGATAGTACCTTCGTTTCATAATGAAGATGGTCACTAAGAAGGGATTTTGAAAAATTCTTATTCTAAATGCCAAAAATTAAATGTTTTTTAAAATACTTAAGCCCTTTTTACATAGAATTATCGAAACAAATTCACAGAACATATTGTTGCCAATGGTATAGGTGGGTTTTGGATTAAATGAAATGGATGTTTGACAAATTAGAGAAGGTATCATTATAATTCATATTATCTATATTAATAAAAGGAATTGTCCTCGATGTCCAGCGAAATCTACTGAATGCAGAGATCTGAAATTTTAAACATAGGTGGGCTGAAGGGTCGGAAAATGCACCGCGAAGCCGGAATTTTAAGTTTAGTTTTCGTTCGTGAGTTATGAGTGAAAAACGGGCAAAAAACATGCATTTTTTGCGTTTTCAAAACATAAGTTTTCAGTTATACATTTCAATGTCAAATCAATTACAGTTGGCTTTGTCTATTTTTGTCATACCTTGGAAATATTCTTTCGCTTTCGCTTGAATGTTGTAAGCCCTAATATGGTCAAACATTGTTTTATTTGGACGAAACTCACTATACAGGGGTTTTCTGGACCAAGGAACTCGAATCTGAGGTCGCTTTTACCAGGCGATGCTATCTAATCGTGGTATGTAGTCCACGTGATTAGGAGTTAATAAATATAATGATTTTACTATTATGCTCTTAATTTTTTAAATAATTATCGCGGGTGAAGCCGCGGGCACATGCTAGTGTAGAATAATCACAAATCTGTTGAATAAACTGGCATTTTCATACAAATGTTTGGGTACCGGTATTTAAAAAATTTGTTTAGGTAATTTTTGTATATTTGCAGTCATTTTATAGCTAATTTTTTAAAGTATTTTTAGGTCATCAAATTCCGGGCCCTGCTGGTAATATATTGTCATATAACGAGCAAGAATTAATTTAATGGTCCTTTAACATATTCTATTCCGGTACCCTGCTAAGAACTACTGGATCTATATTTCATATCATTGCTAATCCTCTTGAACTAATTTATACATACAAGATATGTAATCTGAAAACACGTTGTCCAGGATGGTGAACTCAATAAAATACACCAGGATTGTTAACTGCAAACTATATATTTCACTTTAACAAACTCAACAACGGTTTACAAAAATATAACAAAACACATTCACACACAGCCAAGGCCCACTACATAAATAACAGGTCCGGTACATTAAAAATGTTTTTGGTGCATACTCCACGACTGTTGGCACAGATTCAAGTTTCTTTCAGTCCATTTGCCAGTACGAGTTGATATATTAACAGACCTGAGTTTAAAAATGAATTTCATCGCTGAAAAATAACCAAACCAGCAAAACTGATGAGGTTATGTTTGCACAAGATTACCTATACCAGGTAAATATTGTACCATTATGTCAAACCACAGCCTTCTTAATTAGCTCTAAATTAGTTAACTAGATTGCAAATGTTTCGTTGCCACGGCAACCAGATATTATTATGAAAACAATTGGAGTCGTTATCCAAATCTTCATAACCTTTAAGGAATTAAAGACATTCGATATTACAGGAAAAGTTGCATTATATTTTGTTATTTTTAGTTATTAACTAATCATTGAACAATCATGATATTCTTATATTTTCATCTGCACATTGTTAATACATATTCGTTATTCTTTAGAGTTTAGAAAGAGCCATTTATTAACAGAGTACAGTAGGCTTTGACCATGGACTCTTATAATCTTCTTAAATGGCATTGCTTTAGTCAACAAAATTAAATCGATTTTATTATTCCAATTTTCCGTCAGATGTCGCAAATATCGTTCATTTTATTACTTCTATAGAAGGCTGTGGTCGAAATTTCTTGCAGAATCTGTAGACATATAAACTAGGCCTAGATATAAGGCAGTGTCTATGGTAACATATAAACAGCCGTACGTTGTTAAAACAAAAGAGCTTCGCATTAAAAACATAATATATCGTGGATGAAGCTCGTTGTTTTAAGAATGTGTGCAAAAATGGCTGTTCACTGGTTCCGGTCGCTTGTTGCAAGCATTCCTACCGCGAACCAACGAACTCACAGTACGTTCACAATAGCAGTGGACTATCCAATGAGCGTTAAGATAATCCAGTGCGAAACCCCGGAGGTTGTACAGTCTTCCCTGGAACACATCAGGTGGCACGTCACTGTCGAGGGAACTGCCACGCCTGAGATTGCCTGATGGCACCCTGAGCTTGCCTGACGGCACCCTGAGCGTTCTGACTTCGTCGACCCCAGACTGGTTGCTGTTGGCTAACTGCAGCCACTCCCACCGGCAATTGTTGCTGTTGTTGCTGTGGCGACGACGCAGCCGCTATTGGCTCGTTCTTCCGGTCCGAAACTTGATCCTTGCGGTCCCATCCATGCTCTTCCTTGTGAGGTGGATGATGCTCCTGGATCAGAACCCACTCGTGGATCCAGACTGGCTTCCAGATCTTCTTCCACGCTGGTACCCAGATCTTCTTCCACGCAGGAACCTGAATTTCTTTCCACGCCTCTTTCCAGACCAGTTTCTTGTCGTCAACCCAGATCTGTTTCTTCTCCGTTCTCCAGATCTGCTTCCACGCTTCTTTCCAGACCAGTTTCTTGTCGTCAACCCAGATCTGTTTCTTCTCCGTCCTCCAGATCTGCTTCCACGCTTCTTTCCACGCCAGTTTCTTATCTTCCACCCAGATTTGCTTCTTTTCTGTTTTCCATATCTGTTTCCATTCTTCTTTCCAGACCAGCTTCTTGTCGGGTACCCAAATCTGCTTCTTAGCTGGCTTCCAGATTTTCTTCCACACAGGTTTCCACACTACTTTCTTCCTCCACAGCCCGTGAGATGTATACTCCCAGCCATCGTGATCCTTGCCGTGGTGTTTTTCTCCTGGAACCCATTGTTTAACAAGCTCTGGAACCCATATTTTCTTCCATGCAGGAACCTGGATTTCTTTCCACGCCGGAACTTGTATTTCTTTCCAAACTGGCTTCCACACTTTCTTCCAGTCTGGAACTTTCACCTCTTTCCAAGCTGGCACCTTTGTTGGCACCCAAATTGGCTTCCAGATCTTCTTCCAGTCTGGAACTTGGATCTCCTTCCAGGCTGGGACTTTTATGGGTTTCCATTCAGGCTTCCATATCTTCTTCCAGTCTGGGACCTTGACTTCTTTCCAGGCTGGGACCTTGATGGGATGCCACTCTGGTTTGTAGTACTTCTTCCACGCTGGCTTCCAGATTTGTTTGGAAGCTGGCTTCCATATCTTCTGCCAGTCTGGCTTCCAGATTAGCTTCTTCTTCCAGTAGCCCTTGGGTTCAGGGTGGTGTTCTTCCTCGTGATGATGCTCCACATGGTGGTGTTCGGGTTCTGGGTCCCAACCAAGTCGCTTCTGCACAGGCCTGCAAAACAAATGAAAATCGGATTCAACTGGTCTATACTAGACCCTAAAAGGTTGTATTCTTTCATAATGAAAGAATGAATAAATAATTTAATGGATAAAGATTTCTTCGGTTTCCAAATGGGCAAGTAGGTGGATTGCTATATTGCAAGAGTCCTCCTACTCAGTCGGTTGAAAGCCCGATAAACAATTATCCATTTTCAGCACTGGGGAAGGCATAATGTCATCTTTTAACTGCTATGACCGTGACCGCTAGGAAAATTAGCTTAAATGTGCCCACACAGAGTTGAGAACTATTTATACAGGGTGTTAATGAATAACACCGAAATATTTTACCTGTGTATAGAGGGGACTTAGACAAACAACTTTTATCAGGAGATTTTTGCTCAATGACGTAAAATGTGTATGCTACAGGGCATTAAATTCATTACAGTTTGGTGCTCATAAGTAAAAAATAAAGCTAAATAGGGTTAAAATTTTTATTAAATTGACTTCATGCCTTCTTAGTGATGGATAAAAACCTTATTCTTAATCATTCAGTTTTCGTAATCTGCAAAATTTACAGACTAATCACATGACTGGCCGCCACTGCAATAGTTCTTTTACTCATGACTCCAGTATTAACAACGAAGTTCCTTTGTTTTGCATTTTCTTCAAATGTTAGAAGTCAGTGGCGGCCATGACCTGGGAGATTTTATGCTGTAATAGGGAAAATTGATCCATAGAGCAAATATCTCCCAATTAAAGTGCTTGTCTTTGTCCCCTCTATACACAGATAAAATATTTCGGTGTTATTCATTAACCCCCTTTATAATAAGATGAAATGTTTGCCTGTGTGCGATGCCCAGCCAAATCTACTGCACGCAGAGATCTGAAAGTTTTGACATAGACGGACTGATGGGTGTCTGATTGCATCTCGAAGCAGGATTTGTAATTTGCGTTCGTGAAATTATTAATAGGTGGTCTTGATATTTTGCCATAGCAACTGAAAAATTAACATCGCGGAATTAGATGGCGTTGTCGATCGCTTCGATTTTGTTAGCTAGCTCTGCATGATCCATTTGTTTGTAACTTTACAGAACGCTAACATCTGACATTTTTAAATAGATGGATGGAAGGGGGTCATGCATATAGGACTCTGGTTTCGGTTACACTGTATTTTCTATTCTTTCTTTGTTCCTATTCCAAGGAGACCAAAGTCTATACTCATTTCCTATTACAGAAGGCAGATACAGTATAACTTACATTTAAAACAAAGTAGATAATTTATTTATATTTTAATTTATCTAGCAGAATATCACTTGAGCACATACTTTTATGAAATAATTTAATTTCGTTCTTAAATTCATGTTCTTGTCAGAAGTTAACTTTTACGATCTCAAAATAATGATCACGGTCAGAAACATTTAATTTCCAAAATATTCATAACAAACAAGTAACAACTAACTTATATCAGCTAAACCCTTAAATAAACTAGACAATATACAAACCCGTGCCGGACTGCAAAGAAAACACTTGCCACAATGATTAGGCTCATCGTTTATTTCTTGTACCTTATTCTGCAATCCCTATAGTATAAAGCCACATGGCTGACTGACTCACTGACCCACTGACTCACTCACTGAGACAAATGTTTGCCCATTTCCAGATGAGCTAGAAACTTGAAATTTGGTACACGTACAGCTTTTACGCTGTAAACCACAGAAAATTTTCAAAAAGTAATTTTTAAAACTTTTTAGCCCTAAAAAAACCCCGAAAAAGGGCTTGGTTCCCATGGCAACGGTATTATCAAACAGTGTTCACATAGGGCTCTGAAAGGTAATAGCCAATACAGCAGACTAAATACACGCACTCTATTTCCCATATATCTTTTAAAAAACCTTTCCCGAGAACCTCAACTGGGGTTTGGGGGCGGAGCCCCCAATGAGCGAAGCGAACGCCAGCTATTAACAAGACAGTATTCAATCATGAAATTAATTACCATAGCAACCGGGGAAAAAAAGAGCATTGAATGAATTGGACGAAACTCACTATGCGGGCGTTTTTGGACTAGAGAACTCGAATCTGAGGTCGTCTTTTCCCCCGGGCATCGCACTTGAATCGTGAAATGTACATCGAAACCGGGATTTTAGATTTTTAATTATCAGAAGCTTAAATTGTTTATGTGTGATTTGGGTAAAGTTCAAATGTGGTACGTTTTAATCGTCTCATTTGGAATTCTTATGCCCTTACGGAATTTTTTATATTTGTTACATAAAACAATATAATTAAGAATAAAATCATGTAATCATGCAATTTATGTGAAAACGATGTAAGTATTCATAAATATAATGTAAAGATTTTTCTGTTAAATAAATTATTTTAATAAAATATCTAGCAGATGAGTAAATAATCGAGGGCACCTGCTAGTTTTGCTTAAATATTAAACTTACTGGACTTGCTGTTGCAGCTGGGATTCCTGTTGCACTTGGTCTGGGATGGCTTTGCTCACTACCAGAGCCACCTGCAGTGCTACCACAAGGGTGACCTGTAACAAAAAATATACCTCGATTAGGAGTCACTATTTAAGCGTTTTGCTATTGCTAAATGCTAAGTGCAACTTTTAGTTAACTTGGGCCTATAATATGTTGGTTTCACGTGGTATAATTTTAATTGCTACTATTCACTGAAGATAGCCACAATTTGGTCGAGATATATTTGATTTTAAACTATTTACAACATGTTATTTTGATGAGGAGAAAACTGCATAACGACGAGCTTCATAACCTGTACTCTTCACCGAATATAGTAAGGGTAATTAAATCACGGAGGATGAAATGGGGGAGGAAAGACATATCTCAAAAATATTGACTGGGAGATCCGAAGGGTAAAGACCACTTCAATCATGAAATTAATTACCATAGCAACCGAGGAAAAAAGAGGACAATATTAGGATAGATTTAAGGAAAGTAGGAATTGCGAGGGATGATTGGATGGAGTTAGCACAGAATAGGGTTGAATGGCGGGCTCAGGTAAGCACGGCAATGAACCTTCGGGTTCCATAAAATAGATAATATTCCTTTAGCTTGCTTAGGAATTGCCTATTGCCATTGAGTTATTTTGATAAGTCAGAGTTGCCGCTTTTTAGATTTCTGACGACGCATACTCGTATGCACAAACTCAGCCTTTAAGTCTTGCCTTTCTGGGAGGTAGAGACAACTGAATAAGCACTTCCCGCAATACGGCCTCTTATTTTACAAATGAGAACATTATGCTGTCCATCTCCGGGGTAGAGAAAGTTACATGAGTGCAAGTCATCAGATTTTTATTTTTGTGGATTTCTATTATTATTAATTTATAGGAATTAATTCTGTTGATAGCCTCTCTAATTTCATCGATTATGTCACTTCTATAACTAAATTATTACTATTATTATTATTATTATTATTATTGTTATTATTATTATTATTAGGGCAAGGTATTTAATGACCTAAAATAGTGGAAAAATTACACTAAATTTTAAAAAAATGACCAATAAGTTTACCATTATTACATATAATTAGTTTTTTAAGTAATGAATTGCTAAAAGCAATTTAATGGATGACAGTGCGTTATAAATGAATTTACAATACAAAACACACTTATTTTGTTCCTAAAGAAGTAAGTAAATTTATACTACTTGGAAAAATAAATTCTTTCTGAACTGGCATGCCCATCAAATTAAAACCAGCAAATAGGCTATGTGCCATTTAAAAAGGAAGAAAAAATAATTCTTTATTGCTACAAGAAAAACTGCTTTGGTGTTTACAATAAACCTGAATTAAAATGAACTATGAACACTTGGCGGAGATTCTTAAGTAAAATTCCTTGCCCTAATTATTATTATTATTATTATTATTATTATTATTATTATAAAACAGGGCCCTGACAAACCTTTCACTATATTTTGAAATAAAAACATCTCTTCCGCGAGATAAAACTGAAATCTCTTCAATAATGCTTTACCATTGTTTGAAGAAATAAGACTTTCTCTGGTGAACTAACAACTGCTTTCGCGAATCCATAATGCAGATATTGTATGGTATGGTAATGCCTTTCCTAAATCCCGATCGTCCATAAATCTATGCTTCTACAACCTGAATAAAAGAGAAATGCATCATCCGTATTGCTTAGGGCAAGCTAGGAATTGTTAGGAATGATGTAATCATTAGTAATTTTTGGAAATCCATTTCTGATCGCCACCCACTCGTTCTAGTGGGTGTTCCTTCTGATCACGCATTCAAATTCCCTCTGGCCAATTTCAAATTCGTGCAGATGTTCGGCTTTCTTTTACTAGAGTAATGCATGGCTTCCAATCAGGGCCTACACCCACACAAAGGCTATTATTTAATTTACATGTGTTTACTGCCAGTTGTTCCTAGATCACTACATATATTGTATGCTGATTTCCACCGCCTGAGGACACAGTCTTAATAGACTCTTCCTTTCCCCTGATCCTTTCCTTCTTGAATCACTACAGATGATGATAATGATGGTAATAAACCTTTACTAGGTTCGTTCCAATAAAAAAAATAACAAATAAAAAAAATGCAATTGTTTAAGTATTACAGAATTCCATTATAATACTGTGTTGGTATCTATTAATATCGAACATGAAATAATCTTGAAGCCTTAATGAGCAGCAAATGAAACTGCATAATAAACAACCTATAATTTATATAAAATCAATTCTGTTCGTGTTAATTTTAATATTACACTAAATTGAGTTCATTTCTTCGTTTAATGTCTTTTAGTTTGAGGTTAAACGACCAAGAACAGTATTCAGTTTCCCGGATGCCGTCACCTGTCATCTACGAGAACTTACTAACAGCTGATCGTCGAGGTCAACAGTCTTGTCTGTTTTTTATGAATCTAAGAACTCAAAACTTTAACATTTAGTTATTGTCGGAAAAACCACTAGTAATGATGATGATAGTGGTGAGTGCTGCCCAATAATCTATTTACAATACATATTACTCCTCACCATAAGAAGGTCATTCAGGATAATTATGGCATTTATCAAAATGCACTTACGAAAATTATGACACAATATACAAACCCGTAGCGGACTGCGAAGAAAACAGTTGACACAATGACTAGGCCCACAGTTTATTTCCTGCTACTCTATTCTTTAAGCCATATGCAATTTAAATTTTTCTTCCGATTTTTTCCGTCCTTTTATTATAAACTAGCTTAAAAGGCCCGGCGTCGCCCGGGTTTTTTATTTTGTAATTGGAAATTAACTTAAGAAGGACTTTAGATTTTTAAATTCTAGGTCCTAATATAAGTATTTATAATTTGAAATAGGAAGAACGACTTATCACACTCAAACTATTCCCTCAGAAAACTCTCATGTTACCATAAAACAATTTTGGGGATGAAATTAAACAGAAATGCAATATCGCTTTCATACTTCTCTTCCCAAAACATATTACCTTACCTTGTATGGTTTTCTCTATTTCCAGGCTAGAGAAAGTTATGTGGCTGCATTATTTTCGCGGATTTAATTCTGTAATATTTATTTATAACATTCTAAATTGTCAAAGTCCCGTTTCATTTATTTCCAAACCCAACTGAGACCACTGGCATTTGTCATGTGAACTGTGCTTTGGATTTGATAATTCTGTGTAAAAAGGGATTAAGTATTCTAAAAAAACTTGATTTTTGGTATTTAAAATCCTTTCTTAGTGAGCACCTGCATTATGAAGCGAAGGTACTGTCAAAATTCCAAGTCTCTACCTGTTATAGTTTAGGCTCTACGTTGATTCCTGTCAGTCAGTCAGGACAAAGCCTTTTATATATAGAGAGATTATACATTTATGGAATACATTATCAATTTAATGATATATCAGCATCTAAAATTCTGTAATTTTACATGTTTTAGCATGAATTTTCACTATTTTAAATGTTCTAAGGAATGCTTTTTATCTACTTTGCTGATATGTATCATTTCCATCTCATCACGATTAGGATTTATATGAAGAAATTAGGTTTCGTTTAGACGCTGGTCGTGATGAATATAAAAGTACAGGAGTGTGGGAATAAGTGACATGATTCAGCCACTGATATGGCAATGAAGAGGACAGAGGTCACGGAAGCAATGTCTCGGAGGTCACCACTTTCTCCAGGACAGTTTCTTTCTGTTACCTTAATTGTTTCATGTTGCTATGGCAACTCAAGCAGCCAAAATAAACAACGCAGTGCACCAACCAATTTCATTTACGCTGTCAAGGCCTTCTCTGTTCAATATTTTGAATAAGTCTACATAGGCCGTGGTTTCTATATCAGACTTGTTGTATTTCCATTAGGTGCTGTTTTAGCAATTTACCTCCCATAATATCGATTAGGCTAAAAGTTTATTTCTTATATATATATATAAGAGGCTTTGTTCTGACTGACTGAATGAATGATTGACTGGCTGACTGACTTAATGACAGAGAATCAACGCAGAGCCTAACTATAACAGGTAGAGACTTGGAATTTTGACAGTACCTTCGTTTCATTATGTAGGTGCTCACTAAGAAAGGATTTTGAAAAATTTTGTTTTTAAATGCCAATAATCAAATGATTTTAAGATCACTTAATACCTTTTTACACAGAATTATCAAATCCAAAACACAATTCACATGACAACATATTGTTGCCAGTGGTCTAGGATGGGTTTGGAAATAAATGAAATTAGAGTTTGACAAATGAGAGAAGCTGTCAATATAATTCATGTTATAAATAAATATTAAAGAATGAAATCCACGAAAATAATGCATTCACATAACTTTCTCTACCCTGGACATAGAGAAAACAATAGGAGCTATGGTAATGTGTATCATTATTGTATCGCAGGTTTTTGTGGAGGGAAGTATGAAAGCAATATTCAAAATATCTCTATAAATAAGAGACTTTGTCCTGACTGACAGAGAATCAACATAGAGCCTAAACTACAATAGGTAGAGACTTGGAATTTTGATAGTACTTTCGTTTCATAATGTAAATGCCAAAAATCAAATGTTTTCGATAATACTTAATACCTTTTTACACAGAAATATCAAATCTAAATCAAATTCCGTTTGCAGTTCACATGACAACAGTGTATTGTTGGCAGTGGTCACAGGTAGCTTTGCAAATAAATGATACGGGGCCTTGACAAATTAGAAAAGCTATTGATATAATTCATTGGTGTGAATAACCCTGTAGCAAATACTATGGTACAACCTGACATCAAAGTTTAAGAGTATGTTTACGCGGAGAGAAAGGAATTAAGTCTATAACATCTTGATTCTAAGTTTCTCAGACAATTACGGAATGACTGCAAGGGATCAAAATAAAGAGATTCAGATTCTCAGAGTCACGAAGTGCACTTTCTCGGGTCAAGAGCTTGCACTCTGCCCTCTGAAGGGTATGCGTTCAAATCCCGGCGAAAGGCAGATGCAACTTTCTTCTGTTTGCATAAGTTAGCACGAGAAATTGTGCTTGAGTTTTCCCAGATATCGCACGAAAAGCTCATAACAATAACAGCTGTAGAAAGTTCAAGTACCTTGTTAGGGGTCCCCACAATCTTTATTACTGTCGCATGTTACATGTGCATACACTCACTTTTCTTTCACATGTATCAGTTGGAAACTCAGGGATGAGTGGATTTCCAAACTACCAAACTACTTGTTCTAGAAACTTTAAATTTTGCACATTTGTTTCAAGCGATCATTACTTCTTCAAATAAATTGATAACAAACTATATAATAAATTCAATTTATAAACCATCCCCTTTAGTCGACACCTTAAACGGAAATTAGTGTTCCGAAATTCATTTTAAAATCTCATTTTGTTTTTGAGATATTAGTTATTAAGTGCCATAATCCAGAAAATAAGTTATATTAAAAACCGATTTCCAAGTTAAGCTTCAGACAGATTCATTAAGCAGGGCTTTCGGTAAAACAAAGGTATAAAGTTTCATAAGCAAGTGTGAAGGAATAGTGTTATTTGTCATAGCTAACTGTATTGCAACTTCCAAAGCCGTATATGAACACTGTAAAACAATACGTTATCATGAGAACTGATTTGCATTTGATGTATTCTTTCTAATATATTACCATAAAATAGCTACTAAATTGGGCATTACTCCGGTACCGGTTGACCTATTTGGTCCAATATCAATAGGTTTCGTCCCATGGACGTTATAAATGCGTATACCAAGTTTCATGAAAATACGGTAAAGCTTATTTGAGTTTTCGTGCGTACAGACACACGGACAGACGAACAGACATTTTCCCGTCCCCCACACAATCTCAGAAATGATCCAATAAATGACACTAAATTATTACTTCACAATAATTGAACCAGATAATAACTTTTTAACAACATGTGATTTACAGTTTTACTATTTTGATACTCATATGCGAAGGAATATGTCATGGCTAACTGTATTACAAATTCCAAAGCCGTATATGTTGTCATGATAACTGATTTGCCATTTGTTAAATTTTTTTATAATATATTACCATAAAATTGAGCATTACTCCGGTACCGGTCAACCGATTTGGTCCAATATCAATAGGCTTCTTCCCATGGACGTTATAAATGCGTATACCAAGTTTGATGAAAGTCCGATAACGCATATTAGAGTTATCGTGCGTACAGATACACGGACAGGCGAACAGACATTTTCCTGTCCCCCACACAATCTCATCTCATCCTGGCACTTGATAATAATAATAATAATAATAATAATAATAATAATAATAATAATAATAATAATAATAATAATAATAATAATAACAATAATAATAATAATAATAATAATAATAATAATAATAATAATAAAACAATAATTATTATGTGATGCAGGCAGGATATTGCAATAGAATACAAAGCACTTCCGTAAGAAGGGAGAGTGAGTCTATTTATTTACATGGTCATGCAGCGTACTGACCCTGACTGAGAAAGTATCTCAGATACTTGTAATACTGATCATGATTCAGCATCACTCTCGCTGCTTTCCATTTCCTAATTTGTTACAGTGTAGGAAGTCCACAACTTTCATTGCCATTTTCACTAACAAGTGTCGTAATACGAGCTAATTGTCTCCTGCAAAGTTGACCAACCTTACTTACTTAATCAATGGCAAGCTAAAGGAATACTAACTATTTTATGGAACCCGGAGATTCATTGCCGCGCTTACCTGAGCCCGCCATTCAACCCTATTCTGTGCTAACTCCAACCAATCATCCCTCGCAAATCCTACTTCCCTTAAATCTATTCTAATATTGTCCTCCCACCTAAGTATAGGTCTTCCAAGTGGTCTTCTCCCTTCGGGTCTCCCAGTCAATACTTTTGAGATATGTCTTTCTTCCCCCATGTCCAGCCCGTTTCATCCTCCGTGATTTAATTACCCTTCCTATATCCGGTGAAGAGTACAGGTTATGAAGCTCGCCCTTATGCAGTTTTCTCCAGTCCCCATTTTCATTTCTCCTTGGCTGAATATTTCCCTAAGCCCCCCCTAAGAGAGATGAAAACTGCATAACGACGAGCTTCATAACCTGTACTCGTCACTGGATATAGTAAGGGTAATTAAATCATGGAGGATGAAATGGGGGAGGAAAGACATATTTTAAAATATGCAAATTTTTCAATATAGATTTTTGAATAACTCAGTAACTAATAAACTGACAAAACTGAAAGAGCAAAACTTTTATATGTTACATATAAATTGACATTAGGCATATAACAAACTTGTAGAGTGTTTAGGGTTACATGTTTTTAATAGCTATGTTAGTGTTTTGCATTTAAGTATTAATTAATTACCTATAACATGTATATGTGTATCGTAATTCTAATGTAGTTTTTGACTGGTAGAGCGGAAGAGAAGGCCAAATGGCCTTAGCTCTGCCAGAATAAACAAAAGAATAAAAAAATAAATAATAACTTTTTTCAGTAAATTTTCTGAACGGTAGATATTAAGGAAGTCGTTCACGGCTTACTTCTTATCTCGCAAATATTATAGCTTTGACTGAAGTTAAGACAACTGAATACGCACTCCTGCAATGGAGGCAATTAAATGTTGGAATATGAAGGATACATAAAGTATTATGCGTGCCATAGCCTAAGATTTTAATGATTATGCTATTGACAGAAACAGATGCACTAGTTAGATAAACCTAAAAGTTCTGAACACGCGACACGGCGTATGCAGTTAAAGCGCATATAATTAAGCCACGTAAAATCCTGGAAGGATGGATACTAGCTCCTGGTTAAAGAACAACTCATTTACCGGACGACAAGAGCTGACTTCCTCTTTGTAATACGAGTATTATTAGCCTAATTCCAAGCTGCCTCGTTATTCTAAGTTATGGCCTTGTACGCTTGTAACACACACCCAAATATGACTGCGTTAATTTTGTGGGAATTATGGACCTTGCCACGCGAATCTTATACAAGTGTTAGTTAGGTATCCTAGCTTCCTGAATTGCTATACAGAATGTTAATGAATAACATCGAAATATTGTACCTGGCAAGAGAAGGAACATAGACAAGCAACTTTTATTAGGAGATTTTTGCTCTATGGATTCAATTATTCCTGTTGCAGTATAAAATCTCTAACATTAGAAAAAAAAATCAAAACAAAGGAACTTCGTTGTTAACACTGTAGTCAGTTGTTATAAATAGAAAAAAATAAAAATACAGTGACGGCCAGTCATGTGATTAGTCTATAAATTTTGAAGACTATGGAAACACTAAATTATGATATAGCTGTTTATTAATGATTATCGATCACTAAGAAGGCATGAAGTCAATTTAATGAACATTTTAACCCTATTTCACGTAATTATTGATTTATGAGCATCAAATTATAATGACTTTAATGCCCTGTAGCATATACATTTTACGTCATAGAGCAAAAATCTTCTAATAAAAGTTGCTTGTCTAAGTCCCATCTATATACAGGTAAAATATTTCGGTGTTATTTATTAACACCCTGTATAGTGTTTCTAACTTTGTTATTTTGAATCGTAAGCATTGTTTAACAGAATTCCATCCGTCTAGGCCTATGTAAAGTTCCAAAAAACGGGCCGAACCGTTATGGTAAACATTTAGGTGCTAGCCCGTTATAGAGATTATACAGGATATCACAGGATTTACCTCGCATCTAGGAGGAAAGACATATCTCAAAAATATTGACTGGAAGTCCCGAAGGGAAAAGACCACCTGGAAGACCTAGACGTATGTGGGAGGACAGTCTTAAAATGGATTTAAGGGAAGTAAGGTTTTGCGAGGGATGATTGGATGGAGTTAGCACAGAATAGGGTTGAATGGTGGGCTCAGGCAAGAGTGGCAATGAACCTTCGGGTTCCATAAAATATATAATATTTATTGTTTGCTGAGGAATTATCCATTGCCATTGAGTAAGTAAATAAGTAAGTAAGTAAGTAATCACCAGATGTCACTGTCGTTCTCTTCCCTTTCGTACAAATCAGTAATTATCCATTTCCTTCATTTTAACCGCTACAAATACTATTATTCCTACTACTACTAGTATCGTGTATTTATTAATCATTTACAATATTCAAAATATCTTAAATAACTATTTCGTTTAACATTTGGTCCATAAACTAAATGGTTTTTGACAAAACACAATCCAACATCACTTACGACCTACATTGTCTGCAATTCCATATGATAGCGAAGGATTTTTCAAGATTAGTTTTTTTATTTGCCTATTCTATGACTTGAAGGCAGATATTATAAATACATATCCATACAAATAGCTCACGATTTAGTGTTTTCAGCAAATGTAGAAGCTTTGTTCATTTGTTTTCATAATATAACAATTTGTTGCCAACCAAAAGAAATCTGAACTCCGCTACATACGAAATTACCAACAAGTTTTTTGAATTTCCAAACAAGTTATGTTGTATAAAATAACCTTTTCGTGCTGCTTAATGGTAGAATGATGCGTATTAATTCCCCATATTATTAGCAAGGATTTTTATAAGATACGCGATCGTGATTGGTCTTTATCCGAGGAAATGCTAAACGTTATTGGCCAGTATCATAACACGCAACGTATGAGTGGAATAGTCACTGGAACAAGATTGTTTTGTCTAATTTGACTGGGCTATATCTTCAAATTATGGAGAAAGGTAAAGAAGCATATGCATCTACCTGACTTAACTTCATTCGGTACTACCGGTTCAAGGGCACATGTGCTTTCTCCTGAACCTGAAATTCTTTCCAAATAATTGTGTTTACAGTTTACTGCTTGATTAGTTTACTGCGTGAGATTTCTCTTTTTACACAATTTTCTAAGAGTATGTGAATATTAAGCTAAGCTTTCTAGTGAGGTTGGCGTTTTGATGGACATAGTTCACTTCTGCCACTTTACACTGACATCATCGTAACAATTTCTCCGTCCGTGTTCTCTTATAATATTTGAAATCTCTCCAAAACGTTCAGAATTCCCTGTCATGATAGTTTGTTGATTTCCTGTGTACAAGTGGGGGGGGGGGGAAAGCGGACCGACTGAAATATTTGAGTTGCCGAAATGAGCCACTGCGCATGCCTAGCGGCATTCACAAGTTAGCAGGGAATGCATTGAAATTTATTCTAGTGTCGACTTAGCCCATTTCGAAACCCAGAATATGGTTTCTAATCGTATTGTTTTAGAACTGAATATATTAATTATTAATATTATTATAGAATACTAACACAAATTATATTATATTCAGCTACAAGAGTCGGTCCGCTTTTTTCCCCCTGAAGAATTCAATTGTTTCCAGTAAAAAATTACAGAGTAAAAACCTTCCACACAAAAGAAAACTGTAAATTTTTTATTAATTTTTTTATTTAAACGGTTTGTTCTTTAAAAAACCTAGTGTTATTACTAGGGCAAGGCATTTAATGACCTAAAAATAGTGAAAAAATGACACGGAATTTTAAAAATCGACCAATAAATTTACCATTAATACTTATAATTAGTTTATTAAATAATGAATTCCTAAAAGCATTTTATTGGATGAAAGTGCGTTATATATAGATTCACAATATAAAACACACTTATTTTGTTACTAAAGAAGTAAGTAAATTTATACTAGCAAAAAAGAAATTATTTCTGAACTGGTATGCCCATCAAGTTGCCCCAAGCAAATATGTGACATTTAAAAAGAAATAATTTTTCTATTGCTACAAGACAAACTGCTATGGTGTTTACAATAAACCTGAATTAAAATGAACTATGAACAATTGGTGGAGATTCTCAAATAAAAACGATTGTCTGTTGTCTGAAAGTAACGATTTGTACATGGAAATGCTCCTCTCTACCTCCACTGAAACATGACCTAAAATGCCGAAAATTATCTAAAAATTCCAAAAATTACCTAAAAGTTGGCAAAAAAAAAGACCTATCACTTGAAAATTACGAAAGATGCAAAATACAGCAAGCAAAAAAAAAATGCCCTTATTTAATCAATTATTTCATGCTGCACATTTATATATATTCGAGCTAGCTTTTAACCTTCTTATAAAAAAGATGCAAAATCATCAAATGTTATTACCATGGTATTTATTATTACCCAAAATGAGAAATACCTCACCATACATAAAACTTGACATTATTTTCATATGTCGATTTGCTCATTTGCAGCTTATACGAGGATCGTCCAGAAAGAAAATAACGATTTGGCATAATTACATAATAATTAAAGATAAAGTAAAAGCATTTTCTATATTGGCCATGGAGGCCCAGAGGGTTCCAGGAGGTTGAGGCTCCCAAATTTTAGGCATTCTGCACGTGAATGTGGTAAGGTTGCGAGCCTTACGCGCGGCCGCCTTTACCCCCTGCTCCTGGTACTCATTACTGTTAGAGGCTGAGTCGACCCCAGGGCCATAGTGCCACCAGAAGGATGAGGCCAATTGAAAAACTCCAATGACCTCATCGGGCATCGAACCCGCGAACTTCTGGTTTGTAGCGCAGCGCGATAACGAAAGGTACCAAAAAAAAAAGCTTCATTTACAAAGATGTAGTACCTTACTCTATTTCTCAACACATCAACATTGCTGTCATGACAACGGGTATCAGTTTTTCATTGTCGATCTTGTACTCTCCTAGGTCTCTTAAACAACGTGAGATGAATGTCTTAAGTACCTGTTTTGTAACGTTAGGAAAAACTCCTAGTTGACAAATCGTCACCGGATGGACTACATTAGAGCATGTTAGCATTGCGGCATTCGTCATTCTTCAGACCGTATCGGTCTCAGATGCTTACGTCATGAACGAGGATGAGAAATCTGCTAGTGTCACTTTCTGTCAGTAATTACATCCCTAGTTGAAGACCTTCGTCTTGATAGTCCTGTATTACACTATCATTAGGGGTCGTGTTTACACTTTAAAATACCCGTTGCACCGTCTACTACATCAGGTGTACATTCTGTATTCTTCTGCTCTTTTATGAATCGTAGTTACGATATTGGCATGATTTAAGTCTGGGGTTCCAAAATCGAACAATGTTTGCCGTCTAGGGTGAAAATTTCAGATGTCTGCGTGCCTTGACATTATAAACAAATGATTCGACCAGCGTGGGCTTACAACATTCAAGGGATCGCGATGCTTTTATTTCCAAGGTATGAGAAAAATAGTCAAAGCCACCTACAATTGAATTCACAACTGAAATATATTACGGAGAACTGATGCTTCGTAAGCGCAAAACAAATGCACGTTTTCTTCCCGTTTTTCACTCATAACTCGCGAACGAAAGCTAAAATTAAAAATGTACTATGCCAGAAACCTTCGTGGGAGTGTACTCAAAAACTTCCTAAAATATCATGGCAATGGGATGAATGGTATAATAATGCATAAAGGAGAAACAAACATACATTCATTTTTATTTATCAGCCATTTCATAATTACGGGTGGGACATTCTAGCAAATTATGAAAACTATTTTTGTTTATTACATATCATAAATAATAAACTAGAATTGGTTCTTCACATTCTGTAAAATTTACAATGCCTTCTGCTCCACACTACATGCTAAGCATTATATAAAATTTATTTTAAATATTTTAAATTTGTTTTTCGAAATCTGTTACGGGTGGGACATCATTTGGACACTGATTTTAATGATGCAAAACCAAAGTTCATTTGCTGTTCTGGTATTACTGTTAGGGTCTTAATGTTGTTATTAATGAAGGTATGAGGGATTAAATACAAATTATAAACTGTTTCCAGGTTGCCAGAACATTTATTTAACTCATGAATAATTTAACAAAACTTTCACCATTACGGGTGGGACAAAAAGTCACTTGTTTGTTATTTTACATAGCAATTAACCACACAAATTTTTTGAAGTTAATTTTATACCAAATTGTACCTTAAGATGTATATTTTCTCAAATGAAAATGGACATAGCTGATTACTCTTGACTACTTGGTATTAAAGAGTGTTAAAATCATGCTAAAAATGGCAAAAAAAAGTAACTCAATGCAATAAATAAGTAAATCGACAGATTTTACACATGAAACCACTTCAGATAGTACACCTAAGTCCTTAATATTCAGTGAATTTGAGGTTTTAAACTTATATTTGACCACCCAATCACAATAATTTTGTAACTTCTCTCTTTGAGGGAAAAAATTCCCGTATTTTATGAAATGACTGTTTATGTAGATCATGTTAAAGGGTTTGCTCATTCGGTAACACAGCTAAATTTAGCAGAGGAGTGAATGAATACAATGTTTGGGATTATATTTCACGTTTGGATGACTACAGTGGTCGCTACCTTGTAATGAATTGCTACGGACTGAGGTACGCGGTCACTAGCATGTTATTATCGGGCCGTAGCCCGAGGAGAAGCCAGTTTGAATAATTCTCGCCAAGACTAATTGAAATACGTGAGGAGGTACATCGTGCTGTGTTAGGCACGCACTCTAACCATTAAGCTAAAGTGTATTTGTGGAATAACTGAGCTGGATTTACATTTTTATGGTAGTTACTTCATGGCGTTTTAACCTCGGGTTACAATAGTTGCATAGTAAGTAAATTTATGGTGTTATAGTCTCGGCTACTTTACTATGTCTGTTGAAGCTACTGTCTACAGTAGAAACACAGAAGTTCAAAGGCGAAATTTATAAAACTGAACGCAAGTGATATTCTGCTAGATAATTCCACGCAAAAGGAAGTCCAAGGAGGTTTTACTATTATTAAGTGCCAGAATGGTACTTTATGAACTTGTGTGGGGGACGGGCAAATGTCAGTCCGTCCGTCCGTGTGTCTGGACGCGCGATAACTCAAATACGGTTCAGCGGATTTTAATGAAACTAGGTATACACATTTACAATTTCCATGGAAAGAAGCCTATCGATATTGGACCAAATCGGTTGGCCGGTACCGGAGTAATACCCAATTTAGTGCCTATTTTGATGGTAATATATCAGAAAAGCGCGATAACTCAAATACGCTGTATCAGATTTTCATTAAACTTGGTATACGCATTTATAACGTCCATGGGAAGAAGCGGATTGATTTTGAAACAAATCAGGTGACTGGTGCCAGAGTAATGCCCAATTTAGTGCCTATTTTAATGGTAATATATTAGAAAGGCGTGATAACTCAAATACGCTGTATCGGATCTTCATGTAACTTGGTATACGCATTTATAATGTCTATGGCAAGAAGCCTATTTATTTTGGAACAAATCGGATGGCCCTTACCTGAGTAACGACATATGAAAGGTCACATGTTTATTATTATTAAAAGCGTGAGATTCTATTTATAAACCTACGCCGGACTGCAAGGAAAAAAGTTAAGACAATGATTAGGGTCGTAGTTTATTTGATATTCCTTATTCTAGATTTAAAGTTTTGAACGATAACTTTGCTAAAAAAACAAGTTAAGTGACTAAAAATGTATTATTTCACAAAATTAGGCCTAGTAATTCAATCTTGTTATTGCTTCTTTTAATTCCTTAGTACCTCTTATAAATTCATTATTTTGGCGCAGTTCATGTAAAGACGTGGTGAGTTGAGTCAGCTTTTACTTGTCAGTCCAGACCACTTTCATACACACTGGAGTTATTTTTATCTCTGCGTGATGTCGTTGGGAGTTTCAAACACATTTACTTCCATCATTATCCGTTCTGACCACCGTAACCCAATTCTATGTACGTTAAACCGGTTCTCTCTTACACGATATCTTTTTACACTTATCTAAGAAGAAAGGGAAGACGATGATAAATTATTATTATAAAAAATATACATATGCAAATAATCCCATTAGGACTACGCAAAGTTCTTAGAGGTGTTTATTTGCCTTCCCTTGTGCAAATATCTCTTTCATTCTTTTACTATGGGCTTCCTTTCTCTCTTTAGACCATGTTGTTCTTCTTTGGTTTTTCCTCTTGGTCAACTTTCCATTTGTAAATTTTGGTCCTGAAGATTTCTCGGTTTTGAACATCCTCTGATGTGATTCCTGCCAGTTTCAAATTTGTTTTGATTTCGCCGATCCACTTCATAGTGTCTGTTGTCGCTTTACTCCTCTTTTCGTAGAATTCGACAATTATTTTTGTAGGTCTGTCTGGGTTCATTCTTTTAATGTATCTGCATTTTCTATTATTATTATATTTAGATTTTAAAAATTACAACCATATGTAAAATTTACTAGCGTCACAAGATTCCAAATGTACTTTCCCCTGGAGTAATTATTCTTAAGGTCCTGTTATTAAATACTTTAATAATTACAATATTTAGAATTTTACCAATGTGATATAAAGCGTGGTTAAGACAGGATCCCAGGAAAACTTAACATTCAATTATTAAACAATCAAATTAGCTCTTATACAGTCCAGTAGAGTCTTATAAGAAAGTATTATTAAATATAATAAAAGGAAGTGTCTGTCCTCCGTCTGTCTGTCTGTCTGTCTGTCCGCGATGCACAGCGAAATCTACTCAACGCAGAGATCTGAAATTTTATACATAGGCGGACTAAAGGGTCGGAATGTGCACCTCGAAGCCGGAATTTTAATTTTCGCTTTCGTTCGTGAGTTATGAGTGAAAAACGGGCAGAAAACGTGTATTTATTGGTTATCGAAGCATGAGTTTTCAGTAATACAAATCAATTACACTAGGCTTTGGCTATTTTTGTCATTCCTTCGACATAAAACCATCGCGATCTCTTGAATGTTGTAGCTCACGCTGGTCGATTCATTTGTTTTTAATGTCAATGCACGCAAACATAATATGAAATTTTCAACCTACACCGAAGAGGATTATTGTTATTATTATTATTATTATAGGGATAATCAATATTAGCCTAAATATGGTCAAACGTTGTTTTATTTGGACGAAACTCACTATACAGGGGTTTTCTGGACCAAGGAACTCGAATCTGAGGTCGCTTTTACCAGGCGACGCTATCTAATCGTGGTATGTAGTCCACATGATTTAGGTGTTAATATAATGATTTAACTATTATACTCTTAATTTTTAATTTTTGAAATAATTATCGCGGGCGAAGCCGCGGGCACATGCTAGTATTAAATATAGCCTAAATACATGCCAATATAGCATTGCATTTAAAAAGTATGCAAAACCCCTTTACCACTTGTAATTTTCCTTTAATTTATGCGAAAACCTAGTCAGTAGGCCTTCAAAATAATCACACCCATATTTTCCAGTAAAAAGAAGTTACAGAAATCTTCAGTGCACTTACCAGCCTCAATACATTGGTTGAATCTATTGTTATACCTACAGAGATGATTTAAATTCAAAGTGGATTAAAGTCAATGTGGAAGGCGGAGTCACATTGAATTACTTATTTTCCAATAATTACTTTATTTGCCTAGCAAGTTCAATTGAAGAGCTTTTAGCAAAAACAACCTTAGTCCAAAAATTTGAAAATTGAGTTTTCTGTGTCATTGGATGCTACAGCCTACTGGTCGTTGTTTCAACTACATGATACGGTAAAATCTGCCATAGTCCCTCAAATATAGGATTACAAAGTTTACCAAGTTTAGCAAAAGCAACATTTGTCCATTCAGTTTTTTGCAAATACCTAGTGAATTTGTTGATAGAAGTTGGCTATCATGCAGAAAACTGTTTCTTAGAATCAGCTGTTTCATTGTTGTGTAAAGCACATTGTCTCCTCAGATGATAACAGCAGTGGAATCGAGGATCCATAAACATCCTAGCTCATAGAATAGCTAATGTTGATATTTTTCAATAACATTAATAGTGTGACGTGTAATTAAGAATCTGAATAACATTTTTCTTGTTTATTATTTAATTTTATATTTTTTCTTTGCATTCTTAAAAATTTCTTAAATAGTGGATTAAAATTTGTTGGCAAAAACAGCCTTAGTCCATGTCTCTTCAGCTTTAAGGTCTGGTTTCAGGGCACTGAAGTTTCATATAAAGGAAAATTATTATATCAAAATATTTCTATATATGTTTACTTAAGTATACAATAAATTTTAAATTCATGAAGTAATAACTGCCAAAGGGAGAAAGTTTTTTGCTTCTACTGAAAAACTTGGTTTTTGGACAATGGTTGTTTTTGCTAAAAGCTCTTCAATTATTTATGAAAATCCTACTGCTGCAGATTATTTAACACAGGGATTCCCAACCTGGGGGGCGTGAGGCTCTTCTTAGGGGGGCATGCAACAATTTGAATTCATATTTTGCTTTAGTGTTGTTGCCTTGTCGGTCGACAAGAATTTTTAATCGGTTTACTTTAACACAGACACATACCGTAGTAACAAGAATAACAAAACAGTGTGAATTTACATTTTATAATCTTATAAACTGTAACTATGTTTTCCCTCTCACATTAAATAGTCATATCAACTCGTTTATAAAAATTTCGAAATCTAAATACGAGATACGAGTGATCTGCGTTGTGCTCTGTCAAACAAAAAACCTAATATCTCAAGAGCTGGTGAAAGCAAAACAGTGCCAATCATCAAAAGAATCGCAGGATAAATAAAAATAATAAAAAAATGTGAGCAATATTCTGGTCATGAAAACTACCATTAACTGCCGTGGGTGTCGGCATGCTGACCACATTTCCCCCAATCCTGCCATCTGCCTTCGGTAGATCACGCAGCGGTCGGGTGGTAGGCCAAGACCCTCCAAGGATGTAGCTCCACGGAGTTTAGTTGGTGTTAGTTTAGTGAGCAATATTAATTTTGTTTTTACAAGTATTATAGGGATCTTTTAAAGTACAAAAGTTTGACAATCACGTTTTTAGGCCTTCTTCTCCCCATCACTATCAAAGGGGGCGTGAGGATTTCATGATATTCGAAGGGGGGCGTCAGCTGAAAAAGGTTGGGAACCACTGCTGTAAAGAAAGGAAATATTATAGTTACCAACTCAATTTCTTATTTAACAGTTTGCGATAAGCATTCTTGCATGAATAGCGAAGAGTGTGACGTAATCAATTATCGAATTAATCCACTTTATCTGCGATCGCCACGAAAGAAGTGTCTGACAGGAATACAATGAGTGATGATGATATGTCAATATGAGTGTTGACACGAGTCAATCAGATATTCTCTCCACGCGTCACTTCGCTAACACCTGATTGATTAAATCGGTGACGTCATTGAACAAATACGGGTTCTATTTCCACCTATGACAACATTTAGTCTAAAGATTACAGTGCACGCCGCTTATTGTGATCACTTTGGGACGCAACTATTTTTTCAAACAGTAACAAAGTTTTTACTTTCCTTTAGGAGTCCAATAATACGTAATAGGCTATACAGTAATAGACTACAAGCAACTGTTTTTAACCAGTAACAAAGTTTTTAATTGTTTTTACTTTCCTCTAGGGGTCCATTAACCAATACTCCATACTCAGTTACGAGTGTTTTTGGAAGTGTATACTGATCTGTGGTGAACACTTCATAGCAAATCATCTAATGCCTGTCTGTTCAAGTCTTTTCATTTTGCACTAGCCATCACTGCATGTCAACACTGTTATCTTCACAAATCAAAAGCTGTAGCTTAACTGTGGGGTCAAACGTGTTTTATCCCTCAAAAGGGAAAGGTAGGTAATGCCATCCCCTCGAACTGGTCATCCTGTGAGCTGGGAACAATACTTCTAGATTGCAACACAATACAGTTGAATTAGAAACGAAACCCTTAAAAACGAAATTTTGAATGACGTACAGTACTTGGAAATAAAGCAGCAAAAAGCAACATGTGATAACATAAACCGAATCTTTGATCACAATAAACAGCATTTTTCAATGTATCAGTATTAATCCGTACGGGGCTTCATAAAAATGATAACATTACCCGACTGATAACATTATCCGCGATTACATTAAGCAGCGTTCACTGTATAGGGAAACGTTCGTTTTTAGCGTACACTAAATGCAGGAAAGATGTGGTAATCGGGTGTATTGTAATGGATCATTGTATGTAAATATGACAATAGAGACATCTTGTATTCTAATTATCACACCTTTAGTGTTATGTATTACACACGGCATATTTTCATATCTGAAGCAAGCGTTATGCAGAAATACCTTAAGTGCCGGTAGAATGCGAGAATGGGGAGTAAATTGCTGCACTATTTCTGGTTTTCTGTTGGCTTGAATGAATGAATGGTCTTCATGCATATTACTTGCTCGAGCCAATAGGCTCTCTGTAATCAAAAGGCTGTATAAAAGGCTTTGTCCTGACAGACTGACTGACTGACTGACTGACTGACAGGAATCAACGTAGAGCCTAAACTATAACAGGTAGAGACTTGGAATTTTTACAGTACCTTCGTTTCATAATGTAGGTGCTCACTAAGAAAGGATTTTACAAAATGTTGATTTTAAATGCCAAAAATTAAATGTTTTTGAAAATACTTAATCCCTTTTTACATAGAATTATAAAGTCCAAATCACAGAACATATTGTTGCTAATGGTAGGGTAAGGTGGTACATTTTCGAACATGGTACAATTCTGAACGGACTAAGATTTTTATCCATTTTTGGGTTTCAAATGTTAGCCAACCTGTTTTTAAGTATATAGCGTCCATACTGATTGTTTTGTTGGCCTGTATCCGCGAGAATGATGTTTTGAGTTGTCTCATTCGGCCATAAAAAATTATTTTCCAATCGAAGGTAAGAACTCCATGCTTGAAAAATGTCACGTTATAGAATTGCTTATAATTCCACGTTGTGTTACTGGAATATATTTTTGAGGACCAATTTTTAACTCATACCAACAAATAGCGTACTCTTTAATACGTAAGTCATTGGCACAACAATGGTCATTCGTGAGCGGAATTTCAACAATGAAGTAATTTACAAAAACTAGCTCGAGGTACAAATACGAACAAATTTTAGGTACAATTTCGAACAGTACTTTAACCCGCGATCACTTGCTTAAGTCTTGCATGGAAAAGCTGTTTTGCTATCACAGCATTCTGCATGTTTATTATTATTAACTGTGCAAGTCAAATATAAAAGGATGGTATTCATACATCTTTCAACAGTGGTATTATTTCAACGAAGAGTTATAAACTAAGACTTCCTCTGCAATGTTATTACATCTCAGCATTTTATGCAATACACAATAGCATGTAGCTGTTAAGTATTTTTATTATTACTCTTGATGTTATAACAGACCGTCTGTATGGTCTAGTGGTTCCTGACTACGGACCCGCAAGTCTGGGTTCGATCACCGGTACCTCCTCGGAATTTTCTGAGGTAGGGTGATCTGGAACGGGGTGCATTCAGCCTCCTGACACCAACCGAAGAGCTAATTCATAAAGAAGTAGCGGCTCCGGTTCAGTAAGCCAACAATAACTGTCGTAGGAGTCGGCATGCTGACCACATGCCCCAACCCGGTCATCTGCCTATTCAAAACGTGACACATCATTATTACGCTCATATTACTGATAAATAATAATAAAAGAAAATAATATTTGGAAGAAAGCACTTTGTTCATTGAAAATGCCACTGTTCGAAATAGTACCCACTGGTGTTTAGAATTGTACCTACTGTGGTACATTTTCGAACGATATTCTGGAAATGAAAGATCGATTGCCATGACCAATATTACAGCTGTATGACTTTGTTATTTTTGTGAAGGGTCAACTACATTGCCAACTTTGTGAATACAATACAGTTGAACTTGTCTTATGTTTATTGTGTTCATAAAATAAGAATATTTGTTAAGTGTTCGAAAATGTACCACCTTACCCTATCAGATGGCTTTGGGGAAAAAAGAAGAAATGAAAGTTTGACAAATAAGAGAAGTTATCAATATCATTCATGTTATAAATAAATATTACAGAATGAAATGCACGAAAATAATGCAGTCACATAACTTTCTCTACCCTGGACATAGAGATAACAAAACGAGGTATGGTAATGTGTATATTATTATATTATATCGCAGGTTTTTGGAGAGAGAAGTATGAAAGTGATATTGCTTTCTGTTTAATTTCATCCCCAAAACAGTTTTATGGTAACATGAGAGTGAAGAAATAAAATTTTCCACCTCGATATTACAATTTTATCTTACAAGAATTTCTCTACCAGGCTTGCTGTGCACTGTACAAGCGATGGGATGCAAAATTCTAGATCCTCTATGAGCCATAAAAAAAATTATATCAAGCGTTTTCTGAGGGAATAGTTTGAGTGTAATAAGTCGTTCTTCCTATTTCAAATTATAAATACCTATATAAGGACCTAGAATTTCAAAATCGAAAATCCTTCATAAGTTAATTTCCAATTACAAAATAAAAAACACGGGCGACGCCGGGTCTTTTAAGCTAGTAACTATATAACAATTGAAAAACAAATTTTACCCTTGAATGCACGAGACTAATTTTCTCACATATTTTACAAACCCATACCGGACCGCACAGAAAACAGTTTACACAATGACTAGGACCTTAGTTTATTTCCTCTCCCTTAAGGCTATTGTAGTGGGCATAAAAGTGGAAGGAGCCACGTATCAAAAGTACGTTGCAGATATTCTCAATTCGATTCCGATTCCGGCTAGTTGACACGATGAAATTGGGTTTCTAACTAAGTTTCGCATCTGTTATATACAGTTTGGCTCAGAAAGGAATGCACTTTTTAAAAAGTGATAACCCCGTTATTTTTAACTGCGCAAATATTTTAATGAAATATACTGAAAATAAAGGCTTTAGAAAATCATGCATGAAAAATCATATCATCTAGAGATCTACCCTGACGGCGCTGACCCTCTTCCAAACGTGACCTCAGATGTTCAATGATTCGTTGCATCATACTCAGGAATTGCTGTAATTTTAGCTTGAATGTTCTTCTTCAGTTGTTTCAGATTTGCTGGGGGTATATTATAGACGCGACTTTTGTGGTATCCTCCAAAAAATAGTCGAAAAAGGTTGAACAGAGTATTTTGAAACTGGTTTCACGATGGGAGAAATATGTTGAGAAACTTGGCGACTTTATAGAAAAACACGCTTCGCTCATTGGGGCTCCGCCCCCAAACCCCCGCTGAGGTTCTCGGGAAAGATTTTTGGAATTTTCCTGTGTTTTAAAGCCTAAAAGCTATATGTGTACCAAATTTCAAGTTTGTAGCTCATCTGGAAGTGGGCAAACATTAATGTCAGTGAGTGAGCCCTTTTTCGGGGGGTTTTTAGGGCTAAAAATTAAAATTAAAAATGCTTTTTGGAATATTTCTGTGGTTTCCAGCCTAAAAGCTATATGTGTACCAAATTTCAAGTTTGTAGCTCATCTGGAAGTGGACAAACATTAATGTCAGCGAGTGAGCCGTTTTTCGGGGGGTTTTTAGGGCTAAAAATTAAAATTAAAAATGCTTTTTGGAATATCCCTGTGGTTTCCAGCCTAAAAGCTATATGTGTACCAAATTTCAAGTTTCTAGCTTATCTGGAAGTGGGCAAACATTAATGTCGGTGAGCGAGCCCTTTTTCGGGGGGTTTTTAGGGCTAAATATTTGAAAAGTAAACTTTTTGGAATTTTCCTGTGGTTTACAGCCTAAAAGCTATATGTGTACCAAATTTCAAGTTTATAGCTCATCTGGAAGTGGGCAAACATAAATTTCAGTGAGTCAGTCAGTCAGTCAGTCAGTCAGCCTTGTGGCTTTATATTATAGGGATAAGCCTAGACAAAAGATGTCTCTTCATGTGTGCATTTGTTTGTAATTGTACCTATTAAATTTTTATGACATAAAATAGTGTGCGTTACCTCGTATCTTACAATGCAGCCCTTACTCTGTGTGAACATTTGAAGTGAAAGAATGCTTGCCGTAGAGGAAGTTATATGAGTGATTCATGTAATAATTTACTGCATTTCTAATGCATGTAACTCACTGCAAGCCGCTTCTTCATCGAGCCGGTAGCTCTTAATGTCTTAGTTTATTGCCAGCTTGTTGGAGTTAATTGATGTGTGTAATGAATAGGAAACGGTTTGAGACGTGCATTAAACTTGCCTCTCCCACACTTGACGGAGAAAGCTCGCGTGCTACTGTGTGCAGATTTTATCTGCAGTGGGAGTTTCAGAAAAGTGCGAATTTCAAATCATTCTCCCTTTCACACCTTTCTCAGATCAAATCTGGCTTCGAAGCCTGCCTCCTTCAGTTACTTTCATGTCTTTGTAATCAACACTGTTCCGTCTACACTGTAGCAACTATTGTTGTTGTTATTATTATTATTATTATTATTATTATTACTTTCTTACCCAATGGCAATAGACAATTCCTAAGTAACCTAAAGGAATATTATCCATTTTATGGAACCCGGAGGTTCATTGCCGCGTTTACCTGAGCCCGCCATTCAACCCTATTCTGTGCTAACTCCATCCAACCATCCCTCGCAAACCCTACATCCCTTAATCTGTTCTAATATTGTATTCCTGCCTATGTCTAGGTCCTCCAAGGGGTCTTTTCCCTTTGGGGCTGTAAGTCAATGTTTTTGTGATATGTTTTTCCTCCCCCATGTCCAGCCCATGTTCATCTTGAAACGCATAAAAAATAATAATAATACTTACACATACATAGTTTTTAATGACTTCAAGGAACATTAGTGCCAAATTGGAAGAAAATCGAACAAAGCGTTTGGTCGTGACTGGGTAACAAATTTACAAACAGACAAAATACCAAGGAATATCGTTAAAACAGAACAATAAAATCATTATTCAGCTTATAATAAAGATTTAAATTGCGTAATATGATAAGATATAACGAGCAGTGGTGATTTATTAATTTTTAAATCACAGTTGATTTTTTTTAATTAATCAAGTATTCGACTTTTCAGATTTTTTTGGTACATTCTCAGAAAAATATCAAGTGTTGATAGTATTGCTTTCGATAATAAAGTTTTCATTAAACATATTTTAAGTTTAGCTGTATAATATTATGTAGACTATATATCCAGAGAGGGCACCAAAAAAAAAAAAAAAAAAAAAAAAACCTAATACAATTTAAGGACCTGTTTATATTTTTCAAAACAGAATTAGCTATGATTATATACGATGAAAGAATGGACTTTCCATTTCATATTTCATATCATTTTATTTCTGTTTTGAATGGCTGAAATACAAACCATGTCAAGAACTCAGTTGACAATCTACATTAATAAAAAAGTGTTTGAATATGATCATTTATCGACCCATGTGGTATCTATCAAGTATACTGGACTTAGTCTGTAGACTGAATCAGGCTTATAAATTGTCTGGCTTTAGGCCTTAAACTAGTACTTGCCACTATTATGCCTCTTTTAAAATGGAGTGGCCTGTTTGATGTTACGTACGCTTTTCTTTTGTTACAGGTAAGTGTGATTTACTTTCTGAACGTGTAAGCGACATAGACTAATGTAAGTAGCTAACACATTAGATCCACTTTGGTGTAAATAGTAATTTAAGTTTTCACGTCTTTGAAATCCAAGATGTAAGTCTTTGTATGTTAAAACTCAACTACAAGATAGATTATAAAACTCGGGTAAATATCATGGCCGACCGTATTTCTTACTTTATACAGATTCGCATTTAATTTATATTCACGTAATTTTCCAACCTTTTATTTGCATTGCAATAAACCCTGCTTTCATATAATTTTCTTGACGTTTTATATGGCTGAAATACATACAATGTCAAAAACTCAGTTGACAAGCTAGATTAATGAAAATTTGTTTGGATTGGGGCCTAGAGGTTTAAGAAAAATCATATTTTCAATAATGCTGTCTATTACAAGCGTCTGTTAAATATCTACAAGACATGAAAGAAAGAATAGAAAATTGGTTTCATGTTGCATATTGTGGCATATTTTGTCAGTTTTGCGATAATGCATCTTATTTGCTTGATATTTTTTAAAAAATGTATGCATATTTTATTAATTTGTCACAATTTTAACGGCTTAATTCTGAAAAATTTAAATATTGTAGGCTTACATATCTCCGTTAATTTAGACATTTACAGCATATTTGGCTAAGTGAATGTTTTGAGAACCGACTCTACATAGTCAATGTTTTCGGAACTGACTGTAAAATATTAAAGCGACGTTTCACTTGATTAATTTTCAATATTAGATGAATTTGTTGTGTTGATATTTTAAAAAATATATTTAATGTAATTTATTCTACTTCTATTTTTTTTTAAATTTAAAATGGAACTCAGCGAATAAGAGAACGTAAAGTATTAAAATTAATTCAATTATGGAGCAAACTTCATTTGTTCCAAAACATATATTTACATATTTTGTAGCATATTTGCATGCATATCTCGTCTTCTGATAGAGCACTAACCCAGGGCCTTAAATATGATCATTTATCGGTCCGTTCCCTCCTCAGATGCAGTGGTCTCTATCAAATGTAACAGGACTTAATAACAAAGGTCTGTAGTATCGGGAAAATCAGAAGTTAAAGACCACTTGACTTGATGTAGAGGAGGTCATGAGAAAAGCTGATGGACACATTGAGTCCTACATATAAGCAGGTAACTTTTGTTAATATTTAATTATTTTTTTAAATAATTTAAACAATTATGAAAACTTAAATGAAGATAAACTTTATAACATTTTCATTAATGTAGCTGTCATTTATTTAGGGTAAGGGTAATTAAATCACGGAGGGTGAAATGGGCTGAACAATTTGCGCGCATGGGGGAGGAAAGACATTTCTAAAAAATATCGACTGGGGGACCCGAAAGGAAAAGACCACTTGAAGACCTAGACGTAGATGGGAGGAAAATAATAGGATACATTTAAGGGAAGTAGGATTTGCGAGGGATGGTTGGATGGAGTTAGCACAGACTAGGGTTGAATGGCGGGCTCAGGTAAGCGTGGCAATGAACCTTCGGGTTCCATAAAATAGATAATATTCCTTAGTTTGCAGAGGGATTGTCCATTGCCATTGAGTAAGTAAGTAAGTCATTTATTTAAGTATGATTTTTCGTCCTCGAGCTAGGCTGTTTACACACACACTAACACAGACATCTTTCTGAAAAGTGCAAGACACAGCAAAACTTAAAAAAAAAATTGACATTGAATTTAAAGTCGAATACAGTAACATTCTTCCTCTACCCATACCTTAATCTACGATTCGAATAGAGAAGGTAATAAAATACAGAACAGAAAAATGGGGAATATTTTATGAAATTATAAATAATTGTGGTCAGGAGAACGAGCTGTTAAAAGAAGACCTTCGTTACCCAGTTTAGACCTACGTAGTTACAGCTGGTAACCTAAATTCACCACACATTGAAGTAGATCGGATTTTTTCGTAACACGAAGTCTACAAGAATAAGCTTTTAGAAGCAGCTTGGGCTGTATTGTAGAAAGTTGCTCTACCGTCTATTGTTTTCCTTACTTTTCCCGGTGAACGCCCGAGAATGAAGCCAGCACTAAAGTTGACTTTACCTCGGAAACAATGAACATTGTTGCAGGGTCTTGTTTTGTTATTTTTTCAGTAAAAATAACAGAATTGGCGAAGCTGAAAGAATTCCGGATAAATCTTAGTCAGGACGAAGAAAGTAATTGCAACTAATTGTTCAAGTAGCGACGCATGCAATCACTATTATTGTAACATTCATCGGAATCCCCCAACCGTAACATTAAGCACCTGATTCGTATTGCTCGCTTAGAACAAACTGGTTTTAGTAATGACTTACAATGCATAGACGATCCCGTAAATTGAATATTGTTCCGTCTGTGGGGCATTTACGTTCGGCGATTTATATGCTAGTAAATTGATTGTCGTGACCAGCAGGTTTTGAACCTGGGTCAACTGTAATTACTTTGCCATTTGTAACATGAAACACAGGTTCAACCGTAGAGAACGTAAGACTTTAGCCAATCTTGAATGACCAGTGCCCGAATTCTGATGACCTAAAATTGTTTGAAAAATGACCTATAAAATGACCCCAAATTTTAAAGAAAATGGCTTAATAATGATAAAGAATGACCTAAAAACTGATATTTTATTTATAAAAAATTATTATTTGCACACAAAGTTATAGACTAATTTGTATTTAGGCCTAATTGTAAAAACTGTAAATGCAGAAAGGATGTTGTAGGTCTAAAAACTTTGTTCTTTGTTGTGAATGTTCTTTCCTCACGGAAATTTATACTCGCACTGAGGCACTGGCGAGTCAAATTTCGGCATTTCCTTTTGCGGTCTGCCGGATTATATTATTGTTTATTGAGGGTAAACAGTAGTTTGCACTCTCAAATCCAAGAAGGTGGCAGACTCTGGTGCCAAGTCAATCTAATAACAACAGTAATATAATGCAACATTTTGGCGTTTCTTTTATTCTCGTTTCCGACTGATTCATGACAACAATTCAACACCGAATGTGTCTTTCTTGCATTAAACAATCAACACTTCAAAGACAGCACCGCTGGGGACGATGTTAGCTAGACGACAAAGAGAGTTAATATACTCAATGTAAATGCATTAAAATGACTAAATAAGGAAGCAAATGACACGAAAATGACAAAATAGTGACGTAAAATCGAAATAAATGCCTTAAAATATAAAATTGCATAAAATGACAAAAATAACCTAGTAAAAATGCATTTCTGTAATCTAGAGGCCATAATTAGGATTTATCCACAAGTTGGCAATGTCTATGCAGCATCAATAAAAAGATGACACGTCTTTAGAATCCGGGCCCTGGTAATGACTGATTGATTCCTTTTTAATTCCTAAGTGGAAGATAGGGCCTTCAATGGGAGGTTTCGGTACCTACTAGACAAATTTAATTACGCTTATTTTCAGAGTGAGGTCAGAGGTACAGGTGGTAAGCTATCGAGTGGAAACTAAGCCATTACTTGGACGGCAGTTTAATTTAGGCTTGGAGTTCTTCATCATGCTGGAAATCTACGACAAGGGCCCCCAGCTTAAAATTCCTCTCTGAGGACTCCGTGCCCAGGATTTTACGTCCTGAAAAGTCAATCGTTCGCGGCCGGGTTTGAACCTGCGACCTTTTCAGGTCAATCAGTTTAGGACCCACCAGAGACCAATTTTTAAATAGGTGTTTGCTATGAGAGTATTTCTTTTTCCTGTTTTCATTGTGTTATCATACTTTATTAATAATCTTCTTTGTTATTTTCTTGCGTTTCGCATAACTTTTAGTGTTCAACTCTTTCCTGGATTGAAGTTTGCTTGACACGTCATCATTAGTCACGGAGTTGATTAATTTGGCGGCTTGTGTAGATTTTATATGATTAGATAAATGACTAAATTAATTAACGTATCCATGGAAATGAAGGGCTTCCTTTGTTTAAGTGAAACACCTAATTTAATTAACAGAATATCCTTGGTTCGTATTCCCTCAAGCATGGATGTAAATAGCTTTTTATATTCAAGTCCATATTCAAATCGCTAATTACTTACAATATTTAAGGGGGAGACAAATGAATATATGAATATTTTATATTAGTACTTTTTACTCTGTTTACTCTTACCATGGTAACTGGTGAGTCAGTTTGGCCTTCGTGGGCCTCGCAGGCCTAACCGCCTAACGTTCACCTCCCGACGCTTGTTCTTGTTGTGTTCCGGTGGATTACCTCTGCTACTGTGAAGACTGCGAGCATGATACAATGTACCATGTCAGAGATATAGGGAAGCACTTATTAGCCAAACAAGCAGCCGAAGTATGGCCACCAGAACTTAGTTTTTGGACGACAAAGAGAGCCAACACTGCTTTCAGAACGTTCACACTCTACGTGATAGAAAGTAGGAAAGAACAAGAACAAGATAATGCCTCAGACACGCCTAATTTGAGACGAATCCGTCTTGGGGAATACTCAGATCCCCGAGCAAGTCGGATATGGCAGATTGTCCAAGACTTGCCTCGGAAGCTGAGGGATAACCTCGCAGCAACCGATCTAAGTTTTTCGCGGGGTTTCCCTCACTCTACCAGTTGAATACCAGATCGGGGATACGTGCCCCGAGACAACAGACAGATGTATAAGAGTAAAATTAAGTGAATAAAATGCCAAAGTCAATTCATCAAACATTTTCCCTGTGTAATTACCATGATAATTACTGTGTAATTGCTATGTAATTACTATGACGATGATGGAACAAATGCGAAATTGGTTGTTGGACCGGAGATACAGCCTATGGCTCGGGCAATCCGGGGGTGGAAGGGGTGAGGGGAAAAAAGCTATCATAGTGTCTCGGGACAGGCTCTAGGGCTCTAGGGGTGCGTCTAGGCAATATTCCCAAGTGTATTGCGTAGGCCTATAAGAAGATGACGATGAAATAAAACATATTCGATGAAGAGGTAATACAACTTAGTCAAATGCACAAGACTCAATTTCTCACATAATATACAAACCCGTGCCGGACTGCAAAGAAAACAAGTAACACAACAGTTAGGTCCACAGTTTATTTCTTGTTCCTTTGTTATTTTATGTGCAATTTAAATTTATCAAATTTAGTCGCCTAATCTGCTTAGATCAGGGGTTCCCAACCAGGGGGGCGTGTAACAATTAGAAGTTCTTATATTGATTTAGTGTTGTTGCCTTTTCGGTCGACAAGAATTTTTAATCGGTTAACTTTAACCAAACAAATACACAGACACATACCGTAATTAGCAAGAATAACGGAACAGTGTGAATTTACATTTTATAATCTTACTAGCTTAAAAGGCCCGGCGTCGCCCGGGTTTTCTATTTTGTAACTGGAAATTATCTTATGAAGGACTTTCAGTTTTTAAATTATAGGTCCTTAAGGTTTTTAGAATTTGAAATAGGAAGAACGACTTATCACACTCAAACTATTCCCTCAGAAAACGCTTGATATAGTTTTTTATGGCTCATAGAGGATCTAGAATTTTGCATCCCATCGCTTGTACACACCAAGCCTGGTAGGGGTTCAAATAAGAAGAAACAGATATTCCGGTAACATAAAATTGTATTGTTCTTGCGGAATATTTTATTTCTCACTCTCATGTTACCATAATACCGTTTTGGGGATGAAATTCATACTTCTCTCTCCAAAAACCTGCGATATAATAATATACCATATTACCATACCTCGTATTCTTTTCTCTATGTCCAGGGTAGAGAAAGTTATGTGACTGCACTATTTTCGTGGATTTCATAATTTAATATCTTTTTATAATATGAATTATATTGATAGCTTTTCTAAAAGTCCCACTTCAATTATTTCCAAACCCATCTGAGACCAGTGGAAACAATATGTTGCCATGCCAAATGTGATTTGGATTTGATAATTCTGTGAAAAAGGGATTAAGTATACTCAAAAACATTTGTTTTTTGGCATTTAAAATAAAATTTTGCAAAATGCTTTCTTAGTGAGCACTTACATTATGAAACGAAGTCAAAATTCCAAGTCTCTACCTGTTAGAGTTTAGGCTCTACGTTGATTCCTGTCAATCAGTCAGTCAGTCAGTCAGGACAAAGCCTTTTATATATATAGATAAATTCTAACTACATTTTCCCTCAAGACAGACATACAAGCATTCATTATTGTTGCCAAATTAACAATAATTGAAGGCATGAGTAAAATAAGTGGATAACTACAATTTTTTTTAATGAAATTGACTTAACACAAAATACAAGTAGAACGGACCCTCCGTCTACTGGTATGCGAATGGAACTCCATACAGAATGCGATAGATGCCAACAAATCATAAAAAATGGATGATATGAAATTGGGCGGTGCACAAGTGTATAATTTTGTTGGTGTGGGTAATGACAAGACAAGCATGTAAATGTGATGTCTTTAATGCTCACCATAAAAGCTTCGCAATGACTATCTGATGTATATTGAAACACATTGTAAGTAAAATAATTCAGATGAGTACAGTAGGGTTTTAGTTCACGTATCAGTAGTATGATTGCATAAATCCAATCTCATTTTCTGTTAATAACTCACTTCAGACTGAGTTAATATTTACTTTAATAGTATAAAATGTTAAAATATATCTCTAAAATTGCAGTGACTATAAAAAGTGCACTAAATAGTTGAATAAAAGGATGAAAATGGTTTATCTTGTTTATCTCAAAAGTAATGTATTGAGTTTTATCCACATATCATATTTATGCCTTCAATTGTATTCTCAGAGAGTTAAGAATATCCACAATTATCAGAGGTCCGTGAAATTAGCTGGATAACGCGAATTGTTCTCAATTCAACAAATATTTGCAGATTTTCATTTCACTGCCTCCTGTAACTCCAAATATATCGAAAAGTAAATATAACTCCAGTTTTAGACGAATTTCGTCTAAAATTGTTTTGAACGAATTAATCCATTTTTAAACAATATTTTCGTAATTTATATGATTTTCTCGTGATGTTGATAGCAATTGAATGCATTAGTCATGTTGGCATAGAATATTTTTCATAGTAAAGTAGAACATCAACTTTTCGCTCACGAACAGCTCATTGGAAAGCCAAAGTGGAAGAAATTTAGTGCAAAACCCTCCAAATGCACTCTGGAACTAAATTAGTTTTGGTCCATAAAACTAGGCTCTATGCCAATGTCATTTTTTATATTGAAAAGATATATAAATTCTACGGAATTTTTTATTTCATCAAGATTGTATTTTCAATTCTTTCAGACATAATACTAAAATATAAGCGTTGGGAAATTCGCATTAAGCTGAGAGCATCAGCAGAAGTTCTGATTAATTATAACACTAATATTACGTATTATTTTTGAATATAACACCGATAAATTAATCTGTAGGCCTATCTATATATAATAATAAAAGGAAGTGTCTGTCTATGCGCGATGCCCAGCAAAATCTACTGCACGCAGAGATCTAAAATTTTAAACATGATGGACTGAAGAATGGCCAAATGCACCTCGAAGCCGGATTTTTAATTTTAGCTTTCGTTCGCGAGTTATGAGTGAAAAACTGGCAGAAAACGTGATTTTAGCGCTGTCGAAGCATAAGTTTTCGGTAATACATTTCAATTATCAAATCATTTGCAGGTGGCATTGCATTTTTTTGTCATAACTTGGAAATAAAAGCATCGCGATTTTTTTCAATATATCGCATGGAATTATCGATAGTTTCGATTCTGTGATCGATCGATTCGTTTGTTTATAATGTCAAATACAACAGAGGCGCTTTCTAATCGTGGAATGCACTCCAAAGCCGGATTTTTAGCTGTTTCATTATAATTATTAATCGTTTATTTTATGAATGATTCGCGTGTAAGTGTTAATAAATATATTTTTAATTATTTTGCTCTTAATTTTTTTATTTAGTTATCATGGGCGAAGCCGCGGGCACCTGATAGTAGAATAATTACGCCGAAATATAGAAATTTAAAAACGATTTTACAATAAAAATTGAAACCACTTTTCACGGACCTCGATATTGCACTGTATTCACAAGTCACTTAGCACACTTTAGCACTGACCACAAGGCTCCTGGGGCTCCTCATGATGACTCCTCGATTTGGGGTCTTCTCGGCGTCCTCAGCGGGAACAGATTCACATGAGACCGCGGTGAGCTACTTGCTGTTATATAGACAACCCCCATCACATAGGAAGTGCTACAGTTGTATCATTGGAGGAGCAGAGAGGGGGGGTCAGATTTCACTTTCACCGCCGCCCACCCCCTCGTAAGGACAAGGCCAAGGTAGAAGGGTATTTCTTAAGACAACTTTCCATGATGCAGGGAAGCATCTCTTTATTCCCAGCATGCACGCTTTCACACATGCCGTGTCTTGTATTACGCGTGATGTCGCCACCGTGTACGCACTCTGCCTAGGAGCTGGTATCGTATGGTCCATCATTCACAATGACAAACATTTGCAGAATTTCATTTCACGGCCTCCTATAACCTCAAAACCAGCATTTCTGAATCGCGAAATAACGCGAAAGATCCAGTGTTTAGAAGAATTTCGGCAATTATTGGTTTATTTGGTCGAATCAGTCCGTTTTTAATCTATTCTTACTTACTCAGTGGCAATAGACAATTTCTAAGCATGTTAAATATAAATATAAATATGAATATTAGACTAAAGGTAGGCCTACTATAAAATAAAATTATTTGCAATAAAGGGAAGGAAATGAAGAAAAGGAAAAATGAGAAGAAGGGTCCTGAAGTTCTACATTCATTGATGTAAGAAGGTTTATAGGAATTATTCCTTAGAATTACTTTTATCAGATCAGTACATTTTCAATATGCTATAACGTTTTCTTTGTGTAGATTAGATGCGTTTATCATGCGAGTTTGTAGTTTTTTCTGCATTATATTTACTTATTCAATGACAACAGGTAATTCCTAAGCAAGCTAAAGAAATATTTTCTATTTTATGGATCCCGAAGGTTCATTGCCGCGCTTACCTGAGCCCGCCATTCAACCCTATTCTGTGCTAACTCTATCCAGTCATCCCTTGCAAATCCCACTTCCCTTAAATCTATCCTGTTATTGGCCTCCCACCTACGTCTAGGTCTTTCAAGTCGGCTCTCCCAGTCAATATTTTTGAGATATGTCTTTCCTCCCCATTTCATCCTCTGTGATTTAATTACCCTTACTATTTCCGGTGATGAGTAGATTATGAAGCTCGTCATTATGCAGTTTTCATATCTCGTCATTATGCAGTCCGAATATTTTCGAACACTCTCAGATTATGTAAGGGGCCATCTCTCACATCCTTCATAATACAACCGGCAGGATAATAGTCTCATGAATTTTTATTTTTAGATTTCTCGACAGAAGACGAGAAGATAAGAGTTTCTGAACTCCATAGAAACGGCATTTCCTGATTTTAGTTGACATTTAACTTCTACCTTAATATTATTTGTATCTGTAATTATTGCTCTCAGATATCTAAATTTCTCCACTTATTCGAACGATTTACCGGCTTTATCTATAACGCACTACTCTGACATTCCATGACCAGATATTAGTTTTTTCTGTATTAATTTCCAATCCGGCATTCCTGCAGGCATCAAAAACACTTTCTGCATTTCATTGCCTCCTATAGGCTAACTACACTTCAGAGAATTTCTTCGAAAAAAATGTCTCGAATAAAAGTTTTAGCTGCTAGTAGGCCTATAAGCAACTCACGTGCAAAATTTAAACAAAATCATTTGAGCCGTTCGTGAAAAACGAACATTCCTTCATGTCAAGTTCTTTTAAAAATAAGAGAAACTTGTCGCCAATCTTCGGGTCACATCTTCAGAAGATACCTTAACCCAAATACAAAATTTTGCTTTCATACGATTTTCCGTTTTGGAGCTAGATTGTTCAGACACAGACATGTTTCCGAAAATAGTATTTTTGTATTCAGGGCACGTCAAAACGTGTATTTATGTTAAAAACTCAACTTCGAATTTGGGGGTAAAAAACAATACTTCCTGTATTCAACGGGCAGAGGAAGTAGAAAAGAAAAGGCCTATTTGGCTTTAAAAATAATTTTTCATAATATTTTCTGCACGGTCGGTTATTTTAATGTATAAGAGCTTATTCTCAAGTATTTTTTTAAATCTACATTGCAAATTTTCGGCTTGCAGGCGTACGGTACTTCACAGAATACCAATTACATGTATTATAAGAAGTCAATAGCGCATGTCAAAACTCGGAAACAAAAAGCGATCACAGCGCTCCAACTGGTCAGGCAGTTAAGCTGTGCATACGAAAATATATGCTCCCAAATTTATGTATGAAAATGTTTTCCAAATTCTATATTACAATTAATATTTTAAGAGCATTGACCAACAAAAAACCCTAAACGAACAACAACTGAAAATAAAATAAAGTAATAGATTGCAAACAATTTGCGTCAGACCTTATACAAACCAATACAAACCAGTCAAGATTCTCTGTTAATCACAACGTACAAGAAAGTTGAAAGTTAAGTGATTGCTGATTTTTTCGAACACTTTATAAACAAATAAATGTACAAATCCTGATTATTGGATTATATTTATTATTAACGTCTAATTTTTGTAAATATTGCATCTTCTTATTCCATCCCCAATGGTATCAAAATCAAATATAAAGTGTGGTTTTTGTAAGACTTTTCTTTATCGAGCCGTGCTGATCGCTAGGGCCCGGATGTTTATGACGTCATATTTTGTTTCTGACTATTATTTCACTCATAGCTTCGATGTATGCAAGAACTGATCGTTCCCGATCGGTTTTAGATATATTTTGTACGTCATATATTTGCATATTTAGATCATTTTTGCAGATTTGGTCAAATTATACATGTTTTCATGTTTTTTTTATTTATTTTAAAGGTTAAAGGTCATATTTCGTTTACATTTCTGAAAATTACTAATTCCTAGAAAGGTTACTGGTATTTTGGTCTCTCTGTCAATGGAATGCGGCCTAGTTGCTAGTTACCAGTTAAAACTGATTCAAATCGTGCAGTTTTTTTGTTAATTAAAAAAAGAATTGATGTGAAATTCACATAACTTCCTCTGCCCAAATAAAAGTTGGCATCCTAGTAAGTTACAATATAATTATTATGACTGTATGACATTCTCTTCATGTAAATTGGTTCTAAAATGAAGATAATGTTGTTACCACATCACATCGCATCCCCGAAGGATACATAACCCAAATAAATCCTCTCTCATAACTTTCTTTACTTTAAGCATGACCAATAAGTTTTTCTCACTTCACATTGATTTAGAACAAAAGGCCTTATTGCAAAGAGTACGTATTCATAGTGGGTGGCTTATAACTACCTTTCAGATAATTTTTTTCGAAAATATGTTCGTTATAGCCGTTTTCGAGAAAATAGCGAAAAACGAAACTTTCTTAATGTAATGTCCCCTTAAAAATACGAGAAACTTGTAGCCAATCTTCGTGTCACATCTTCAGAAGGTACCTAACCCAAATACAAAATTTAGTTTTCATACAATTTTCCGTTCTGGAGCTATTCTGTTCACAGACATCCACACAGACATGTTTCCGAAAATAGCCTTTTTCGGGGGTTTTTAGGGCTAAAAATAAAATAATAAACTTTTTTGGAATTTTCCTGTGGTTTACAGCCTAAAAGCTATATGTGTATCAAATTTAAAGTTTCTAGCTCATCTGATAGTGGGCAAACATTAATGTCAGTGAGTGAGTCAGTCAGCCATGTGGCTTTATATTATAGTGACTATAATCTGCATAGGTAGGCCTTTGTTTTCTAGGATGTACCAGAGTAATTCTCTATTTGCTCTATCAAATGCCTTCTCCAGATCTACGATTAATTAATGTGTCTCTAAATTTCTTTCTCTTCTTTTATCTATTATATTTTTTTTATGGCAAACACTTCGTCAGTACAAGATCTTCCTTTACGGAAGCCATTCTGTTCTTCTCGCTAATGAGGTTTCAATTATTCTTTGAATTGTCCGTGCTATTATTTTAGCTATTTTATTTTTGTGTTGTGAAGTCTACATGGAAATTCAGGGTCGAACTCACTTCAGATAGGAAAAGCTTGTTAAGTAGATTCTGAAAACATGTGATTTTTTTTCTTTGGGATATAAAGCAGGTGAATTTTAGCAAAAATCAGCGTAGATTTACGGCACGTAAAAAAACTCCAAGCCTAAATTAGAGCCTCTGGACAAAATTTATCGGTCCTCTCACGTCCAAGTACTACCTTAGTTTCCGGAGGGGGTTGAGAGGGGATGGGTTTACCACCTCTCTGAAAATAAGCGTAACAAAATTAACATAGGTAACAGGAACCTTACTTGGAGTGGAGTCCCTTCGCCCCAACATAGGTGATATTGGAAATCAGATACAGATGCAGAGTTGATACAGAAATAATTTGAGATACCGTATTATTGTTCATATCTAGAGATGTGTGTAAACAGAAATATCCTTGGCATTGCACTGTGGATTGCCTTCCTTACATCAAGGTCACCGAGCGGGAAATTTCTCTCGGTAAGAGGGAACTTTTCTAACTAGTCGTGAACTTATTTGTACTGTATTCATCACACAGGCTCTGAGCAGTAATTAATACTGCATACGTTAGCAAGTACTGTCCTTGTAGGGCGGAAAAAAGAAAGAAGCCTCATAAAGCCGTAATAGAAATATGGAGAAATGAAATTCTCTCCAACACAAAGCATGTAGACGCGAAATATTTGCAGTGAAACATTCTGGCACTTAATAAAATCAGGTAAACTGATGTCACAAAGTGCCAGTATGCTTTTGCTTAATCAGTTATAATTGTAATTATGTTATGCAGAGAGTAAGTGATTTTTAAAATTGATTTCCCAGTTAAGCTCCAGATCGATTCATTAAGCAGGGCTTACGGAAGAACAGAGATCGAGTTTTTAAATCAGATTTAAATCGTCCAGCATCAGCTGAACTATACAGATTTGTGATATCTTACCAATCGCACACTCACTTAAAAATTAAAAATAAAAAAGTCAAAATGGCCGGTTTCGGGATTAGAACCAAGGACTTCCAGAATGTAAATCCAAGACGTTACCATCTAGGCCACCTCGCTCAGTTTAACGGTCTACTTTGATAAGCATAACTTATGTAAAGGAATAGTTTTATTTGTCATAGCTAACTATATTGCAATTTCCAAAGCCGTATATGATCACAGTAAAACAATATGTTGTCATGATAACTGATTTGCATTGCATAAATTCTTTCAAATATATTACCATAAAATAGGCACTAAATTGGGCACTACTCCGATACCGGTCAACCGATTTGGTCCAAAATCAATAGGCTTCTTCCCATGGACGTTATAAATGTGTATACCAAGTTCATGAAAATCCGATAAAATTTTGAGTTATCGCGCGTACACACATTTTCCCGTCCCCCACACAATCTTATAAAGTACCATACTGGCACTTCATTAAAGGGCTTATTTCTAATATACCGGTACTACCATAAAATAGTCACTGCGCGTAGTAATTGGGCATTACTCCGGTACCGGTCTACAGATTTGGTCCAATATCAATAGGCTTCTTCCCATGGACGTTATAAATGCGTATACCAAGTTTCATGAAAATCCGATAAAGCGTATTTGAGTTATCGCGCGTACGACACATGGACGGATAGACTTTTCCCGTCCACACACAATATCTTAAATTACCATTCTGGCACTTAATAACTTGTTAAATTATCCATATTGACTGATATAGGTAACATCCAGCTATCCTAGAATAGTAGGCTTGCACTCGGTTTTCTTCTAGGGTGGACCTAGAAATTACCTTGGCTTCCTATTGTTGAAGGTCTATATATAAGTTAGATAGTTTTTCGTTTCTTAGGATTTAATTTTCGGTTTAATTCAAACTGTTTTTTTAATTATTTTCTTCATAATACAGTTTTTTTTTCTGTAATTTCCGTGTTTATAACGCTGGTGATAATTGGCTATTAGTGTCCACGCAGTCGGGAGAAGAAAGCGTCCACAATGGAGGCCTAGGCCGGAGATTCTCATGTTAGGTGGGAATTTGTACGTAAGATGTAAATTAAAAGAGATGATCCCACGTGGCTTTTACTTTCGTTGCTGTGTGTAAGCCAATCTGGATTCTGAATAGCTTTTACTTCACAACCAGTTTCGTGGTATTCTATTGTTACGTTCCAGATCAGCTAAGTGGTCATCCATATACGCTGAGGCATATATATCCTACATTATTAATCACGATTGTATATAAGAGAAATATTATAAAAATATAGTCCTTTCGTTGTTTAGCTTATGAGCCAGTAACCAGTTTAGTAAAAGAATAGGTGGAATTTGAAACAATCACAAGAGTCTATCTTCATAATTTTTTAGTTTTATTTTCATCACATTAATTTTATCGGAGGTACGTGCACTTTTTACTTTCTCTGCCCTGCCATAGATAGTTAAGGCCTTAAGGCCTTCTCTTCCATTAACCAGAGGTGTATGTACATTCAAACGATACCAAATAATCTAATTAAGAATAAAAAATAGAGACATATGATTATATATATATACTAGCATGTGCCCTCGGCTTCGCCCGCGATAATTATTTCAAAAATTAAAAATTAAGAGCATAATAGTAAAATCATAATATTTATTAACTCCTAAATCACGTGGACTACATACCACGATTAGATAGCGTCGCCTGGTAAAAGCGACCTCAGATTCGAGTTTCTTGGCCCAGAAAACCTCTGTATAGTGAGATTCGTCCAAATAAAACGTTTGACCATATTTAGGGCTTACAACATTCAAGCGATCGCGAAAGTTTTATTTTCAAGGTGTGACAAAAATAGACAAAGCCAACTGTAATTGATTTGACATTGAAATGTATAACTGAAAACTTATGTTTTGAAAACGCAAAAAATGCACGTTTTTTGCCCGTTTTTCACTCCGAAAACTAAAATTAAAATTCCGGCTTCGCGGTGCATTTTCCGACCCTTCAGCCCACCTATGTTTAAAATTTCAGATCTCTGCGTTCAGTAGATTTTCCTGGACATCGAGGACAGTTCCTTTTATTAATATAGATAATATGAATTATAATGATACCTTCTCTAATTTGTCAAACATCCATTTAATTTAATCCAAACCCACCTATACCATTGGCAACAATATGTTCTGTGAATTTGTTTCGATAATTCTATGCAAAAAGGGATTAAGTATTTTCAAAAACATTTAATTTTTGGCATTTAGAATCAGAATTTTTCAAAATCCCTTCTTAGTGAGCACCTACATTATGAAACGAAGGTATTGTCAAAATTCCAAGTCTCTACCTGTTATAGTTTAGGCTGTACTTTGATTCCTGTCATTTAGTCAATCAGTCAGTCAGTCAGGACAAAGCCTTTTATATATATAGAGATATATATATATATATATATATACATAAAAGGCTTCGTCCTGACTGACAGAGAATGAACGTAGAGCCTAAACTGTATTAGGTAGAGACTTGGAATTTTGACAGTATCTTCGTTTCGTAATGTAAGTGCTCACTAAAAAAGGATTTTGCAAAATTTTGATTTTAAATGCAAAAAAAGAAAAGGTTTTTGAGAATACTTAATCCCCTTTTACACAGAATTATCAAATCCAAATCACAGTTCACATGGCAACAGTGTATTGTTGACAGTCTTCACATAAGCCTTTGGAAATAAATGAAACGGGACTTTGAAAATTAGAGAATTAAAATTTTTATTTGAGTAAATTTTGTAAAAGTGTTCCCTATTACAGGCCATGGAGGCCCAGAGGGTTCCAGGAGGTTGAGGCTCCCAGATTTTTAGACATCGGCACATGAGGGTGGAAAGGTTGTCAGCCTTACGCACCGGCCGCCTTTACCCCCAGGATTGCTCCTGGTACTCATTTCTGTTAGGGGCTGAGTCGACCCCAGGGCCATAGTGCCACCAGAAGGATTAGGCCAATTGAAAAACTCCAACGACCTCATCGGGGATCGAACCCGCGACCTTCCGGTTTGTAGCGCAGCGCCTCAACCACTACGCTACGGCGTACCCCCCGAGTAAATTTTGTAGATAATGTAAAACACGGTAATCAGTAAATTCAATCTTTTAATCGAAATGTTCGAATTAATCAATATGTTCCTTACAGCTTTACAAGTTTCGCGGGCTAAGCCTTAATGGGAAAACATGAAATGATTTGGACGAAAAACACTATGCGGGGACTTTTTCGGGAACACTAAATATCATGCGAAATTAATAAGCCCCTAACACATCAACAATAGCAAATATACGCTCATCAATACAGCCTGTTATTCTATATCAAAATGTGAAGGTAAAAAGTTGTAGGCCTATATCCCATGCTTTTGGGTTGAAAAAGTTATGCGAGTGTGATTTTTGGCATCGTAATATTTGTGTCCTTGAGAAATGCTTGTGGAGAGAGTTCGTGCAGATGGAAATACCTCAAACAACACCGCTTTTATTATAATTATTGTTATCCACAGAAACCATTCAATTAGTGCTTTCAATTCTCCACTTAGCATATAATTTAACTATTAAATGCAATTCGTCTGAATTTATGAGGTGTCTTATGTTTAGAAGATATCTTATTAGTTTGGCTACCAACTTAGGAGATAGAAAATAAATGCAGTTTCACAGTGAAAACAGTGAAGAGACGTTTTATCATAGGTAATCCCACGAGAGTTAACGAATTTATCTGATGAAACTTGTCAATTCGCGTTGGATTTATTAAGACTATTCCAAGAATGAAAATGCAACGGATTATACAAATAGTAATTACTTTAGTATAAAAACAAAACTAATAGCTACGAGATCACGGCCTACTATGAATCAACCATCCATGAATCGATTCGAGCTACCATGTTGTAACCAGGGCTACCAATGGTGCATATAAGACGTAGTTAACTTCATTCAGGTAAGCTAACAACAGAACAAAATAAAAGCACACCAACTGGCTTGCACCGAATCGAAATTGTGTTTTAATCAATGTACATTTCTATTTCAATTTCAAAACAAGTTATGTTGTATAAAATAATCTGTTTTCGTGCCGCTTAAATGCAGCATGTGACATATTATTCACTGCACACTGAAGCTTACGTGACGTTTTATCTGATAAAACTGGCGATTTCTACAAGAATATTGTAAGATAAACGGCCGTGATTGGTCTATAACCGAGGAATTGCTAAACGTTATTGGTCAATATCGAACACGCGGCGTATGAGTGGAATAGTCGTTACAAAATGGCAGCCACGTTTCGTGCACGGAAATGCTGTTCTGTGGTTATTTCCACAAATATAAGAGTGATTATTTTTTTTATATCTATTTGTTAACTTTGTAAAATATTTTTAATGTAAAAGAAAATGTAGAAAAAATAGTCTTCATTACTTTCTTTTAAATGGTTATACTGTACATATTCCAAAGATTTTAAGCTAAAGGTATATTATCTATTTTATGGAGCCCGGAGCTTCATTTCCGCGCTTACCTGAGCCCTCCATTCAATCTTATTCTGTGCTAACTCCATCCAATCATCCCTCGCAAATCCTACTTCCCTTAAATCTATCCTAATATTGTCTTCTCACCTACGTCTAGGCCTTCCAAGTGGTCTTTTCCCTTCGGGTCTCCCAGTCGATATTTTTTAGATTTATCTTACTTACTTAGGCCTACTCAATGGCAAAAGACGATTCCTAAGCAAGCTAAAGGAATATTATCTATTTTATGGAACCCGGAGATTCATTGCCGCGCTTACCTGAGCCCGCCATTCAACCCAATTCTGTGCTAATTCCATCCAACCATCCTTCGCAAATCCTTCTTCCCTTAAATCTATCCTAATATTGTCCTCTCACCTACGTCTAGGCCTTCCAAGTGGTCTTTTCCCTTCGGGTCTCCCAGTCGATATTTTTTAGATTTATCTTACTTACTTAGGCCTACTCAATGGCAAAAGACGATTCCTAAGCAAGCTAAAGGAATATTATCTATTTTATGGAACCCGGAGATTCATTGCCGCGCTTACCTGAGCCCGCCATTCAACCCAATTCTGTGCTAATTCCATCCAACCATCCTTCGCAAATCCTTCTTCCCTTAAATCTATCCTAATATTGTCCTCTCACCTACGTCTAGGCCTTCCAAGTGGTCTTTTCCCTTCGGGTCTCGCAGTCAATATTTTTCAGATATGTCTTTCCTCCCCCATTTCATCCTCCGTTATTTAATTACCCTTACTATATCCGGTGAAGAGTACAGGTTATGAAGCTCGTCGTTATGCAGTTTTCATTTCTCTTAGGTCCGAATATTTTCCTAAGCCCCCTGTTGTCAGATTTATGCTCTTCCCGAAGAGTAAGGGGCCATGTCTCACATCCATGTCTTATGGATAGAGGAATTAAAAATGTTTACATACCTGTACGTATTATCAAATATGAAAACAGATTTTTATAAGCCGAAAGGGAAGGGTTTGCTTCGCTGTTGGCACATCGGATCGGAAGTAGAGGAGAAAGAGTGTAGCCACTCATTAACACGAACGTATGTATGTCACACGTCCCAGCTAAGTGATATAATGTTTTGAAACCGAAAGCCGTCACGTTCGAGCTTTATTACACTGCCCTTGCCAAATCAAACTTTAATTGAAGCAATTAATCAAATTCTTCTGCCTCAACACGATCGCTTTTTACTTTTGAATATTCAGTGAGTTTACTCCTCCACTCTCTCTTGAGGGAAATCCCGAGCTAATTTCCTTACAAGCAGGGCCTTGTCCAACATGACAGTACAGGAGACTGCGATGTTCGAGTAAGACACGAACTTCTACCGAATCCTGCATGTGTTGCAGGAAGAAATGAAATAAAATACAAAATGAGATACAAAATTAATTTTATTAAATATAAATATAAAATGAGATATAAAATAATAAAAAACATAAAATAATATATTAAAAAAAATTAAAATGAAATAAAATACAATACAATATAAAAGAGAATAAATATCAAATAAGAATATAAAGTAAAAAATAAAAAATAAAATAAATTAAATATAAAATTAAATACACAATTAAATATATCTAATATAAAAGTAAAATGAAATGAAATATTAAATCATATAAAACAAAATATTATATTAAAAATAAAAAATGAAACAAAATATACAATAAAATAAAATAAAATATATCAAATTAAAATAAAATACAAAATTAAACACAAAATTAAATATATTAAATATAAAAGTAAATATAAAAATGAAATATTAAATAATATAAAACAAAATATTATATTAAAAATAAAAAATGAAATAAAATATACAATAAAATAAAATAAAATAAAATATAAAATAAAATAAAATATCAAATAAGAAATAAAATAAATAAAATACAAAATTAAATACAGCATTAAATGTATCAAATATAAAAGTAAAATAAAATGAAATATTAAATAATATAAAACATAAAAGAATATATTAGAAAATTAAAATAAAATTTAAAAAATAATATAACATAAAATAAAATAATATAATATAAAATAATAAAATAAAATATAAAATAAAATATAAAATAAAATAAAATATCAAATAAGAAATAAAATAAATAAAATACAAAATTAAATACAGCATTAAATGTATCAAATATAAAAGTAAAATAAAATGAAATATTAAATAATATAAAACATAAAAGAATATATTAGAAAATTAAAATAAAATTTAAAAAATAATATAACATAAAATAAAATAATATAATATAAAATAAAAAATAAAATAAAATAAAATAAAATAAAATAATATAATATAAAATAAAATGAAATAGTATGATGTGATTCGAACCCTGGTTCCAAAAAGCAAAATTCCAGTCAGAGCTGGTGCTTATTCAGCTCCTGGGCAAAGGGGGACTAGGAGGGGTGGGCTATGTGCGTGGCTTTGTGGGCGAGTCTAGTTGCACAGTTGTACAGACTGTGAAACGGGTGACGTGCCCACACCTTGCTAGCCCTTACGAGTTGGACTCGTATCTGTCCACCCTTTAAACCGCGTGCCCACTCTGACATTCATGAAATTTTAATTAAAAATGCCTTTTTTACATTTGCGATTCGCGTTACCTGGCAATGGTTCACGCTAGGTGTTAAGGTTTATGTAGGCTACACCTTTAGGTATGAAATTGTTATTTTTAAGAATCAGGGCTTTCAATTTTTTTTATATATATTATACAACTGTATATCAAAACGTTTCAAAAGAAAAATGTTTTGTAATTGTTCATAATTTGTTTATACAATTTTTTTTCTTGAAAATTTAGATTGTAATTTTGAAACACGATTACTTCAAAACTATGAAAGGTAGAAATATAAAATTTACAGTATTTTGTAGACAGAATAATTCTCTAGTGCCTGACATTTAGATTTTTTTGTACACTTAAGATTTTAAATTGTTACATAGATTTATATAAACTGAAAATATTTTTTTGTTCACATCAGTATAAACAAACATCTAGAACACATAGGAGAGAGGTCCCATCTGGTGCTGTGAAGTGAACTCTGGCTTAGCTCAGTTGGTAAGGTCCTGGGTTCAAGTCCCAGTCTCAGAGGAATTTTTCTCCTATAATATTATCATTTTTGAATTTCTAATAAAGCATTTTCTTTCATTTTATTATGTAAGTTCTGTGCCACAGGATAAACAGCGTTGGTCTCACACTCCTTCGGAGGTCTTCTGAAGGATTCTGAAGAGTCCCGACATTTCTACATGTAGCTATGTAGCGTCTCAGATAGTTTGCAAGGACAGTAGCTTCAATCGAGGAAGCAGTCATTAAAAAACTCGTAAAGATGGCCGAATGTTAAAGAAAGTGAGAGGTATTCTTCCATATTGACCATTTAGTGCAATTACAGGTATTTAACTGCCTTTAATGCGATGATGTATTGCTCACTACAAATCATACTGAAAAGTGAGAGTGCATATATACACGCAAATCATCCATAAAAGATTAATAATTATTCATAGTAAAGATTAATAATAAAGCTTATAAAAATACGGCTTCGAGGTGCATTTCACAATTATTATGTCTCCTCCGGAAAAGAAAAATATATCACATTCGAGTTCCTTGCCCCCCCCCCCCAAAACAGCAACGTTTATCATCGGATCGATCAAGTCGTCAACTCTCGTGGGATTACCTATGGCAATTACCCATAACTCTAACAGTTTAATTCTGAAGATAGTACACAACTGTACAAGAAGTCAATAAAGAACATGTCAGGATATATGGCTGTAGAGCAATTGATGAGCAAAAAATAATTAATTTCACCTATTTCTGATAACCAGGGCCCAGATTCTAATGACATGTCATCTTTTTATTGATGCTGCATAGGCATTGCCAACTTGTGGATAAAGCCTAATTATGGCCTCTAGATTATAGAAATGCATTTTTGTTAGGTCGTTTTTTGTCATTTTATGCAATTTTATATTTTTAGGGCATTTATTTCAATTTTATGTCATTATTTTGTCATTTTCGTGTCATTTGCTTCCTTATTTAGTCATTTTCGTGTATTTTTTATAAATAAAATATCAGTTTTTAGGTCATTTTTTAGGTAGATTTTGTAGAAAAATCTACCGATTGCAATCGATACCATGTCATGACTTTCGAAAAAATTCTTTCATATCTTTAGGTTTCATGCCTTCCTAAGTACAAAACCACCGCCAGTTCAAATAAAGATTTTGTGATATTTCTATATATATATATATATATATATATATATATATATATATATATATCTTAATCTTTACACGCTAGCGGCCATAATTTTGAAGATATCTGAACCAAATTTTATTATGTTATTTTTAGGCCCAATTGTTCGGACAAGTTCGTTAATGAGCAAAATTTTGGCCAAGGGGGTGGTCGGGGAGGGGGCGTTGAAATTTTAAAACATTTATATCTCGGCCCCTATGAAGTACAGAGAGAAACTTTTAATAAATTAGAGTACTCCCTATGGAGTTCACAGTGACACCAACAATTCGGGGGTTTGGGGGTACGAGTGGGGGTGGGGGGATGGAAATTCGAAGTTTTTGAAACTACGTCTTGTGGGGTATCGTTGAAAAGCTCTTGATGAGTACTCTACAAATCAGCAACTAGTTTCTTGATAGTTCTCATATAAGACGAGATTTGAAAGTTTAAAAAAGCGCTCTTTCCTCTTTTTTGCAGTTTATTGCGGGTTTGTCATGCCAAGGATAAAGAAGAAGAGTGCTACGCAGTGACAGTAAATTAAACCAAAAGCACTTCGAAATCTACCTCAGCTTGTAGGCTTGCCTAAAGGGATTTTTATAATTATTAAGTCATTTTCTTTAAAATTTAGGGTCATTAAGTAGGTAATTTTTCGAACAATTTTAGGTCATCAGAATCCGGGCCCTGCTGTTAACCTAACCCTGTATGTCCCCTCAAACTGCTGTAAGAGAACTTGTAAGAGACATTATGTATTCAATGTTAAAAGGTCAAACAACATTGCATAACCTCTTAAGGCAAAAAAAGACACTTTCGTCGGTAGCTACTGGTATTAGGTGTTTACCTCTTGACCTTTCTGTATGATATCTCATCTTCAAATTATCACATTCCAGTGTCGTTATCTGCACTTTACAGGCTATATTCTTGCCTACGTTTCATTGACAGTAAACTTTATGCGTGGGATAGGACAACACCTCTGAATGAAATGTCCCCATGGCAACCTACTCAAGTATTATGATTAAATTGCTTTCATCTCGCGATGACACCAATCATAACTTAAAAATGCAGAAGGCCCTGCCTAAATTACATTCCTGCACGCGACATTCTGAAAAAGAAAACAGTTCAGTGGCCAGAATTTAGCACGCTTTATATGGAACTAGTTAGTTACCCGTACTTTGTACTTACATACTTACTTACTTACTTACTTCAGGGCGTCCAGCAGCCTTGAAAATCGGGAATTATGCTTGAATTTTCCATGTCGGAAAAATCCTTGAATTATGCTTGAATTATGCTTGAATTTTGTGAACCGTCGGGAAAAATCGCATAGAAGAGATTTTTTTTTAGTTGATAGTTTTTACGAAAATTTTACCATTTTCAGAAATATTAGTCATTAATATTCACTCATTGTGTCCTATGTTCATACATTTTTTTTTATATTAATAAATAAAACTATTGTTTTAAATTTTGGAGATTCATGCCTTGAAATCCTTGAATTACGCTTGAATTTGTTCGGCTTGCCTCACTGGACACCGTGTACTTACTTACTCAATGGCAATAGAGAATTCCTCAGCAAGCTAAAGGAATATTATCTGTTTTATGGAACCCGAAAGTTCATTGCCGCGCTTATATGAGACCGCCATTCAACCCTTTTCTGTGCTAACTCCATCCAACCATCCCTCGCAAAACCTACTTCCCTTAAATCTATCCCAATATTGTCCTCCCACCCACGTCTAGGTCTTCCAAGGTCTTTTCCCTTCGGGTCTCCCAATCAATACTTTTCAGATAGCCTATGTCTTTCCTTCCCATGCGCGTAACATGCCCAGCCCATTTCATTCTCCGTGATTTATTTACCCTTACTATATCTGGTAATCGGCTGCGTTGTTCTAGAGGTAGCGTGCCCGCCTCTAAATCCGAAGGTCGCGGGATCAAACCCGGCCGCAGTCGATGGGTGTTTCAGAACGTAAAAATCCTAGGCACGGAGTCCTCCGGGAGGGACTTTAAGCTGGGGGGGGCCCGTGTCGTATATTTACGACACGTAAGAGAACTTCATGCCTATATTAGAGCCTCTGGACAAAATTTTTCGGCCCTTTCACGTCCAAGTAATATCTTAGTTTCCGGAGGAGGGTTAAGGGGTGATGGTCTTACCACCTGTCTCTCTGCCCCAACTTGGGGGCATAGGATTCGAGAAATGCAAGAATAGTAGTTTCTGAGATTGTGTGGCGTACATGAAAATGTCTGTCCGTGTGTCTGTACGCCCGGTAACTCGAATACGCTTTGTGTGATTTTCATGAAACTTGGTATACTCATTTATAACGTCAATGGAAAGAAACCTATTGTTATTGGACCAAATCGGTTGACTAATACAGGAGTAATGCCTAATTTAATGCGTATTTTATGGATATAGACTAAATTACAAAGAATTTATAAAATGCCCGGCCAATGGGGTTTTCATAGTTTCTCCAGTCGTAAAGGCAAATGCCGAATTGGATATTTACATACCATGAATCATCCTCACCATTACATCTTGTATCATATCCATTTAAATTAATATCAGTTGAAATTTACTCCATTAAATAGGCCTACACCGACAATACAGTATAAACAACTGACAAGCAATAGTTTCATGGCCTACCCTATTTTATAGACACATATCCAGAACTCCTGATATGACCCCGTAGCTAAAAGGAGTATAAACACAGCTGAAATTTAAAAAAAAAAATCTTGGACTCGCATTTGGGAGGTCCCAGGTTCAAATCCCGTGGCCGGCCAATTTGACATGGGTTTTATCATGGTTTCCCCAGTCGTAACGGCAAATGCCGAATTGGATATTTACATACCATGAATCATCCTCACCATTTAATCATATATTATCATATCCATTTATATTAATATCAGTTGAAATTAACTCCATAAAATACACTGACAATGGAAACAATTGACAGTCAATAGTTCCATGGCCTACCCTACTGTATAGGTACAGATACTGTACCTAACTCCTGATATGGCCTCGTAGCTAAAAGGAGTATAAACACAGCTGAAATAAAAGAATAAAAAAATGTTTCTCTTGTCAGGCTTAATGAACGTAACGAAGCTTTGTAAACATGATTATCCTATTGATTGCTATTAATGCATTCCTCTTGAGAAATCACCGTGTCGGCCATGACAATGACGTGACGTGACGTGACGAAAGTGATTTTTTCGTCACCTCTAGATAATTACTGGTTTTAGTGAATGTTTTTATCTCTGTAGTCATTATCCTTGACCCTCGCTTTCTCGGGCTGGACAATCACATCAGAGATGAGCGGGCGCTTACGTGCCTTCATTTCCTGAAGTCTTCTTCTTCGTGCTCATAGAAAGTGAATTTCTACAGTTCATCAACATCCACAGATTTTGATAACTTGTATTCATTTAAACGAGATGGGATGGAGAAAGATTTTTTTTTGTAATTGAAGTCTTGCATGAAAGGAGATGAAAATTAGAACCTGAGATTGAATTATAAGATGGGAAGCTGTGTAAATATTGGCGTTGTAGGTTGTTTCATAAACTCAGTGTTTACTGGATAGAAACTTGATGAATACAGTAGAAATCCAATTATCCGAAATCCACCTATCCGGATCCCTTTGAGAAAGGATTCAAGTGGTTTTTGCAGCAGCAAGCATTGGCAAAACCCTCTTTCAGGGCCAATTATTTGCGACAAAGCAAAACTTTCAGTCGACATAATCGACAGCTTGTCATACATAATCCCACGAGACTGCGAATTTATCTGATGAAACTCGAGTTTGATTTATTAGGACTATTCCATGAATAAAAATGTAACGGATTATACAAATAACTAGCTTAAAAGACCCGGCGTCGCCCGGGTTTTGTATTTTGTAATTGGAAATTAGCTTATGAAGGATTTTCAATTTTAAATTCTAGGTCCTTATATAGGCATTTATAATTTGAAATAGGAAGAACGACTTATTACACTCAAACTATTCCCTCAGAAAACGCTTGATATAGTTTTTTTATGGCTCATAGAGGATCTAAAATTTTGCATCCCATCGCTTGTACAGTGCACAGCAAGCCTGGTAGAGGTTTAAATAAGAAGAAACAGAAATTCCTGTAACATAAAATTGTAATATTGAGGCGGGAAATTTCCCACTCTTATGTTACCATAAAGCCGTTTTGGGGATGAAATTAAACAGAAAGCATTATCACTTTCATACTTTTCTCTCCAAAAACCTGCGATATAATATAATAATATACACATTACCATACCTCGTTTTGTTTTCTCTATGTCCAGGGTAGAGAAAGTTATGTGATTCCATTATTTTAGTGGATTTCATTCTGTAATATTTATTTATAACATGAATTACTTTGATAACTTCTCTTATTTGTCAAAAGTGCATTTCATTTGTTTTTTCCAAGCCCATCATATACCATTTGGCAACAATATATTCTGTGATTTGGAATTGATAATTCTATGTAAAAAGGGATTAAGTATTTTCTAAAACATTTAATTTTTGGCATTTAGAATCAGAATTTTTCAAAATCCTTTCTTAGTGAGCACCTACATTATGAAACGAAGGTACTGTAAAAATTCCAAGTCTCTACCTGTTATAGTTTAGGCTGTACGTTGATTCCTGTCATTCAGTCATTCAGTCAGTCAGTCATTCATTCAGTCAGTCAGTCAGGACAAAGCCTTTTATATATATAGAGATAGAGATAATTACTTTCGGGCTTTGTTGTATAAAAACAAAACTAACAGCTACGAGATCACGGCCTACTATGAATCAACCATCCATGAATCGATTCGAGTTAACCAGTGCTACCAACGGTGCATATAAGACATAGTTAACTTCATTCAGGTAAGCTAACAGCAGGACAGAATAAAAGCACACGAACTGGCTTGCACCGAATCGAAGTTGTGTTTTTAATCAATGTACATTTATATTATTTCAATTTCCAAACAAGTTATGTTGTATAAAATAATCTGTTTTCGTGCTGCTTAATGGCAGCATGTGACGTATTAATCACGGCACATTGATGCTTACGTGTCCAGTAACATAAAAGATCAGGTAAAATCCCTTCCTCATATTAATAGCAAGAATTTTATAAGATAAACCAGCATGATTGGTCTATATCCAAGGAATTGCTAAACATTATTGGTCAATAACAAACACGCGACTTATGAGTGGAATAGTCAGACTCTGACCAATTTGTACAAGATATGACACTTTATGTAAAATTTATATTTTTTATAACTTATAAGATATTACATTTTTTTCAAGATTTATCTCATTAATAGGTTATTTGATTATCCGGGTCGGGACCGGTCCCACTTAATCCGGGTAACTGGAAGTCTACTGAACTGCGAAGAGTGTACTTTCGATCTTGAGTAGGGGAAAAAAAAACTGGAAATAGTATATTGCGACACAAGGGCGGAAAGGCACGTTTACGGGTCGAGGAAACAGATTGAAAACCCGAGGCGCCTGCGCCGAGGGTTTTTAAGTTTTCGAGACCCGTAAATGCCTTTACGGCCCGTGTGTTGCATGCTATTTTTGCACGATGATTATTTATATCAATTTAATTATATTAATTGTGATATTGCCTGAAAATATTATGTATATACACTATTGAAGATTGATATTTATTTCAGAAAGTGATTCGCATTTGTTATTGTTTATGGCAACCGAATATTTATAAAGCGGGGAGGCCTTGGTCATTACAGCCCGCAAATAAGCGTTTGCGGGCGGTAAAGTAATTTTCTGCCCGTCGCCCCTAGCAACAAATAACTTTCTGCCCGTCGCCCTTAGCAACAAGATTGCGTGTAGTAATGTCAAGTTGCGATCCATGTAAACAACTTTCGTAAGTAACACTTACTAGCTAAGGAGTGCAAACAAATCTAATCCTGCTTGAAAAATCTATTTTTAATCAGTTTAAAAGTAGAACTTACAACACAAGACACATGCTTTGCTCATTTCATATTTTTCATACGAGTGTCTTAATTGCCATTATTGACAAGTTGCGCACGACTGTTTTGTTCGATCATAATTAAATGTTTAAGTTTTTGGTTTTTAGAAATCTCTGTAATTGATTAAACAGAGAACTCTCGCCGTAAGTTGTTATAGTTGTTTTTCCGATAAATGGCAGGCTACAAGCACTTCTCTTGAGCATTATTGTCAAGCAACGCATATTAAAACACAGGAAATAAATTCAATGAAGTGTAAGTTAAAATTAAGTTGAACGAAGAATAGATTTTATTTTAAATACAGGTTACTTAATTATGCAGTTTCATTTGCTACTCAAACCGGTCGGTAGATTTTTCAGAACATAAAAATCCTGAGCACGGAGTCCTCCAGGAGGGACTCCAAGCTTGATGGGGGGGGGGGGGGGGCATGTCGGCATGTAAAAGAACTCCACAAATTTAAGATCACGAAATCTGAATTAAATGGGTCCAAAAAACTTATAGATAACATCTAATGTTATGAGTAAATGTTGTTACTTCTGCAGTCTATTAAACAGTTTACTAATAATATTAACAATATTTATTAATAATTTAGAGCCTTGAACACATAACTAATATAAACGTAAAAAGTGATCCCTATACAGGCCATGGAGGCTCAGAGGGTTCCAGGAAGTTGAGGCTCCCAGATTTTTGGACATTTCGCACATGAAGGTAGTAAGGTTGTCAGCCTTACGCATCGGCCGCCTTTACCCCTAGGATTGCACCTGGTACTCATTTCTGTTAGAGGCTGAGTTGACCTCAGGGCCATTGTGCCACCAGAAGGATTAGGCCGATTGAAAAAATCTCAACGACCTCATCAGGAATCGAACCCGCGGCCTTCCGCATAACCAAGACTAATAATAATAACTAATATTATGTATTTGCTAATAATATGAGTGTAATAGTATATTGCGATACAAGTGCCGTAAGGCACGTTTACGGCTCGAGGAAACAGATTGAAAACCCGAGGCGCAGCCGAGGGTTTTTAAGTTTTCGAGACCCGTAAATGCCTTTACGGCCCGTGTGTTGCATGCTATTTTTTGCACGACGGTTACTTATATCAATTTAATTATATTAATTGTGATATTACCTGAAAATATTATGTGTATACATTCTTGAAGAGAGATGTTTATTTCAGAAAGTGATTCGCATGTGTTTGTTGTTATGGGAACCGAATATTTGTCCTGGGGGCCTTGTTCTTAAAGGCATGTATTACGAAGTGTATCGTAATGAATTATGACGTAGCGCTTGGACCGTAAGTAATTTAACCTCATCGCAACCGTCCTTAGCAACAAGACTGTGTGGGAATGTCAATTTACGAGCCATGTAAACAAAGTTCGTAAGTACCACTTACTAGCTAAGGAGTGCAAAAAAGTTCTATGAAACAGGGCCCAGGACCCTTGTAATACATATCTATTCAGTAAGCTATGACTTAAAAGAGTCTATAGCTTTCAGGAATTAATTTGGAGGCATGCTTCTGACAGATTGACACGGACAATTTTAATGATCTAGAAGTTTCTAATCACTTGCGAGGATAGTGTTGGATTCTTCTTCCATATTGGACCGAGATGGAAAGTGAATTGGTAGAGTTCATTAACCGGGTACTTGAAGATCTTATTAAGTTGTGATGATCGCTCGGGGACTTAATAAAACCAGCTCGGGTGAAATCTATGGAACATATGTACCTGCTCACGTCAGTGGAAGAGCAAATACTGCAAACTACGAGAGCGGGTCAGAGGTGGTCTCTTGGTTGGCAACATCGAGAAAGTGCAAGAACCCGCTGCAGATTGATGGTGATTATATGCGAATACGTGCAGAGGATCATAACCACAGAGATCATCTCATGTTATGAAGGCCTCGTTGGTAATGACATTGGACGGCGAGAACCGAATAAACATTAGGAACTTCCAATTAACTGTCCCAGGCTTTTTAAATAGCGTATCTTCACTGTACTACAAAGCCGCGTTGCTAACACACTGACGTTAAGCAAGAAACTCTAAATTTGGCAGTCTTATAGCTAGGGTTTGGATGTTTATGAAACTTCATATTTTTATTCTGACCTCCATTCTCGCCTCAAACACAAATTAAACATGAATTGCACTTTCGTCATCCTAATCAAACCGTTTTTATCTTGCATATAAAGTCATATTTTGGTAATTTTCATATTTGTAATTTAACTTCATATTTTATTTATGAAGTTCGATAAAAGAGCATAATTGTGCATTGTGAATAATTGTGCAGTTTTTGCACTGAATTGTCGACTTACATTTTTCCCCCCCAAAAATGAGTCACGAATATTTTGGTTTTACTGTAACTGAAATGTGAAGGGTCAATAACAACTACCTCTTCCTTCTTGGTGTTAACAAGTTCCAATAGACATCTTTTTAAAATATTTGCAGTGTATCTGGAAACATTAACAGATTAGAAGTTCTTTACAAGTAAAACTGTAAATCACCTGTAAAATAGTTAAAAAGTGATTATCTGATTGAATTAATGTGACGTAATATTTAGTGTCTTTAAACGTTTTAAATTGGAGCATTTATTTTTACAAAGACGTTCTTTTATTAGGTCATATTTAGGATTTCTTTTAGTCATTTTTGGTCATTTTTAACGTCATATTTTCCACTCTTTTAGGTCTTAAACATCCGAACCCTACTTTTAGCTTATAGCTTGTAACCGACGGAAATAGACTATTCCAAGAATTTCAGATTTTACCCCTGAAAAATATTCAAAATGGCGGACGGAACTTCAGAGTCTGTGAAGACCTTGTTCGAAGGCTTATAGGCTAGTAGCTAAACGGTAAGTCGTACCAAAAATCCGAATGTAACAGCAACTTTGAGAGATCCACAAGTTTGGTCCATAACTTTTTGTTGCATCTCCATCAGTTATACCTTAGATAGAGTTAGATTTTCTGGTTTTAAATAAATTCTGTATATTTTGCTACATTAAGTAATTTTTGACACACTAAATAGGACAGCTAGAGTAGTAACATTTAGCAGAAATATTGGCGCATCATACTGCCATATGCTTGAAAAATTTGGTGTTTCTAGCTGTCCTAGAAGTATGCAATAACTGACTGGATAGCCGTGACATCACTGACATCTAGGGCAGTCAGAATCATCGACCCATATTATCATTGATTTTTACCCAGTTCCAACTTGAAATTTGGCTGACTTTAGCTTTCGGCCTGTGCGTGGGCCTACTTGTTCAAAATTGGTTGATGCAAGTAGCGGAATAGTTAATCCATAGTTAAACGTTGTGTTGATTTATGCAATTTTATTAGGACTATATGTTATAAATATTTGGAACTTCGTTTGTTGAGTTCACGTGATTTTGTTATTATTGTTGTTTTTATTGTTGTTGTTGTGCGCCACTGGAATCGTATTTCTCTAGAGGTCATGAACTCTTTCACTGGTTCATTATAGTTAAGAATGAAGATAGTTTTTTGTGTACAACAACGGAGAAAAGATTTAATTATCTTCAGAGAGGTCTGTTATTACTGAAGTCTGGGCAACTTCTAATTACGTTGAAATACTATTTATCCCCCCACCCTTGCATCTTGGGGTGCATGAACTCGCACAATGATATAATAACAACAATTATACAATTGAAACAGAGAAGAGATATCACAATCTCTTCGCTTGTTATGGTTTGCGTGTTTCTGAGGCTGATTAGTTGATCCATAGTAGTAATGATGGAGGTATTGTTTATAATCTATCTTCTCCCAGAACAAAATAGAGATAGGCTACTGTTGGTGCCACTTTAAGAAGACCTTGTCCCAAACCATCATCTATCTACAAATGAATATAATAGCAATGTTCCCTAATCCGAAAATCTGCACCGACAAAGAACAGGTGTTTTTGTAGTCGCGTGGTTTTCCCCAGTGTTGCCGCTGTTATTCACCACTTCTCAAGTGAAGTAAACGTGCTGTGGTGTGAATTTGGCAAGTGTGATTACGCCTAATTACCTTTCTATTCACTGATTGATTGATAGAATAAGTTTAGGGTGGCAGCAGGTAGAGACAGTTCATGGGGAAAAAAAATTCCCTAAGAAGTGGCACATACAATACAGCTGTGAATTTTTTTTTTACATTGCACTTTACAGTGAGTGCAATAAAATTACTAAGGTCTTTTTGTAAATATTTAGTATAATGATAGGAATGTTATGTATTTTATGGAACCCGAATGTTCATTGCCGCGATTATTGAGCCCGCCATTCAACCCTATTCTGTGCTAACTCCATCGAACCATCCCTCGCAAATCCTACTTTCCTTAAAACTACCCTAATAGGCCTATTGTCCTCCCACCTACGTCTAGGTCTTCCAAGTGGTCTTTTCCTTTCGGGTCTCCCAGTCAATATTTTAGAGATATGTCTTTCCTCCCCTACTTCATCCTCCGTGATTTAATTACCCTTACTATATCCGATGAAGAGTACAGGTCATGAAGCTCGTCGTTATGCAGTTTTCATCTCACTTAGGTCTGAATATTTTCCTAAGCCCCCTGTTTTCGAACACTCTCAGATTATGTAAGAGGCCATGTCTCACATCCATATAATACAACCGGCAGAGTAGGCCTAATAGTCTTATAAATTTTTATTTACAGATTTCTGTATAGAAAGCGAGAAGATAAAGTTCCTGAATTGCTTAAAAACCAGCATTTCCTGATTTCAGACGACACTTAACTTCTGCCTTAATATTATTTGTGTCTGTAGTTATTGCTCCCAGATATTTGAATTTCTCCACTTGTTCCAACGATTTACCGGCTATTCTAATATTTTGTGGAGCATTATTTTGACGTTCTATGACCGTATACTTAGTTTTTTCTGCATTAATTTCCAATCTACTCTTATACAATTCAACGGCCCTAAATAGCGTGCTTGCTCGCCCGCTTCGTGAGACATCGGGTATACTCGGCGACGTTCGTCTCTCGCAGTGTAAACTTTCATGACGACTACAAAATTAGGAAGGAAACCCGTTTCTTTATTATATAAGGCCTAAGTGAAATGAACACAATGAACAAATATTCTAATTTTATTTTTACTTACACTTTTCATAGCTCTGAACCACAAACATTTTTAATAATCTACCAGTGTAATTTTCTTAAAAATCCTGGAGTCAATGAATAATGGCGGGCGAAGCCGGGGGCAACAGCTGTAAAATATTGATGGTTTTATCTCTTGAAATATCGCTGATAATAATAATCCAAACAAGCCATTCCTTCCCTTGAAACATTATATAATTTCTGAAAATTACACTGAATTGATCAAATAAAATTCACATCATATTCATGTCAATAAACAGCAGACAAACAATACGTATTATGTGTTCACAGGTTCTTTGGAACTGCATAATCGATTCTGATATAGTTTTCCCAGGGGGCGCTTTCATGTCGTGGAATGTACTCTAAAGCAGGAATTTTAGCTGTTTCATTAATTATTAATGGCTTAGTTTATAAATGATTCGCGTGCAAGTGTTAATAAATATAATGCTTTAATAATTATTATACTCTTAATTTTTAATTTTTAAAAGAACTATCGTGGCGAAGCCACGGGCACCTCCTAGTATACAACATTCTTGCAGGCATAAAAAACCCTTTTATTTCTCCTGCTTGTCATCGGCCAACAGATAGGCAGGTGATGTTCTCTCAAATAAAGATTTCAGGTTTATATTTTAATATTCACCGAAAATAAATTTCAATTTTGACCGAAAAATAACATAAAATTATATATATATATATATAAACTAATCGGTACTTTTAATTTAAAATTTAAAATTTAATTTCAGTTTATAATTTAATTTAGTTAATTGTACAAAATTTCGAATTTCTAGAGCAAATAGGTCATTCCTCGCTAACATGCAGGGTGTTAATGAATAACACCGAAATATTTTACCTGTGTTTAGAGGGGACATAGACAAGCAACTTTTATTAGGAGATTTTTCCTCTCTGACTTAAAATGTGTATGCTGCAGGGCATTAAAGTCATTACAATTTGGTGCTTATAAGTCAATAATTAAGCAAAATAAGGTTAAAATTTTCGTTAAATTGACTTCATGCCTTCTTAGTGATCGATGAAAACCTGACTCTTAATCAATCGTCAACATCTAAATCATAATTTAGAGTTTTCATAAACTGCAAAATTTACAGAATAATCACATGACAGGCCGCTACTGCATTAGTCTTTTTTTATTCATAACTACTAACTCCAGTGTTAACAGCTAAGTTCCTTTGTTTTGAATTTTTTTCTAATATTAGAAGTCAGTGGCGGCCATGTCCTGGGAGATTTTATGCTGTAACAGGAAAAATTGAATCCATACAGCAAAAATCTCATAATAAAAGTTGGTTTTCTATGTCCCCTCTATAAACAGCTAAAATATTTTGGTGTCGTTCATTAACACCCTGTATACAGGGAAGAATAAGTTATGTGAGTTTTTCACATCGGATTATATTCCATCGTCTCCCCTCTACGCAACATTAGAATAATATTGTAAGCACTAGATGCAGGAAGTAGTTATGACTACTGTATGCTGGATTATTGCTTGTATTGATTAGAGTGCGATATTGGAATGTCGTGAACTGCGCTTTCCCTCGTAAATCCCGCGCTTCTTCCTTCTTCAAAGTCAGTCACGATCATCACCAAATAGAGCACAACAGAATCTTCTTCTTCATTACCAATGTCAGATTTCTCATGAAGAATGCAATCTTCTCACGCGAAATAATCGTTAATGCTAAATCATGAATTAGGTCCTATATCTCAGGTGTTAAGGATGGTGTAACTTATATTCTGCTGTTTCACGGGTCAAGTTGTTTAGAATCACAGATATAAAATTATTCAAGAGTAGCCTTTATAATGACTATTTCATCCATATGACGTCATTCCATTTTCGACCAGTGATATTCTGGATCATAGCTATATGTTGCTGTTAATTCATTCGAAATAAATTTATTTATCGATAGATTAGCGACTGCGTCACATGCTGCCATTCATCAGAATGAAAACACATTATTTTATCAACATAACTTGTTTGGAAATTGCGATAATATAAGTGTACATTGATCAAAAACACAATTTTGATTCGGTGCAAGCCAGTTCGTGTGCTTTTATTCTGTTCTGCTGTTAGCTTACCTGAATGAAGTTAACTATGTCTTATATGCACCATTGGTAGCACTGGTCAGAACATGGTAACTAGAATCGATTCATGGACGGTTGATTCATAGTACGCCGTGATCTCGCAGCAGTTAGTTTTGTTTTTATACAACAAAGCACGAAAGTAATTATTATTTGTATAATCCGTTACATTTTTATTCATGGAATAGACTTAATAAATCCAACTAGAGTTGACGAGTTTCATCAGATAAATTCTGGGTCGAACAAAATACTTCTCTACCTAGGCTATTCCTAGATACTATATCTGTGGCTTGGTTCTAAAAGGGCCAATGTCAATTTCTTGCAAAAATGAGATGTAAGCATAATTAATTGATAATTGATAACATTTTATTTATTTATTTATTTTTTATTTTTTATTTATACAAATTTATACAAATATACAAAACAAAACAAGACCACCCGATTGAGCAAGCGCTCGTGCTCGGGCACAGTTCAGCTATTTACAAATTACAAAATACATAAAGAAAATATAATTAAATCAAAACCTAAAAAATAATAATAAAAAAGAAAGAACAGAAAAGTAAAAAGAAAAAAGGAAAAGTAGTAAGAACAAAAATTGAAACCCTGAGTTATTACAAATAAAATAGTTCCTTAATTGTCTACTAAGTACAGAGTGAAGTAACTTTTGAACTATGAAATAAGATTTTTGATAAACTTATTGAATTTTTTGTTGTTCATATGTACTATTTCTGGATGTGACCTAATTATAGAGTTATAGAGTCTTGGACCATAATAAATGCTATGTTTAGAGCCAGAAGAGGTGAAGTATTTTGGTTCTATTAAAGGCAATGTTTTATTTCTTCTAGTATTGTAGTTATGAGGATCCGATACATATACGTTGCGGTATTTGTGAAAGTATTTTAAAAGTGTGAGCTTATAAATTTGTTCTACAGTCATCACATTCAATTCAGGAAATATTGTTGGATATTCTGTTGGATATTGAGCTCAGCTAGTCTTTATCTTTCGTTTAATAAAAGTGCCAATGTCTGATGCTATTAATAGACATAATACAGAAACCTTAGAGGTCAATGTCGGAAGTTCTCAGCAAAAAATGTTACTTCTATACAGCCTTCAAAGTCAGTTATCTCAAAAGCAAGTTTTATGAGATAAGCCTCAGATATTTACTGTAGTGAATTCTGAACAAAATAGCATAATTATTATGGACTCGTATGTGGATGAAAGTGGAATCTGTTTTATACAACATCAATAGAATTTGGCAGGAATATCACGCAGAAAAGTGATACAAATCGCGTTGTAAACACAGAACTGGTTATTCGTGTAAGAACCGCATTCTTAATAAACAAACTTTCCATTGTGTGGCCCATTATCAATCGTGCACGAAACAATCTGATTCACTTTTTGGATTACAGTGTTCGGTGTTTTGACTCATGTATACATAATTGGCATGAATCTCGTTCTTCTTCTCACATTGTTATCGCCTTCAGACTTTCTATGGTTACCTAGGTAACGTGCAATTTGCATGGAATTCGAACTCGGAGGAATTTAGCATTTTAATTGCTGTAGCCATCACTGTGACTGCGGGAAATAATTTTTAAATCGCTGAGGGAAATTTCAATAAGACAGTTGTATTTTAGGAGTGATGTTTCTAACACAATAATATGGCTATAAGTGGGGCCCGGATTTGAAGGTGTTAACCTATTTTTTCCCCAGCTTCCTAATTACAACATTTTAACGTACTTTACCATTTCATGCTCCTTGCTTTCGAATATATGAATCTTATAGAGCCTAAAAAGGGCTAAATCGGACTGAAGGGCCTGAAAGGGGCTAAAGAGTACTTTTGCAGAAAAACACTATTTTTAAATAGGCCTACTTTTCCAATTAATGCAAAGGCAAATTAATATGTGAATTAGTGCATTTTAAGAAAAGACATAATAAAAATAAATTTATACAACGCACTGAAATTAACAATGTATATTTCGCTTTGTCGTTTCTCATTGTAGCTAGAAAATGGTGCCGCCTCGCCGTCGCAGGAAATGAAATTGTACCGTCTGCAATCCATTGTCGTTTCAATTTTAAAATAAGTTGCGACCAACGACAGAGAAGTATATTAAAGGAACAAATTCGTGACACTCCAGTCTATTTATTTTTATAGATCGGAAGTGAATTGAGTGGTGTATTGAATAATTGTATCAGTATAAGGTAAAAATATCTCGATTGTTTTATGCTATTTTCTCGAGTGCCGATATAAGGAATAGTTATTTGTTTATTTTGTAAAAAAAAAACTAGAATAACTGTGTCAAAATTATAATACAATTTTCGATGTTAATATTAGTGTTCGTTGTATGTTTTATTAAGACGGCTAAAATCGTTTGCTTAAAGCCTAAAAAGGGCTATTACACAAAAGTAAAAGGCTAAAATACCTTTTATAAAAGCCTAAAAATCCGGGCTATAGGGGTGGATTTCTATGACCTAAAAAACAGGATATATACATGCATTTATGACCTAAGAAACATTAAAATATGACCAATAAAATTTAAAATATGATTTTACCACTTACACATTGTGTATATTTTTTTAAGTTTCATTGCAATACATTTTATTAAAATATAGTGTTAATTATTTAAAATACCTGTAAATTTTCAAAAAGTATCAGTATAATGCAAAATTTACAAAATATGATGTGAAACTTCAAAATTTCTTTAATATTCAAACAAATATGCAAAAAATATGACCTAAATAAGAATATTCATACTAAATATGCTATAATAGTTGAAAATTGCCTAAATATGCAGTTATATGCACAATAAAAGCCGTTCCATTTTCACCAGGATGCTTGGAATCGGGTTTAAATTAGTCGGAAACCTGAAATAATGCAAAGGGGAAAAATATGACATGTCATAGAAATCCGACCCCTAGTTATAAGCTACTCATTTCGTTCACAAACTTGCCTGACGAATAATGCGACTTATTATTGGCTATTGAAAGTACGTTACGCTATATAAAATCTCGTATTCACATTACCCGGAAGCTGGGTGGATACACAGATCGGTGCAAGTCATTGTAAAGTGCTGTAGAGAAAGAAACATGAAGCTATTGTCTGTTGGGTGATGGAATGTTAGATATGAGTATTGTGACTTAATTAGACGTAATCTGCATTGGCTGGAGGAGTACAGCAGCCGCAATTGTTTAAACAAATAATTGCATGACTAAGCTCTCCATTAGACAAGATCGCACTTTCATTTCTCTTTCCTCTTTTGTTTCTTGTAGGACGAAAGTTAGTTTTTTTCTAGATAGCTTTAATTAAAAATCTTATTTGAAATTCACATAACTTTCTCTGCCCAGATAAAAGTTAGCCTCTATACCTTTGGATAAATTATCCATGGGAAAATTAGTTCCTAATCACCCACAATGATTTAATCAACAAGGCCTTGGAGTTGTACAGTTAATTTAATTCAGAAGGGTTTGATTCTCATTGTTTAAATTATTATTGATCCTATGAGAGGTTAAATTTTATCCAGCCATCCATGAAAGGATAAATTTACCCGACGATTTACCCTTGGAAAGATCTAGCCCGAGTTTGTAGGAACATTTTTTCTGTCATTTTCATATTTACCCAGAGGACATTTATCTAGAAACTCGCCACAAGTGTATGTGATTGCTATATTTAAATTAGCCTATTTGTGTTGGTGTGGTGTTATTTTTGTGTCAATTCTGTCCATTGGATAATTTACCCATAGGTATTTCGTGAGTTTATAGAAACCGGGCACATTATCGTCAAGTAAATTGGTTGTAAAAACGAAAAGAATGTCCTTATCACATCGCATCCCCGAAGGACACATAACCCAAATAAAATATGGTTAATGTACTGTCGAAATTTTCTTTTCTTTAAGCATGCCAATGCATTTTTATCACTTTACATTCTGATATAGAACAAGAGGCCATATTGCAAAGTGCACGTATTCAGAGTGGGTGACTTATAACTACCCTTCAGATAATTTTTTTTCGAAAGGTGTTTCAAATAAAAGTTTTAGCTCTTGGTATAAGCAACCCTTGTGCATAATTTAAAGAAAATAGTTAGAGCCGTTTTCGAGAAAAGCGCGAAAAACGAAAATTTCTTAATGTAAATTCCCCTTAAAAATGAAAGAAACTTGTCGCCATCTTCGTGTCACATCTTCAGAAGATACCTGATCCAAATAAATAAAAAATAAATAAAAAAAAATTTCATACGATTTTCCGTTTTGGAGCTAGCCTGTTCACAGACATCCACACAGACACACACACACACACACACATACATGTTTCTGTAAATGGTATTTTTGGGTTCAGGGAACCTCAAAACGTGTATTTATGTTAAAAACTCAACTTAGAATTTGGGGGGTCAAAAACAACACTTCCTCTACCTATAGTAGAGGCCTACCTAGCCTATGGTACGGACTGAGGAAGTAAAAATTAAACAAGTACTCATGTGTCATTATTGATAGGTTATCTCTATTCTTGAAGATATGGTCCATTGAATTTTACGATTTGAGAATGTAATCTACCTTTACTCTTTAAACACCCACTAAAACCCATTCCAACAACATTTGACAAGCTGTTGCCATAGCGACAGGAGTTGTAGAATAAAATGTTACAACCTATCCTTTGCTAGCCTTTGATATGTGCTGTTCAGACAGGCTGAAAAAAACAGTTGACTTCTGACATTCAAAACTTGTTGCCATGCAACGGTTTAAAAGTTGTCAAATTAATCCTTTGGATTTATACAGATTATTTTAATCTTTTACTAGTAGGCTAAACCTGTACGAAACTTTCGCGCTTTCATCCATTTTGACGGAAGCCAGAAAAACTGGAATTCAGCTGAGTAATTAGGTTCACCATTATGCAGTCGTTTAAAATCACGTAACACAGCCGTACTATAACCAAAAATACCTTCAAGCTGTAAACAATCCATCAGCTGAACTGGAACTGAAGATGGCAAATTAATATTGCCGAAATGCATTTTCATAGAAAATAACAATACAACATACTGGACACCGTCTTAAGAAGCTGCGACGCCTGCTGAAGAATCCAACTTAATTGCTGCAAACCAAGCATTTTAAGACTCATAGGCGTACCGAGGGGGTTGGTTTTGGGGGTTTGAACCCCCCCCCATTGATTAAAAAAAGGAAAATTGTATAATTTTTTTAAGTCTGCCCATAAATTATTTAATACAAGTATAAAGCGTGGGAAGCTTAAAACTCGTTATTTTGCGTCTTAATTTTTAAAATTTTCCGGGGGCGGGCCCCCGGAAGCTTAAAACTCGTTATTTTGCATCTTAATTTTTAAAATTTTCCGGGGGAGGACCCCCGGACCCCCTCTCTCTGGGGGGTATTCCAATCCCCCCCAGACCCCGCGGATGTTATAACCCCCCCCCCCATATGGTCGGCCTGGTTACGCCTATGTTAAGACTTTTACTTAGTAAATAATTCTCTTCTGTGTTTTTATAAATGTGAATCAGACTTTTATACACCATATGCGATCTGGACATAATCTTTTACAGTTGTTTTAGATAAAACTCAAAGGAGCTCTAATTGGACATTTGGCTATTCTTAAACCTAAATAAAATTTTATAGTGTAAAACTCTAAGGTCTTTACACACTACTTAGACGCCCCACTAAGATTGGTAAGCTTATAGACAAAATTATTTTATTGTAAAAAACTCTTTTGACAATGTAGGCCTACATAGGGACTTAACATCATCTTAAGGCTTTTAGTATGTAAGTGCATCTTATTTGAATTGGGTACACAACTTTCTCTATATGTAGTCTAGATCTAATGCTTCATAATGTTAACGAATGAAAAAAGCCATCACAATAAATTGGTCCAGTTCCTTAAGGATAAAGTGTGTTGTATCTGATTATCTCTATATATATAAAAGGCTTTGTCCTGACTGACTGAATGAATGACTGACTGACTGAATGACAGGAATCAACGTACAGCCTAAACTATAACAGGTAGAGACTTGGAATTTTGACAGTACCTTCGTTTCATAATGTAGGTGCTCACTAAGAAAGGATTTTGAAAAATTCTGATTCTAAATGCCAACAATTAAATGTTTTTGAAAATACTTAATCCCTTTTTACATAGAATTATCAATTCCAAATCACAGAATATATTGTTGCCAAATGGTATCAGGTGGGCTTGGAAAAAACAATTGAAATGCACTTTTGACAAATAAGAGAAGTTATCAAAATAATTCATGTTATAAATAAATATTACAGAATGAAATCCACTAAAATAATGGAATCACATAACTTTCTCTACCCTGGACATAGAGAAAACAAAACGAGGTATGGTAATGTGTATATTATTATATTATATCGCAGGTTTTTGGAGAGAAAAGTAAGAAAGTGATAATGCTTTATGGTAACATAAGAGTGGGAAATTTCCCGCCTCGATATTACAATTTTATGTTACAGGAATTTCTGTTTCTTCTTATTTAAACCTCTACCAGGCTTGCTGTGCACTGTACAAGCGATGGGATGCAAAATTCTAGATCCTCTATGAGCCATAAAAAACTATATCAAGCGTTTTCTGAGGGAATAGTTTGAGTGTAATAAGTCGTTCTTCCTATTTCAAATTATAAATGCCTATATAAGGACCTAGAATTTAAAATTGAAAATCCTTCATAAGCTAATTTCCAATTACAAAATACAAAACCCGGGCGTCGCCGGGTCTTTTAAGCTAGTAGGGTATAAGGAGAAAAAAACTATTTGGAATAAATTCACCCTCTTTGGTCAAAATGAAATTTATTAATTGATGCGAACAGCTGTTAGAAATTGTGGACGAGTACCATGAATACCAACCTTGTAAACTAGTACAGTTTTAATCTGGGTGGCGATCAATATACATTGTCTGGAGTGTAGTTAAAACCTAGTAATTTCTTGTAGAAACTCATATAGGCTAAGTCCTTCCTGGCTGGTCTGTAGGAGGAAGTTTGGCAACCTGGACGTTTAAACAGCATAAAAACACCGTTCTCGTCACATCCACGCTATTTCTTTAATGAATAAGCATGACGAAACTTTTCCTCTCGGAATAACAGCGCAGTAACCATATTGCAGTATGTCATCATCCGAAGAATTTAATCCTTCCGCCGGATCTGCAAATAATCTGCAACTAATCCGGTCTAGAATACCGCGTATCCTTGGAAAGTATCATAATAGCTATTATTTTATGTATCAAGTACGCTGAAGCTTTCGTGTTATATATGGTTTCCCCAGTCGTAAAGGCCAATGCTGAATCATCCTGAATCCTGAATCATCCTCACCATTTCATCCTGTATCAAATCCATTTAAATTAATATCAGTTGAAATTTACTCCATAAAATACACCAATAATAGAAACAATTGACAATCAATAGTTCCATGGCCTACCCTACTGTAGGCTATAGACACAGATCGCGAACTCCTGATATGGCCTCTTAGCTAAGATGAGTATAAACGCATCTTAAATTAAAAAAAAAAAAAATGTTTTTATTTCAATGTCATAATGATCTTTTTCGGTCATATTGAACTATTTTAAGTCGTGACATTTGTGCCATGCTCGTCACAACGTCTTGGACTCGCATTCGGGAGATCCCAGGTTCAAATCCCGTGGCCAGTCAATTTGACATGGGTTTTTTTCATGGTTTCCCTAGTCGTAAAGGCAAATGCCGCATTGGATATTTACATACCATGAATCATCCTCATCATTTCGTCATGCATCATATCCATTTAAATTAATATCAGTTGAAATTTACTCCATAAAATACACCAAAAATAGAAATAATTGATAAGCAATAGTTCCATGGCCTACCCTACTGTACAGACACATATCCCGAACTCCTGTTATGACCTCGTAGCTAAAAGGAGTATGAACACAGCTGAACTTAAAAAAAAAACCACATATTCTTTCACATTTTCTTATCAAACTAGACCTTTGTTATTCCTTAAGTCCTGCTTAAATAATGAATCGATCTGGTTCTTAACTTAGAAATCGATTAAAAAAATTATTTCGTAATTCCAATTATCACTGATTAAAATTATGTTTCTTTGCACAAAAATCACTGTCACTCAATCCATCAAAGAATACGAGTATATTCCCTATACAGAAGAATGGCGTGGTCCATGGGTTTTTTTTCAAGGTTTTCCCAGTCGTAAAGACAAATGCCGAATTGAATATTTACATACCACGAATCATCCTCACCATTTCATCCTGTATCATATCCGTTTAAATTAACATCAGTTGAAATTTACTCCATTAAATACACCGACAGCAGAAACAATTGACAATCAACAGTCCCATGGCCTTCCCTACACTACAGACACACATCCCGTACTCCTGATATGACCTCGCAGCTAAAAGGAGTACAGACACAGCTGAAATAATAAAAAAAATGTACTGGGATAATAATTGACTTGTCCCCAAGAGAGAATTGCAATATTCTTAAAAATACAAATAATAATAATAATAATAATAATAATAATAATAATAATAATATTCCTAGTTTTAGGAACAAAGGACTTTATGGATACTTTTTGTACAGTAGCCTATTTATCTGTAGACAGAAGGCAACTTCACATTCTCAATTAGATTGAGAATCCGCATTGCAGGGAATGTGTATTCAATTGTCAGCCAAAAGTAAATATTTATTGTTCAATAGGCCTACTAAGTTTTTGTGAACCGTATCTGGCTTATAACTAGCCTACAAGGAATTTTTGTTAAAAATGTTTCAAACAAAATTTTAGCTTCTTAATATAATAATATAATAGGTGGAGCAGTTTTCCATAAATATGAAGATTTTTTTTTAAATATTTAAAGTGAGAAATAGTCGTCGCCAATCTTCGTGTCACAGCCTCAGAATGCCTACTTAACTCAAATATAACATTTGGTTTTTATACGATTTTTCATTTCCGCGCTATGCTGTTCACAGACATGTTTGAGAAAATAGTATTTTTAGATTCAGGGAACCTCAAAACGTATATTTATGTTAAAATCTCAACTTCGAATTTATCATCGAAAACAATACCTCCTTTACCTATAGTAGGCCTAAATATGGTACAGGCAGAATATAATAAATTAATAATCAGTATTAGACTAGGCCTGTAAGGCCTGTAGGCCTGATTTGAAACCGATTTCCGTAATTGCCTTTGCCTTTCGTATTATGAAACTTTAATTAATATACAATTTGTGGAAATTCCGTTGGCGAGCTTTAGGATATTGTGTTCTATAGGTAATTTTTTGTGTGAAATTTTTACAAAGTTATACCATTATACAAAAATTAAGTAATAATACCGTCATATAACATTATATAATACTTAATATAACAACAATTAACTATTTAAAACTATGCAATTTTTCGGCATTTACTATACTATGCGACTAGCAGCTGTTTTAGACAGTGTATACTATAAGTAGTATTTTTGTATTGAGGGAATCTCAAAATGTGTATTTATGTTAAAAACTCAACTTGGAATTTGGGGGTCGAAAACAGTAAGTTACTTCTTCTACCTATAGTACCAGCAGAAATGAAAATTAACACATATTTAGGACAAAGCTACATCACAAAATTGGTTTCTATGGTAACAATAAGTTTCATTCGCTTTTCTTAATCCTGGCCTCCTATAGGTGGCCATGGCTATTTCAACCAATCATTCTCAGAATCTTCTTTATTAAGTGCCAGTATGGTACTTTATGAGATTGTGTGGTGGACGAAAAAATGTCCGTCTGTCTGTCCGTGTGCCTGTACGCACCATAACTCAAATACGCTTTTTCGGATTTTCATGAAACTTGGAAAACACATTTATAATGCCCATGGGAAGAACCCTATTGATATTGAACCAAATCGGTTCACCGGTGCCGGAGTAATGCCCAAATTAATGCCTATTTTAATAGATTATGGCGCCTTTCTAATAGAAAGGCGCCATCACTCAAATACGCTGTATCGGATTTCCATGAAACTTGGTATACCCATTTATGACGTCCATGAGAAGTGCCCTATTGAATTTGAACCTAATCTGTTGACCGGTACCGGAGTAAAACCCAATTTAGTGTCTACTTTAAAGGCGCAATAACTCAAATACGCTTTATCGGATATTTATGAAACTTCGTATACGCATTTATAATGTCATGGGAAGACGTTTATTGATATTGGACCAAATCGGTTGGCCAGTACCGGAATAATGCCCAATTTAGTGTTTTTATGTTAATATATAAGAAATCGCGATAACTCAAATATGCTTTATTGGATTTTCCTGAAATTTTGTATACCCATTTATAATGTACGTGGAAAGACGTCTACTGATATTGGACCAAATCGGTAGACCGGTACCGGAGTAAAACCCAATTTAGTGTATATTTTAAAGACGCGGTAACTCAAATACGCTTTACCGGATTTTTATGAAACTTGGTATACACATTTATAATGTCCATGGGAAGACGTCTATTCATAATGGATAAAATCGGTTGACCTGTTTCGGAGTAATGCTCAATTTAGTGCCTATTTTATGGTAATATAAGTATTCGAAAGAATTTATAAAAAAATGAAAATCAGTTAACTTGACAACATAGCCTATTGTTTTACTGTGATCTTATAAGGCCTTGGAAATTAAAATACAGGTAGCTATGACAAGAAACATATTGATTTACATGCGCTTATCCAACTAGACCGTTAAAATGACCCAGGTGGCCGAGATGGTAGACCTTTCTTCTTCCGTAAGCCCTGCTTAATGAATAAATCTGGAGCTTAACTTGGAAATCAATTAAAAAAAAAAACAACATATTCTGCATATCATAATTGCAGTCATAACTGATTAAACAAAAACATACTGGCACTTTGTTACATCAGTTTACCTGATTTTATTCTTTTCTCAGCTGATTGCCCGGCAACATCTCTGAATTTTTCTTTGGATGTAGGTTTATGAACTCATTGTATGTATAAAAGATAAAATACCATGAAATCTCGTAGAAAAAGTGTTATAAGTATTTGTGTGTCCAGATGTTCCATATCCGTCACTGTTAATATGTAGAGATCTGAGTTACAAGAACTTTCTCTCCAGTTCGGAGCAACGGAAAAATACTCGTGTATTGGATGTGTTGGACATAGGTGCACTTGGAATGTCAACAATCACCAAAGCCTTGCCATTTTCACACGTTCTCTTTCGCTGATATCCAAGAAACAGAAAAGCAACTGCATCAATCAAGTCTATCAAGCTGTGACAATATAATAGCTTGCTGGCACAGCGCTACACTCTGATGTTTTTCTCAAGCATTTATGGGAATTTAGACAAAATCTTGGAAAGGGAGGTAAACTGATGTAACAAAGTGACAGAGTGATTTTGTTTAATCAGTGGTAAATGCAATTATGATAAGCTTATACAGAAAAGAAGTTATTTTTGTAATAGATCTCTGAGTTACGCTCGATTAAGAATCAAACAAAGGTTGTAAATGTAGGCCTACCATTCGCTGACATATTTGTTTCAGGTTTAAAGCAGCCGTATATGTTATGAATCAATTAAATTAAATTCTAAAAATAGTATTTTTGAATTCAGGGCACGTCAAAACGTGTATTTATGTTAAAAACTCAACTTGGAATTTGGGGGTCGAAAACAAAATACTTCCTCTAGCTATAGTACAATCAGTATTAGGCTATAGCCCTATCAAAATGAGATACTGAAACGGCATTCTCGTAATTACCTCTAACAAAATTCTTATGTCAACTTTAATTTGTGTACAATTTCTGAAAATTCCGTTGGCGAGCTTTAGGATATTGCGTTCTGTAGCTAATTTTTTATTTGATTTTTTTACAAAATTATACCATTATACAAAAACAAAGTAAAAATACCGTCATATAACTTAATGCAATCTCTATATATATAAAAGGCTTTGTCCTGACTGACAGGAATCAACGTACAGCCTAAACTATAACAGGTAGAGACTTGGAATTTTGACAGTACCTTTGTTTCATAGTGTAGGTGCTCACTAAGAAAGGATTTTGAAAAATTCTGATTCTAAATGCCAAAAATTAAATGTTTTTGAAAATACTTAATCCCTTTTTGCATAGAATTATCGAAACAAATTCACAGAACATATTGTTGCCAATGGTATAGGTGGGTTTGGATTAAATTAAATGGATGTTTGACAAATTAGAGAAGGTATCATTATAATTCATATTATCTATATTAATAAAAGGAATTGTCCTCGATGTCCAGGGAAATCTACTGAACGCAGAGATCTGAAATTTTAAACATAGGTGGGCTGAAGGGTCGGAAAATGCACCTCGAAGCCGGAATTTTAATTTTAGTTTTCGTTCGTGAGTTATGAGTGAAAAACGGGCAAAAAACGTGCATTTTTTGCGTTTTCAAAACATATGTTTTCTGTTATACATTTCAATGTCAAATCAATTACAGTTGGCTTTGGCTATTTTTGTCATATCTTGAAAATAAAACTTTCGCGATCGCTTGAATGTTGTAAACCCTAAATATGGTCAAACCTTGTACTTAATATATCAACAATTAACTATTTAAATTACCCAAAATCGGAATACATTGGAGGAGACTTTTAAGGATTAAGCTGTTGCCTGCAGCTTTTTTCGCGATTAAAAATTCTTGAAGAGTATACAAAGGATTTCTTATTATTAACCATCTGTAGAGTGTGTTTGAAAACCCTTAACCATGGACAGTATTTATTCTGTAAAATTATCATGTCATGAGGTCTGACCGCTCAAAGTTAATGTGCTCGAAGCAATGAAAAAACTAGCTAAATTTTAATTTTAATTAAGTTATTATTCAAGCAAATTGAACCTTAATGTTTAATTAAAGAAAGTAATGAAAAAACTTGTTAAATTTTAATTTTAATTGTTATTCAAGCACATTGATCCCTTAATGTTTGAGTCAAGAAGCGTTATTCTTACACCATCATTTTATGGGGGGTTTTCAGGGCACACATCTGAGTCACACATTCAATAAAATGCACAGTTTGTTGATATTTTTTAATGAATAGCTAATATACACAAAAGCTTATTCATATCAGATATTAATGAGAGTTCACCATAATAAGTGCAGTAGCTTACCTTAGAACATTTCCCTTAGAAATGAGACGTACAGTCAAAAACGTTCACTGCAAAATTTCATCATAACTGTCATCACATAGTCTTAAAACTCTCGGCCTAACAGTTTTTTTTATGGTCCTGGCCTTTCACTCAATGTTATTCACAGAATAGTAAACTGGAAAACATAAGTAACCATGGGAGAACGTTAGGTCTCACAGACCGCTACATAAATAAACGGTTTTCTATCACCGCTCCACTAACACTGATGGGTGGCACTTATGGGGCGATAAAGGCAGGGCCGTCGCGTGGGCGGGGCGGCCGGGGCGATCGCCCCGGGCGCCGCTACATGGGGGGCGCCGTGGCAACAACAAAAATAAAACAACAAAATTTGAAAAAATAAGTTAGATGTACATAACTTATTTTTTCAAGTTAGTTATAACTGAATTTAAAATATTACGTTGTACTTAGGCCTATGTATATGTATGTACGTAAGTATTTATTGAACAAATAAATATTTGATACCAATAACTTTATACTTGCTAAGTTATCCCAAAATAAATATTTGCTCAAAATTGAGCAGCTGGATTTACTTGTATACTGTTAATAATAATAGCCTAATAATGAACTCTACTTTGGGTTTTAAATCCTTACAGATAGGTAGAATGTGGGGTGGGTGCACGTGGGATTGAGTTTTGGGGGGGGGGGGGCGCCTGACGAAATCTTGCCCCGGGCGCCAACAAACCACGCGATGGCCCTGGATAAAGGTTATTGAGAAGGGAAGGTAGTGTAAATAACACACTTTTGAAGACGATATCCAAACAGTAGCAGCGGTTAATTTTTTATTGCGGTCTCACAGACCTTACGTCCATGGTTAATGTTAAACCTTTTTAAATTATTTTTATTCAAAATATGAATTATTTAATTTTTATCGAAAATCACTACAACATGGACAAAATTGAAGAATTCATATTTAATACTTTCCACGATCCGGGTGAATGTCTAATTTCATAAAACTTGAACTCTACACTTTGCCAAATTGCTACCAGATGTTTGTTGAAAGTGAATGTGGACATGTTTCTGGTGTTGAACTTGTTTTTTGCTATCTCTTATGTTATAACACTTCGCGGTTCTTCCTCGGTAAACAGAGCGTTACCAACTTCTTAAAACTAGGAAATTAACCACATAACATGTTACCATTCCTGCTTCAAGTACCTTTTCCTCTGCGCATTATTAAAAAGGGAAGGGGTAAATGTTATTAGTGTTTTAATGGCTTTTAAACACATATTTGAGAATATTATAGGAGAAAAATTCCTCTGACACTGGGATTTGAACCAAGACCTTTGCCTATCCGTGCCGATGTTCTACCAATTGAGCTAAGCCAGAGTTCACTTCACAGCGCCAGATGGAACCTCTCTCCTGTGACTGATTGCCCTTAATGGTCTACCTCACTGACAGACAAGTTATGTCATATGCAGTACTGTGAGACACACTAATATTAGTGATTTTTGTCACCGGGCTTCCACTGTTATTGTACAGTAACATTCAAGATATATATATATATATATACATTCATGAACCACAGATTATTGTCTCTGTTGGACATTACAAGATAATTTTATAGGAGAAAAATTCCTCCGACACTGGGATTTGAACCTAGGTTCCATCTGGCGCTGTGCAGTGAATTTTGGCTTAGCTCATTTGGTAGAGAGTGGCACGGATAGCCAAAGGTCCTGGGTTCAAATCCCAGTGTCAGAGGAATTTTTCTCCTGTAATATTCTGATGTAATGTCCAAGAGACAATCTGTGGTTCATGAATGCTTATATATCCACATATTTATTGACGTAAGTTTTCAAACAAAATCAACATCAAACATTTGCTATTGTTTTTTTTTACAGTTTGTAGGAATAACCATAGACAGGCATCCTTCCATTATGAATGATAAAATCCCAGGAAAGATAATAATCCACGGAGTGATAAAGTGATGAAAATATTAGAAATTTTATGATTGAATTATTTATACAATTAATAAAACTTGCTTAGTTATTAAATTTGAAATGGTTTAATAAGTGAGGTAAATGTGTAATTTAATAAAATATAGATTAAAAATAATAGTCCTATTTGTATTGTCTCTACCCACAAAGACAAATAGGCCTCTATCAAATCTCGTCCATATCAGCGAGGCATTTGTTTATTTACTATGGCAACGGGCCCTAGCAAAACAGTTTTCATTAAATCGATTCTTACTATCTCTACAGCTAATTATCAGGAGGCCTTGATAATTAATTCGTATTGCATCTCCTACATTTCTCCTACCTACTTTTGAGGTAGATATCGTGTTGATTTCTCTAGTGTGAAATTCGTATTTTTTATAACTGACGTAGCCTATTGTTATTTTGCTTAGTGACTCTTTAATAATAATAATAATAATAATAATAATAATAATAATAATAATAATAATAATAATAATAATAATAATAATACTAATAAAATAATAATAATAATTGTTATTACTATTATTATTTCCCGCTTAACATCATACAAAATTTTGTCTAAAATATTACTGTCAAGATTAACCCCATATGCGGACGAAATCATTGGAGATCACCAATGTGGATTTAGGCGAAATACATCAACCATTGACCAAATATTTTGTATTCAACAAATCTTGGTGAACAAGTGGGAATATAATAAATCTGTTCACCAGCTATACATAGTAGTAGGCCTATAGCTGAAAAATTTTCTCGCACGTCTAAAAAAGTGTCGCATTCTATACTCGTTGCATAAATATTAGATAGGCTAGTTGAATCTTAGATTGAAAAGTGTGGAAAATTTCTTTTTTACTGAATAGTGAAATAGAAACCTAAATTTCTGCCATGGTTTTCATATTTTTAGAGTTTGAGTTTTTATATTTACAAACTTATTATTTCGTCAGATGGATTCAATTTTAAAGTTTTAATTTTTCTTTATTTACAGGAAGGACAACATCACTGTGGGAGACCTCTGGTGAGTAAAGAATAAACTGCACTTATTCATGAAACTCTTTAGATTATTGTTAAAACAAGTTTTTGTGTAAAGGTATCGTGAAAGATTCGAACTCCATCCCATAAGCAATGTTATTTGACGTCAAACTGCATAAAACTGGGGACCACTAAGACCTGCATAGTTATAAATCCCGCTGAGCAGTGCATTTTTCTGTCGGTGTGCGTACCGGTAAACTTTTTGAGTACCGGTACTTTTTTAAAATGCCTTTTTGAAGTGAAACTTCTTTAGCCGCGGTATGGGGTTAAGTCGAGATATGTGTCTCGCTCAAAAATCGTCACGAAATTAATGAGATGTGACGGAACGGACTGCTCAGAAAACAATCAACTCAATGATTAGGAGTAGGCTAATCAGCTGCTATACAATTTAAAGGACAAAATAAAATACTCAAAGGGGAATCAAAAATAAAAAAATCCAAAATCCAAAATTGAAAAATCGAAACATCCAAAATTAAAAAATCGATAATCCAAAATTAAAAAATCCAAAAAATAAAAAATCATAGATACAAAATTTAAAAAACCAAAATTAAAAAATTCCAAGATCCAAAATTTAAAAAATACAAAATCCAAGTGTCCAAAATTTAAAAAAATTAAACATTTAAAATCCAAAAATCCAAAATTTGAAAAATAGACTAATAAAATACAAAATTTAAAAATCCAAAAATCCAAAATTTAAAAAATCCAAAAAATAAAAAAATCAAAGATCCAAAATTCAAAAAATCTAAAATTAAAATATTCAATGATCTAAAATTCAAAAATCCAAAATTTAAAAAATCAAAAAAGCCAATATTAAAAATTCCAATATTCCAAAATTGAAATCCAATAATAAAAAATTGATCCAATAATCAAAAATTGAAAAAGTAAAAAAATTTAAAAACAAGTTTCACTTCTGTCGCGTTCCACGCACACTTTTTTTTATATAGGGAGAAAAGCACTATGCCATGAAATTTTAATATAAGTAATCTGTAGCTTGAAAAGCGTTAAATATATTTAAAATTTGCACTTTCTGTTGAAATATTGACCTCAGCATGTGGTTAAAATATCAGAATGATTGGTTGGAGACTAGTTATTTTTATTTTTCAGTATGAGAGCGCCCGCAGGCTTAATCACACACACACACGAACTATCAAACACTAACTTAGTAATTATAATTTTATTCTGGCGTTTCGCCAGTTTCTCTCCTGCATTGAACTTCGTGTGTGTCTAATAAATAGACAAATGGAGACCTACCTAATGATGGCTGAGATAAATCATTGCTCAGTGGTTTAATCGAATCGCTTTCTCTCTTGCTTCCGTTATGAAATACAAGTTTTTTATCCCCCTCAGTCTTAGTAAGGTCTAATATAATTGGTAGGAAATGCTAACATAACAGGAAAGGGAAATTTGTTTCCTAAGTTTATGCAATTCTATATCCTTAAGTTGGTAATGAGTCATTGCCGCCGTTATTGAAGGTCATTACTGCAATTATGTCTGTTTGCGTCTGGTTTTGATGTCGGGAATCGAACCTGGTTATTATACCACTTACCTTCTCTGTAAAGTCTTGGTAGAACTTTATTCCTAATGGATAGGGTTGGAATTTTTTAAGCAAAATATAATTTTAATGTCACCTTATACCTTCATTAATTTTGTAAATTGAAACTAGAAGATTGTTCTTAACAATTTATTGTATAAAAGAAGTTTTAGGATGTATAATTAATTTCTATAATTATAATTAATAATTCTTTGTATTTTATGGACTATTGTTGTTTTCAACAATTTATTGTGTAAAAGAAGTAGGACGTATAATAATTTTTATAATTATAATTAATAATTCTTTGAATTGTATGAACTATTGTTGTTTTAAACAATTTATTGTATAAAAAAGTTTTAGGACGAATAATTAATTTTTATAATTATAATTAACAATTCTTTATATTTTACGGACAATTGTTGTTTTTAACAATTTATTGTATAAAAAAGTTTTGGGCGAATAATTAATTTCTATAATTATAATTAATAATTCTTTGTATTTTATGGAGTATTGTTGTTTTTAACAATTTATTGTATGAAAGAAGTTTTAAATTTTATAATTATAATTAAAATTCTTTATATTTTAAGGACTATTGTTGTTTTTGTACAACAATTATATGAAAATTTTTTTTTTTTTTTTTTAAATTAACTATTACGGCCACAATTAAAGTTAAACCCAAAATTCTTCTTCTTCCAGTATCATTTTATAAAATTAATGAGAGTATAAGGTGGTTTTAAAATTATATTTTGCTCTATTCTACCCTCATTGGATCAAAATGAAATTAATTAATTTGGAACTTTTAGATGAGCACATTTATATTTCCTCTGTCCGTACCATAGGTACTATAGGTAGAGGAAGTAGGCCTATTGTTTTCGACCTCCAAATTCAAAGTTGAGTTTTTGACATAAATACACGTTTTGAGGGCCCCTGACTCCAAAAAAAAACTATTTTCAGAAACATGTCTTGTGTGTTTCTGTGAAAAGCCTAGCTCCAGAACGGAAAATCGTATGAAAACAAAATTTCGTATTTGGGTCAGGTATCTTCTGAAGAAGTGACACGGAGGATGAAATGGGCAAGACATGTTGCGCGCATGGGGCAGGAAAGACTTAAGATATTATCTCAAATAATGACTGGGAGACCCAAAGGGAAAATACCACTTACAAGACCTAGACGTAGGTGGCAGGACAATATTAGGATAGATTTAAGGGAAGTAGGATTTGCGAGGGATGGTTGGATGGAGTCAGCACATAATAGGGTTGAATGGCGGGCTCATGTAAGCGCGGCAATGAACCTCCGGGTTCCATAAAATAGATAATATTCCTTTAGATTACTTAGGCAGTGTAGGTGAGAGTTTATATCTGGCACCGTGAGTCGAATTGTGGCTAGCTTAGTTGGTAGATCATCGGTAAGGAAAGCCGAAGGTCCTGGTTCAAGTCTCGGTACCAGGGGAAATTTTTCCCTAAAATATTACCAACTGTAGATTTGTGATATTAGCATTAGTGAGTCTACTTTCTGGCAAGAGTGTTAGGCTTCATCAGTTTGTTGTTTAGGCTCATTCCATTGTTGGAAATAAGAATTAGGAAGTATGATAGAGTCACGAAAACAGACTTAATCGTTTCCGAACTGATTTCCTAGCGGCTGCAGCTGTTTATCGTATATTCAAAACAAAAGAACGTGAAGAAGATTAATAATTTCCATGGAGACGCTTTACAAGCGATGCACGTTTGAATTCGGATCAGGAACACAGGGGGCGGTGCAAGCTCTGGTAAAAGTCAGTTTGTAATCGATTTCTCTTCTCGTTTGATGATGATGCCAACATTTGTGTTGTATGCTGTAATTCATCACAAATACAGCTTGTGAGTTTCTCTTACGCTGTTACACGAGTTTATTGTGTAATTGCGTGAAATTGTAATATTACTGTAAATTAAACTTAGATCCAAATTAGCAGCGGAGATATTTTTAATTTGCTTCGGGTTCAGTGTTATTGCGGGCCAAAATGGTACTTATGAGATTGTGTGGGGACGGGAAAATGTCTGTCCTTCTGTCTGTGTGTCTGTACGCGCGATAACTCAACTACGCTTTAACGGATTTTCATAAAACTTGGTATAGGCCTACCCATTTATAACGTCCTTGGGAAGAAGCCTATTGACATTCGACCACAGAGCCGGAGTAATGCCCAATTTAGTGCCTAATTTATGGTAATGTTTTAGAAAGGCGCGATAACTCAAATACGCTTTATCGGATTTTCATTAAACTTGGGATATGCATTTATAATGTTCATGGAAAGAAGCCTATTGATTTTGGACAAAATAGGTTGACCGGTACCGGAGTAATGCCCAATTTAGTGCCTATTTTATGGTAATATTTTAGAAAGAATTTATCAAATGCAAATCATTTGGCATGATAACGTATTGTTTTACAGTGTTCTTATACGGCTTTGGAAGTTGCAATACAGTTAGCTATGACAAATAACATTATTCCTTCACATACGCTTATGAAAGTACATCGTTAAATTGAGCGAGGTAGCGGAGATGGTAACGTCTTGGACTCACAGTGTGGTTGTTCCTGGTTCAATTCCCGTATTTTTATGTGTGTGCGCGATTGTCAAGATATCACAAATCTGTATAGTTCTGCTGATGCTGGACGATTTAAAGCTGATTAAAAAACTAGACCTTTGTTCTCCCTGAAGCTCTGCTTAATCAATTAATCTGGAGCTTACCTCGGAAATCAATTAAAACAACTTATTTTCTGCATATCATAATCGCAATTATCACTGATTAAACAAAAGCATACTGGCACTTTGTTACATCAGTTTACCTGATTTTATTTCTATTTAACTGTAATACAGGGTGTTAATGAATAACACCGAAATATTTTACCGGTGTATAGAGGGTACATAGACAAGCAACTTTTATTAGGACATTTTTGCTCTATGAAAAAATGTGTATGCTACAGGGCATTAAAGTCCTTAAAATTTGGTGCTGTCAATAATGAAGCGAAATAGAGTTAAAATTTTCATTAAATTGACTTCATGCCTTCTTAGCGATCGATAAAAACCCGATTCTTAACAATTCATCAACAGCTATACCATAATTTAGAATTTTCATAATCTGCAAAATTTACTGACTAATCACATGATTGCCCGCCACTGCAATATGTTTTTATTCCTAATTCCAAACCTAACAAAAATGTTTCGTTTGTCTTTTTTTCCCTCAGAGTTGTAAGATATCGATCGTCATTTTTTACAATTTTCCCGACCACTACACAATATTCACTGTTCCTTTGTTTCCCATCATTTCAAGTATTAGAAGTCAGTGGCGTGCATATCCTTGGGATATTTTATGTTATAACAGGAAGAATTGAATCCATAGAGCAAAGTTCTCCTAATAAAAGTTGCTTGTCTATGTCCCCTTTATACACAGGTAAAATATTTCGGTGTTATTCATTAACACCCTGTATATCCACCCAAATAGATAAGGCATTTTGTCTAACTTCCGGGCCGTAGTTATAATAATATATTAAAACTTGCTTCGCTCATTGGGGGCTCTGACCCCAAACCCCCGCTGAGGTTCTCGGGAAAGGTTTTTTAAAAGATCTATGGGAGATAGAGTCCGTGTATTTAGTCTGCTGTATTGGCTATTACCTTTCAAAGCCCTATGTGAACACTGTTTGATGGAAACCAAGCCAATTTCGGGGGATTTTTAGGGCTGAAAATTATAAAAAATTAACTTTCTGGAATTTTCCTGTGGTTTACAGCCTAAAAGCTATACGTGTACCAAATTTCAAGTTTTTAGCTCATCTGGAACTGGGCAAACATTAATGTCAGTGAGCGAGTGAGTCAGTCAGCCATGTGGCTTTATATTATAGGGATACACGACAAATGTTTAGTATCTTTTTGTCCACCTATTTTGAACATTTTCAGTGGTTAACTTCCGGTCTCTCGTGCTCACTGTCGTACATCGTCAAAGCTATTGTCCATCTCAGTAGTAAACAGGCATTGTTTCCACAATTAGTTACATCAGTTCACTAGAGTGTGTAAACGCTTTCTTCCGGACTCTCAGGTAGCCACGACCTTGGAGTTAGACTTTCCTGTCCGGCACTTTCTTCACGGAGCACGCAGCCTCCAGGGCTAAGAGTTTGTTTGGAAACACAGAGGCGATAAGTGGAAAATAATTCCAGCTTCCACGAATTGGCGCTCTGTAATTCTCCTTATGAGTTATTACTCAGTGGGTCATGCTGGCATGCAATCTTATCTACTGAACATGCAAAACATTCTTCAGAGCCGCCTATTAATAGAAGGTTTCCCTTAAAATGTAATAAAATCAAATCAGATAAACTGATAAAAGGAAGATCCAGATGGATATTATATTAATCACTAGGGCAAGGCATTTAATGACCATAAAATAGTGAAAAAATGCAAAATAAAAATATGCATTTATTGACCTGAAACAGTGAAAAAATGACCAATAAATTTACCATTATTACTTATAATAAATTTTTAAAAGTACTGATTTGCTAAAAGAATCGTAATGGATGACGGTGCGTTATGTATAAATTTAAAAATGCATTTAACTTATGTTGTTACTAAAACAGTAAGTAAATTTATACTACTTGGACACCCGTAGCGGAAAAAAAAAATCATTCTGAACTGGCATGCCCATCAAATTTCCCCTAGAAAATATCTGCAATTTATAAAGAAAGAAAAAATTATTTATTGCCACAAGAAAAATTGCTTGTCGGAGATTCTCAAATAAAAACGATTGTCTGTTGTCTAACTATTTGTACATGGAAAAGCTCCTCTCTACCTCCACTGAAACATTACTTAAAAAAGCTGAAAATGACCCAAAGATTGACCAAAAAATGACCTATCTCTTGAAAATTAGGAAAAATGCAAAAACAAATTGCCCTTATTTAATCAATTATTTCTTGATACACATTTATATATATTCGAGCTATCTTTTAACTTTCATACAACAAATATATATATATATATATATATGCAAAATCATCAAATGCCTTGTTCTATTAATCAGTGATAATTGCAATTATGATATGCAGAAAATAAGTTATTTTTGTAATCGATTCCCGAGTTAAGCTCCAGATTGATTCATTAAGCAGGGCTTACGGAAGAAAAATGTCTAGTTTGATAAGTATGTGTGAAGGAATATGTGGGTAGTGTTATTTGTCAAAGCTAACTGTATTAAACCTTCAAAAGCTGTATACGAAGACTCTAAAACAATATGTTGTCATGAGAACTGATTTGCATTTGATAAATTCTGTCTAAAATAGGCACTAAATTGGGAATTACTCCGGTACCGGTCAACCGATTTGGGCCAATATCAATTGGCTTCTTCCCATGGATGTTATAAATGCGTATACCAAGTTTCATGAAAATCCGATTAAGCGTATTTGAGTTATGCTTACAGACACACAGACAGACATTGTCCCGTCAACCATTCTGTCACTTAATAAAATCAGGTAAATTGATAAAACAAAGATCAGGTCGAAATGATATTAATGACATATAGGCCTAATAAAACAGCATAAAGCTCCACAAAATTTTAATTATAATTTAGCTATTCCACTTCTGGTATGATTTAATTTGGAAAAGTGCGAACAGGCCAAATGATTCACGTTGCTAGCTCATATAAAAGTTGACCAGCGAGTGAGGGGAAACCTCTGAGTTTTTTTACAGCAAACAATAAAAAACTGCACTTTTTGGAATTTGCCCATCGAGTATAGGCTAGAAGCTATAAGTCTGCCGAATTTCAAGTTTCTAGCTCATGTGAAAGTGAGTTAGCATTAATCAGATTTGCGTTAGGTTATACATCCTCCGGGGATGCGATGAGATGAGGTAACAACATTATTTTTTACAAATTACCCAAAGAAAATGCCATACATAATATATTTTACTATCAGGCAAATTTTTATTTGGACACAGAGGAAGTTATGTGCACTACATAAGATTTTTTCTTGCTTTTATCTGTTAATATGGTTCAAAATACAAATCGACAATAATTTAGAAACACTTATTTTCAATTTAGTGGGGAGACCATAGGTGTACAGTAGAGGTAGTGTTAGAATGAAAGATGTTCTCTAGATGATAGAACGAATTTTATTCCCGTTCCGACCCTGGGCTGTCTAATTCATGGACAATGCCCTCTAGCATAATAATAATAATTAGAATCATCCGGTCCTAACACCGACCCTTGGGGAACTCCACAAGAGGAAACAGAACAACTTTCTGATGTCCATCTTCGGGAACTTCCGGATTAACAAACAACGCATGCGCTAAACTGATCTTTTGTTTTTTTCTAATTAGACACATGAAAGAAAAGAAAAGAAACAAAAATGTCGACATGTTGAAAACAATGATAATTAAATGAGACTCGGACATATCCACTCTCACTTTCAAGGGCTAGGTCATTTCACTTTCCTGGCCGGAGTAATCTACTTTCACGCAACAACCTGTTTCCCTGATAAAAAATAATCAAAATGTTGAATATATATTTCTCATTATGTATTCCAGCCCCGGGCTCTGGTGATTTTCTCCTTGTCTTGACATCTGCAAATGCACTTCCATATGTAGCATTCAACTGTTCCTCGGATATTGCAGGATTATCAAGTTGCAGTGACTAGAATTCCACACATGCTGACATCTAGAAAGCCGTTCCTTAGGGGGGCTGTTCTATGGTTAAACCTCAGATCATACACTCTGCAAAGCTCTGTACATTTTCTCTACCTACTTACAATGCTTGAGAATTAAATTATTACAGTTGGCCATGATTTCTTAGACCGACAAAAGAACATCGACACCATACCTCAACTGTCTTTCAGTGACTATTCCACATATACGCCCCCTGTTTGATATTGACCAATAACGTTTAGGAATTCCTCGGAGATAGACCAATCACGGCCGTTTATCTTGCAATATTCTTGTAGGAATCGCGAGGATGGCATTTTATCGGGTAAAACAGTCTGCTCGTTACTGGACACGAAAGCATCAGCGTGCAGTGATAATACATCACATGTTGCCATTAAGAAACACGAAAACAGATTATTTTATACAACATAACTTGTTTAGAAATTGAAATAATAGAAATGTACATTGATTAAAAAAACAATTTCGATTAGGTGCAAGCCAGTTCGTGTGCTTTTATTCTGTCCTGCTGTTAGCTTACCTGAATGAAGTTAACTATGTCTTATATGTACCATTGGTAGCACTGGTCGCAACATGGCAACTCGAATCGATTCATGGATGGTTTATTAGTAATGCCGTGATATCGCAACTGTGAGTTTTGTTTTTATCCAACAAAGCACGAAAGTATTATTATTTGTATAATCCGTTACATTTTTATTCATGGAATAGTCTTAATAAATCCAACTCGAGTTGACGAGTTTCATCAGATAAATTCGTCTATCTATAAACTCGTAAACTCTCATGGGATTACCTATGATTATACTGTAACAAGCACAATAATTTACTCAACTGCTAGATATTTTGTTTAAATCATTTTTTGCACTCCTTAGCTAGTAAGTGTTACTTACGAACGTTGTTTACATGGATCGTAAGTTGACATTCCCACACAGTCTTGTTGCTAAGGGCGGTTGCGATGAGGTTAAATTACTTACGGTCCAAGCGCTACGTCATAATTCATTACGATACACTTCATAATACAAGTCTGTATGGACACGGCCCTCAGCACAAATATTCGGTTCCCATAACAACAAACACATGCGAATCACTTTCTGAAATAATCATCTATCTTCAAGAATGTATTTACATAATATTTTCAGGTAATATCACAATTAATATAATTAAATTGATATAAATAATCATCGTGCAAAAAATAGCATGCAATACAGCGCATTACGGATCTCGGAAAATTGAAAACACTCGGCGCAAGCGCCTCGTGCTTTCAAACTATTTCCTCGATCCGTAATCATGCCTTACGGCACTTGTATCGTAATATACTATTTTTAACATAAAAATAAATATAACGTTACATTTATTAACACTGACACCGTCTTTACATAAATTGCAGGAATTAGGCTACATAATTTTATTTTTCGTTACATTTTTTAACGTAAAAAAATAGATAGATTTATTAGCTTCTTTTTACTTTAAATTTTCAGTATTATAAATGTTAAAAAATAATTGATAGTGTGCATTTCACGAATAAAGTGTGCTGCCCCCCCTAAAAAAAACCTCAGATTCGAGTCCCCTAGCCTAAAAACTCCCGCATAGTGAATTTCATCCAAGTCATTCAACGTTTTCCCATTGAGGCGTGCATTCATGATCCCCTTCTGTCCATCTATGTTAAAGAAAATCAGATCTCTTCGAATCGTAAACAAATGAATCGGTATAGCAACCGAGCAAGGCCCTCTTGTAGAGCGGATCTATAACTAATTATCCGTTTTTTCCAGCTTAGCGGTACAATAACATGACAATAGGTGACCACTGTGCTGTGAAAGTGTATAGCCTTCAGGCGCCTGTGCGTGTTGTACCAGGCTAACATTATGTTCGTTATTCTCAAGAAAGTGTCCAATTTGCTCTCCTCACTTCTGTATTTTCATCTCGGGCTAAGCTTGTTTAGTTTTTAAACAATAGATGTGGTCTGAATTTCTCTTTCGTTGCAATGTTTGTAAGGCAGTTCTGCCCCTGAGGTTATTTTATTATTATTATTATTTTTTAAATAAACATTCTCAGTTTATTAAATTTCACTAATACAGTATCTTACAATTTCAGTTTCTATACATGTATACAATACACATAAACACAATCAAATACAACAAATTGCTGAAATTGAAATATTGAAATTGCTGTTTCACACTTTACTCTATTTTGACTAGTCTAGGCTGTAGGGTGAATTTTTAAACACCTCCCAGCAAGTCTCCTGCAGAAGTTCGACTGGGAGGTATTTAAACGTTCACCCTACAGCCCGAACCTCGCTCCCAGTGATTTCCATGTTTTCCTACACCTCACGAAATGACAAATTATGACAGAGAGGCGAAGATGGTTGTCACATATTGGTTCAAATCCCAGGTGGCAGACCTCTACGACACAGGTATTCAAACGTTGGTCCCACGGTATGACAAATGTCTCAATTCCTGTGGCAAAAACGTTGAAAAATAGCTGAACACTGGCTGTGTCTGCTGCAATAACGATTTACTTGAAACTGTGTTTTGTTTCTGTAAACGGACCCAGGGAAACTTACTTTGTGGACGTCCCTTGTATAGCCTATTTACAAAAAAAATCTGATGTGAAAGTCACATAACTTCCTCTGCCCAAATAAAAGTTAGCAGTATTCACATATCCTTGTACAGAATCGCAAGACACAATTTTACGCTAATTATCCTATAAATACCTCTTCTTTCAATGATGCGACTAAAAGCGCAGTCTATATAACAAACTTTAAAAAAAAAAAAAAAAATGACTGCAGACGTTTATTGAACTTTCTGCCGTAAAATATAATTTCCGAAATTTATCGAATATTTCCCTCAGATACATCTTTACTCTATGCATGGCCAACAATACATCTTTCTCACTTCACATTCTTATATAAAATAAGAGGCCGTGAAAGAGCGCGAATTCAGTTGTTCATCACGTATGACAAACTTTCTACAAACAGTGGGTGAACAGTGGGTGGCTTGTAACTACCCTCAGAGAATTTTCTCGAAAAAATGTTTCAAATAAAAGTTTTAGCTCTTAGTATAAGCAACCTATGTGCAAAATTTAAAGAAAATCGTTAGAGCCGTTTTCGAGAAAATCGCGAAAAACGAAAATTTCTTCATGTAAAGTCCCCTTAAAAATAAGAGAATATAGTCGCCAATCTTATCCTCACATCTTCAGAAGGTACCTGACCCAAATACGAAATTTTGTTTTCATACGATTTTCCGTTTTGGAGCTAGCTTGTTCACAGATATTTTCCACACAGACACACAGACATGTTTCCAAAAATAGTATTTTTGGATTCAGGGGGCCTTGAAACGTGTATATATGCTAAAAACTCAACTTCGAATTTTGGGGTCGAAAACAATACTTCCTCTACCTATAGTACCTATGGTACGGGCAGAGGAAGTAATAATACCATATAATTTATATATTAGGCTACATTGTTAGTTTTAAAATGTATAGGTTAAATGTACGCTTTCAAAATTACTGGCATTAATCAGATACAGTACTGTTTTCTTAGATCTAGTAACTTGAAACTGGAGCTATGCCTTACACCTGCTTCAGTATTGCATTTCAATTCAATGAGAGGGCATAGAATCTTCTAGTGTTGTATCCATGATCGTTCGGGATATAATTTACTTTAAGGGGGTAGGCCTACTGGATCAAAACTTACACTTTATATTTTTAAAACCACATAGGCCTACTTGGGTTTTCGTATGCATACTCGTGAAGAAATATCATTTTTGTAAATTTATTAGTTTTTGAGTTCTTAAAAAAATTACTTGAATAACAGGTGTTTGAATTTTGTTAGGTTTTCTACTGCCCTACTGTGTGGTGTGTTTGTTCTTACGCCTGCGATAGGGCCTCCATTTAAATGTAGCCTATTTTAACAACCACTGTTTTGAATATGTAATTATTAATTATCCCAGCTCTCTCCTATGCTAATTGAATTTAATTTCACTGGCACGACTTCTGATGGGACGGTTAAGATGTTTAATAGGCCTGTCTAGCTAGCAATGTATTTTCATGAACACATCAATTTATAACCAAGTTTAGTTAATTGTAGATTTCACTTAATAAACTTTTGTTAAGTTTATTCTACATTAATTTGTTTATTATCCAACCAATCAACGTAACTTATACATTCTCCAATTTGCTGATTCATGAAGCAAAGTTTGATATTACTTTTGGCACTGGTATAGTGTCTGCTTAAAATTATATACCATTTCTGCAAACTCCATTGGCGAGTTTTAGAATGTCGATTTCTGTAGCAAATTTATGGATAATTTTTTTATAAACTGAAACTATTATCAAAAAATTATGTATTAACGTCATCATATAACATAATATAATACTCGATATATAAACAATTAACTATATAAATAACGCAAAATCGGAATACATTTGAGAAGACTTCGGTTACCCTATATTATTATCAGGGCAAGGCATTTGATGATTTTGCATCTTTTTAATATGAAGGTTAAAATATAGATCGATTATATTTATATATAATATATATACATAACTTAATATGAAATAATTGATTAAATAAGGGCATTTTTTGTTTTATTTTGCATTTTTTGTCATTTCCAAGAGATAGGTCTTTTTTTGGCAATGTTTAAGTCATTTTCGCCATTTTAGGTCATGTTTTGGTGTAGGTAGAGAAGAGCTCTTCCAAGTACAATTTGTTACTTTGAGACAACAAACAATCGTTTTTATTTGAGAATCTCCGCCAAGTGTTCATAGTTCATTTTAATTCAGGTTTATTGTAAACACCACAGCAGTTTGTCTTGTAGCAATAAGTGTCTTTTTAAATGACACATATTTGCTAGGGGAAATTTGATGGGCATGCCAGTTCAGAGAGAATTTCTTTATCTCTGAGGGTGTCTAATAAAATTTAAATATATAAATAAATGATAAATTTACTTACTTACTTTAAAAATTAAATTTACTTACTTTATAAATTAAAAATATTAAAATTAAAAAATTAAAAATATTCAAAACAATTAAAATTAAAATTAAAATACTAAATTATTAAAATATTAAATTAAAAATATAAATTTACTTACTTTAATAACAAAATAAGTGTGCTTTAATTTGTAAATTTATATATAACGTACTGTATTTCATTAAATTGATTTTAGCAATTCATTACTTAAAAAGCTAATTATAAGTAATAATGGTAAATTTATTGGTCATTTAAAAAAAATTGTGTCTTTTTTCACTACCTTTATGTCATAAATCCATTTTTTTATTTTGCATTGTTTCGCTGTTTTATGGTCATTAAATGCCTTTCCCTAATTATTACATAATTGAGCCAATGCGGGATCTGAGGGGGCTTTGGCGCCGCTCTCATGAGCAACAAAATTCGACTCCTATGCCACCTATGTTCAATTAATGTCACATAAGCCTGTCTTCCACAGGACGTGTGTGAGCTTCTAATTTGTTATAACAATACGGGTTTTCCTTGTAAGAGATATCTTCTTTCACACGTGGGGAAGGAACAACGTCCGGTGTTTATTTCAAAACAGATAATTGAAAGCGAAAGTGTTGCTAATGAAAACAATATTAGCCTCTAGCCTAGTTTCCTGGACCCATACGTCACTAATACCGAAATTCTTATCCTTGTTGTCTTAGAGAAAGCTAAAGCAATAATCAAATTATTTCTAGTATCACTATTTCTTTTCTAATAGGAAGCAGTTAATTGAATGACTGCTCCTTATGGGTATTGCGAAAAATGCAATTCAAACAGACAATAAAAATCTGACCGATTGAGGTGGCCGAGATGGTAACGTCTTGGACTAGTATTCGGAGGTCCCAGGTTCAAATCCCGTGGCCGGCCAATTTGACATGGGTTTTTTCACGGTTTCCCCAGTCGTAAAGGCAAATGCCGAATTGTTTATTTACATACCATGAATCGTCTTCACCATTTCATCCTGTATCATATACATTTAAATTAATATCAGTTGAAATTTACTTCTTAAAAATACACCAATAATAGAAACAATTGACAGTCAATAGTTCCATGGCCTACTCTACTGTATAGACACAGATTCCGAACTCCTGATGTAGCCTCGAAGAAAATAAAGAGTATAAACGCAGCTGAAAAAAAATTCATATGAAATTCACATAACTTCCTCTGCCCTAATAAAAGTTAGCCTCTTGGTATAATCTAATTATTATGTAAATTGGTTGTAAAAATGAAAAGAATGTCGTTACCACATCACATCGCATCCCCGGAGGATACATAACCCAAATAAAGTCTGATTAATGTACTCTCTTAACTTGCTTTACTTTAAGCATGGACAATACACTTTTCTCACTTCACATTCTGATATAGAAGAAGAGTCCATATATAAAAATGAAGAGCAGAACAGCAGAGGGTGGGTTTTTCACAGAATCTTGATTTTCCCAAACAATTGTCGCCAAAGGAATGGTAACTGACAGGGGAGGATTCGCTCAAAACAAGTAGCAGGTATATAGTAAGAAGGGACATGCTGTTTCAATTTTTCATATAATCCAAAACTGTTTTTGATAAATGTATTTTTCATTGTCTTAATTTTGCAATTATTTCTGTTGAGAATATGTACCAGATATACCACGTTTTTTACAGTAAAAAAAGTTACAGTTGAAGAGAATATTGAAGTATTTTAAAGTCTATTTTCTGTCTAATTACACATTTTTAAAGCTTATTTTAAGTGCCTACTTTCTCTTTTAAAAGCCTATTTACTTGTTTTAAAAGCCTATTTTAGGCGCCTAAAACTAATTTTTTTAGAGCCTAAAATCCCAGGTCTACTTATAACTACCCTTCAGATAATGTTTTCGAAAAAAAATGTTTCAAATAAAAGTTTTAGCTCTTAGCTCGTGTGCAAAATTTAAACAAAATCTTTTGAGCCGTTTTCGTGAAAGTCGCGAAAAACGAAAAATGTTTAATGTAAAGTCTCCTTAAAATAGGAGAAACCTGTCGCTAATATTGTCACATCCTCAGAAGATACCCGACCCAAATACAAAACTTTGTTTTCATACGATTTCCCATTATGGAGCTAGGCTGTTCACACATCCACACACACACACACACACACACACACACATACATACATGTTTCCGATAATAGCATTTTTAGATTCAGGGAAACTCAAAACGTGTATTTATGTTAAAAATCTCAACTTCGAATTTGGGCGTCGAAAACAATACTTCCTTTAACTATAGTAGGCCTAAATATGGTAGAGGCAGAATATAATAAATTAATAGATCAGTACGTATTAGGCTAGGCTTGTATGCAAGTCAGGGTTGCCAGATCAGAAAAGTAAAACCGTCGTACCAACAACTGAAAATAGTCGTACGCTAGTTAAAATCGTCGTACACTTTGCGAATTGTCAGGATGAAGATGATGATGATAATAATATAATTATAATGATTTCCAAGTGAGGTACTCTATAGCCTCAGACATTTTAGCATAATCCCTATGGCGCGGACCCGTTCAAGCGATATCCACATTTCCACGGACTGTGTGAAGTTTTTTGTTTCTGAGTGAGGCAGAGTGACCAACTGTCCTTGTATATAGTATAGACGGTTCTCGCAGCAGACGACAAATACAGTAGCCTACAATGGCAGGTGCGCTGTGTGCCGGTCACAATGTCAGTTTTTACAATTTTATTGTGCGATTTGAATGCTAATTACTTCCATTGATCACTTTCTATCAAAACCATTTCTTACGAGCAGCAAGTGCCTTGTATTATACCCCACCTCTGCATTAAGCTAAGTTGTATACAGATAGCCTAAATAATGCATAACACCAACCACATAGTTAAGTGCGCGAAGCGGAGGCGGCAGCCGTAGCGAAGCGCCCTTGCATTTTCGAATAAGATACGGTTTTTCTATAAATGCAAGCTTGGTGGTTATAATAATATGCTTTTGTAAGTTCTATAACGTGCCACTACTCCACTCACGCACGCTGACTTTGCTGTTTACCGCTACTACTCAGCTAATTGGTCTCTCCTACTGTATACATATACTCAGGGAGTTATCGACCAATCTCTTGCATACCAATAATAGCGAAAATTTTTGAAAAAATTATCAAAAAGCAAATTTATAATTATTTTGAAAAGTATAAACTTTTCAATGATAGCCAATATGGGTATCGAACTGGACGCTCAACGACAAGTCTTGTAGATAGTCTAGTTACACAACTCCTTGTAGCCTTAGAAGATAACTGTTCAGCGGAGATCACCTTATGTGATCTAAGCAAAGCTTTTGACTGTGTCAGACATGATATTCTTCTAAGCAAGCTAAATCATTATGGTGTACAAGGAAATGAGTTATTAATGATAAAATCTTATCTTGAAAACAGAAAACAGTTGGTAGATATAAATGGTAAACACTCTGAAATATTGAATATTAGATATGGTGTCCCGCAAGGTTCAGTGTTGGGGCCAATTTTATTCTTAATAATGATTAACGATATCAGCATAAACCTATCTACATTTTCATTAATATATGCAGATGACACAACTTTACAAAGTACCCATAAAGATCTTAACCTATTAAAAAATTTAGCAAAAAATTCGTTGGAAGAAGCAGCAGCCTGGTTCAAAAATAACGGCCTATATTTGAATGAGGAAAAAACTAAATCATTACTTGTCACACTAACTCCAGAAAATGATCATGAAATTGAAAAAAATGCAACATTATTAGGAATAACCATTGACAAAAATCTATCATGGAAAGAACACACAGAAGTGGTTTGTAAAAGGCTCTCACGTGTAATATATTTAATAAGTAGATTAAAGAAATGTGTATCTTTAAATTATGTAAAGACTGCCTATTATGCATTTTTTCAGAGCATAATAAGGTATGGTCTAGTAGTATGGGGTAATGGGGTAGGAATTAATCAAATATTAGTCATTCAGAAAAAGGCAATTAGAATAATAACTAATGCTAAAAAATTAGAGCACTGCAAGCCTCTATTTATAGAGACAGGTATACTAACAATAATAAATTTATACATTTTTGATGTCTTGTCATTAGTAAAAAAAAACATAGAAAACTATCAAACACGAAGTCAAGTACATACATATCAGACTAGAAATCATAATAAACTTGATCTAATTAGGTGTAGGCTAAACAAAACAAAAGGATACCATAACAATATTGGGATAACATTATATAACAAATTGCCAGATAAACTTCAAGAAATGTCCCCAAATTTATTTACAGAAAAACTATATTCCTGGCTTCAAAAAAATCCTTTTTATAATATTCAAGAATACCTAGAATCTGACATACAAATAGAATAGAACAACTTAGTGCAAATAATTGCATGATGTAAAAACGTAAGAAATTAATGTAAACTATAAGTATACTTTGTTCATTTAGTGTTACTCAGGTTGTAGTATTAGTATAACAATTGACTCGTATAATTATATGTTTATAAGATTGTAAATAATTATAGATTGAATTAGCATAGCTTAGGTTGTTGTTGATAAGTATTAATGTAAGTATTAATGTTGTTGATAAGTATTAATGTAAATAGCTTACATGACCGATTGCAGTTTGTACTGCCTAAAGGTCTAACAAATAAATATCAAAATATCAAAAAATTGTTGTTGGTACTCTTTGTCATCGGCAACCTGCAGGTGTTGCAGGAAGAAATCTAATAATAATAATAATAATAATAATAATAATAATAATAATAATAATAATAATAATAATAATAATAATAATAATAATAATGAAAAGGAACCTACATTACCCTGTTATAAATATGTTCCTTCTCCTGTATGTGAGGATCAGAGGGCGAAATTGTACTGGAATAGGAAGATCATCACAGATAAGACCATACAAAATAATATTCCAGATATTGTGCTTTCCTTGAAGGAAGAAAAACTCACCTACATCATCGACATTGCGGTTCCGTTAGCAGCCAATGTAGAAAAAGTTTATGGGGAAAAAATTAATAAATACTTACCACTTGCTGATGAGATCAAGGCTATGTGGCATATGGACACTGTACAGATTGTGCCTATTGTGCTGGGATGTACTGGTGAGATTCCCTTCAAGCTTCAAGACAGTTTAAAGCGATTAAAAGTACAGAAATATTTGTACTTATCTATGCAGCGTGCGGTAATCCTAGAAACGTGTAACATCGTCAGAAGAGTTCTTGGGGAAAAAGTGGACCAGTAGAAGTTGTGTACAACAGGACAATTGTTGTTACTATATACATTTACAGTGTACTTACCTGCATGTAAAGCTGTATGTACATAAATATATACCTGTTTAGTTAAACAGAGAAATAAATAAAGGAATAATAATAATAATAATAATAATAATAATAATAATAATAAAAATAAAAATAAAATATTAATAAATTACAATCCATAAGAAAGTAAGATTTCTAAATGTCATTTATACAGCCACTTTTGATATGCACGTGTCAACATATACTATTAATAGTAACAATATGATTATTATGTTTGGTCAAAATAAAATAAAAACAATAAGACCAGCTGCTCTTTATCGGTATAATTTCTTTAGAGATTTGGATTGCTTCGTTTTGCACACGTGTGGCTAAAATATAAAATGTTTGGAAAAGAATAATGAGAGAAGTAGCAATAACAATACCACAATACACAAGGTTCGGCACCGGCCCGTGAAAGCCTGTAATAAATAAATGGACTGAGTTTTATTTGATATTGGTCATTATAACATTCCGCCATTCATTTAGTGACATACAAAATAAACTACGAAAAACTTCATGTTTATCCAAATTGAAATTCTGCAGTAGATTGCTTCAAAAATAAACACATAATGGTAGTATAAATTGCTAATATTAAAAATAGTCGTATGAATAGGCATACGACACATGGTTGCGTCGTACGTCGTACAAATCTATGAAATAGTCGTATGTGTACGACTATAGTCGTACGTATGGCAACACTGATGCAAGTGTTTGAAGCACTCTCCGATTTCCTTAATTGCCTTTGACTTTCCTATTATGAAACTTTAATTAATATACAATATGTGGAAATTTCGTTGGCGAGCTTTAGGATATTGTGTTCTGTACCTAATTTTTTGTTTGAAATTTTTATAAAGTTATACCATTATACAACATTAATGGAATAATACCGTCATATAACATAATATAACAAGTGCAGTAGCTTAACTTACAATATTTTCCCCTTAGAAATGAGACATACAGTCATTCTCTCAAAACATTCATTACAATCACGTAGTCTTAAAAGTTTCGGTCAAACATTTTATGTTTTATGGTACGGGCAGAGTACAATCAGTATTATGTTATATGCAAGTGTTTTAGACACTTGAACGGAATTGTAATTGCCTTTGACTTACTTATTATGAATCTTTAATTCATATACAATATGTAGAAATTCCGTTGGTGAGCTTTAGGATATTGCGTTCTGTAGCAAATTTTTTATTTGAAATTTTTACAAAATTATACCGTTATACAAAAATAAACTAATAATACCGTCATATAGCATAATATAATACTTAATACATCAACAATTAACAATTTAAATTACCCAAAATCGGAATACATTGGAGGAGATTTTTAAAGTTAAGCTGTTGCCTGCAGTTTTGATTGCAATTAAAATTTCTTATTAACCATCTGTAGAGTGTGTTTGAAACCCCTTAAACATGGACAGTGATTATTCTGTACAATTAACATGTCGTGAGATTTGAGTAACCGCTCAAAGTTAATGGGCTTGAAGCAATGAAAATACTTGCAAAATGTGAATTTTAATTATTATTATTCAAGCGAATTGATTCCTAAATGTATAATTACCGAAGCATTATTCTTACACCACCATGTTAAGGGGGTTTTCAGGGCACACATATGAGTCACAGTTTGGAAGATATGTTAATATTTTTCAAATGAATGGCTAATATACACAAAAGCTTATTTAGTATCGTCATTCACATGAGATATTAATCACAGTTCACCATAACAAGTGCAGTAGCTTAACTTACAACATTTTCCCTTAGAATTGAGACATACAGTCATTCTCTCAAAACTTTCACTGCAAAATGTCATCATAACTGTCATCACATAGTCTTAAAACTCTCGATCTAACAGTTTATGATGGTCCCAACCATTCAGTTTTATTCACAATACTGTAATCTGGGGGGGGGGGAACTTACATAACTATGGACGTAGAGTCTCACAGACCGCTCCAAAAAATAAGGTTTTTTTCCACATTTTCAGTAATAGGCCTAAGTTACTGATGGGTGACACATGTGGGATGATAAAGAGTGTAGAGAAGGCAAGATAGTGTAGGCCTAAATAACCTATCTGTGAAGGCGATATCCAGAGAGTAGCAGCTGTTAATGTTTTTTTTTTACTGCGGTCACAGAGACCTCACTTCCATGGTTAAACGTTAATCCATGAGATAACATGTTGCTTTAGATATGTGCATTCAAGCGCCATGTGTTTATTCGTAGACTTATAATAAAAATAAAAACTTTAAAGATTAAATCAGCAGAATTAAAATATTACATTTTTTCTCGTAGCCTACTGTATATCTGTTGTGAAGTTTATAAGTTCTTATTGAAATCCAGGTACAAATCTCTATGTGAAATGATATTGAATTTATTGTATGTGCTCCTTCTTTTCTATTTTTTTTATACCCTTAATTGCGTAAGGTATTGTACGAAATACAGTAGTTTGCCTTAAATTCGTAATAAAATTAAGGAAAATTAACTTAAAGTAAAAATGAAATTTCATATAAAATTACAGAATAAAGTACAAGAAGTAAACTATGAGCGTAATCATTGTGTTGACTGTTTTCTGTGCAGTCCGGCACGAGTTTGCATATTGTGTGAGAAATGAGTTTCGTGCATTTAATTAATGGTTATCTTTTCTCTCTATAGGCTACTAGCTTAAAAGACCCGGCGTCGCCCGGGTTTTGTATTTTGTAATTGGAAATTAAGTTATGAAGGATTTTCAATTTTAAATTCTAGGTCCTTATATAGGCATTTATAATTTGAAATAGGAAGAACGACTTATTACACTCAAACTATTCCCTCAGAAAACGCTTGATATAGTTTTTTATGGCTCATAGAGGATCTAGAATTTTGCATCCCATCGCTTGTACAGTGCACAGCAAGCCTGGTAGAGGTTTAAATAAGAAGAAACAGAAATTCCTGTAACATAAAATTGTAATATCGAGGCGGGAAATTTCCCACTCTTATGTTACCATAAAGCCGTTTTGCGGATGAAATTAAACAGAAAGCATTATCACTTTCATACTTTTCTCTCCAAAAACCTGCGATATAATATAATAATATACACATTACCATACCTCGTTTTGTTTTCTCTATGTCCAGGGTAGAGAAAGTTATGTGATTCCATTATTTTAGTGGATTTCATTCTGTAATATTTATTTATAACATGAATTATTTTGATAACTTCTCTTATTTGTCAAAAGTGCATTTCATTTGTTTTTTCCAAGCCCATCTGATACCATTTGGCAACAATATATTCTGTGATTTGGAATTGATAATTCTATGTAAAAAGGGATTAACTATTTTCAAAAACATTTAATTTTTGGCATTTAGAATCAGAATTTTTCAAAATCCTTTCTTAGTGAGCACCTACATTATGAAACGAAGGTACTGTCAAAATTCCAAGTCTCTACCTGTTATAGTTTAGGCTGTACGTTGATTCCTGTCATTCAGTCAATCAGTCAGTCAGTCAGTCATTCATTCAGTCAGTCAGTCAGGACAAAGCCTTTTATATATATAGAGATGAAGGGCTTTGTCCTGACTGACTTATAACTAATTTAATGACAGAGAATCAACGTAGAGCCTAAACTATAATAGGTAGAGACTTGGAATTTTGACAGTACCTTCGTTTCGTAATGTAAGTGCTCACTAAGAAAGAATTTTGTAAAATTTTGATTTTAAAAGCCAAAAATCCAATGTTTTTTAGAATACTTAATCCCTTTTTACACAGAATTATCAAATCCAAATCACAGTTCACATGGCAACAGTGTATTGTTTGCAGTCTTTACATAAGGCTTTGGAAATAAATGAAACAAGACTTTGGAAATAAATGAAACAAGACTTTGAAATGGGACTTTGAAAATTAGAGAAGCTATTGAAATTTATATTTGAGTAAATTATGTATCTCAAAATTTTGTAGATTGTGTAAAATAATCATTGAAGTCGACCTTTTAATCGAAATGTTAGAATTAATCAATATGTTCCTTACAGCTTTACAAGTTTTGAGGGCAAAGCCTTAATGGGAAAACATGGAATGATTTGGACGAAAAATACTATGCGGGTGTTTTTTGGACTAGGGAACTCTAATCTGAGGTCTTTTTTCCCGGGTGGCGCACTTTGATCGTGAAATGCACCTCGTAACCAGGTTTTTAGTTGTAATAAAATTGTTTATGCATGACTAGCTTAAAAGGCCCGGCGTCGCCCGGGTTTTGTAATTCAAAATTAACTTATGAAGGACTTCCGACTTTCAAATTCTAGGTCCTTATATACGTATTGAAAATTTGAAATGAAGAAGAACGACTTATCTCACTAAACTATTCCCGCTGAAAACGCTTGATATAGCTTTTTATGGCTCATAGAGGATGTAGAATTTTGTATCCCATCGCTTCTACACACCAAGCCTGGTAGGGGTTAAAATAAGAAGAAATAGAAATTCTGGTATCATAAAATAGTATTGTCTTTGCGGAATATTTTATTTCTCACTCTCATGTTACCATACAACCGTTTCGGGGATGATATTAAAAAGTAAATCAATTTCACTTTTATACTTCCCTCCCCTTAAACCTGCGATATAGCCTAATAATATAGATTTCATCTTCAATATTTAATTACAGCAATGCATTATATCAGTAGTTTCGTCAAAGTCCCATTTCAATTATTTCCAAACGTACCTGATACCTATGCCAACAATACACTGTTGTCATGTGAACTGTGATTTGAGTTTCACAATTCTGTGTAAAAAGGGATTAAGTATTCTCAAAAACATTTGATTTTTGGCATTTAAAATCAAAATATTTCAAAATCCTTTCTTAGTGAGCACCTACACCATGAAACGAAGGTACTGTCAAATTTCCAAGTCTCTACCTATTAGAGTTTAGGCTCTACGTTGATTCCTGTCAGTCAGGACAAAGCCTTTTATATATATAGAGATTTTGGTTCATTTTAATCGTTTCATTTCGAATTTCTATGTCCATATAGCATAAGATTAGTTTTGTTCGTTTGTTTATTTATATTTTTAACGTTTAAGAGTAAAATTATGTAATTCCCTCCTATTTTTTTTCATATAAAATTACAGAATAAGGTACAAGAAATAAACTATGAGCCTAATCATTGTGTTGAATGTTTTCTGTGCGGTCCGGCACGGGTTTATATAATGTGTGAGATGTGAGTTTCGTGCATTTAATGGTTATATCACAGTATAGTATAACAGTAGCGAAGGTCTAATGAAAGGAAAATGCATCCTTTTGACAGATCGTGCGACACTAGCACCCCAAGCGGTCAGCAAGACGGAACTAGCAAACAGCCATTTCCAGCATTGAAAAGATACGAATATATGGCTGTATTTCTTCTTATTTTTAAAATTACCAGAACGAGATTATTACCGGAAAGGCATACTGGTGAACTCACCAAATCATAGACTTTATGGTAATGTAAAGAAGTTGTAGTTTCAAGATCGATGACATTGTATATCTTATAAAGTATCAGACCGGTTTCCGTCCACCATATAAGCTACATCCCTACATCTTCAAGAATTTAATTGACCTACTACTAACATATACTGTACTTACACTGAAAATTCTGACAAATAAGAAAACTTAATAATTTCAATAAGCATGTAGTAGTACTAGTTCAGAAATTAGGGGGGAAAGTAAAGTTCTATAGGCATATAGCACGATAGGCCTATGGTCAGTATCAGATGCAATAGGAAAACACTTTTGTCTTTTTCTTCATTTTGTTAAACACGATAAATTATTAAAAAGTAAAGGATTAAACACGTTATCTGTATTCTCGACAGTTTAATTTTGTTAAATTCAATTATATAGGCCTAACATAACCTCGTGTTAAAACATTTTCAAAATTAGTAGGGTCAGGTGGGGTATTTGTAAAGAGGCCTATATATTTAGAAACCTTTGCATCGTTAGGATTTTCATTTATGATATACATATAAAAATAATTAATTGTATATAGCATTTACAAGCCATTTTCTGCTCCTAAAATTAAAAGAATTAGGAGTAAATACACTAGTATGGATGCAAGCATGATAATCACAAATTTGCAATTTAATTTCACAAATAACTGTTTTTGCTTACCTCTCAGGATCTTTAGGGAACCTGAAGAAAGACAAATCGGGAGAATTCCTTTGGCTGTTGGTGCAATTTTTAGCACCACAAGCATTTCCATAAAATATTGTTGACATTTTACATAAGCAACAATGCATGCATATTGTGTGGATCTTGCTCACCGCTACGAGCGCTGCCGTCGCGCCGGTTGAAAAAAACTGTATGGAGCTTCGCTACTGTTATACTATACTGTGGTTATATGTAATGCATTGCTATTAATGGGCATATTTTACATTCTGCCAATGAATAGAACAGTTGCTGCTGAAATTAAAATTGATGTGTATTTATATTGCCTTAAAATGTAAGCAAACAGGATTTTTATTCGTCCCCCCTTTGAGGCAAGTTTCACAGACTTTCGAGCCCATGAAATAGTGTAAAGAAAGATTCAGCTCCCACAGGAGCTACACTTTCCTCGACGATATCTTCTGAAATCATCTCTGTTGTTTACAAGTGTTCAGGTTTTCTCCTGACAAGATTTGCTTGTGCGAATCTAAATTAATTTTATGCATCTGCATTCTTTAGAATACAATAGATTCCGGTCTGCAACTGTTTTCAAGTCGTAACCGAGATCCCGAACTTCGTGTCTAATAACGCCGGAAGTTAATGAAAAATTACGAGGGCTACCTTTTTTGAAGGGAAACTTCTTTAGCCGCGGTAGGGGTAAATCGAGAGCTTGTGTAACGCTCAAAATCGTCACGAAAATAGTGAGGCTGTGACGGAACGAACTGCACAGACAACAGTCAACAACCAACGCTTATCCAAAATTTAAAAAATATAAAAATTCAAAATTCAAAAATCCAAAATTTAAAAATAAAAAATCTAACAAAAATTTCAACGATCCAAAATTTAAAAAATCCAAAATTCAAAAATCGTAATACCAAATTAAAAAATTCAAAGATCCAAAATATAAAAAAACAAAATTTAAAAAATAAAAAATCCAAAATTAAAATATCCAAATATCCAAAATTTTAAAAATAAAAAAATAAAAATTTAAAAAATTCATAAATTCAATATTTAAAAAATTAAAAAATCCAAAGTAAAAAATCTAAAATTAAAAAAATCCAAAATTCAAAAATTCAAAATTCCAATATTAAAAAATTAAAATATCAAAAATTTAAAAAATCCAAAATCCAAATTGTCTAAAAACCCAATATTAAAAACTGCAACAATCCAAAATTAAAAAATCTAATGATCCAAAATTGAAAAAATCCAAAAATTAATACAAGTTGCACTTCCGTCGCGTGACGTTCCACGCACACTTTTTTTCAACTTCCGATGGGCATAAACTGAAAACCACAGTGAACATCAAAACCTTTTTATTTGGAACCTTTTGGTACAACTTCTAGCTACTTCTCTACTTAATGTCGCTCCGACTGAGTAATTTTTCGTAGCGTGGTACCAACTTTACTATACCCTATTCATAGAAGCTTTCCATGGTCTGTAGTAGGGAACACTTTACTTTAAGTTGGTGTGGAAGCTCTGTCCTCCCAGATCTTTCTTCAGCTGCCGAAAAAGATTAAAGTCACTCGGCACGGGAACGAGTTTTTAAAATCCATCGTGACAGGTTATGAAACGTGGATTCGTTACGACAATCCAGAATCAAATGTACAATCCAAACAATGGATGCACACAAATTTCCCGAACAAACCGAAGAGAGCGTAAAGTAGTTACTTTTTTCCACGTTGAATTTTATCGATTATCGATTTTTTAAAATATTTCAATATTACAAAATTTCAGAGCTAGGTGACCGAGATGGTAACGTCTTGGTCTAGCATTCAGGAGGTCCCAGGTTCAAATCTCGGGGCCGGCCAATTTGACATAGGTTTTTTTTTTTTTTTTTTTTTTCATGGTTTCCCCAGTCGTAAAGGCAAATGCCGAATTGTATATTTACATACCATGAATCATCCTCACCATTTCATCCTCTATCATATCCATTTAAATTAATATCAGTTGAAATTTACTCCATTAAATACACCGACAGTAGAAACAATTGGCAATCAATAGTTCCATGGCCTACCCAATTTGATAGGTACAGATATTGTACCTAACTCCTGATATGACCTCGAAGCTAAAAGGAGTATAAACACAGCTTGGGAGGGGATCAGATTACAAAAATCCAGGTTAAAATATTTCTTCTATGGAAAAGATAAAACACAAATCTTCATTGGTTCCGGAGCATATTTTACATATTTCATAGCATATTTCGTCTTCTGATAAACATTAACTTCCGGGCCTTATTAATAACTAAGGATCCCAAACACCTCACATGACCTATGACGCATTTAAAAGTGTCAACTTAAAGCACATTATGTAAATGGAATGGAGTGAAAAGCTTCTGATCTCTCACTCCATTAATCTGGAACTGAAAGATCAGCATTCTCTTTGCGGATTAGCACATTTGGAAAGTGGCGGATTAAGGACCCGCCTCGTGGACCCCGGGCTCACTTTCTTTGCCCCGCCTCTTCCCACCATCTGCAGACACGCCCACATTTTGGCGACACTTTCAACTGTTATAGTTTGTCCAATGCCTCCTGTTTGTATAGTGAATTCCACATCAATATGACTTCTTCTCATACCATACGTTTTTGTACAATAGAATACCAAAGCAATCTATACTGATTATCAGGGACCAGATTTTGATGACATTTCATCTTTGTTGTATTATATGGATGTGAGACATGGCCCCTTACTCTTCGGAAAGAACATAATCTGAGAGTGTTGGAAAACAGGGGGCTTAGGAAAATATTCGGACCTAAGAGAGATGAAAACTGCATAACGACGAGCTTCATGACCTGTACTCGTCACCGGATATAGTAAGGGTAATTAAATCACGGGCGATGAAATGGGCTGAACATGGGAGAGGAAAGACATACCGTATCTAAAAATATCGACTGGGAGGCTCGAAGGGAAAAAGACCACTAGGAAGACCTAGACGTAGGTGGAAGGACAGGATTAGGATAGATTTAAGGGAAGTAGGATTTGCGAGGGATGGGTGGATGGAGTTAGCACAGAATAGGGTTGAATGGCGGGCTCAGGTAAGCGCGGCAATGAACCTCTGGGTTCTATAAAATAGATAATATTCCTTTAGCTTTCTGAGGAATTGTCTATTGACATTGAGTAAGTAAGTAAATCATCTTTTAACTGGTACATCATGGATGTTGCCCCATAGTGCAGATATTTTGATCATGATTCCTAGAATATAAAAATGGTAATTTTTTAGTCTTTTTTTTTGGTAATTTTCCCCCCATTTTTGAAAATTTTCAGGTTCTTTTTAGAATTGAATGACATTATTTGGTCATTTTATGGGCTTTTATTACATATTTTTATGTAATTAATTTACGTAATGTAATTAGGTAATTCATAATTTAGATAATTTTGACTTTAAATTTTGAAGTCATTATTTTCTTATTTTGTGTTGTTTTTCGCATTGTAAGTTATAGAGTTTTTGTGCATTTACTTTCATTGAATATCATCGGAATTCTAAATAAGCCTAAATAAATGAATCTTGTTATAATATTAATTTGGATACTGTAAGACGGTGTTGGCTATTTGCATATAACCGTAAATACCAATTAACTAATCACAAGCCTATAATTGGGTCTACAACACAGATGTAGAATAGGCACAAATCTTATGAATAAACTACACCTTTTCAACCTCAATTTCGGAAAAAGTAATTTCAATTTCGGAAAAAGTAACTTCAATTTCGGAAATACGAGGGCTATTTTTTTTAAACCTCCGATGGGGCATAAAATGAAAACCACAGTGAAAATCAAAACTGTTTTATTGGGAACATTTAGGTACACCTTCTAGCTACTTATCTACATAATCTCGCTCCGATTGAGTCATTTGTCTTAGCGTGGTACCAACTTTACTATACCCTCTTCATAGCCCTCGTATTTCCGAAATTGAAGTTACTTTTTCCGAAATTGAAATTACCTTTTCCGAAATTGAAATTACCTTTTCCGAAATTGAAATTATTTTTTCCGAAATTGGAATTACTTTTTCCGAAATTGAGGTTGAAAAGGTGTAGAATTTTCATACACATTTTTCGATCTTTTTTTAATGGCTTTGGGTCATTTTTTGTACTTTTGCATTCATTTTATAGCTCATTTCTAAAGGATTTTTAGGTCATCGTAATCCGGGCCCTACTGTTATGTATAGGCTACGTTTTGAGGTAACCTATTTGTAGTCCCTTATTATAGGCGTAGCTGATTTTTACTCTAGGGTGTGCCCAATGTCATAAATCCCACACGTTTATGCTAAAAAATTCGTAAAATAACATAGCTACGAGACTGCAAATGTACAGACACACGGACGGACGGACGGACAGACGCATAGTCATTTTCCCGTCCACCACACAATCTCATAAAGTACCATTCTGGCACTTTTTTAACGGAATAAGGTACTAGAAATAACCTATGAGCCTAATCAATGTGTTAACTGTTTTCTGTGCAGTCCGACACGGGTTTGTATATTGTGTGAGAAATTTGAGTCTCGTGCAAGGATTAAATTATCATTCGATCTCGAGAATAGTTCCGTTGGAATGAATATATGGTGTTCTTAGATCTAAATATGTACTAAATAACTAACCAGAGAGAAGAGGTCGCGGTTCTATGCATCTACATGCCAGGACCGTTTCATAATTTTCATAGGAGTTTCTTAGTTATCATTAGGCCTATAGGCAAGTTGCGTATGACTTGTATTTGTTGCTGATAATGAAATGTTTAAGTTTTGACATTTTAGAGTGATCAAACGGTCTTCGCGATCAGCTGTTAATAATCTAATCCTGGTATGTAATTCACGTGATTTAGGTGTTAATAAATATAATAATTTAAGTATTATGCTCTTAATTTTTAATTTTTAAAATAATTATAGCGGGCGAAGCCGCGGGCACATGCTAGTAATCGTAATAATAATAATGATAATAATAATAAGCGGTAGAATAAAAAAGCATCTCTTATGTGATGTTTTTTGTTATTGTTTACATCGTTTTTATTTATGCAAAGAATATTAGGAATTTTTTTTTTGTTTCAGTTACTTTTGAAATAATGATTGTCGTCCGTAAACAATGAACTGGCTTCACAAAACATATTCCAACTCTTGGAGCGATGAATTTCATCACATAGCCTGTCTCTTTTTCATCTACTCTTTGTATGTCGCAGGAAATTCGTACATAATTCACGCAACTAAATATTTATGAAATGTTCACTTTTCTCTTTCTATGTTTCTCTGTCTTCCTGTATTTCCCTCTTTATTTCTATGTTCATCACACTCTCTGTACCTTTCTATTTTCTCATATTCTTTCTTTCTTCCTTGATTTTTCTCTTTATTTCTGTCCTTCTCTCACTTATTCACATTCTTTTTCTCTTCATCACTTTCTCTCTTTCTGTGTCTTTATTTCTTTGTACCTTTCACTACTTCTCTCCCTCTTTCTTCGTTGATTTCAAGTTGATTTTAGAAACTCTTCCTCGATCAGTAGGCCCTAATACTATAATGGGGTGAAAATTGAACGAAAGACATAAACCCATTACATCTATTAGGAGACAAGAGCGTATTAAGTGACAAATTTGTATATGCCTTTTTTCTTCACCTAGAACCCTATAATGACAATAGCCTACCTTTTCCGGGGACAGCACTCAGAAGAGCTTGTGTAACGCTCAAAAATCGGAATCGGAATCGGAATCGAATTGAGAATATCTGCAACGTACTTTTGATACGTGGCTCCTTCCTCTTTTATGCCCACTACTATGTAGTAGGCAATGGGTACCTAGGCAAAGCCCATTTGCCCCATAATTTTTAGTATGATTTGGAGGTGGTGTCATAGTAGTAAAGTAGGGGTAGCTAGCATGTTCCATTCTATTGTTGTTGCCGAAAAGACAGTCTATTGTAATTTTGTATATCCAATTTCTTACTCTAAAATGTTATCTTACGCGGTCAAAGGGTCCTTTTATTTAACAATTTTGAAATTTGGGGAGGTTGTTATTATGCGGGTTGCGGCCCGTCTTTTGCTCGTCACGAAATTAGTGAGGTGTGACGGAACAGACTGCACAGAAAACAATCAACTCAATGAATAGGCTTATCCAAAGTTTAAAGAATCCAAAAATTAAAAATTAAAAAATCGATAATAAAAAATTAAAAAAATCCAAAGTTAAAAAGTCGAAAATACAAAATTAAAAGAATCAAAATTCCAAAGTTTAAAAAATCCAAAAATTCAAAACTAAAAATCGAAAATCCAAAATTTAAAAAATCCAAAGTTAAAAATCGAAAATCCAAAATTAAAAGAATCAAAATTCCAAAATTAAAAAATTCAAAAGTCCAAAAATCCAAAAATTAAATAATAAAAAATCCAAAATTGAAAATCCAAAATTAATAAAGTCCAAAAACCCAATATTAAAAAGACCAACAATCCAAAATTTAAAAAGAATCCAATAATCGAAAATTTAAAAATCCAAAAATTAAAACAAGTTTCACTCCTGTCGCTTGGCGTTCCACGCACACTTTTTTTTTAATTGCAATCCAAGTACCTGGCATCGTATGTAAGTCTGATAGTGATAACAGAAATAATTGAATGCTCTGTTGTTGATACCAGCGCACTCTATATTCCTCGTCATGAAACACACTTCAGGCAGAATAAAACTGATGTACACAGCGGCATCTAACATCAATGAATGCAACTGGGGCACTTTCTTTTATCAGGTGAAGTTTTCTCCTTTCGCCGCATGATGTCTCACGCTATACTCTTTATACAGTCACTTGTTTATTTCGTGAAATTCCTTTTTCGAATTTAAAAGTTCACAAACACTATGTCTATGCGTTCTTAAATCTTTGTTAATTTTTATTATGTACCAGAATGGTAGGCCTATTTTCTGAGATTGTGTGGTCGATGGGGAAATGTCTATCCGTTCGCCTGTCTGTCCGTGTGTCTATACGCGCGATAACTCAAATATGCTTAATCGGATTTTAATGAAATTTGGTATACTCATTTATAACGTCCTTGGGAAGAAGCCTATTGACTTGGGGCCAAACCGGTTGACCGGTACCGAAGTAATGCCCAATTTAGTCTCTATTTGTTGGTAATATAATTATTAGAAAGAATTTATCAAATGCAAATCACGACAGCATATTTTTTTATAGTATTCATATACGGCTTTGGAAGCTGCAATGCAGTTAGCTTTGACGAATGACACTACATATCCTTATCAAACTAGACCTTTGTTCTTCCGTAAGCTCTGCTTAATGAATCGATCTGGAGCTTAAATCGATAACAAAAATAACTTGTTTTCTGCATATCTTAGTGGAAATCATTACTGATTAAACAAAATCATTCTGGCACTTTGTAACGCCAGTTTACCTGATTTTATTTTTATTTCATCTGGCGTACCACATCTGTAAGGCTTTGTTAAATACTTGATTTCTATTATTGCTAAGTATTCCGCCTAGGAACCTGTGGATATGTTACCCACAAAGCACCTGAGGAAGATTGGCTGCAGCTCTTAGGAAATGAAGGTTAAATGAGGATTAGAATTGAAAAGGTAGAAGCCAAAGCCTTTTCAGGGCCAAGCGCTATTAAAAAAAGGGTTAATCTTGAAAAATTTAAAGGATTTCTTTGGTTTCGTCTTGGGGATGCTATCTGAAGCTTGAATTTCTATTAATGTACCTTACTTACTTACTCAATGGCAATAGACAATTCCTTAGCAAGCTAAAGGAATATTATCTATTTTATGGAACCCGAAGGTTCATTGCCGCACTTACCTGAACCTGCCATTCACCCCTATTCTATGCTAACTCAATCCAGTCATCCCTCGCAAATCTTACTTCCCTTAAATCTATCCTAATATTGTCCTCCCACTTACATCTAGGCCTTCCAAGAGGTCTTTTCCCTTTGGGTCTCCCTGTCAATACTTTTGAGATATGTCTTTCCTCCCCCATTTCATCCTTCGTGATTTAATTACCCTTTTCTATATCCGGTGAAGAGTACAGGTTATGAAGTCGTCTAATTGTTGAATGCACTCCAAAGCCGGATTTTTATCTGTTTTATTATAATTTTTAATCGAGTCGCTTGTAAGGGGTAGTAAATATGTGTTGTATTTTGCTTTTAATTTATAATCTTGGAATTAATTATCTTGGGCGAAGTCGTGGGCACCTGCTAGTAGGCCTATAGGTATAATTTAACATACATTCCCTGTGAAATATGTACAGGTAGGGGAAAAAAAGCGGACCGACTAAAATATCTAAGTTGCCGATATGAGCCACTGCGCATGCCTAGCGGCATTCACAGGATTGCAGGGAATGTATTGAAACTAGCCGATGCCCGCGGCTTCGCCCACGATAATTAATTGAACAAATTAAAAATTAAGAGAATAATAATTATTAAAGCATTATATTTATTAGGCTAACACTTGCACGCGAATCATTCATAAACTAAACCATTAATAATTAATGAAACAGCTAAAATTCCGGATTTAGAGTACATTCCACGATTAGAAAGTGCGGCTTTGGAAAACAGATTCGATTATGCAGTTCCAAAGCTGTGAACCACTGCCTTCTAGACTGTAATACTCTTGTATAATTCTCGAGACGGCGGTGGATAATACTATTGTTTCTCAACTGTTTGTTGACAGATGAATATGATGTGAATTTTATTTGATAAATTCAGTGTAATTTTCAGAAATTGTATAATTCTTCAAGGGAAGGAGTAGTTTGTTTGCATTTTTAGTGTCCGCGATACTTTACAGGGTTAAACTATCAATAGGTGGTGCCCGCGGTTTCGCCCGCCATTATTAATATTTGACTCCAGTTTAATAGAAGTGTTTGTGGTTCAGAGCTATGAAAATTGTAAGTAAAAATAAAATTAGAATACTTGTTCATTGTGTTCATTTCACTTAGGCCTTATATAATAAAGAAACGGTTTTCCTTCCTAATTTTGTAGTCGTCATGAAAGTTTAGACTGCAAGAGACGAACATCGCCGAGTATACCCGATGTCTCACGAAGCGGGCGAGCAAGCACGCTATTTCGGGCCGTTGAATTGTATAAGAGTAGATTTGTTCTAGTGTCGACTGTTTACTTATTTCACGTAATTTGCATTCTTGTGAAAACAAACGTTTCCGTTACATCTCTTACATTTATTTACGTATCACAAGGCTCCAAAATAAGCTATAAGAGTCGGTCCGCTTTTTTCCTCCCTACCTGTAACTTACATCTAAAGCAAAGCTTGACATTAAATTTACAAACATCTGACTGTATTGTAGTCAAGGCCTTCTCTACTCAAAATCATGAATGGAATAATAAATAGGGAGGTCGTGGTTTATACATTCGTTTGTCCGGAGTTGACGTATTTTTAGTGCATCTATTACCTTTTTGCAGTGGCGGATCCAGAGAGACATTTTTGGGGGGGGGACCAAAGTAGAGAGGGAAGTTTTTACTCATAAAAATTAATTATTCCCAGTACACAATTGAAAACAAAATGAATATTTCAGCATTTTCTTACAAAGGTATTTCAAAATAATGAATGTCGTTGCTTTAATTTAAGTATTTGGGTTATGTTCTAATAAATTTTGAATAATTTGTGCTTAATGTTACAAATTTTGAATAATTTGTGCTTAATGTTACAAATTTTGGGGGGGGGGGAAATTTCCCCCATTTCCCCCCCCCCCCGTGGATCCGCCTCTGCCTTTTTGCACTCCTTAACTAATTAGTGGTACTTACGAATATTGTTGCCGTGGATCGTAAGTTGACATTCCCGCACGCAATCTTGTTGCTATGGAAACAAAACAAATTTCCGTGCGGTAAGAATTTACTTACGGCACTCATCATAATACAAGCCTTTATGGACAAGGCCCCCCCCCAGGACAAATATTCGGTTCCCATAACAACAAACACATGCGAATCACTTTCTGAAATATAACATCCATCTTCAATAGTGTAGGCCTATATACATAATATTTTCAGCTAATATGTCAATTAATATAAATAAATTGATATAAATAATCATCGTGCAAAAAATAGCATGCGATACTCGTGCCGTAAGCGCATAACGGATCTCGGAAATTGAAAAAAACTCTTTCCTCGATCCGTATGCACCGCTTGCGGCACTTGTATCGCAATTTATACTATTACATGCGGTTTTAGCAAATGATCGAGTTTAAAGAAGTTTACACGTCAGATTAGTGGCAATACCCGTGCGAAAAACATGCATTTAATAACTGGGTGAAATTAATAAACTTATTAATAAGGAAGTGAATAATACAGATGGAGCAAGTTGTTCCGCTTGGTTTGGAAAGTGGTATTGTCTTATTTATTGAAGTACAGATAATGTACATGACCACCCTCGCTAAGCGTGACTGGGTCTAAACACCGGTCATTACTTACGCGTGACACTCCTCGTGATCGTGCTATAAAGTGTTCAGGTTTACGTCAGCGTTTCCCAACTCGTGGTCCGCGGAAACATGTTATTTTCATTAAACACTGTCTAATCATGGATATATTTGTATTAATGAACGACAGATTGTTTTCTGGAGAAAAATTCTCCTGACCCTAGGATTTGAACCCAGTACCTTTGGCTATCCGTGCCAATGCTCTACCAACTGAGCTAAGCCAGAGTTCACTTCACAGCGCCAGACGGGAAAAAAGTTATTTTAATACTCAATTAAATACAATTGCATAAAACAAAAGAAAACTCTAACTTAAAATCGTCCTGACTTAATGAATGAATGCATGAATGACTGACTGACTGACAGAGAATCAACGTAGAACCTAAACTATAATACGTAAAGACTTGGAATTTTGACAGTACCTTCGTCTCAAAATGTAAGTGCTCACTAAGAAAGAATTTTAAAAAAATTTGATTTTTAATGGCAAAAACCAAATGTTTTCGAGGAGACGAAATACCTTTTTACACAGAAGTATCAAATCCAAATCAAATTCCATGTATAGATCTCATGACGACAATGCATTATTGACAGTGGTCACAGGTAGCTTTGGAAATAAATGATACGGGACTTTGACAAATTAGAGAAGCTATCTATATCATTCATTTGTGTAAATAAGTAATAAAATTCACGAAAGTAATGCAGAATGTGATGCAGTCACGTAACTTTCTCTTCCCTGGACATAGAGAATACCATTTTCTCATTTCACATTTTGATGCAGAATAAGAGTACGTATTGCAGGGACGGTCTGAGTTTGTGCCAACGAGTAAGTTATGCCATATCAGAAGTCGGTAAAAAATTGTATCCACTGATATGTTATTCATAGCTGTAGGCTTCGTACTTTTAGTTGAGAAGTATTGATGTTTATCATAGGCCATAAGCATGTAAAAGCAGACAAAATAGTATGGAACATTTGTGTGAAAACGATGTCGGTGTTAATAAATATAAAGTTTTAATTATTTTTCTGTTAAATAAAGAATTTAAACAAAACATGGCGGGCGAAGTCGCGGGCACCTGCTAGTCAATACCAATAAAAATGGAGAGAGAAAGGACAGAAAATTCTTCTATTTAATTCGTCAGTGTGCAAAATTTGGCAGAGGTCCGTTAAACAGTTTAAATGTGTCGCAATTTCGGGGAAGAATGGAGGTAACGCCCGCTTCGCTCGAATGAAATGTGATTCCTCATACGCAGAAACTCAGGAGAGATTTGGTTGGCAACAGAAATTTGAGGAAAGTCAAGCAGAGAAGATAACAAGGTATAGCTAAGAACTTCCGCTTTTTCACGGCACAGTTGTTGTGCAGGCTTCGTTAAGTTACCTCTTCCGTGATATCATATATGCAGGAAATGGATTAAATATATGTGTGTTGTTAGAACACGTTGGATTTAAGGTTCCTAAAGTTATAATAATAAGCTACATCATTAAATGTGCTCTCGTATTTCATAGTGGCTCTATAGGTTAAATAGTTGGTCAACTATTTTTTTTTAAATGGAAAGCGCTCATTTCTTGAAAAACGCCCTTATTGTCATGTTATTTTTTTTACAATGTATAGCAAGTCGATAAATTAATTTATGCCCGGTTTCTATAAACTCGCGAAATACCTATGGGTAAATTATCCAGGGGCAAATTAGTTCCTAATCACCCACAATTATATAATGAGGAAGGCCTTGGAGTTGTACAGTTAATTTAATTCAGAAGGCTTTGATTCTCATTGTTTAAATTATTATTGATGCTACAAGAGGTTAAATTTTATCCAGCCATCCATGAAAGGATAAATTAATCCGACGATTTACCCTTGGAGCCCGAGTTTGTAGGAAAATTTTTTCTGTCATTTTCATATTTACCCAGAGGACATTTATCTAGAAACTCGCCACAAGTGTATGTGATTGTTACATTTAAATTATTTGTGTTTGTATGGTGTTATTCTTGTGTAAATTCTGTTCATTGGATAATTTACCCATAGGTATTTCGAGAGTGTATAGAAACCGGGCATTAATAAGTAAATTTACACACTACTTGTAGGCCTATATTAAAAGTTTGCAGTCAAAGTTGAGGATTGGCATATCTATATTAATAAAGGGAAGTGTCTGTCTTTCTGTCTGTCCGCGATTGCCAGCGAAATCTACTGAACGCAGAGATCTGAAATTTTAAACATAGATGGACTGAAGGGTGGGCGAAGGCACCTCGAAGCCGGATTTTTAATTTTCGCTTTCATTCGCAAGTTATGAGTGGAAAACTGGCAGAAAACATGATTTTTTTTTTCTCTATCCAAGCATCAGTTTTTAGTAATACATTTAATTTGTTAAATCAATTGCCGGTGGCTTTGTCTACTTTCGTCATACCTTGGAAATAAAAGAATCGCGATCGCTTTAATTTTGTAAGCCCAGCCTGGACGATTCATTTGTTTATAATGTCAAGGCACGCAGACATCTGAAATCTCCAAACTACACGGAAGAAGTATAAATAAATATAGGCCTAAATGGACAAACATTGTTACATTTGGCCGAAACTCACTATGCAGGGGTTTTCTGGACCAGGGAACTCGAATCTGGGGTCGTTTTTCCCATTCTGCGCTTTCTAATCGTGGAATTCACTTCAAAGCCAGATTTTTAGCTTTTTCTTTATAATTATTAATAGTTTAGTTTATGAATGATTCGCGTGTAAGTGTTAATAAATATAGTGTTTTAATTATGTTGCTCTTAATTTTTAATTAATTATCGCGGGCGAAGTTGCGGGCACCTGCTAGTGTAATATAAAAATATTTACGAAAAGAGAACATTGGACGTAGGAATGAATGTTTTGATGTCCTATTTCCTCGTGTAAGGCCTTAGCTAACTCGAAGTTGGACAACCCTGAATTCAAAATGTCTTATGACTTGTGCGGTTTTGCATACAAAAGCAGTTGGTAACGCCTACGTTCGTCATGCCATTCACTCTGCTACTGTTTCGTATACCTCGAGACTTTTATTCAATTCAGCCAAAGATATGAGCACACATTGACATGAAAGTATTTTCGCTTCCACTTTCCTTTCCTTGAATATGAGCAGGTACTTCTCTTTAATGGAATGATAATTCTTTCACACTGACCGTCTGTAGTTTGGATGAGCATCCATCGATGTTAAAATCGGCGGTAACCATCGATGTGACGGTAATGTCGACCTGAAAACGTCGATGTATTTAGACGAAAAACGTCCATGTATATTTAAAAAAGTCATGATTAGACTTCGGACTTTTAGGTAGCTAAAATGCTGTTTTAGGTACCTAAAATAGGCTTTAAAAATTGGAAAATAGGTTCTAAAAATCGTAAAATAATCTCTTATAAAATCGTTAAGTTGCCAATTTTCAGAAATATCTCAATTGCAATGCAGAATATTATATTTATTGAAGTCACCATTAATCAATAATCATGATAAAACACAGATATAGGCCTATGGTACACAGAATTAAATAGACCTATTGCCCTCAGTGATTCAGAGAACTTCTTATTTTTTAACTGGATATGGGAGTTTTGGAGAAAAACACTACATTTTCTTGGGAATTCCAAGGAATTTTATTTTTCACTGAAGATGAAACATTCCTTACTATTTAACCATGTCAGAAATGTGTCATGTACTGCACATTCCGAGCTAAAAATTTAGTACGAACTGAAAATAAACGCTAGAATTTATAATAAAAACTAACTTATTTTGAACTTTAGAGAGAAAACAATCAAAAAAGGCAATATTAGGCTCTAACGTAAAAATAGGCTGTTTTAGGTCCTATAAAAGTATCAGTTTTAGGCATAGTCACTTATGAAACATGCATATACAAGTTTTCGTCCATATATCACTTAAGGATTAAAATAGGTTTTTACCTAAAATCCGAAGTCTAGTCATGATTTAAGACAATTAGGCCAAATTCATAAATAAACTGAAATATTTCCATGAAAACTATATATGTAAAAAATCGATGTTTTTGGAAATTAGGCTTCTGTAAATAAAATTTTATCTTAGAATTAAGGTAGGCCTATTAATATATTTTTATTATTATAAAAACACCGATTTAGGGGAGAACCATCGAGGTAGCAAAAACATCGATCATCGACATGAAAACATCGGTTATCAATGCTCAACTCACGAACGAAAGCTAAAATTAAAATTCCGGCTTCGAGGTGCATTTTCCGACCCTTCAGTCCACCGATGTTTAAAATTTCAGATCTCTGCGTTGAGTAGATTTCACTGGGCATCGCGGACAAACAGACAAACACTTCCTTTTATTATGATATATAGATTTGTGAAAGAAGTTCATGCAAGGTGTTATTTATAAAAGCTGAATGGATGAGAGACAGGTGTAATATAGTGATGTAGAAAGTAGCATAGCTTCCAGGGTTATTCAGCCAATGCCAGGGGCAGCCGCTTCGTGTGAAAGTACATCACAAGGTCTCGTGTATTCTTCTTATTCCTCACTGTAACGCACGCTTATGTGGGCCAACATTGCTTCTTTTTATAGCAATGCGATAATACCAGAACTTCGTGCCAGGTACAGCCAAATGCGCTGGAATAGAAACCTAATTTAGTTTTTTTTTTCCCTTAGTAACCATGGCTCATATAAAACTGTAAATTACTTCACTGAAAATCCAGTCTTTTAAAATCATCATCATTATTATTATTATTATTATTATTATTATTATTATTATTATTATTATTATTAAATGCCAGAGTGATACTTATAGGATTGTGTGGCGGACGGGAAAGTGTCTGCGAACTTTTCTCTGGTTAGTATTATTTATTACTAGCATGTGCCCGCGGCTTCGCCCGCGATAATTATTTCAAAAATTAAAAATTAAGAGCATAATAGTTAAATCATTATAATTATTAACACCTAAATCACGTGGACTACATACCACGATTAGATAGCGTCGCCTGGTAAAAGCGACCTCAGATTCGAGTTGCTTGGCCCAGAAAACCCTGGTATAGTTTCGTTCAAATCAAACAATGTTTCACCATACAGTATTTAGGCCTATATTGATTATCCCTCTTCAGTGTTGGTTGAAAATTTAATATGTCTACGGGCCTTAACATTCTAAACAAATGAATCGACCAGCGTGGGCTTACAACATTCTAGCGATCGCGATGCTTTTATTACCACAGTATGACAAAAATAGCCAAAGCCAACTGCAATTGATTTGACATTGAAATGTATTACTGAAATCTGATGCTTCGACAGCGCTAAAATCACGTTTTCTGCCAGTTTTTTTACTCATAACTCGCGAACGAAAGCTAAAATTAAAAATTCGGCTTCGAGGTGCATTCGCCCACCTTTCAGTCCATCTATCTTTAAATTTTCAGATCTTTGCGTTCAGTAGATTTCGATGGGCATCGTGGACAGACAGACAAACAGCATGTGCCCGCATGTGCCCGCGGCTTCCCCCGCGATAATTATTTCAAATTATAATTATTAACACCTAAATCACGTGGAGTGCATTCCACGATTAGGTAGCGTCCCCTGGTAAAAGCGACCTCAGATTCGAGTTCCTTGGCCCAGAATACCTCTGTACAGTCAGTTTCGTCCAAATCGAACAATGTTTGACCATATTTAGGCCTATATTGATTATCCCTCTTCCGTGTAGGTTGAAAATTTCATGTCTTCGGGACTTGATATTCTAAATAAATGAATCGTCCAGGATGGACTTACAAAATCAAGCGATCGCCCGCGATAATTATTTCAAGAATTAAAAATTAAGAGCATAATAGTTAAATCATTATATTTATTAACACCTAAATCACGTGGACTACATGTCACGATTAGATAGCGTCGCCTGGTAAAAGCGATCTCAGATTCGAGTTCCTTGGCCCAGAAAATCCCTGTATAGTGAGTTTAGTCCAAATCGAACGATGTTTAACCATATTTAGGTCTATGTTGATTACCCCTCTTCCGTGTAGGTTGAAAATTTCATATGTCTACGGGCCTTGACATTCTAAACAAATGAATCGACCAGCGTGGGCTTACAACATTCTAGCGATCGCGATGCTTTTATTACCACAGTATGACAAAAATAGCCAAAGCCAACTGCAATTGATTTGACATTGAAATGTATTACTGAAATCTGATGCTTCGACAGCGCTAAAATCACGTTTTCTGCCAGTTTTTCACTCACAACTCGCGAACGAAAGCTAAAATAAAAAATCCGGCTTCGATGCGCATTCGCCCACCTTTCAGCCCATCTATGTTTAAAATTTCAGATCTCTGCGTTCAGTAGATTTCGCTGGGCATCGTGGACAGACAGACAAACACGTCCTTTTATTATTTTAAGATGGCATGAGCACCGCGGCTTCGCCCGCGATAATTATTAAAAAAATTAAAAATTAAGAGCATAATAGTTAAATCATTATATTTATTAACACCTAAATCACGTGGACTACATATCACGATTAGATAGCGTCACCTGGTAAAAGCGACCTCAGATTCGAGTTCCTTGGTCCAGAAAACCCCTGTATAGTGAGTTTCGTCCAAATCGAACAACGTTTGACCATATTTAGGCTAATATTGATTATCCCTATAATAATAATAATAATAATCCTCTCCGGTGTAGGTTGAAAATTTCACATTATGTTTGCGTGCCTTGACATTAAAAACAAATGAATCGACCAGCATGAGCTACAACATTCAAGAGATTGCGATGCTTTTATGTCGAAGGTTTGACAAAAATAGCCAAAGCCTAGTGTAATTGATTTGTATTACTGAAAACTCATGCTTCGAAATCGCAAAAAATACACGTTTTCTGCCCGTTTTTCACTCATAACTCACGAACTAAAGCGAAAATTAAAATTCCGGCTTCGAGGTGCACATTCCGACCCTTTAGTCCGCCTATGTATAAAATTTCAGATCTCTGCGTTCAGTAGATTTCGCTGGGCATCGCGGACAGACAGACGGAAGACAGACAGACGGAAGACAGACAGACGGAGGACAGACACTTCCTTTTATTAATATAGATATATTTAGATTTAAGAGCAACATTAACCCAAGGAAATAGTTAGAGAAGAAAGATAATTTAATCCATGGACGAGACTTGCATAATATATAAACCCGAACTGCACAGAAAACAGTTAACACAATGATTAGCCACGTAGTTTATTTCTTGCGTTAAGTGCCAGACTAGTAGTTTATGAGATTGTGTGGTTAATTGGAAAATGTCTATCCGTCGTCTGTCTGTATGTCAGTACCCGAATTACTCAAATACCCTTTATTGGATTTTCACGAACCTTGGTACACGTATTTTTAACGTCCATGGGAAGAAGCCTATTGATATTGGACCAAATCGGTACCGGAGTAAAACCCAATTTAGTGTATTTTATGGTAATTTATTAGAAAGAATTTATCAAATGCAAATCAGTTCTCATGAGAACATATTGTTCTACATTGTTCAAATAAGAGTTTGGAAGTTGCAATACAGTTAGCTTTGACAAATAACACTACCCACATATTCCTTCACAAACTAGACCTTTGTTCTTCCGTAAGCCCTGCTTAATGAATCGATCTGGAGCTTAACTCGGAAATCGATAAGAAAAATAATTTATTTTCTGCAAAGCATAATTATAGTTATGACTGATTAAACAAAAGCATTCTGGCACTTTGTTATATCAGTTTACCTGACGATATTATTATTATTATTACTATTATTATTATTATTATTATTATTATTATTATTATTATTATTATTATTATAATTATGTGTATAAATGTGTGTGTAGGCCTCTATATATATATTGTACTTGAAATTCTTCTTGAAATTATGCATTTTTGTTAAATTTTATTTTACCTTCGTACATACATACATATGTAAATAACTATTCTAGGGCCACTTGTAAAAACGAGTGCCAGTGTGGCTTCTAACCAATTCATCACAGACAAGAAGGAATTTTATATGTCATACGTAATAATGCTGAGAAAACTGGTAAAAGTTCGGCCAAATTCCGTTGTCATTCCCATAATAACAGATGTGTTGTTTACCTGTAAAGCACACATTTCTAGCTCGTTGCATGTTTGAATATAACAAAGGAAATGAATGACAAGGACAATTGACCCAGTTTCTATTTCGGATACAGTACTCCACATAGTATAATTATCTGCTTATGTAGGTTTCTTTGCATACAACTTCCATACTTCAAAAAAGACCGTTCAAAGAGCATTAAATTATTCATGATTTTTGCTGACTATTCCATTCGTATGACGTGTATTTCATGTTGACCAATAACGTTTAACAATTTCTCGTATATCGACTAACAACGATCGCAGATCTTATAGCCTAATATTCTTCCTAGAAACTCAAGGATGCTATTTTATCATAGGTAATCCCACGAGAGTTGACGAGTAGCCTATATATATTCACGACTGCGTAGCAGGAGCTAATTTGTCTGATGTAACTCGTCAACTCGAGTTGGATTTATTAAGACTATTCCATGAATAAAATTGTAACGGACTAGGAGGTGCCCGTGGCTTCGCCACGATAATTCTTTAAAAAATTAAAAATTAAGAGTATAATAATTATTAAAGCATTATATTTATTAACACTTGCACGCGAATCATTCATAAACTAAGCCATTAATAATTAATGAAACAGCTAAAATTCCTGCTTTAGAGTACATTCCACGACATGAAAGCGCCCCCTGGGAAAACTATATCAGAATCGATTATGCAGTTCCAAAGAACCTGTGAACACATAATACGTATTGTTTCTCAGCTGTTTATTGACATGAATATGATGTGAATTTAATTTCATCAATTCAGTGTAATTTTCAGAAATTATATAATGTTTGAAGGGAAGGAATGGTTTGTTTGGATTATTATTATCAGCGATATTTTAAGAGATAAAACCATCAATATTTTACAGCTGTTGCCCCCGGCTTCGCCCGCCATTATTCATTGACTCCAGGATTTTTAAGAAAATTACACTGGTAGATTATTAAAAATGTTTGTGGGTCAGAGCTATGAAAATTGTAAGTAAAAATAAAATTAGAATATTTGTTCATTGTGTTCATTTCACTTAGGCCTTATATAATAAAGAAACTGTTTTCCTTCCTAATTTTGTAGTCGTCATGAAAGTTTAGACTGCGAGAGACGAACATCGCCGAGTATACCCGATGTCTCGCGAAGTGAGGGAGTGAGCACGCTATTTAGGGCCGTTGAATTGTATAAGAGTAGATTATGCAAATAATAATTATTTTCGTGCTTTGTTGTATAAGAATAAAACTAACAGCTGCAAGATCACGGCATACTATGAATCAACCATCCATATCCCACGTTATTGACTAATAATGTTGAGCAATTCCTCGGATGTAGACCAATCACGATTGTTTATCTTATAAAATGCTTGTATCAATATGAGGAAGGGATTTTACCTGATAAAATTGTCAGCTCGTTACTGGAGATGCAGCCTAAGCACCAATGTGCTGTGATTAATACATCACATTCTGCCATTAAGCACCACGAAAACAGATTATTTTATACAACATAACTTGTTTGGAAATTGCAATAGTATAAGTGTACATTCTTTACAAACACATTTTCTATTCGTGAGCTTTTATTCTGTTCTGCTGTTAGCTTACCTGAATGAAGTTAACTGTTGTTGTATGCACCATTGGTACCACTGGTCACAACATGATAACTCGAATCGATTCATGGATGGTTGATTCATAGTAAGCCGTGATCTCGCAGCTGTTAGTTTTGTTTTTATGCAACAAAGCACGAAAGTAATTATTATTTGTATAATCCGTTACATTTTTATTCATGGAATAGTCTTAAAAAAATCCAACTCAATTGACGAGTTTCATCAGATAAATTCGCTCCTGCTGCGCAGTCGTGAATATATCGATAGGTTCGTCAACTCTCTTGGGATTACCTACGATTAGACTAAAATACACAATGCTGCAAATAAAATTTACGCTATTTTTATGCATAATTGAAAAGGCAATGATTCAAAAGAAGGTTGAAAGAAGGAAAGAAAAACATTAATAGTATATTGCGATACAAGTGCCGTAAGGCACGTTTACGGGTCGAGGAAACAGATTGAAAACCCGAGGCGCAGCCGAGGGTTTTTAAGTTTTCGAGACCCGTAAATGCCTTTACGGCCCGTGTGTTGCATGCTATTTTTTGCACGATGATTATTTATATCAATTTAATTATATTAATTGTGAAAATATTATGCAAATACATTCTTGAAAATAGATGTTTATTTCAGAAAGTGATTCGCATGTGTTTGTTGTTATGGGAACCGAATATTTGTCCTGGGGGCTTTGTCCATAAAGACTTGTATTATGAAGTGTATCGTAATGAATTATGATGTGGCGCTTGGACCGTAAGTAATTTAACCTCATCGCAACCGCCCTTAGCAACAAGACTGTGTGGGAATGTCAACTTACGATCCATGTAAACAACGTTCGTAAGTACCACTTACTAGCTAAGGAGTGCAAAAAAAAATTGTAGGTTCAACAAACTTTCGGAGCGCTAGGGTGTTACATAATATGTACTTGGCACTGACCTAGAAACTCACACTGACTTGAGATACAGTTAATTTGAAAGGCATAGTGTATGCCTTGATTATGAATTCCAAACCACATCACGTTCCTTCCATTAATGCACTTGCTTCTTACAAGACCATAGAGGAACTAGACCATAGAGGTCAAGTGCAGTCCTAATGGAGACTGAGTTAGTTCTAGTACAATTAAAACTCACAACATTACAATAATAACAGCTTTAAATAAAATCAGTTAGACTGACGTAACAAAGTGCCAGAAATATTCTGATTAATCAGTGTTAATTGTAAATATGATCCAGAAAATATGTTATTTTTCTAATCCATTTCCGAGTAAAGCTCCAGATCGATTCATTAAGCAGGGCTTACGGAAGAACAAAGGTCTAGTTTGATAAGTATATGTGAAGGAATATGTGGGTAGGGTTATTTGTCAAAGCTACCTGTATTGCTACTTTCAAACCCGTATGTGAACACTGTAAAACAACATGTTGCCATGAGAACTGATTTGCATTTGATAAATTCTTTCTAATGTATTACCACAATATAGACACTTTTCATTTTTCTTGGAGATATTGAGTTATGAAAAAGTTTTGTATATTGTGATGTTAGCCTTTTAAAAATTCCACTGGCCTTCAAAATCAAGTTATTTCATAAATTAAATGGGACACCATACTTACATCCTTTAGAAGATCAACACTGTATAAAATTCTTGACCGGAATCTTTTTTGCTTCAGTTGTATTTTTTAAGTGAAACTTCTTTAGCCGCGGTAGGAGTAAATCGAGAGCTGACCCAAACTTGCGTTAAAAATTAAAAATCTAAATGTCCAAAATTGAAAAAAAAAAAAATTAAAAAAATTAAAATCCAAAATTTAAAAAAATTAAAAATTGAAAATCTAAAATTGAAAAGATTAAAAAATCTATAATTAAAAACTTGACAATCCAAAATTAAAAACTTAAAAATTCAAAGATAAAATTTAAAAATTCCAAAATGTAAAAAATCCAAAATTAAAAAAAATCCAAAAAATAAAAAATCTTAGATCTAAAATTTAAAAACAACAAAATGTACAAAATCCAAATTAAAAAAAATTAAAACATTAAAAGATCAAAAATTAAAATATCCAAAATCCAAAATTTAAAAAGTCCAATAACCCAATATTAAAAGATATTCAACAATCAAAAATTGAAAAATCCAGTAATCCAAAATTGAAAAAATTCAAAAATTAAAACGAGTTTCACTTGTCGTGTGGCTTTCCACGCCCACTTTTTTATTTATTTATTCTACAGTTGTTTGTATTTCCCTGCTTTTGTTCTCTTATAATGTGAAGAGGAAGCTGATACAGCCGGGTTTTTTAAATAAAACACACGGTTAAAAAGTTTGTATAAAATATATTACAAAAAACGTTTGATTACAAAACAATAACAACTAGAATTAAAAACAGTCAGGGCTTATGAATGGTATGTACACAGAGCGGAACGTTACGTGTTTCGAACGCACCCGTTATAGCAGCATGCAATTGTTTTTGTACTTGGAAGCAGAAGAGGTTAACGGTCTCTATTTACAATGAAGAACAAAACACATCCACTGGTGTTGATGTCGAGAAGTGACAATGAAAAACAAGAGACATTGTCTGTCGTTGACCATTTCACTTCTTGACTTTCGAGATCTTTACTAGAAAGAGTTTTTTTGTCTTAAGATCGCTCTTATCGCATAAGAGAGTGGAGATGTTTTCTTCAGTTCCAGCCGTGATGTTCTTCGTGATGTTCCTCGTGATGTTCTTCGTGATGAATTGGTACCCAAACTTTTTCCCAGACTGGTTTCCACACTTTTTTCCACTCTGGTACTTGGTACTGCTTCCATACTGGTACCCAGATCTGTTTCCACTCCGTTTTCCACTCGAGTTTCTTGTCTGGTACCCATTCAAGTTTCTTTCCTGTCTTCCACACCTGAACCCATTCTTCTTTCCAGATCAGTTTCTTGTCCTTTACCCAGATTTGTTTCTTCTCTGTTTTCCACGCTTGTTTCCACTCTTCTTTCCACTCAAGTTTCTTCTCTGGTACCCAGACAAGTTTCTTTTCTGTCTTCCACACCTTCTTCCACTGTGGTTTCCACACGAGTTTCTTCTTCCAGACCTTGTGTTCGTGTCCCCATTCGTCATGGGTTGTTTCCCATACCTTCTGCCATTCTGGTACCCAGATCTTCTTCCAATCAGGTACTTGATTTTCTTTCCATACTGGTACCTTTATTTCCTTCCAGATTGGCTTGTACACTTTCTTCCATTCAGGTACTTGGATTTCTTTCCACGCTGGTACTTGGATTTCTTTCCACACTGGCTTTTGTACTTTCTTCCATTCAGATACCTTAACTTCTTTCCATACAGGTATCTTTACTTCTTTCCACACTGGGACCTGTATCTTCTTCCAGTCTGGTTTCCATATCACTTTGGAAGCTGTTTTCCACACCTTTTTCCACTCTTCTTTCCACACGAGTTTCTTCTTCCACACTCCTTCTGGCTGGTGTTGGGCTGGTGGTCCATAATCGCCCCGGGAAATGTCTGTCTCTATGCTGAAATAATAAAAAAGTCATTTTTTAACTACTTAAAATCTCACAGCTTTTAACTTAATATTCTATTATAGTTCATTGAAGAGCTTTTATACAGGGTGTTAATGAATAACACCGAAATATTTTACCTGTTTATACAGGGGACATAGACAAGCAACTTTTATTAGGAGAATTTTGCTCTATGGATTCAATTTTTTCTGTTACAGCATATAATCTCCCTAGATCATGGCCGCCACTAACTTCTAAATTAGGAAAAAAAAAATGCAAAACAAATGAACTTCGCTGTTAACATTGTAGTCAGTAGCTATGAATAAAAAAATACTAATGCAGTGGCGACCAGTCATGTGATTAGTCTGTAAATTTTGCAGATTATGGAAACACTAAATGTTGACGAATGATTAAGAATGAGGTTTTTATCGACCATTAGGAAGGCATGAAGTCAATTTAATGAACATTTTAACCCTATTTTGCGTAATTATTTATTTATGAGCACCTAATTATAATGAGTCGGCCGCGGTGGTCTAGAGGTAGCGTGCCCGCCTCTGGATCCGCAGGGCGCGGGATCAAACCCGGCCGCGGTCTATGGACTTTTCGGGACGTAAAAATCCTGGGCACGGAGTCCTCCGGGAGGGACTTTAAGCTGGGGGTCCCGTGTCGTAGATTTACGGCACGTGAAAGAACTCCAAGCCTAAATTAGAGCCTCTGGACAAAATTTCTCGGCCCTTTCACGTCCAAGAAATACTTAGTTTCCAGAGGGGGGGTTGCGAGGCGATGGGCTTACCACCTGTCCCTCTACCCTCTCTCGGAAAATAAGCATATCAAAATTAGTGTAGGTAATGAAACCTTCACTTGGAGGCCCCTTCGCCCCGCCTGGGGTCATAGGGTACCAGATACAGAGAGATACAGAATTATAATGACTTTAATGCAATGTAGCATATACAATTTACGTCATAGAGTAAAAATCTCCTAATAAAAGTTGCTTGTCTAAGTCCCATCTATACACAGGTAAAATATTTAGGTGTTATTTATTAACACCCTGTATAGTAATCCTTCCCGCCCATTGCACAGGAAGTTATAAAATACGAGTATACTTTTAGCTTCAAGGATAACCAAGGTGTAGAGAGTTATTTTTTTAACTATTTGTAGGAATTTTGAAAATTGACTTTTTTAACTAAAATCAGAACGGAACTTTACTACTCCAAATTTCTGTTTTATATTCCAGCTCGTTTCTTACGTGAGGACAATCATTGGATTGCGACCTCTCCTCATGTTCCACTAATGTTAACAAATCACTATATTTATGAGCACAATTGTAATATGCATTTGTATAATAAAATTTTCTTATATTAAAAAAAAAACTCGTTTCTAATATATGAAATGTTTTATCTTTTTCATATAAATCGAAATCTATCTCGTCTTACAATTATCTCTATATATATATAAGGCTTTGACCTGACTGACTGAATGAATGACTGACTGACTGACTGACTGATTGACTGAATGACAGGAATCAACGTACAGCCATAATGAATATCATTCTATTCATTATGGTACAGCCTAAACTATAACAGGTAGAGACTTGGAATTTTGACAGTACCTTCGTTTCATAATGTAGGTGCTCACTAAGAAAGGATTTTGAAAAATTCTGATTCTAAATGCCAAAAATTAGATGTTTTTGAAAATACTTAATCCCTTTTTACATAGAATTATCAATTCCAAATCACAGAATATATTGTTGCCAAATGGTATATGATGGGCTTGGAAAAAACAAATGAAATGCACTTTTGACAAATAAGAGAAGTTATCAAAATAATTCATGTTATAAATAAATATTACAGAATGAAATCCACTAAAATAATGGAATCACATAACTTTCTCTACCCTGGACATAGAGAAAACAAAACGAGGTGTGGTAATGTGTATATTATTATATTATATCGCAGGTTTTTGGAGAGAAAAGTATGAAAGTGATAATGCTTTCTGTTTAATTTCATCTCCAAAACGGCTTTATGGTAACATAAGAGTGGGAAATTTCCCGCCTCGATATTACAATTTTATGTTACAGGAATTTCTGTTTCTTCTTATTTAAACCTATACCAGGCTTGCTGTGCACTGTACAAGCGATGGGATGCAAAATTCTACACCATTTCAACCTCAATTTCGGAAAAAGTAATTTCAATTTCGGAAAAAGTAATTTCAAATTCGGAAAAGGTAATTTCAATTTCGGAAAAAGTAACTTCAATTTCGGAAATACGAGGGTTATTTATTAAAACATTCGATGGGGCATAAAATGAAAACCACAGTGAAAATCAAAACTGTTTTGTTTGGAACATTTAGGTACACCTTCTAGCTACTTCTCTACATAATCTCGCTCCGATTGAGTCATTTGTCCCAGCGTGGTACCAACTTTACTATACCCTCTTCATAGCCCTCGTATTTCCGAAATTGAAGTTACTTTTTCCGAAATTGAAATTACCTTTTCCGAAATTGGAATTACTTTTTCCGAAATTGAAATTACTTTTTCCGAAATTGAGGTTGAAAAGGTGTAGATCCTCTATGAGCCATAAAAAACTATATCAAGCGTTTTCTGAGGGAATAGTTTGAGTGTAATAAGTCGTTCTTCCTATTTCAAATTATAAATGCCTATATAAGGACCTAGAATTTAAAATTGAAAATCCTTCATAAGCTAATTTCCAATTATAAAATACAAAACCCGGGCGACGCCGGGTCTTTTAAGCTAGTTTTAAATATATACCTTAAGGGGGGACATACAGCTTTCGATGCTGAAAAATAGGTGAAGTTATTTTTTTTTCTCTTTCAGCAATGAATTGTTCTGTAGCCTTGCAATCTGACTTGTTATATATTGATTATCTAAACAATTGCATACTGCTTTCAGAATTAATTTAACTATTACAGTTAATGGGTAATTATCATTACAATTTTTTGTGCCGTTTCCCTCATAACTCAAACATTTATTAACAAATTGCTGATAAATTTTAAATGCAAGTATATTTGGTATTAATGAATAACAATTTGTAGAATCATTGATGTAACTTTAATATTCCTTATGTAAAAATTTGTAAAAAAATTATCAAGTGACGAATTATTTTTTAAAAATATTTATACTGCAGATAATCTATGTTGTTCGTATGGTATTTTCAAATACAGATGTCTGCATGCCTTGATATTATGGACAAATGAATCGACCAGGGTGGGCTTACAAAATTTAAGCGATCGCGATGCTTTTATTTCCAAGGTATGACAAAAATAGGCAAAGCCACCTACAATTGATTTGACTGAAAACTGATGCTTCGAAAGCTCCAAAAAAAATGCACGTTTTCTACCCGTTTTCCAATCATAACTCGCGAACTAAAGCGAAAATTTAAAATCCGGTTTCGAGGTGCTTTCGTCTACCCTTCAGTCTACCTATGATTAAAATTTCAGACCTCTGCAGTCAGTAGATTTCGCTGGGCATCGTGCACAGGCAGAAAGACAAACACTTCCTTTTATTATTACAGATTGTAAAATGTAAGGTACATAACTTAAGCACCCACTTAAAACTCAATGACACATAAAGAAGGTATTTACCCTTATTTCCATGCTTCCTAGAACATTCTTTCAAAAACTTTTCATGTACATAGTTGAGAAAACGTGGAAATAAACATACGAAATAAACGTACGAAACTAAATATTTTTAATATAAAAATATACGAGACAGAATTTCTAACCCATGCCGGACTGCAAAGAAAACAGTTAACACAAAGATTAGGTCCTTAGTTTATTTCTCGTACCCTATTCTGTAATTTTGTATGGATTCTGTAATTGTATTTGAATTTTAGATTTTTCTTGAAAGTTATTTTCCGATATTATATGGACGTGGGACATGGACGCTTACCTTTCGGGAAAAACATAATCTGAGAGTGTTAGAAAACAGGGGGCTTAGGAAAATATTTGGGCTTAAGATAGATGAAAACTGCATAACGACGAGCTTCATAACCTGTACTCTTCACCGGATATAGTAAGGGTAATTAAATCACGGAGGATGAAATAGGGGAGGAAAGACATGTCTCAAAAATATTGACTGGGAGACCCGTGGAAGACCTAGACTTAGGTGGGAGGACAATATTAGGATAGATTTAAGGGAAGTAGGATTTGCGAGGGATGGTTGGATGGAGTTAGCACAGAATAGGGTTGAATGGCGGGCTCAGGTAAGCGCGGCAATGAACCTTCGGGTTCCATAAAATAGATAATATTGCTTTTGCTTGCTGAGTAATTGTCTATTGCCATTGAGTAAGTAAGGAAGTAAATGCGTACCCCTGATTTGCTGATACTTACTGTTTCTTCTCCCTGACTGGATTGCTAAGCACAGGTACTGCGAGCAGGACCCCTAAGAGGGTCTTCGACACATGAAACAAAGTAACATTCATTAATATTCAGCAAAACTCTCAAGAAATACATTGATTCAAAAGCGAATAAATGAGGCGTGCAAATAGCCTAGTGCCTTTTAGAAATTTGTACTAGAGACACAAAAAACCCTCAGTTTTGTGTACTGTTTTGATTTTCTCTTATTTAATTATCATAACAAGAAGAACATATACGCTACTGGGAGACAGAGTAGGCCTACTTGATTCAAAACATACTAGATCCAGAACGGAAAATCGTAATGAAAAAAAAAAATTGTGTTTGGGCTAGGTACCTCCTGATAATGGGACCCGAAAATTGGCGACAAATATCTCTTATTTTTAAGGGGACTTTACATGAAGAAATGTTCGTTTTTCGCGATTTTCTCGAAAATGGCTCTTACGATTTTCTTTAAATTTTGCACATGGGTTGATTAGAAATATTTTTTCGAAGATATTCTTTGAAGAGTAGTTACAAACCACCAACTCTGAATACGCGCTCTTTGCAATATGTCCTCTCATAACGGAAAATCGTACGAAAAGAAATTTTTTTAGGTAGATTTCGAAGAAAAATCTACCTATTGCAATCGATGCCATGTCATGACTTTCGAAAAATTCTTTCATATCTTTACGTTTGATGCCTCCCTAAGTACGAAACCACCGCCTGTTAAAAAAAAATAAAAAAAATGGTGATATATATATATATATATCTTTACACGCCAGCGGCCGTAATTTTGAAGATATTTGAACCAAATTTTATTATGTTATTTCTAGGCCCAATAGTTCGGACAAGTTCGTTAATGATCAAAATTGGCTTAAGGGGAGGATCGGGGGAGGGGGTTGAAATTTTGAAAAAATTATATCTCGGCCCCTATGAAGTACAGAGGGAAAGTTTGTTGGAATAAATTAGAGTACTCCCTATGGAATTCACATTGACACCAACGATTCGGGGCTTTTGGGGGTACGAGTGGGGGTGGGGGATGGATATTAGAAATTTTTGAAACCATGTCTTGTGACGTATTGTTGAAAAGCTCTTGATGAGTACTCTACAAATCAATAACTGGTTTCTCGATAGCGCTCATATAAGGCGAGATTTAGCACTTCGAAATTTATCTCAGCCTGTAGGCCTGCCTAAAGGGAATTTTTTTCTTCAGAGTTCATGTTTAGCTTCCATATAAAACAACACTCCGTATGTAAAATTTCATAAACTTTTTCCTTAGCTGCAAATCTAGTTTTCCGGTCAACATACCCATTTTTTAAACTTTTTTAAAATTTTTTTTAAGTTTTGGCCAATGTTATCCTTTTGCTAATTTTTTCATTCAGTGACTTCCAATCGTAGTAGACTAGCCTACACCGTTTTCTGCATGAACTCTTTCAAATATGTTGTAAATCACAAGGTCTCAAATTAACAATAACCCTCATATAACGTTACGATCTCCTAGGACCCACAAATATCGTGGGACGGGAAAATGACTGTTTCTCCATGCCTGTACGCGCCATAAATCAAATTCGCTTTATCAGATTTAGGCCTACATGAAACTTGGTATACACATTTATAATGTCCATGGGAAGAAGCCTATTGATATTGGACCAAATCGGTTGACCGGTACCGGAGTAATGCCCAATTTAGTGCCTATTTTAATGGCAATATATTAGAAAGAATTTATCAAATGCAACTCAGTTATCAGGACGACATATTGTTTTAGAATCTCCTGTTTATATCCGGCCTGTCTTCGCATGTGTTTCGTTGCCCAAGTCATAGGCATGCCTCCTATGTAGATATTCCACCGTGTGTGTGTGTTAATCGTCTCCATGGCCGTGACTCTAATGACAGCACGAGCCAAACTGGATCAGCGCCTGGGGCCAGCGGGAGTCATAAACTGCATTTAACGATCTTATTCCATTCTGACTTTTGTCGTCTGCCAACTTTCCAGCCTCCGGCAGTGTCATTATTTCTTTCTATTAATAACTTTCACATCATCTTTCCAGCTTTTTACTAGTTTTTCAGACAACCTTCTCCATCTGTTCAGGTGTGAACGTACGACAAGTGAAAAGACCCCATTGAGTTATTATGTGGCAGAATGGTACTTTCTGAGATTGTGTGGTGGACGGGAAAATGTCTGTATGCGCGATAACTCAAATACGCTTTATCGGATTTTCATGAAACTTGGTATACGAAAATATAACATCCATGGGAAGAAGTTTATTGATTTTGAACGAAATCTGATGACCGGTACCGGAGTAATGCCCAATTTAGTGCCTATTTTTATGGTAATATATAACAAAAGACGCGATAACTCAAATACGCTTTATCGGATTTTCATGAAACTTGGTATACGAATTTATAACGTCCATGGGAAGAAGTCTATTGATTTTGAACGAAATCTGATGACCGGTACCGGAGTAATGCCCAATTTAGTGCCTATTTTTATGGTAATATATAACAAAAGACGCGATAACTCAAATACGCTTTATCGGATTTTCTTGAAATTTGGTATACGAATTTATAACGTCCATGGGAAGAAGTCTATTGATTTTGAACGAAATCTGATGACCGGTACCGGAGTAATGCCCAATTTAGTGCCTATTTTTATGGTAATATATAACAAAAGACGCGATAACTCAAATACGCTTTATCGGATTTTCATGAAACTTGGTATACGAATTTATAACGTCCATGGGAAGAAGTCTATTGATTTTGAACGAAATCTGATGACCGGTACCGGAGTAATGACCAATTTAGTGCCTATTTTTATGGTAATATATAACAAAAGACGCGATAACTCAAATACGCTTTATCGGATTTTCAAGAAACTTGGTATACACATTTATAACGTCCGTGGTAAGAAGCCTATTGATTTTGAATCAAATCTGTTGACCGGTACCGGAGTAATGCCCAATTTAGTGCCTATTTTATGGTAACATATTATACAGTATTTATCAAATGCAGTTCTCATGACAACATATTGTTTTACAGTGTTCATGTACGGCTTTGGAAGTAGCAGTACAGTTAGCTTTGACAAATAACACTGCCCATATATTTCTTCACATATGCTTATCAAACTAGACCTTTGTTCTTCCGTAAGCCCTGCTTAATGAATCGATCTGGAGCTTAACTCTGAAATCGATTACAAAAATAACCTGTTTTATGAATATCATAATTGCAATTATCACTGATTAAACGAAAGCATTATGGCACTTTGTTATATCAGTTTAACCTGATTTTATTAGTTTTGAAACCATGTGCTGAATTGAGAAAGTATGTTAGCGTTTCCACTGCTGCTGGCGTAAAAATACGTCATATCAAAACATTGTTTGAAGCCGAGATGTAAAAGTAATACAGTAATACTTTACATAAAATGTGAGGATTTTTATCAGCATCATTCAGAGAAGCAGCTATTCCAACCAAATTTTCCTCAGTCATTTCAAACTTGGAGCCCACTGATGGTTTCGCCTGATCATTGCTTATATAACCATACAAACTCTGCTCTGAAAGGATTCAGCTACTCGCATTTGGTGAAAACATTGTTTATTTTCTTTTCAATTGTGCTCTTACACTAGAAAATATATTTTTAAAAATATATAATTTCAAGTGTACAAATTTTCAGACACAAATTCCATTTAATAGTGGTATTATTCAATCTTTCTCTAAAGCTGTGGAGGATTAAGTAGGCCTAAAATATAATTTTAGATTCATTTATTCGTTAATTCAATTTTCATTGCAGAAAACGTAATATCTGAAGAACCAGTTGCCTGATTTCATTCAAAATTTTCACAGTCGTCCTTTGTATTAATCTACGAGGGGTGGATTTCAGTGGTTAAGATTTGATTAAAAATTATTAACTGGAAAATAAAAACATGTTTGGAAATAAAGTCAAAATTGTAATGCAAATCTAAATAAATGGTGCAAAATATGTTGCAAAAACTTTATCGCATATACGTGTTGAAAGCTAGCTCACAAAAAAAGTAAATTATAGAGACATTTAATTTTTTAAATACATTTTTATAACAGTAAAAATACCTAGAAAGGAAGGCATCAATACCGATCTTTATGTACAATCCGACAAATATATACTATAATAACGACAATAATAATAATAAATGGTGGAGGGTAGATATTTTGATTAGGTGTACGCATCAGTCAATAAATTTTGTTTGTCAAAGTAAATAATGCAATTGACAAAATTTATTAACTGCCCATAACGAAAGAATGTAACACAAGAAAAGCATAAATATTTTCAGAACCTTAACATTCGACTATAAATATCTCTGAAATAGGTAGGCTACTGGGAAATCATCTGACATGATGCAAATCTAAAAAGAAATCTAGATATAATATTAAAGCAGATGGAATGTTCATTGAGGTCCACGCCTCAGAAAACAATCTCAGATTTAAATGAAAAATTAAATAAATTGGAAATTACTTGCTTACTTTAGATAATATAATGTTTAATAGAAGATGTTTTAGATGTTTTTTAATGAATTAAAAATCACTCATATTGATGTATTATTAGATGTGTTACATATAAAATTATAGATAACTTCCTGTAGAATAAGTGTACAAAATTGTATGAAAATCTGTCCAGACAAAGTTAAATTATTCAAGATTATGTAATAAGAGATTTCGCTACTGTATAATTAATAAACCGAAAAGACTGTGATTCTGGACAATTTTCATGAAATAAGTGGGGTATTGCAACTTGCAAAGCGTATATTGTAAAACAGTATGTTGTCATGAGAACTGATTTGCATTTGTTACATTCCTTCTAATATATTACCAAAAAATAGGCAGTAAATTGGGCTTTACTCCTGTACCGGTCAACCGATTTGGTCCAATATCAATAGGCTTCTTCCCATGGACGTTATAAATGCGTATACCAAGTTTGATGAAAATCCGATAAAGCGTATTTGAGTTATCGCGCGTACAGACACATGGACAGACAGACAGACGGACAGATATTTTCCCGTCAAACATACAATCTCAGAAAGTGTTTTTACAAAACATAAATAATGAAGAAGTGTTTGCTTGTTCCGAGATGCGTAAAAAGTTAGAGTGATTCTACTTAAATTATAAGTTTGGTGAATTTATTATAACTTAGGAAGTAACTTGTCCTTCATGGGCCGCCGAACAATAGTGAAAGTAACAAAAGCTATAGAACTTGAACTTGTCGGTTTCCGGAAACTCATTCAAGTGTCTTGTTACATATGAAACTAAAAAAGTCAGTGAGATGGCTTCGTGGTTAATGACATCTACATTTCTAATTGTCTCCGTTACCATGGCCACCGCCTTGTAACGGATCCAAATCTTATCTGGCATCTAACTCGTGTAAAAGCAGGCTCTGGAAACAAATCACTGTCTGAAGGACGATTCCAGTGCCCCCTGTTTTAATTATGCAGGATACACGCCTTTCACTTGTTTCGAGATGGAGAGAGTTCTGATATTATGTTACGAAATTAATAAGCCGTGCAAAAAAATCATGAGAAATTTGGCGTGCGTAAAATGTGAAATGTAGTATGGAATGTTTGATATATATCTGGTATTCCTGGCACCGTCATTCTTTCTAGGAGACTCAGGTTCAATACCCGGCAAGCAATAGATAGATTATTATATTAATAAAGTCAATATATAAATTTTTAACAGCATACTGGAATATTTTATTTTATTTTCATTTATTTATTTATTTAACCTGGCGGAGTTAAGGCCATAAGGCCTTCTCTACCACACAGCCTGGGCAAAAACATGAAATAATAAAAATACTACTACTAATAATAATAATAATAATAATAATAATAATAATAATAATAATAATAATAATAATAATAATAATAATAATAAATGAAAAACAAGAAACGTAGATTAAAAGCAAAGAAAAAAATTCAAACAAAAAATACTTGACTGATATATAATGCAAATGACTAAAATAAAGAAATGAAAAAAAAAGATGAAAGACTAAACTAATACATTCTTAGCTATTAGCCTACAAAAAAAATGGAAATTTTAATTTTTTTTAACTAAAGAGCATCAATTCCTAAATGTTATTGTATAAGTTACTAAATTTATTAAATGACTCTTGAACCGTGATGGCTAGGCAATGAATTCCAGTGACGATTATAGAATTAGGCGAAACTTATCTTATAGTTGGAAATATGCATGCACTTATAACCTGAAAAATAAAATAAAAATATGACGAATAAAATTAAAAATTTGACCTTATCTCTAAAATATTACTGTCATATTTTTTTTTTGTTCCATATGTTAAACATTAATTAAATGACAGGGTTGAACCTGGTCTTGTGATAAATTGCTTCAAAAATCTGTCTTTTAAAATGGTCTACAGCCTACAGCATGCATGCCATCTTGAATTCCTTTCTCCAAACCCAAAATCCAAAACACGAACCCCGAAAAAGAAGAAGAAGAAGAAGAAGAAGAAGGAAAAAAATAAGTTGTTAAATTTATTAAGAAGGTAGTAAAAAGCTAGTAGGGTGTAATTTTTAATATCACGTTATGATTTTTAATAGATTCATTTAAAAAATAAACATGCTATACAACTTCAAAAATTCCTACAAATTTAAATGAAAATCATCGAAATACGTCGTTATCAATTTTATCGTAAACAAAACCTGAAAACTGCATAAATATGCATTTATATGCTGAATATAAACTTTTCAGGTTTGACCAGAATGCTTAGAATCGTGTTTAAATCAGTCTAAAAACCCGAAAAAAATACAAGTCCTTCCAAATAAAATCTTAAAAAAATGCTTAGAAACTCGTATTTTGTAAAGCAATGCAAATCTGAAAAAAGTGTTGTAGAATTTTTTATTTGAAAATTTCATACAATTATGTTCAGTAGTGTCTGAGATAATTACCTTGGAGACTGAAATAAGTAAAAAAAATTGCTCTCCAAGAAAGGGAGAAACATTATTCAACCGGTACTTATTTTCCATAAGCACAGCTATTTTAGAAATTGCTTGCCGATTAGCTAATCAGAGTACTATTACAATGTTGTTCTTTACAATTAATTCTACATTATTTGAAATAATGTACCTACCTAAGCGAGGTGCTATTTTAACTCGTCATTTCGTCTGTTTGTCTGCAAATTAGTTTGTTATGCAGTCGTTCCATTTTCTTCCTATTAGGCGTGAATTTATGTATTTATTATTATTATTATTATTATTATTATTATTATTATTATTATTATTATTATATTTCTGTAAATAATTATTATTGTATCTTAAAACTTATCGTATTTCTTTTGTGTAATATTACTTAAAGGGGTACGCCGTAGCGTAATGGTTGAGGCGCTGCGCTACAAACCGGAAGGTCGCGGGTTCGATTCCCGATGAGGTCGTTGGGGTTTTTCAATTGGCCTAATCCTTCTGGTGGCACTATGGCCCGGGGGTCGACTCAGCTTCCCAAATAAATGAGTGCCGGAAGCAATCCTGGGTGTAAAGGCGGCCGATGCGTATGGCTGACAACCATACCACCTTCGTGTGCCGAATGTCCAAAATCTGGTAGCCTCAACCTCCTGGAACCCTCTGGGCCTTCATGGCCTGTGTAGGGATCACTTTAGTTTACTTTAATATTACTTAAAAGATCACTTTACTGTCTAATCAATTATTTTGTAAGTTGTTTGTATTTTTTCCTCTTTTTCTTCTTCTTCTTCGTCTTCTTCTTCTTCTTCTTCTTCTTCTTCTTCTTCTTCTTAACTCTGCTAGGTAAAATGAAACATTATTATTATTATTATTATTATTATTATTATTATTATTATTATTATTATTATTATTATTATTATTAATATTATTATTATTATTGTTGTTGTCGAATGTTCCTTGTAGTTATTAAAAACGACGTATGTGTAAGGGTTTTTACTTTTTGATTTCGTTTTAAGATGATGAAGAGCAGATCTTATAGGCCTATTTATTTTTGGATGCGATGTCTCCTGTAACCAGTGAACGAATTGTGATTTTACGAGAGAGGGAAAGGTCTATTAGGATCTTGGGAAACCCCCTATCCCCCCTACACTGGTTTTTTGCTGTGTCGATCCATAGCCCACTTAGTGGGACAAGAAAGCAGATACGTACAGTGTTCTTGAGCCATACTACCAGCATCTTCCTCACCGGTAGAAAGTCATTATGCAAGAATACCTCTCAAGCTTCATTCATAGTTACAGCTTAAGCTAGGGGCTTAAATTACCTAAGTATTATTAGTGTAGTACATGCATAGAGTCATTATTTACAACGACATATTTTACAGTTTCCATTTCTAGTGCAGTCCATTAGCAGACCAATCACAGCAGGGACAAATTACTGGATAATAGGGGCATGTAATGACCAACAGGGACAATAATCTGTAGTTCATGAATGTATATATATTCATTTTGAAAGTTAACTGTGCAATAACAGTGGAAGCCCGGTCACAAAAATCACTAAATTAGTGTACCTCACAGTACTGCATATGACATAATTTACCTGTCGGTGAGGTAGACCATTAAGGACAATCAGTCATATGAGAGAGGTTCCATCTGGCGATGTGAAGTGAACTGAACTCTGGCTTAGCTTAGTTGGTAGAGCATTGGCACGGATAGCCTAAGGTGCTGGGTTCAAATCCCAGTGTCAAAGGAATTTTTCTCCTATGTAATATTTTCAAAATACTGATTTGTAAAATTTGCAGCTCCATTTTAAGTTCTTCTTTGGGGCTTTTTAAAAAAAATATCTGCATTAGTTTTAAAGTTGTGCATTTACATGCAAGATGCTTTGCTGACTACAATCTGTGTAATTTAATGTTAGTCTATAAGTTTTTCCAGCAAATTACGTTTTGTTAAACTTCTTCCCTGTTATATAAAAAACTACTAAACAGAATTTTGTGAAAATCTTTGTGCAAGGTGCCACATAATATAGGCTAATTTTTGTAAATCACCCAGAACTAGATCGCTGTTAAAAATTTTGCCTACAAAAATAATCTGGGGATTAAAAATAATTTACATATGCATACATTTAAACATATATAAAAATCTTATGTCAACCACACAACATCCTCTATCCTTAATGTGTAATATACAGGAATCGATTGCGGTAGTGCGCATTCAATTGTCGCAGTCTCTCACAAAGTTGCATTCCCGTGAGGCAAGTTTATGTGTGAAATGAATAGCTTATAACTACCCTTCAGAGAATATTTACGAAAAAATTCAAATAAATGCCTTAGCTCTTTTTATAAGCATTTCATATACAAAATTTTAAGAAAAGCTTTTGAACCGTTTTCAAGAAAATCGCGAAGAAAAGAATTTCTTTTCGTGTGAAGTAAGAGAAAATCGTCGCCTATCTTCATGTCACATTCTCATAAAGTACCTAACCCAAATATAAAATTCTTTGTAGATTTTTTCTTCTCGCGCTTGTCTGTTAACACACAGACAGACATGTTTATTTTCTGGATTCCTGGGACCTCAAAACGTGTATCTCTATCTATATAAAAGGCTTTGTCCTGACTGACTGAATGAATGACTGACTGACTGATTGACTGAATGACAGGAATCAACGTACAGCCTAAACTATAACAGGTAGAGACTTGGAATTTTGACAGTACCTTCGTTTCATAATGTAGGTGCTCACTAAGAAAGGATTTAGAAAAATTCTGATTCTAAATGCCAAAAATTAAATGTTTTTGAAAATACTTAATCCCTTTTTACATAGAATTATCCATTCCAAATCACAGAATATATTGTTGCCAAATGGTATCAGGTGGGCTTGGAAAAAACAATTGAAATGCACTTTTGACAAATAAGAGAAGTTATCAAAATAATTCATGTTATAAATAAATATTACAGAATGAAATCCACTAAAATAATGGAATCACATAACTTTCTCTACCCTGGACATAGAGAAAACAAAACGAGGTATGGTAATGTGTATATTATTATATTATATGGCAGGTTTTTGGAGAGAAAAGTATGAAAGTGATAATGCTTTCTGTTTAATTTCATCTCCAAAACGGCTTTATGGTAACATAAGAGTGGGAAATTTCCCGCCTCGATATTACAATTTTATGTTACAGGAATTTCTGTTTCTTCTTATTTAAACCTCTACCAGGCTTGCTGTGCACTGTACAAGCGATGGGATGCAAAATTCTAGATCCTCTATGAGCCATAAAAAATTATATCAAGCGTTTTCTGAGGGAATAGTTTGAGTGTAATAAGTCGTTCTTCCTATTTCAAATCATAAATGCCTATATAAGGACCTAGAATTTAAAATTGAAAATCCTTCATAAGCTAATTTCCAATTACAAGATACAAAACCCGGGCGACGCCGGGTCTTTTAAGCTAGTTTCACTATAACATGACATAAAATCTCATTTTCCAAAAAATAGTGACGAAATCAGTTTTGGTACACATTCTTCGCAGCAGGCTGATTTAGCCACCAAATTGTAAATTTATGGTCATTAACTAAATTCTTCTGCTTTTAATAATTGTAGTATTTTCTACCTTCTTTAATAGGAAATCTTGAAGGTACATTAAATTAAAATGACTATTTATTAGTGGGATCGGAAAAAGTCTATTCAGTAATTTAAAACTCTACTTTTTTGAAGAGTTTATTTTCTTGGAGAAAAGTTACTTTGAAACTGTACCTTTTAGCTGTAAGTTAAAACCTTGCATAATTGTGAACTTCGAACTTGGTTATGTCTTTATTTCTAATTTTGTATAATAACAAAGTTACGAATATATTTTAAAAAGAAATTCCGAAACTCTGCAAGCTATTCTTTTACTGTCCTTTCTACTTAAACTTCGTTCTTGAAAAGACCTTTGGCGCCAAAATTTCATCATATCGATATTTAATTTTATATATTCACATATTTACTAATATATTTTTTTAAAAATTCCAAAATATTGTAATCAAAATATTTCATTGTCATTCGTACTCAAACTTCAGCACCAAAATTTAAACTTTTTTTATATTTAATTTTGTATATTGTAAAAACAGTTTAGCACTAAAATTGTAACTTTCCTATTTTTAATTTTGTATATTCACAAATTAACGCAAATTCCGAAACATTGCCAACCAAAAATATTATTTACTAATTTTGGAAAATTACGAAAATATTTTAAAACAAATTCCAAAACTCAGTAACCGAAATATTTCTTCTGAATCGTCCTTCGTACTCAAACTTGAATTTTGAAATGACCGTTTACCACCAAAATTTCAACTTTTTTATATTTAATTTTGTATAGCCTATTCACAAAATTACGAAAGTATTTTAAAAGAAATTTCAAAACTCTGTAAACTATTCTTTTACTGTCCTTTGTACTTCGATAAGACTTTTGGCGACACAATTTCATCATTCGATATTTAATTTTGTATATATACAAATATATATTCACATATTTGCTAATATATTTTTTTTTTTAATTCCGAAATATAGTAATGAAAATATTTCTTTGTCCTTCGTACTTAAACTTTAATTTTGAAAGGACCGTTTAGCACCAAAATTTCAACATTTTTATATTTAATTTTGTATATTCACAAAATTACGAAAGTATTTTAAAAGAAATGTCAAAACTCTGTAAATTAGGCCTATTCTTTTACTGTCCTTTATACTTAAACTTTGATCTTGATAAGACCTTTGGCGCCAAAATTTCAACATCGATATTTTCACATATTTACTAAAATATATTTTAAAATCCCGAAATATTTCTTTTGAATCGTTCTTCGTACTCAAACTTGAATTTTGAAAGGACCGTTTAGCACCAAAATTTCAACATTTGTATATTTAATTTTGTATATCCACAAAATTACGAAAATATTTTAAAAGAAGCTCCAAAACTTTGTAACTTTCCGATATTTAATTTAGTACATTCACAAATTATCGAAAAATCCGAAACGTTGCCAACCAAAAAAAAAAAATTATTTTATCGTCCTTGATAACGGGCACTGCTACACAATCACTTAGAGCACTTTTCCACACTGACCAGGAGTATCCACGTCCTCATTTCGGCGACGCAGGCTCCAGAAGAAGTCTTAGACTCTGCAGGACTGCAACTGATTCTTCCAAACTCTGCCCAACTCTGTTATATACTCATGTACTTTTGCATCGGCTTTTCACACACTTTTTTATTATTTTCCTTGCATCACTTTCCCCCACTTCAAGAGTGTATTTTTTTCCTTTTACTTGAGCCTCAAGGGGACTCGAGACTGGGTGGGGACCGCTGCAACTTTCTTCACGGGGTCTGCGGAACTCGGTGGGGAGATCCATCTCCCACCTGGAAAACACGCGTCACGTGCTCTATGGCATTGTTACGTAGTCCAGATGGAAATGTGCACTTATGTATCTTCATCGCTGCTTCCTAGGATAAGGTTACCAGATGCTCCAGTTTCCTCGGGAGAGTCCCCTGATTGACCTCGGATTCAGCTTAGCCCTAATCTCTTTGGATTTACAATTGAAGGCATCAGAACAATACGTAGATAAAGAGCAATACAATAATTTTTAGAAAATCAAGAAAAAATATCCCTTTAGGCAAGCCTACAGGCTGAGGTAGATTTCAAAGTGCTTTTGGTTTAATTTACTGTCGCTGCGTAGCACTCTTCTTCTTTAGCCTTGGCATGACAAACCCGCAATAATAATTGCAAAAAAAAGAGGAAAGAGCACTTTTTCAAACATTCAAATCTCGCCTTAAATGAGAGCTATCGAGAAACTAATTATTGATTTGTAGAGTACTCATCAAGACCTTTTCAATGATACCCCACAAGACGTGGTTTCAACAATTTCGAATTTCCATCCCTCCCACCCCCACCCCCACTTTTACCCCCAAAACCCCCGAATCGTTGGTGTCACTGTGAACTCCATAGGGAGTACTCTAATTTATTCAAACAAAGTTTCCCTCTATACTTCATAGGGGCCGAGATAAAAATGTTTTAAAATTTCAACCCCCTCCCCCGACCACCCCCTTGGGCCAATTTTGCTCATTAACGAACTTGTCCGAACTATTGGGCCTAGAAATAACATATTAAAATTTGGTTCAAATATCTTCAAAATTACGGCCGCTATCGTGTAAAGATATATATATATATATATATATTTAAATATCACATTTTTTTTTTTTTTAACGGGCGGTGGTTTCGTACTTAGGGGAACATGGAACGTAAAGATATGAAAGAATTTTTCGAAAATCATGACATGGTATCCATTGCAATAGGTAGATTTTTCTTCGAAATCTACCTAAAAATACTATTTTCATAATTGAAGGGCCTAGGCGTAAGGCACAAGGACATAGTTTCGAGAAAACTTGATGTTTTTAAACAATGTTACCACTCACAAGTAGGTGGTTTAAAGTTTAATTTTATAACATATACTTTTGAAGTACAGGCTAAATTAGTGTTCTGAAAATTTACAAGGTAGAGTGTATTGGGATTTTTTACAACTAGAGGTACCTAAACATGTTAAACAAAAACTGAAGTACTTTTACAGTAGCAAAATCTTTTTACTTTCTATCATATTATTTGTTTTTACTTTATTTTAGTAAAAACCTGTATTATACAGTGATAATTGCATGTTTCCCAGTGAATACCAGTATAGTAATTAATACAATAGATAAGCAAAACAATCTATTTTTAATGGAGTTAACACTTCAGAAGTGCAAGTTCAGTTTTTATAAACATTTGCTTGGATGGTAGCACTGCGGAAAATAAAAAACAGTTAATAAACACACTTCAATAACAGATAGGAAGTGTGCCTTACGCCTATTTGGAACTGTTATAAAGTAGAATGAATGTGTATGTTCTTATAACTGAGCAAAGGTTTAAGGCACAAGTACAAATAGTTCATTGTGTACTTAAGAGATAGGAGAAGGCATAAATGTTGAAAACTAAAAATTAAAGATTTGTGCCTTACGCCCTTATGGAACTAGGCTCTTCAATTTTATTTCACCATTTATTACAGTTTCACTATAATGATACAGATATATTTTAACATTGTATACTATTAAAGTAAATGTCTATCAACTCTTACTATAAGGGGTCACCAAAATGAGGTCGCCATACAAACAAAGAAATTTTTTTTTTTTTTTTTTTTTTTTTTTTTTTTTTTTTTTTTTAATAACCTTTCTTCAACATTACAATCTGTTCTATAATGAACAATAAGTAATAATGATGCAAGAATGAACATGTTACAAATATAGCCCAGTGGCTAATATTTGTATAACATAACAAATTTGTTTGACATTTAATTAAATCTGTAGATCAAGTCCAAAACTCTATTTCTATTGAGCCTACACGTGTTTGTCCCATTGTTCAGGAGATTCACTGCATATGAATTGGGGTGTTTGTTTAGACGATTCTGGTAGGTCATACTGTATTTACTTATTTCCTGTTTTACTGTTGGTATTTCAAGATCTTGATAAATATATTTGTTACTGATGTACCAGGGAATTTTACCAATAGTTCGTATCGTTTTGGATTGGAAACGTTCTAGAATTTCTATGTTGGAGTTGCTTGATGTACCCCAAAGTTGAATTCCATATGTCCATATTGGTTTAAGGATACATTTGTAAATTAGAAGTTTGTTCGTAGTTAACAACTCTGACTTGGGTCCTAGGAGCCAATACAATTTGCTGAATTTTAGATTTAGTTGTTTGCGTTTGGTACTTATATGCTTTTTCCAGGTCAAACGACGATCAAGATGGATACCCAAATATTTAACTTCTTCTGACTGAGGTAGAGTCTTACCATTGATTCTTACTGGAGGGCAAGTGCCTCGTCTTAACGTGAAAGTTACATGTAGACTCTTATCTTCATTAATTTTTATTCTCCATTTTTTAAACCAAGTCTCCAATTTAATTAGGTAATCTTGTATGTGTTGTGACGCTGTGGTTAAATCTTCATGGACTGCTAAAACTGCTGTATCATCAGCAAAAGTGGCTATAGTTGTCGGTACATCTATGGGCAAATCTGCAGTGTACAGTAAATACAACATAGGACCAAGGACACTTCCTTGTGGAATTCCAGAGTTGATAGGGTAAAGATCCGATAGGCTGTCTTCAAATTTAACTTGAAAGAATCTTTTTTCTAGGTATGATTGCAGAATACTATAAAAAGAATGGGGTAAGAACTTTTTTATTTTGAATAGCAATCCAGTATGCCATACTTTATCAAAAGCTTGGCTAACATCAAGAAATGCTGCTGAACAGTATTCTTTATTTTCAAATGCATTGTGAATGACATCTGTTACTCTATGCACTTGTTCTATGGTTGAGTGCTGTGCTTGAAATCCAAATTGATGGTCGGGAATTATGTCAGTAAGGAGTGGTTTAAGTCTGGCCAGGAGTATTTTCTCAAACAATTTAGAAATAACAGGCAATAAACTTATAGGTCTGTAAGATTTAACTTCATTTGGAGGTTTTCCTGCTTTATGGATGAGGATAATTTGTGATATTTTCCAAGCTCCTGGATAGTACCCCGACCTTATTATTGCATTAAATACGAATGCAATAAAAATCATAGCTTTATATGGCAGTTCTTTCAAGATACGACCAGTTATTAGATCATAACCAGGAGCCTTATTAGGATTCAAATTATTTTCTATAGTTTTTCTGACCTCTCTTGGAGATACTGACTGAATCGGTAGAGACATTTGGAAAGGGGCTTGAAGGTACTGATCTATCTCAGTCTCATCGTCTTGTGCCATTGAAGGAAATGGCTGGAATACTTGTGATAAATGGGTGACAAATAACATAGCTTTTTCATCACAGCTTCTAGCCCAAGTGCCATCTTCTTTATTAATTGGTGGTATGGGGTCTGTAGGTCTTTTCAATTTCTTTGTAGCTCTCCATAAAGAATAATCACTAGCTTCGAGAGGCGTTAGATTTTCCAGATATTCTTGGATGGATTGGTTTTTCATTGTTTGTATGAGCCTTTTTAGTTCTTGGGAAGCTCTGTTGAATCGCCTTTTATCTTCAGGATATCTGTGGTTCTGCCATATTCTTCTTAACTTACGACGTTCTTCTATTTTTTCTTTAACACATGATGGGTACTGATTTACAGGAGGCAGTTTTAGATTTAAATTTGGAGTGGCTTCCCATGCAGCAGATTGAATCGACTTTGTTAAATTGCTTACTGCGTCTTCTATTTCTTCAGATGTTTTGAGACTGATTTTCAATGTGATTCTTTCTTGTAAGATATCTCGGAAAGACTCCCAATCAGTTCGTCTATTGCAGAGAGTGAGAGGTCTCTGCCTGAGTATTATTTCTGCGTTCAATGACATCATAACTGGAGAATGATCAGACGATAAATCAAAAAGGGATTCTATGTGCAGATAATTCTGTGAAATACCCTTTGTTATGAAAAAGTCCAATAGATCTGGTATTTTACTTGTATCAGAAGGCCAGTAAGTGGGTTCACCAGTAGATAAGATTTCTAAATTATTATTAGTGATTGCACGATACAGCTGTCTTCCACGGGTTGTGATCACAAAGAAAAATGGATTACTTCCTTGTATTTGGCCCCTGAAGGGGGAAGGCGGGTTGGGACTACCCTAAGCACTTCAGCCTCGCGGCTTCCTTACTAGACACAATATCCAGCCCGTTCATACGAGGAGCGTCCATAAAATAAGTTTCCCTAGGGCCGTTTACAAAAACAAAACACAATACCAAGGAAATATTTAATTGCAACAGACACAGCCAGTGTTTAGCTATTTTTCAACATATTCGCCCCAGGATTGAGACATTTGTCATACAGTGGAACCATATTTTGGATAATTTTGTCGTAGAAGTCTGTCGCCTGGGATTTGAACCACTGTGGGACAACCACATTCGCCTCTTTGTCATTCTATGTCACTCTTTGTCATTTCGTGGAGTATAAAAACAGATGGAAATCACTGGGAGCGAGGTCCGGGCTTCAGGGTGAATGTTTAAACACTTCCCAGCCGAACTTCTGCAGGAATCTTCCTAGGAGGTGTTTAAACATCCACCCTACAGCCCAGACTTCGCTCCCAGTGATTTATATATTTTCCTACACCTAAAGGAATGGCAGGGAATGACAGAGAGGAGGAGATGTTTGTCACACAGTGGTTTAAGTCCCTGGTGGCAGACACAGGTATTCAAAAGTTGGTTCTACGGTATGACAATTGTTTAAATTCCGGTGGCAAATATGTTGGAAAATAGCTGAAAACTTGCTCTATCCGTTGGAATATATATGTCCATTAAATTGTGTTTTGTTTCCGTTAATGGTCTGTGGGAAAGTTACTTTAAGGAAGCGCCTCGTATTACCAAATTCTTACAGAAATATGAACTTCGAAACTACCTTTGCCTAAATAACTCATACAACCTACCTGAAATACTATTATGAACTGAAGCAATTAAATCATACAACCTACCTGAAAAATACCATACTTCTAGTGAAATTTTTACTTAACTCTCAAATAATGCTGTGTATTTTTTAAGCCTGTGGTAGGGTTTTTTATTTTTGGTAAAACACTAATCTCCAGAACCACCGTATCCCTCTTCATCTGAACTACAGTCCAGTTCTGATGACTGTAGCCGTTCAGGTGAAAAGAAAGCTTAGAGAGAGGTTTGGGACAACTCCTAATGGCGTTAAATTTGTTTTCCGTGCCTCCCTCTTCGCCGCGACACACTGAAGACCCCTGTTTTGGGAGTTTAACTCGGAGATCTGTTACAAAAATAACTTCTTTCCTGCATGGACCTGTCATAATTGCAATTATGACGTATTAAAAGCAGCATTCTGGCACTTTGTTATATCAGTTTACCTGATTTTATTTATCTAATACTCGCTATTTTTTCTCTAATTGCAGATATTGTGGAATCCATCCTGGAGAACGCAGCATTGATCTAATTGGAGATGTGGAAGCCATTCTCACGTACCCAGCATTGAACTACACTAGTGTCCAAAATTACAGCAACAAACCGAAATTTCATCTTTGGTCGTTTACTTTTCCACAAAACAGTATAAACAGGTGATAGTAACATATAAACAATATGAAGAATAAAGAAAGTAAACTATTGCAACGTTTGTGCATACCAGTGAAACAAAACGCCCTGTTTTTTCTTTTTTTGCACACGTAATGTCTTTCACTCACATCCAGAAAAACGCGTTAATGTGCCCAGTATGGGGTGTGACCACCTCTGGCAGCAATACAGGCCTCACAACGGCATGGCATGCTGTGAATAATGTCATCAATCTCATTTTGAAGCAAGTCGTCTCCATAGTGCATCCCAAACTTGCTCTATATGATTCAGATCGGGAGAGCGAGCAGGCCAATCCATGCATGCAATGTCTTCAGTTTCCAGGAAAACGTCCACCGCCTGTGCTCTATGAGGACGAGTATTTTCATCCATCAGTAAGAAGTATAAACACCAAAACACCAAAATACAAAAATTTCAGGCAGTTTGTGGAACAATTGAAAGAACCTTTAAAAACAAAGTAAGGCAAGAAACACAACTACGATTCTACTCAGCAATGGCAGTACCAGTGATACATTATGGAAGTGAAGCATGGACCGTTAAGAAAAAAGATAAAAGTAAAATACAAGCAGCAGAAATGATGTATTTTGTTCAGTCAAGGGATGTACAAAAACGAGAAAATTAGAGAAGAATTACAAGTACAACCACTTCTAAATCAGATCGAAAAATACAGAGAAGAATGGATGAAACATTTAGATCGCATGCCAGAGGAAAGAATACCTAGACAAGCATTAAAGGACGAAGAACGAAGATCGATTGGACGACCAATTAAAAGATGGACTGAACATATATGAGATCGGAACAGGCAAAAGCCTAATCCTTGAAAGAAGAAGAAGTGCGAAGTCTGGGCCCACAGCACCTCGAAACAACCGCATATGAGGTGCCAAGATCTCGTCACGATACCTGACAGCAGTTAAACTTTGCCGATTTCCCCGTAGAACTTCATGAAGAGGTGTTCGGGTAGTCAACAGAATTCCTCTCCACACCATTATTGATCCACCTCCATATCGGTAATTTTCCCCAATGTTTCCTTCCCGAAATCGTGTCCCAGGTTCTCTCCAGATGCGAATCCGTCGAAAATCATTTTCAAGACAAAATCTGGACTCATCTGTAAAGAGAACATTGGCCCACTGTTAATGACTCCACTCTAGACGTACTCTTCTGTGAATATGCGTCATGTAGCAGATCTCCAACAATAAAGGCCTTTCTGCCAAAGCCTTCTATACACTCTTTGCTTCGATAAAACTGCTCCAATGGATGCTGTGAGGTCAGATGCCAGTTGTCGTTCAGTACTACGGCAGTACAGCCAAATAACGGTCCTGTTTTTCTGATGCCACTCTTCGTCGTCCTTGCCCTGGTCTTCAGGATACATTTTCGGACTCTACAAACTGTTTCCACATCCGAGAAACAACAGAAAGATTCACATTAAGCCATCTGGCCACATCAGCTTGGGATTGTCCTGCTTCCATTCTTCCTATGGCTGTCCACCGAAGAGAATCTTCTAGGCGTCTTCTCTGAGCCGTCCTGTACCTGCAGTAAATGTTTACACAGCAAACGTTGATATTGGACTAAGCAACAAACACTATGCTGCAGTTTCCCTTTTGATTGGTGCACTGACGTCATCGTTTACATGGTTGTAAGATGACAGAAATGCCATCTTCAGTTCAGAACACGACTGTACGGACATAGCTTTAGGTTTTATGTGAATATCTCGTATAGTCGACACAGGAAGGAGAAATTTCAGTTTGTTGCTTTAATTTTGGACACTAGTATGATTGGAGATGTGGACGCCATCCTGGACTACCCAGCCTTGATCTGGAGATCTTGTGGAAGCCACCCTGGACTACCCAGCCTTGATCTGGAGATCTTGTGGAAGCCACCCTGGACTACCCAGCCTTGATCTGGAGATCTTGTGGAAGCCATCCTGGACTACTCAGCATCGATATCGAATTTTACTTTTTCGGGTTTATCGGTTTGTAATAGTGACTGTTTACAAACTTTCCTATATCAAGAATCAAGAAGACTAGAAGATAGTGTTTTTATTTAGTGTTTGTGACATCAAGAAAATAAACTTTTCTAAATCAAGAGCATGCTGAGGAAGACATCACTTAGATTCAGACCTTCTCTTCATAATTCTGTGCTCTGGCGTGGAATTTTGAAGTGAGGTCTGTGTAAGCTCCATTTCTAATACTGCTGGACACCTCAAGGTATTAACGAAGGTAGTACTTAGGAAGGGGCATAGATAGGGGCCTCTTTTTAGAGGTGAAGAGCGGTCTTGGTGCAAACCGAGGCCACCCATCACCGAAGACCAGCGATTCTCTCATCGAAAAAAGGTAAACAATATGTATTTTTATTTACTTTGTATTTATTAGTTACACCATTTAAGTAATATAACATTACAATAGGTTATTTAATTCTAAATAGAATAGATTCTGAGTGAGAAAGCAGAGGTAATAGCTATTCTTGAATTCTTTGTCAATTCCAATTCCATTCCGTATTGTTAAAGAAAATAGACTCTTGGTACTCAAAGGGTCACTAAATATTTTGCAAAGCTATTTATATCTACCATTTAACTAGACTGTATCGGTTAGCTGTTGTGTGTAAAGGTTTATGAGTGTTTCGAAATGGGCTAAGTCAACAGTCGACACTAGAATAAATTTCAATACATTCCCTGCCGTCCTGTGAATGCCGCTAGGAATGCGCAGTGGCTCATATCAGCAACTTAGATATTTTAGTCGGTCCTCTTTCCCCCCCCCCTACCTGTACAAATACAAAAATTTTCTTGCAAGAAACAAAACCAAACAAAATGAATTTTAGCCCCCAGATGAGCATAGCTCGTGTTTAGGTGTTAGAAATGAATTATATTTTAGAAAAACAGAGATATTTATAAAATGCACAGCATAAAAATTAAATATTTAAAAAGAGTTAAACGTGTTTATAGTACTACCCAAAATGTAAAATACTAGGAGGTGCCCGTGGCTTCGTCCACGATAATTCTTTTAAAAATTAAGAGTATAATAATTATTAAAGCATTATATTTATTAACACTTGCACGCGAATAATTCATAAACTAAGCCATTAATAATTAATGAAACAGCTAAAATTCCGGCTTTAAAGCGCCCCCTGGGAAAACTATATCAGAATCGATTATGCAGTTCCAAAGAACCTATAAAGGAGGCCATGGGTGAACACATAATACATATTGTTTCTCAACTGTTTATTGACATGAATATGATGTGAATTTTATTTTATCAATTCAGTGTAATTTTCAGAAATTATATAATGTTTCAAGGGAAGGAATGGTTTATTATCAGCGATATTTCAAGAAATAAAACCATCAATATTTTACAGCTGTTGCCCCCGGCTTCGCCCGCTATTATTCATTGACTCCAGGATTTTTAAGAAAATTACACTGGTAGATTATTAAAAATGTTTGTGGTTCAGAGCTATGAAAATTGTAAGTAAAAATAAAATTAGAATATGTGTTCATTGTGTTCATTTCACTTAGGCCTTATATAATAAAGAAACGGTTTTCCTTCCTAATTTTGTAGTCGTCATGAAAGCTTAGACTGCGAGAGACGAACATCGCCGAGTATACCCGTTGTCTCACGAAGCGGGCGAGCAAGCACGCTATTTAGGGCCGTTGAATTGTATAAGAGTAAATAATTTTATAGTGTTACCAGAAAACTAACTTCATTTTACAAACTATATCAATACATTTTTTTTTTAAATTTTGATGGAATAAATGAAAAGACAAAACAATTAGCCTATAAGTTTCTATTATTAATATTAAACAGTTTTTTTTTAAATTTTCATCTTAACATGGTTGAGACCGTATTTTATGAAATCGGGGTGCTCATGACCTGTACTCTTCACCAGATACAGTAAGGGTAATTAAATCACTGAGGATGAAATGGGCTGGACATGGGAGAGGAAAGACATATCTCAAAAGTATTGAATGGGAGACCCGAAGGGAAAAGACCACTTGGAAGACCTAGACGTAGGTGGGAGGACAATATTAGGATATATTTAAGGGAAGTAGGATTTGCTAGGAATGGTTGGATGGAGTTAGCACAGAATAGGGTTGAATGGCGGGCTCAGGTAAGCGCGGCAATGAACCTTCAGGTTTCATAAAATATATAATATTCCTTTATCTGACTAAGGAATTCTCTAGTGCAAATATATATATAGACACAAAAATGGAAGAAAATTTGATTGAAACAAATGGAAAGATAAAACAATTATAAGATTTTATTATTAATATTAAACAGCTTTTTAATTTTCATCTTAAAATGGCTGAGACTGTATTTTGTGCAATCAGAGTGCTCACCAATACACATATTATACAGTTTCAAACCATAATTTAGACCATGTAATTTGTATTTTGTTTTTCTTGAAATTTGACAATGTTTGAAGGAAATAAATTTTTATCAGTTTTATGGTAAACTTATAAAGCTGCTAAGTTTTCATAACCTCGAATTCAGAGTATAGGCCTAATAGTTTTGTAGGGTAGTCAATAGACTTCTTTAAACCAATTTTTATTTAACAAATATGACTGAAATAGTCTCAAATTCTTCGCAATCTATATTAATAAAAGGAAGTGTCTGTCCACCGTCTGTCTGTCCGCGATGCCCAGCGAAATCTACTCAACGCAGAGATCTGAAATTTTATACATAGGCGGACTAAAGGGTCGGAATGTGCACTTCGAAGCCGGAATTTTAATTTTCGCTTTCGTTCGTGAGTTATGAGTGAAAAATGAGCAAAAAACGTGTATTTTTTGCGATTTCGAAGCATCAGTTTCAGTAATATATTTCAATGTTAAATCAATTACAGTTGGCTTTGGCTATTTTTGTCATCATACCTCATACCTTGGAAATAAAAGCAACGCGATCGCTTGATTTTGTTAGGCCATCCTAGACGATTCATTTGTTTAGAGTGTCAAGGCTCACAGACATATGCCATTTTCAACCTACACGGAAGAAGGATAATCAACCCTAAATATGGTCAAACATTGTTCGATTTGGACGAAACTCACTGTACAGGGGTATTCTGGGCCAAGGAACTCGAATCTGAGGTCGCTTTTACCAGGCGACGCTATCTAATCGTGGTATGTAGTCCACGTGATTTAGGTGTTAATAAATATAATGATTTAACTATTATGCTCTTAATTTTTAATTTTTGAAAAAATTATCGCGGGCGAAGCCGCGGGCACATGCCAGTATTCAATATTTCAAACTCATCGCAGAAACACATGTAATGTATTATTACCTTTGAAAGTCTTCCTGTCGAGCGAAGGATCGTAAAATAAAATTAAGACAGTAGTAGCCTATAACTTGAAGCTATGCTCCTCTTATAGCTAGTACAGTCAATGGGTAATTGGACATTGTATACTTTAGTGCTGTACTCTTCATTCCTTTGCAGTAAAATTAAGTCGATGTTATGAGAACTTTCATCATTAAGTTGTCTTGTCATAACATCTGAACATCGTAATTTAATCTGTAATGGTGATTCCTGGTGGTGAAACTACAGTAGATCCGATGAATATTCTTCCTTTCCTAGTCACTTCTCTACCTTTTAAGTAGCTTACTATCTAATTTTATTTTATTGTTTTTTGGTCTCTTCAAGTTTTTTTGTCTGTCTGCAATTGTGCCATCTCCAGCCAAATCTCCTGCACGCAGAGATTTGAAATTTTTAACATAGATGGACTGAAAGGTGCCCAAATGCATCTCAAAGCCGGATTTTAAATTTTATCTTTCGTTCGCTAGTTATGAGTGAAAAAAATGACATAAAACGTAATTTTTTTTGCGTTATCGAAGCACCAGTTTTGGCTAACAAATTTAAATTATAAATTATTTGCAGATGACCTTGCTCTGCTGCCATGGCAACGAGGAAAGAAAGATAATTGCGTAAATCGATATTTTGCAACTTAACACACCAATTTGTCGATCTTTACGATTTTGTTAGCCCGCTGTGAAGGATTAATTTGTTTATAGTGTTTGGGACGCAGAGATCTGATTTTTTACATAGGTGGGGCAGAGGGATAATGAATGTAAGCCCAAATAGGAAAATATTGAATGACTTTAACGGAACTCACTATGCAGTTTTTTTTGTGACGCTTTCTAATTGTGGAATTCACTCCATAGCCGGATTTTTAGCCGTTTCGTTATAGTTGTTAATAATTTAGTTTATGAATGATTCGCGTGTAAGTGTTAATAAATATAATGCTTTAATTGTTTCTCTCTAAAATAATTTATTTAAAAATCTAGCGATTGAATTAATAATAGCGGTTGAATCCGCGGGTACCAGCTAGTTGAAATATATTAGCCAAAACGTTTTCTGCCAGTTTTTCACTTATAGCTCTCGAAAGAAAGAGAAAAATAAAAATCCGGCTTCGAGGTGCATTTGGACACCCTTCAGTCCATATATGTTAAAACTTTTCAGTTCTCTGAGTGGTCTAGATTTGGCTGTGCATCACATTCAGACAGACGAACACTTCCTCTTAGTCCTATATATAGATTCTCGTATTATCTATTTCATAGGCGTAACCAGGCCGACCATATGGGGGGGGGTTATAACATCCGCGGGGTCTGGCGAGTATGGAAGGAGAGGGGGGTCCGGGGGCCCTCCCCCGGAAAATTTAAAAAACTAAGATGCAAAATAACGAGTTTTAAGCTTCCGGGGGTTCTCCCACGGAAAATTTTAAAAATTAAGATGCAAAATAACAAGTTTTAAGCTTCCGGGGGTCCTTCCCCGGAAAATTTTAAAAATTAAGACGCAAAATAACGAGTTTTAAGCTTCCCACGCTTTATACTTGTATTAAGCAATTTATGGGCAAACTTAAAAAAATTATACAATTTTCCTTTTTTTAATCAATGGGGGGGGGTTCAAACCCCCAAACCCCCCCCCCCTCGCTACGCCTATGATCTATTTTATCTCTAATAATAGCATTATTTATTCAATATTGTTATTCTCTTTTTGTTTCAGGTAACTTCACACTTTTCTACTGATGGTGAAATATCAGCGTAGGCTGCCACATTCCCGTAAGTTAAATTGACTAACTTAGAAATAAATACATCTTAGAAAAATAAATTTAAAAACAGACATCTAATATCAAAGTAAATAAAACACTCATTGAGGCCCATCCTTTAGAGCATGAACTCAGATTTAGGGAAAAATTGAAATTATGTTATATTATTAATTTTTTACTGGAATATATTTTATTAAAAGTTTTATTCAATCAGAATTCAGTTAAAATTTACATTTTTCCACATTATTTTATTGTTATTATTTTCATTAATACGCCACCCGAATAAGCAAATGCTCTTTGTCGGGGGTAGTTCAGGAATGGGTATAAATATATTAAATTAAAAAATATATTATTTTTAACAAAAGTACAATCAATTACACCCATCCATAGAAGTAATAGGAAAGTAATTTTAAAAAGAAGAAAAAAGAACACAAAAAATTAGTTTTTCGTTACACAATGGGATAAAATTAATTTTTGTTGTGTATAAGATTAAAATTTTGTTTGATTTTTGCGTTTCCCACGAAAGCATTAGAATTTCAATTAGTTGCCTACTTCCCATAATCAAAATTCATACGCTTATGAATTATTAGAAATGCTTATAATTGGTGATTCGGATCCACAAGAAAAGTTCTGAATCGTTGCCATGAGAACCGTTCGAAAACAAATTTGTTCATTAATGGCCGGTTTCTATAAACTCGCGAATTACCTATGGGTAAATTATCTAATGCACAGAATTTACACAATTTACACAAGAATAACACCACACAAACACAAATAATTTAAAGATAGCAATCACATACACTTTTGGCGAGTTTCTAGATAAATATCCTCTGGGTAAATATGAAAATGGCAGAAAAAATGTTCCTACAAACTCGGGCTAGACCTTTCCAAGGGTAAATCATCGGGTTAATTTATCCTTTCTTGCATGGCTGGATAAAATTTAACCTTTCATAGGATCAATAACAATGAGAATCAAAGCCTTCTGAATTAAATTAACTGTACAACTCCAAGGCCTTCCTCATTATACCATTGTAGGTTAAATGGAACTAATTTGTCCATGGGTAATTTACCCATAGGTAATTCACAAGTTTGTAGAAACCGGGCATAAGGAAATTTACAGTCCTGTCAGATAAGTTTTCTCGTAAAATGTTAGAAGATAATTATTTTCATTGCAGATGTAGCCAGATCCGTTATGGATAATTTATTACCTGAAAAATCGAAGATGTTATACGAAAGGGAATACCGAGTGTTTTCCGAGTGAAGGAACAACCGAAATATTAAATGTATGTCATATTTTGCAGAGAAATAAAAGAAATGTAAGGTTTCAACGCTCTGAAGTTGAAAACAGCTTTATTTCTTAAAGAAGATGCTGATATTTCCAAGTTTCTCCATCTGAAGACATTCCTAAAGCGAAAGTATGCTGATTATATGTTGGTCATGCACATATTATGCAGACGGCCGTGGTTAAAATCTTTATTTAAACAAATGAAAAGCAATCGATAAAATTATCTTTGACAGTCATTTATCAAATAAAAATATTATTAAATGTTATTTTATGCAGGCATTAAGAACATGAAAAATAAATATTTATGGAATAAACTTAATTATTTTCTTAAATCTTTAATTGTACAGAGTAATTATTTCAGGGTTATTTCTAACAGTGGAATTAGATAATCTAGTCAAAACTAGATTTGTGTTTTAGACCTGCAGATGTGAAACTTTTAGGTTCAATTAAAGGATTAGCTTGGTTGCGTCCTATATCGGATGTAGCCTATGGGAATGCGATCAAATGGAAAAATCGAAATATATTGGAATATTTTGTATATGTTTTATACGTAAAACTAAAGCTATTCTTGTGTAGAATAAGTTTTTATAAAATTGTGCAAAATTCTGTACAGCGAAAGTTAAATTATTCGAAGTTTTGTAAAAATCGCTATTCTATGATCCATTTGTAAGAGGAATTGTTTGTCTGTCTGTGCGCGATGCCCAGCGAAATATACTGCACGCAGAGATCTGAAATTTTAAAGATAGATGGACTGAAGGGTCGGAAAATGGCACCTCGAAGCCGGGTTTTTAATTTTCGCTTTCGTTCGCGAGTTATAAGTGAAAAACTGGCAAAAAACGTGAATTTTTTGCGCCATCGAAGCTTCAGTTTTCGGTCTTACATTTCAATTGTCAAATCAGTCACAGGTGACTTTGCTTTTTGGTCATAACTTGGAAATAAAAGCATCGCGATTTTTTCAATATATCGCATGGGATTATCGATAGTTTCGATTCTGTGATCGATCGATTCGTTTGTTTATAATGTCAAATACAATAGAGGCGCTTTCTAATCGTGGAATGCACTCCAAAGCCGGATTTTTAGCTCTTTCATTATAACTAATTGTTTAGTTTATGAATGATTCACGTGTAAGTGATAATAAATATGTTTTCATTATTTTGCTCTTAATTTTTAATCTTCGAATTAATTATCGTGGGAAAAGCTGCGGCCACCTGCTAGTTTTAAATAAAGGAGTGTTAAACTTCTTGCCGGATTGATAAAATGATAGCTATAATTCCTACATTAATTCCTGCCATGATTCGTTGATAACTAACACATTGTTGAGCGTTACTTGTTTTTAAGAAATGGGTGAAAAATTGAGCATCATTATGCGTGGCAAATTATTTCCAAGGACTTTGATATCTGTGCAGGAAACAGAAGACAGGGTAATGACAGGTTGCTTTGGATTAGATATTCCGATCGGGTGAAGGTGAGATTTGCAGTGCAACGCTCCACAAGGCCGTGAGCGGTGTTGACCCACACTCCTAGTGGCCGTGATTCAGAGCAGCTCCCACGCTACGCTTCCGTTATTCGCACTGAAAACTACGCTAATAAAAAGTAGGAAGAAAACAAGTAAATCACAAGTAAATGAGGATGTGGAGAGATATATTACATTGGGAATAAACAGAGCTCTCTAACGTGAATAAGAAAATAATAATAATAATAATAATAATAATAATAAGAAAAATAATAATAATAAAGAAAATAAAATATCTACTCTTATACAATTCAACGGCCCTAAATAGCGTGCTCACTCGCTCCCTCACTTCGTGAGACATCGGGTATACTCGGCGATGTTCGTCTCTCGCAGTCTAAACTTTCACGAAGAGTACAAAATTAGGAAAACCGTTTCTTTATTATATAAGGCCTAAGTGAAATGAACACAATGAACAAATATTCTAATTTCATTTTTACTTACAATTTTCATAGCCAGTGTAAATTTCTTTAAAATCCTGGTGTCAATTAATAATGGCGGGCGTAGCCGCGGGCACAAACTATAACATATTGATAGTTTAACCCTGGAAGTATCGCGGACAATAAAAATCCAAACAAAGCACTCCTTCCCTTGAAAAATTATAGAATTTCTGAAAATTACACTGGATTTATCAAATAAAATTCCCATCAATTAATCATCGTGGGCGAAACCGCGGGCATCTGCTAGTAAAAATACAATCTTTCCAAACACGTGCCACAGCACGTTTACTTCACTTGAGAAATGGAATGATATCGGCAACACTGGGGAAACCCACGCGACTACAAGAGTACCTGTGTTTTGTCGGTATCAATGTTGGTTCAGTTTTTCGGATTAGGGAAACAATGTTGTTATATTATTTTGTAGATATCGGCTCGTCTTCTGTCCAGAAATCTAAAAATGAAGATTTGTAAGACTATTATCCTGCCGGTTGTATTATATGGATGTGAGACATGGCCGCTAACTGATCAGGAAGAACATAGTCTGAGAGTGTTTGAAAATAGGGTGCTTAGAAAAATATTTGGACCCAAGAGGGATGACAATGAGGACTGGACAAAATTGCATAACGATGAGCTTTAGGACCTTTACGCATCACCAGATATAGTAAGGGTAATTAAATCGCGAAGGGTGAAATGGGCTGGACATGTTGCACGCATGGGACAGGAAAGACATATCTCAAAAGTATTGACTGGGAGACCCGAAGGGAACAGACGACGTGGAAGACCTAGACGTAGGTGGGAGGACAATCTTAGAACGGATTTATGGGAAGTAGGATTTGTGGGGGATGATTGGATGGAGTTAGCACAGAATAGGGTTGAATGGCAGACTCAGGTAAGCGCGGCAATGAACCTTCGGGTTCCATAAAATAGGTAATACGTCCTTTAGCTTGCTTAGGAATTGTCTATTGCCATTGAGTAAGTAAGTAAGTAAGTAAGTAAGACGACGAGGTTTGGGACGAGGTCTTCTTAAAATGGCACAAACAATAGGCTACAGTATACTGAAAGAGGTAGCTAAGGATAGGATGAGATACAGAGCGAAATTTGCAGATCAAGTCCAAGAACGTGCCCCTGGGGAGAACATTTCATAATTATAGTCAATATTTCAGTATGCCTACTTAACTGAAGATGAGGAAGACCTAAGTGAATTATTGAATGGTATGAATGGACTGTTAGAAAATAATTTTGGACTGAAAATTAATAAAAACAAAACAAAAGTGATGAGATGCAGCAAGAATGCCATAAGCAACATGAAGAACATTAAACTCGGAAATGACAAAATACAGGAGGTGAATGAATTCTGCTACTTGGGGAGCAAAATTACTAAAGATGGACGAAGCAAAGATGATGTCAAAAGCAGGATATTACAAGCAAAAAGGGCTTTCTTTAACAAGAAAAGTCTATTGGTGTCAAATAATTGACCTAAAAGTCAGAAAAACATTTCTAAAGTTATATGTTTGGAGCATAGCACTCTATGGCAGTGAGACGTGGACTTTAGGAAAAAGTGAAAGGCATAAAATAGAAGCTTTTGAGATGTGGTGCTATAGACGAACGTTGAAAATCAGGTGGACTGACAGAATATCTAACGAAGAGGTCTTAGAAAGAATAGAGGAGCAAAGAAGTCTATGGACGACACTCATTAGAAGAAGGGCCAGACTAGTGGGGCACATTATGAGGCATCCAGGCTTGGTCAACACTATATTAGAAGGAACAATAGAGGGGAAAAATTGTAAGGGAAGACCGCGATTAGATTATGCAAAACAGATTATTGGCGATTTTGGATGTAAAAAATATGTAGACATGAAGAGACTGGCTCAAGATAGGAAGACCTGGAGAATTGCATCAAACCAGTTGTAAAACTGATGACTACAGAGAGACTTAAGTTTTACCTACCCCCCTTAAAAAAGTCGCCCTTGTACCTAAAGCTGAAAACAGAACGGAAGTTAAAAACACACAAGGGCACGGAATGCAGAACAATGAGTGTTTAATAATGACAAGAAAAACACATGTTGCGTTATGTGGAGATTTTCTATCTCGCCGGTAATTTGTAGTTGGTGAATGTATGATGGCAATGAATTGTCAGCATCATGGTGCTTGCCCACCGAGTACAGCTCTCTCTCGTAAAATTCATGATTCATCATGGAGAATGTTCATTGGTTACTTTTATTTATTGACTCTCATCTTACACGGTTATGCAATTTAGGGGTTTATACAGAGTGTGCCATTAATCTATAGCGTAGGATTAAAATACAGAATAACTGAGACATTTTCATGGTCCGACCAACCATTAATTATTCTAATTGGAGGCATGAGTGGATAAAAATCATTTTTACTAAATTAAGTGATTTGTATAAAATCTGTTACAGTATAAAATCTCCCAGGACATGGCCGCCACTGACTTCTAACATTTGAAAAAATTCAAAACAATACGTCTTCGTTGTTAACACTAGAACTAGTAACTAAAAAAACTAATGGACGGGCGGCCAGTCATGTGATTAGTCTGTAAGTTTTGCAGACTATGAAAACACTAAATTATGATAGGCCTATAGCTGTTGACGAAGAATCAGGTTTTTATCGGTCACTAAGAAGGCTTGAAGTCAATTTAATGAAAATTTTAACCCCATTATGCTTAATTATTGACTTATGAGCACAACATTGTAATGAATTTAATGCCCTGTAACATACACATTTTACGCCATAGAGCAAAAATCTCTCAAGTAAAGTTGCTTGTCTATGTCCCCTCTATAGCCTACACAAGTAAAATATTTCAGTGTTATTCATTGACACACTGTATAATCGAAATTAATGCATTAAATAACTTCGGATAATCATTTTCAAACAGATGTGCCAAATTGACTTCATGCCTTTTCAGTGATCGATAAGAAAACAATTCTTAATCGTTCGTAATTTAGAGTTTTCACAATCTGCAAAATTTACAGACTAATCACATGACTGGCCGCCACATCATTAGTTTCTTTTTATTCATAACTCCAGTGTTTTGCATTTGTTTCAAATGTTAGAAGTCAGTGGTGGCCATGCCCTAGGAGATTTTATGCTTTAAAAGGAAAATTTTAATCCACAGAACAAAAATCTCCTGATAAAAATTCCTTGTCTGTGTCCCCTCTATACACAGGTAAAATATTTTGGTGTTATTCATTAACACCCTGTATCCCTCTAGATAAATTCACAAGCAACTTCGTGGGTAAAATACGAATTTCTTATTATTATAGCCTAGATGATAATGTTTAACTCGATTTGCCCGACACCCCGGAAAATATTGCCTATAATAATGTTGATCTTGATGGTGTAGTGATTTTCGCTGAAATGCTTTCTTAGAATGCCTCACAAGGTTAGAAGTGTTGGTTCGACACAGAGGAATTTGGCAATGTGGGCCTTGACAATTGTTTCTTGTTGCATTGCATATTCAAAACAGACAATGGGTTGACACCTCTGACCCCCTAACAACTCTTAATGTATCGCAATTTGTCTTCACTCCTCCCACAAAAAAAGTAAAGCTTGTGCGAAATTCTGGGCGAAGTCTTTACGACATATTTTAACACGTAATAATGGGGTTTCTCTTACTGCATGCCACAGGTAGTCTATCATCGTTGCTCTTATATTTGAAGAGGATATGATACACAATGAGTAGACTTCGGATTTTAGGTAAAAACCTATTTTAATCCTTGTATGGACGAAAACTTGTATAGGCCTATGTATGTTTCATAAGTGACTATGCATAAAACTGATACTTTTATAGGACCTAAAACAGCCTATTTTTACATTAGAGCCTAATATTGCCTTTTTGCTTGTTTTTCCTCTAGAGTTCAAAATAAGTTATTTTTTATTTTAAATTCTAGCATTTATTTTCAGTTCGTACTAAATTTTTAGCTCGGAATGTGCAGTACCTGACACATTTGTGACGTGGTTAAATAGTAAGGAATGTTTCGTCTTCAGTAGAAAAATTCCTTGGAATTCCCAAGAAAATGTAGAGTTTTTCTCCCGACTCCCACATCCAGTAACAAAAAACAAACAAACAAATAAAAAAAGTAGTTCTCTGAATGGCTGAGGGATACATGGGGTTGAATATGCTAGCGTGTGTAGATTCTGGGCACAGGGATTAGGTTTTCACTGTTATGGTAGTAATACAGGCCCTGGTAATAGGTGTATATAATTCTGTTTACCATAGGCCTATATCTGTGTTTTATCATGATTATTGATTAATGGTGACTTCAATAAATATAATATTGTGCATTGCAGTTGAGATATTTCAGAAAATTGGAACCTTAACGATTTTATAAGAGACTATTTTACGATATTTAGAGCCTATTTTAGGTACCTAAAACACCATTTTAGCAACCTAAAAGTCCGAAGTCTAATGATGAGTTTCCAACTGACGACCCAGGGCCGCATGCGAATCAAAAGATCATTTCTGAAGGCCCTCAAAGTCAGTTTCAAAATATATCTATCTATGTTTACCTTAGTTTCACCTCTCCCTTTTAGGGATATTTAAGCGACCCAAGCCGCCCGGGCCTTACAGGACCGCGACTTGTCGGGAGAAGGATTATCTGCGGATCACATAAATACTTTTTTGACCAGACAAGGACATGGAGGGCCTCCCGGACGAGTGATCAGCCCAATGCCGGGGCCACCTCCGAGACAACACGAACACATAGGACGAGACACACCATTCACACACACACTCACTCCAAACAAGGCGAGGATGGGATGAAGATGATAATGACGGCCAGATGATATCCGGGGATCACAAGGGCCTAAAGTTACCCGACATTTGTCTCACTGGTGAAAACCTAGACGTGGGTGGGAGGACAATATTAGGATAGATTTAAGGGAAGTACGATTTGCGATGGATGGTTGGATGGAGTTAGCACAGAATAGGGTTGAATGGCGGGCTCAGGTAAGCATGGCAATGGACCTCCGGGTTCCATAAAATAGATAATATTCCTTTATCTTGCTTAGGAATTGTCTATTGCCATTGAGTAAGTAAGTAAGTAAGTAAGTAAGTAAATACATTAGTAAGTAAGTACCTGATTTTATTATTAAATGGTCTTAGCTGTGCAGATATCTGGGAGGAATAATTCCAGACACAAATAATATTAAGGCAGAAGTTAAGTGTAGACTCAAATCAGGAAATGCCTGTTTTTATGCAGTTCAGAAAGTGAGACATGGTCGCTTACTCTTCAGAAAAAACATAATCTGAGAGTATTCGAAAACAGGGGACTTAGGAAAATATTTGGGCCTAAGAGAGATGAAAATGGGGACTGGAGAAAACTGCAAAACGACGGGCTTCATAACCTGTACTCGTCACCGGATATGGTAAGGGTAATTAAATCACGGAGTTTGAAAAATGGGGGAAAGACATTTCTCTAAAATATTGACTGGAAGACCCGAAGGGAAAATACCATTTGGAAGACATAGGACAATGTTGCGCTAGATTTAAGGGAAGTAGGATTTGCGAGGGGTGATTGGATGGAGTTAGCACAGAATAGGGTTTAATGGTGGGCTCAGGTAAGCACGGCAATGAACCTTCGGGTTCCATAAAATAGACAATATTCATTTAGCTTATTTAGGAATTGTCTGTTGCCATTGAGTAAGTAAGTAATTTAGAAGATAGAGCATACTTCGTTGATTTCGGAGCATAATCTGAGAGTGTTCGAAAACAGGGGGCTTAGGAAAATATTCGGACTGCATAATGACGAGATATGAAAACTGCATAATGACGAGCTTCATAACCTACTCATCACCGGAAATAGTAAGGGTAATTAAATCACGGAGGATGAAATGGTCTGGACATGGGGGAGGAAAGATAATATCTCAAAAATATTGACTGGGAGATCCGAAGAGAAAATACCACTTGGAAGACCTAGACTTAGGTGGAAGGACAATATTAGGATAGATTTAAGGGAAGAAGGATTTGCGAGGGGTGATTGGATGGAGTTAGCACAGAATAGGGTTGAATGGCGGGCTCAGGTAAGCGCGGCAATGAACTGTCTATTGCCTAAGTGAGATGAAAACTGCATAATGACGAACTTCATGGCCTGTACTCTTCACCAGATATAGTAAGGGTAATTAAATCACGGAGGATGAAATGGGGGAGGAAAGACATATCTCAAAAGTATTGACTGGGAGACCCGAAGGGAAATGACCATCTGGAAGACCTAGACGTAGGTGGGAGGACAATATTAGGATAGATTTAAGGGAAGTAGGATTTGCGAGGGATTAATAGGGTTGAATGGCGGGCTCAGGTAAGCGTGGCAATGAACCTCCGGGTTCCATAAAATAGATAATATTCCTTTAGCTTGCTTAGGAATTGTCTGTTGCCATTCAGTAAGTAACTAAGTAATAATACTTAAAACAATAGCAGTAATGATGGATTTGAGATAAGGTGGACTTTATTAACGCGTGTGTAAGTGGGTTGGAGGTGTTGGCTCATTGACACGCATGTGCTAATGGCTTCTGTCAAAACTAGCGATTGTTATGTTAAGTGTTGATTACTCCATGTAAACACTACATAACTCACACATTCCCTCGTACACAAGTATTCCTCTACTGCCTCATATATACACGCACATGCGCAGATAGAAGTTATTGATCTCCTGGTGCACGACTGCGAACATAAGGAATGGAGTCAAGATTTCAACCACCGAATATGACGATTTTTGCGATCACGGTGAGAAATTTTACATTAGACGTATTAAATTATAACATTTTCAATTCTTATCAAACTGAATCTACTTAATAGCTTACATAGGCTATGCATATGTTCTTAATTAAAAGTTTTTTTTTTCCCATGTGACTGAATCCAAAGTTGGTTCATTTTTTGCGATAAAGTGCAACGTTACTTCGTGTATCTTGTGTTAGAAATTCTATTTTCACCGAGCGAGGTGGCCGAGATGGTAACGTCTTGGACTCGCATTCGGGGAGTCCCAGGTTCAATTGACATGGATTTTTTTTCATGGTTTTCCCAGTCGTAAAGGCAAATGCCGAATTGGATATTTACATATCATGAATCATCTTCACCATTTCATCCTGTATCATATCCATTTAAATTAATATCAGTTGAAACTTACTCCATAAAAATACATCAACAATAGAAAGAATTAATAGAGCCATGGCCTACCCTACTGTTTAGACGCACATCCCGAACTCCTGATTATAACCTCCTAGCTAAACGGAGTAAACACACAGCGGGAATAAAAAAGAAATTCAATTCAAGCTGTCTAAAATATATCAACTGCGTGTAGAATTTTTTTAAATTTTTATTTTAAAAATTGTTTCGTATACATTACTCAGTGGGTAGTTTTAAGTCATTCTTATTATCAACAAACTCAGCTTTGAACGCGGTTTAGTCACCGAATGCGGACTCCAATATGAAGTGTAGAGTATTGCCTTGTGTTGACATTGAGATTGTTTCCTAATTCCGGTTATGAAGATGACTGATGACCACAGAGGATTTAGAAAGTGGTTGTAACCCCAGACAGGGCGGAGTTGTCTCGAGATCCACTCCAGATTATATTCACAACTTTTCGTCTATTTCTCAATGAATAATTACAACACTTCCGGTTCTATAACTGCCCTCATGTAGATGTACATGAATGTCTATGTTTTTATTAAGTGTCTGTCTGTCTGTCTATCCGTCCGTGTGTCTGTACGCGCGAAACTCAAATACGGCTTTGTAAGTTGCAACACAGTTAGCTTTGACAAATAACACTACCTACATTTTCCTTCACATATGCTTGGCAAATTAGACCTTTGTTCTTCCGTAAGCCCTGCTTAATGAATCGATCTGGAGCTTAACTGGGAAATCTATTACAAACATAACTTATTTATTTATTTATTTTCTTGAGAATATAATAGTCCTCTCACGCAGCGGGCCCGGGTTCGATTCCTGGTCGGGACAAGTTACCTAGGTGGGGTTTTTTCTGGGGTTTTCCCTCACCTATGAGACAAATGTCAGGTAACTTTAGGCCCTTGTGGTCCCCGGATATCATCTGGCCGTCATTATCATCTTCATCCCATCCTCGCCTTGTTTACAGTGAGTGTGTGTGTGAATGGTGTGTCTCGTCCTATGTGTTCGTGTTGTCTCGGAGGTGGCCCCGGCATTGGGCTGATCACTCATCCGGGGAGGCCCTCCATGTCCTTGTCTGACCAAAAGAGTATGTATGTGATCCAAAGATAATCCCTCTCCCGACAGGTCGCGGCCCTGTAAGGCCCGGGCGGCTTGGGTCGCTTAAATCCTAAAAGGGAGAGGTTAAACTACGATAAAGAAAGAAATAAAGAAAGAAAGAAAGAAAGAAAGAAAGAAAGAAAGAAAGAAAGAAAGAGAATATAATATTCTCATTGCCCAATTACAATATTCTCTTATACTAATTACACCAGTTTTAGCCTACATCACTTATATTATATGTTTAATGTAATACCAAAAATATTTAAACTAATACTACAACAACAACAAATACAGAAAAAAGAAACAAGAAACACAAACAATATGAAAATTACACAATGAAGGAAACAGATCAAAACATAAGTAATATAATAGTTTTGGAGGAAACGAAAAACTTAAATAAGCATGGAGCATATTTTAACTATCACTTTTTAATTATTAATATTTTAAAGTTCTCACATTTTTATTACATATAGCTTATCTTGAAACCGCTTATTGTTAGTATTAAATATATCTATATTGCCTTTTATTTTCTGCCTATCATAATTATCACCGATTAAACAAAAGCATCCTGGCACTCTTACATCAGTTGGCCTAATTTTATTTAAAATATGAAAATATATTGTCCTCCCATCAACTCTAGATCTTCCAAGTGGTCTCTTCCCTTCAATATTGACTGGTACAGATTATGAAGCTCGTGGAATCACCTATGACATTAACAGGTACTTTTGTAAAATATCAGAACCTGTGCGAAGATCTGGTAATATGAGTTAAATAAAAGTGAAGGGTCCGATGAGAAAGACGTCACCAGGAAGTAGCAACCTGTATTCCAACCCACTACGCATCGTACTCATTGAAGTTCGCATTCCACAACTTTCATCTGTTTCTATTTGCTCTTCACTCTTTCAACTTAACCTCACAAGCTTCTAAGGGGCAACTCTACTTGATGTGCCGAAATGAAAACATAACCATTTCTTTTTATTCAGTCAAACCTCCTTATAACGATATTTTGGGCCCTAGCAAATCATATTGTAATATGAGGGTTATTGTTATATCGAGGGGCATCTTTAAAAATTGCATGCAAATATAAAACCGAATAATTTATTTAACTTATACTGCAATAAACACTTTCCTCAGCTTTTTTTTTTAAAGAATTGTAGCCGTATTTTTTTGCAATTTCTATCTCCTTCAAACCATCAGCCAAATCTTTAAAAGCCGACCAATCAGACTGATTAGCTGTTTAACACCACCTAGCTAGCATAAGTTTAGTCACAGAGGGGGTGGAAAGAGAGAAGAAACAGGGAGGGAAGTAATAAGTAGACCTGGGATTTTAGGCTCTAAAAAAATAGTTTTAGGCACCTAAAATAGGCTTTTAAAACAAGTAAATAGGCTTTTAAAAGAGAAAATAGGCGTTTAAAATATGCTTTAAAAATGTGTAAATAAATAGAAAATAGACTTTAAAATATTACAATATGCACTTAAACCACAGTATAGTATAACAGTAGCGAAGCTCTAATGAAAGGAAAATGCATCCTTTTGACAGATCGTGCGACACTAGCACCCCAAGCGGCCAGCAGGATGCAACTAGCAAACAGCCATTTCCAGCATTGGAAAGATACGAATATATGGCTGTATTTCTTCTTATTTTTAAAATTACCAGAACGAGATTATTACCGGAAAGGCATACTGGTGAACTCACCAAATCATAGACTTTATGGTAATGTAAAGAAGTTGTAGTTTCAAGATCGATGACATTGTATATCTTATAAAGTATCAGACCGGTTTCCGTCCACCATATAAGCTACATCCCTACATCTTCAAGAATTTAATTGACCTACTACTAACATATACTGTACTTACACTGAAAATTCTGACAAATAAGAAAACTTAATAATTTCAATAAGCATGTAGTAGTACTAGTTCAGAAATTAGGGGGGAAAGTAAAGTTCTATAGGCATATAGCACGATAGGCCTATGGTCAGTATCAGATGCAATAGAAAAACACTTTTGTCTTTTTCTTCATTTTGTTAAACACGATAAATTATTAAAAAGTAAAGGATTAAACACGTTATCTTTATTCTCGACAGTTTAATTTTGTTAAATTCAATTATGTAGGCCTAACATAACCTCGTGTTAAAACATTTTCAAAATTAGTAGGGTCAGGTGGGGTATATGTAAAGAGGCCTATATATTTAGAAACCTTTGCTTCGTTAGGATTTTCATTTATGATATACATATAAAAATAATTAATTGTATATAGCATTTACAAGCCATTTTCTGCTCCTAAAATTAAAAGAATTAGGAGTAAATACACTAGTATGGATGCAAGCATGATAATCACAAATTTGCAATTTAATTTCACAAATAACTGTTTTTGCTTACCTCTCAGGATCTTTAGGGAACCTGAAGAAAGATAAATCGGGAGAATTCCTTTGGCTGTTGGTGCAATTTATAGCACCACAAGCATTTCCATAAAATATTGTTGACATTTTACATAAGCAACAATGTAACATATTGTGTGGTTCTTGCTCACCGCTACGAGCGCTGCAGTCGCGCCGGTTGAAAAAAACTGTATGGAGCTTCGCTACTGTTATACTATACTGTGCTTAAACTGTAAAATGGTCTATTTTTATTGCAAGAAACGTGGTATACCTATTCTTAACAGAATTAAATGTAAAATAAGGCATCACGAACTATATTCACGTAAACAGATGTTCTTTCATTGGTGACTTGACACAGTAGTCCTTCCCCCTTAAACCTCCCCCTCCCCTGTCAGTCAGCATTCCTTTTAGCGACAATTGCTAGGAATAATCAAGTTTCTGTGAAAATCCCACCTCTGCTGTTCTGCTTTTCATTGAGGGATGTCCATTATAAGATTGTAAAAATTACAGAAGTTGAATAGGCATTTTTAGGCACTAAAATAGTAAAATAGGCTCTAAGAGTCCAAATAGGCATTTTAGGGCACTATAAAACTCTATAAATATAAATTATATATCATGAAATGTCAACATGTTTAAAAATTTTCATGTTATTTCATAAGGAACAAAATAGGCATTTGCCTTAAAATCCCAGGTCTAGTAATAAGAGAGCCGGAACAATAACAATAGTCAGTGACCTTGTACTCCACCCTCTACTGAAAATAAAATTTTCCTTCCAGAATTTGTTGGCACTCAAACATTTATTAACATATTGCAGTGAAATTTTGCATGCGAGTATATTTGATATTATTGAACAATACTATCTAGAATCATTGATGTAACTTTAATAGTTTATTTTAAAAAAATCCCATGTAAAGATTTATATAAAAAAGGGATGAATTATTTTTTTAAAATAATTATACTGCAGATAATCCAAAGACTGTAGATTATATTGTACATATGATATTTACAAATAGATAGAAAAAGAATCACTCAGATATATTGGTATTTATGAATTTTATCAGGGAAACAGCACTTCAGAGCACAAAATCTGGCTGCCATTTTGTAACGATAATTAACCATAACTGTAATAGTTAAATTAATTCTGAAAATAGTATGCAATTGTAGAACTAGTGAATATAGAATATGTCAGATTACAAGGCTACAGAACAATTCATTGCTGAGAAAAAATAATAATGAACTTCACCAATTTTTTCAGCATCGAAATCTGTATAGCCTCCCTTAACTGTGTGTGTGTGTGTTAGTAATTTAAGCTAATCTGTATTTATTTTTTTAGCACTCAGTGCAATTTATTTATTTTGCGAGAAATTAAGTACAATACAAATACAATCCAAATAACAATCTTATTATTATTATAATTATTTGCAGGTTAGCAAAAGTGATTTACACCCCTAAGTGGAAAATACTCTAGCTCAAATCCTAAAAATTTCACAAACAAATCTTAGAAGCGCACACTGAAGCATGGCATTTAATTCAATTCGTATTGTGTTATGTGGGTGAAAATGGGCTTTAAAATTCGATTCATATATACGGAGTGAACTTCAGTTAACTACCTGTTATTTATCCCATCCCTAATGGGATACTCTTAATGTAAACTTCTGGTCGTATAGAGGAACTTGGTTCGACCATTGGGGGCTCTGCCCCCAAACCCCCGCTGAGGTTCTCGGAAAAGGTTTTTTTAAAAGATCTATGGGAGATAGAGTGCGTGTATTTAGTCTACTGTATTGGAGATAGAGTGCGTGTATTTAGTCTACTGTATTGGCTTTCAAAGACCTATGTGAACACTGTTTGATAATACCGTTGCCATAGAAACCAAGCCCTTTTACGGGGGTTTTTAGGGCTAAAAATTAAGAAAGTAAACTTTTGGAATTTTCCTGTGGTTTACAGCCTAAAAGCTATACGTGTACCAAATTTAAAGTTTCTAGCTCAACTGGAAGTGGGCAACATTAATGTCAGTGAGCCGAACCGAGCCCTTTTTCAGGGGTTTTTAGGGCTAAAAATTTAAAGAATAAACTTTTTGGAATTTTCATGTGGTTTACAGGCTAAACGGTATACGTGTACAAAAATTTCAAGTTTCTAGCTCGTCTGGAAGTGGGCAAACATTAATGTTAGTGAGTGAGTGAGTGAGTGAGTGAGTCAGTCAGTCAGCCGCGTGGCTTTATATTATTATAGGGACTCAAAGATACTCGGTGAAGCTGCCTCAATACTTGAAGCTATTCACAGAATCCACAGTTTCAATTACATCTGAAACTTGAAATAATAGATTTCTCCAAGAAATACCAACACTCCTAAAATACATCCCATAAGCAGTAAGTAGAAAGAAACTTTCATATGTGACAAACTGAAGACGAAATAATCATTTTCAGGAGGAGTTTTTATATTATCTTCCATATAACGATCCACATATTCATCCCTCCCGATATTCAAGAAGAAATAGTTGGTAAGTCTTTCTAGTATTCCAGGATCGCGGAACCGACGTAGCAGGTCATTGACAGGTTTGTAGTAATAGCCAAATTTAGGCATAAACATTAAGATTGTAGACGGCACGGTTAGATCTCTGACGTAACACAGTTTGTACCGCTGCTTCGACAGGACTTGAAACATTCGAGCCTGCAAATCATTAGCAAGGACACTGAGGTTGTGTTGCCAAGTCGAAAGAAGAAAAGCGTCTTGAGTTTTATCTATACATTCTCGCTGAATTACACCACGGTCCATCTTTTCAATTGGTTTTATGTAAAATTCATCGGGATTACAGATCTCGTCAAAGTCTTCAGAATTGCACCATTCAATTAATGAACCTCTTTCAACGTAGTGATCGAGTCCACTTCTTCTGAACTCTTCAAGAGTATTGATTTCTTGAGTTTTGCCAGGATCTACTAAGTAAGATGTGAAAAATGCCTGGAAAATTGTGCTTACTGCAAATGAATAGATTAACCAAGACAGGAAAAACACTCTAAGTCGTGTGTCACTCGGAAATGCATTGACCCCGACAGACAGAAAGGTGGCCCACAGTTTGCAGAACCCTGATGACATATCATGTGAGACTAATCCCGTTGCAAAGTGGATTTCTACCCAGTGTAAACACCTGTCAGTCAACCCAGCCAACAGAAATGTCAGACTCATGATGACCCAAACCGGCCAACTGAAGACCTCATAAAACTTCCCCTGTTTTGGATTCGACTTAGGACAGGGAACATACCACCTTATCTTCGTTTGTATGTATGGTATGGGAAAGTAGTATGTTGACCATCCCTCATACATTATTGGATCCATATACAACGCTCCGTATCTGATGTCAACATAGGCGTTTCTCGGATCATTAGTATAGGAACGATTCACTGGAGTCAGATTCAAGAAACTGAGAATCTCGCCCAAAATGTATTCTTCCACATTTGACGTTGTTGATTGATATTCGAAGAATGATTGAACTATAATTGGGCATCCATCGAATTCTTTAGGTAATTTATTGCTGAACAATGTTTCATTCTTCTGGAATCTTCCCATATTATCCTCTATCCAAGTGTCTATAATCACTGGATGTTTGTGGCTGCCACATATCTCCGGAAACGTAAATGGGAACCAAGTGTAAACATCTATGTGTGCATCAATGTTTCTTCTTCTTCGTTCAGGGACAAGGAATATGCAATCTGAAACTGCAATGTAGCAGCGCATTCCAGATAATACTTTTAATACGTCCTCCTCCTTGTCTATCACATTCAGGATAACCGTCACATACAAATTACTGGATGAAGATGTAACGTCGAGAAGATTTGAAATGTGATCATGAAAAGCAAGTTCCCCAGATTCATCTTCCTTTGTTTCCCAGATAAATAAAATACATTGCACTGCTGGAGGATATGGCGTTGGCAATTCGAAATCATGAAATATTATTGGATCAGTGTAATTTGGTTGTATTAAGATCAGTTGCCATTTCATGTCATCGTTGAGAGTTTCTGCCAAGGCATCGATGACGCGTTGATAGTTTCTCTCCGCCGGTTTGAATGTTAGTTGACGTTCTACTGTCTCCGGCGCGTATGCTTCATTTAACGAAGGGAATGATATGTAGACAGGTTTGTCCGGTGTGAAGCTCTTGGTTATGATATTCTTCAAACAAAGAACAATATGGCGTTGTTCTGTCTGCAGGACGTCAGAATTTACTGCAGTCAGGATGAGAATTAGTGCCAACACTGCCCACGTTAGCTTCATGCTGAGGCGTACCTGTTGGAACGAGTATACCGGAGAATGTACCAGCAATACAAGTGATAATGTATTGTACACGAATGTAATCAGCCATTGCATTGTTATAAGTAGACCTGGGATTTTAAGGCAAATGCCTATTTTGTTCCTTATGAAATAACATGAAAAATTTTAAATATGTGGACATTTCATAGTGAATCACTTACATTTATAGAGTTTTATAGAGCCATAAAATGCATATTTGGATCTTTAATGCCTACTTTACTATTTTTGTGCCTAAAATGCCTATTTTGTACATTTAAAATAAAATTCAACTTCACAATCTTATAATGGACATCCCTCAATGAAAAGCAGAACAGCAGAGGTGGGTTTTTCACAGAAACATGATTATTCCAAACAATTGTCGCCAAAGGAATGCTGACTGACGGGGGAGGGGGAGGATTAAGGGGGAAGGACTACTGTGTCAAGTCACCAGTGAAAGAACATACGTTTAAGTGAATATAGTTCGAGATGCCTAATTTTGCAGTTAATTCTGTTAAGAATGGGTATACCACGTTTCTCGCAGTAAAAAAAAAAGACCATGTTACAGTTTAAGTGTATATTGTAATATTTTAAAGTCTATTTTCTATCAATTTACACATTTTTTAAGCATATTTTAAGTGCCTATCTTCTCTTTTGAAAGCCTATTTACTTGTTTTAAAACGCTATTTTAGGTGCCTAAAACTATTTTTTTAGAGCCTAAAATCCGAGGTCTAATAATAACGCTCGCCTGACCTGAACTCACTAGTTTTTTTTTTGGGGGGGGGGGGACATTTAAAAATTCTTGTGAATGCAACACCGGAGCAAGATACTCCTGGGTACATCAGCGCTTCAGGAAGTCCAAGCCTATTTACTTGTTTTAAAATACTATTTTAGACGCCTAAAACTAATATTTTTAGAGCCCTAAAATCCCAGGTCTAGTTATAAGTGTATTCGATCAGCAAAAACCGCCGATGCTTGAATGTTTAGCTTTATCTATTTTTTAAATTAGGACAAATCATTCAGTACTGTGCTCTCTGGAATATTTAGTTCACATATTTCCATGGGCGTAATTTCAGCTTTTTAACTAAGGTGGCTAGGTCTGCCGGGGGGTCTGGGGGGTATGGAAATGTTTTAAAATTTGGCGTTAAAATGATGTAGTTTAAGAATTTTTAAAACTTTTCTACATAACGTACCAGCATAAATGTATACGTTTAATAAAGTTTAATAAAGAATGAAGATTGTGCCACGTTTATAAACTGAAATTTTACACTTGTTTGCAAATAACTGATTTTTTACTGCCGATTTTTGGGGTGGCAAAAAGAGGGGTTTCGGAATTCTCGGGTGGCAACTGCCACTCCTTGCCACCCCGTAATTACGTCACTGCATATTTCGTAAGTTGTGAACATAGTTTTGTATTATCTTAAACGTATAACCAATAGCGTTATGGCATTTCATTTTAACCAATAATCTAAGTATTTTAGTTATCTAATTACATATTAAAAGAGAGTTCATTAGAGCCTGAATCATCGGGACGCGTGCATCAAGGTTGTCGAATACAAACGTCATATTTTAGAGTTGATGAGTTCACTACTGTGGCAAATTTTTATGTGACATTGACCAGGACAAAAATTGTTCCTTACTTTTTACTTTCTCGCATATAACTTACATAGTATAGATATATTATTGTGATCGTGACAAAAAAAAAAAAAAAATGGGAAGCATGTTTCACAATGCCTAGAAACCGAAAAAAGTGTTTTTGGAATGACGTCTGTCCGTCTGTCTGTGGACAAGCGCAGGGAGTAACTGATTCATTGTATTTACTTCATTTTTGAAGTAAAACTTCTTTAGTGGCGGTAGAGGGTAAATCTGGAAAATCAGTCACACTAAAACCGTCATGAAATCAGTCACAATCAGTCACGAAATCAGTCACACTCTTACTTGTTTCGGTGCGGACTGCACAGAAAACAATCAACTCAATGATGGAGTAATCAAAGGAAATTTTTCAGACCTTACTTCCTCAATATCAATAGACAATTCCTAAGCAATCTAAAGGTATATTATCTATTTTATGGAACCCGGAGGTTTATTACCGCGCAAATCCAAAATTAAAAATCCAAAATTAAAAAATACAAATTTTCAAAATTAAAAAAAACAAAATTAAAAATTAAAACATCCAATAATTTAAAATGTAATAAATGATGAATTCAAAAATTTAAAAATTAAAAAATTAAAAATTAAAAAATACCTCAATTGAAAAAATCCAAAATTAAAAAAACTAAAATACAAAATAAAAAAATCCAAAAAATAAAAATAAAAATTCAAAGAATCAAAATTTAAAAAATCCAAAATTAAAAAATTCAAAGATACAAAATTAAGAATTCAAAAACTTAAAAAATTAAAAATCCAAAATTAAAAAATACAAATTTCAAAAATTTAAAAAAACAAATTTAAAAATTATAACATCCAAAAATCCAAAATTTAATAAATAATAAAATTAAAAATTTTAAAATCCAAAAATAAAAAATTTAAAAAATCAAAAAAATTAACAATTCAAAGATCGAAAATTAAAAAAGTTCAAAAACCCAATATTAAAAAGTCCAATAATGCAAAATTGAAAAAAATCCAATAATCAAGAATTGAAAAAATAAAAAAAATAAAATAAAGTTTTACTTCTGTCGCGTGCCGTTCCACGCACTTTTTTTTTTTTTAATCAAGGACTTTTTAGAAATTTTATCGAACCGTCCAGAATTTGGTTGGTAAGTCTTGTATTCTAAACATTTTAATAATCGTATTGGCACAACAAGACAAGAAATTAGTTAATAGTCAATGCATCTATGCTAGCACAGCAAGTTGCACAGTTGCACAGTTGCACAGCACAGTTGCTAGGAAAGTAGAGAGGTCTAAGTAGCAGAAAGTAAAGGTTGCTAAGCTGATGTTTTAAAACATAAATGTCATTCTATATATCTCAAATTAATATACCAAAATGTAGTAACTCTGATAACTGCAATTGCCAAATTAACAATACCTGTATTGTAACGCTAAATTGTAATCTGTAATCGCTGTAAGCGTGTATTCCAGACAGTTGACATCCAAAGAATACAGCCAACAAATGAACTTCTTTACATTTCTGACCTTTCTTTCCTTTTTATCGACTTTGGCTTGAAGCGCCTTAATACGTTTTGATGTCCGTACTTATAGAGTGCTTGTTCAATGTGCAAATGTAAAAATGTCATTAATATAATAACACTCCGAATGGATTCTATGGATTTTCCGTGTAGTTTTGAAGTGAGCACTCAACATTTTTGCAATAAAATGACGACGTACTATTTCCATATTTCAGCAAAATCATGAAACCAATGTTCCACTGTTCAAGTTGTACCAAGCAGCGTTTCCAGTTATTTCTGGCTGTGTTCACCGGAGTATGTTTTTTACCCGATATGGTCTCAATATCAAGAATTGAGCTTAATATGTGATACCAAACCTTATTCCCTCTATCTCTTCTCTCTATATATATAAAAGGCTTTGTCCTGACTGACTGACTGACTGACTGACTGACTGACTGAATGACAGGAATCAACGTAGAGCCTAAACTATAACAGGTCGTGATCAATATAATTAATGTTATCTATATTAATAAAAGGAATTGTCTGTCTGTCCGCGATGCCCAGCGAAATCTACTGAACGAAGAGATCTGAAATTTTAAACATAGGTGGGGTGAAGGGTCGGAAAATGCACCTCGAAGCCGGAATTTTAATTTTAGCTTCTGTTCGTCAGTTATGAGTGAAAAGAGGGGGAAAAAACTTGAATTTTTTTAGCTTTCGAAACATCAGTTTTCAGTTATACATTTCAATGTCAAATCAATTACAGTTGGCTTTGGCTATTTTTGTCATACCTTGAAAATAAAACTTTCGCGATCGCTTGAATGTTGTAAGCCCTAAATATGGCCAAACATTGTCTTATTTGGACGAAACTCACTATACAGAGGTTTTCTGGGACAAGAAACTCTAATGTGAGGTCGATTTTACCAGGCGACGCTATCTAATCGTGGTATGTTGTCCACGTGATTTAGGTGTTAGTAAATATAATGGTTTTATTATTATGGCCTTAATTTTTAATTCTTGAAGTAATTATCGCGGGCGAAGCCGCGGCCACATGCTAGTCTCTCTATATATAAAAGGCTTTGTCCTGACTGACTGACTGACTGACAGGAATCAACGTAGAGCCTAAACTATAATAAGTTAGGTTGAGATTTGGAATTTTGACAGTAAGTTCGTTTCATAATGTAAGTGCTCACTAAGAAAGGATTGTGCAAAATTTTGATTTTAAATGCCAAAAATCAAATGTTTTTGAGAATACCTAATCCCTTTTTACACAAAATTATCAAATCCAAATCACAGTTCAGATGACAACATACTGTTGCCAGTAGTCTCAGATGGGTTTGGAAATAAATGAAATGGGACTTTGACAAATTAGAGAAGCTTCAATATAATTCATGTTATAAATACATATTAAAGAATGAAATCCACGAAAATAACGCAGTCACATAACTTACTCTATGCTGGACATAGAGAAAACAATACCAGGTATGGTAATATGTGTATTATTATATCAGAGGTTTTTGGGGATAGAAGTATATTGCATTTCTGTTTAATTTCATCCAAACAATACGGCCAACAAATGAAGTTCTTTACATTTGTGACCTTTCTTTCCTTTTTATCGACTCTGTTCTGAAGCGCCTTAATTTGTTTCGATGTCAATACTTGTAGAGTGCTTGTTCGTTGTGCAAATGTAAAAATGTTCATTACTATAATAACACCGTGAATGGATTTACTTTGTACTTTGAAGTGAGCACTCAACGGTTTTTGCAATAAAATGACGAACTACTATTTCTATATTTCAGCAAAAACCAAGAAATCAATGTCCCACTTAAAAGTTGTAACAAGAAGCTTTTCCAGTTATTTCTGACTGTGTCCAGCAGAGTATGTTTTACCCGACATGGCCTCAATATCAAAAATTGAGCTTAATAATAAATACAATGAGTCTAAAGCAGTAAGTTATACATACGTTACCAATGTTTCGGTAGGTTAAGATATATTCATCAAAAACAGCTAATATTACGCTTACATCTGTTCAGGAATCAGTACCACAATATTTTACGGGGAAGTTACCTTTTAATAAAATCAGGTAAACTGATATAACAAAGTGCCAGTATGTTTTGTTTAATCAGTTATGATTGCAGTTATGATATGCAGAATACAAAAAAAAAAGTCAAGTTGGTCGGTTTCGGGATTTGAGCCATGGAACTCCAGAATGTCACGCCAAGACGTTACCATCTCAGCCACCTGGGTCAGTTATGGGATAAGCGCATTTAAAGCAATAGTATTGTCATAGCTAACTGTATTTTAATTGCCAAAGCCTTAGAAATCACAGTAAAACAAAAGGTTATGTTGTCAAGATAACTGATTTTGATTTTTTTAAATAAATTCTTTCGAATACGTATATTACCATAAAATAGGCACTAAATTGAGCATAACTCCGAAACAGGTCAACCGATTTTATCCAGTATCAATAGACGTCTTCCCATGGACATTATAAATGTGTATACCAAATTTCATAAAAATCCGGTATAGCGTATTTGAGTTACCGCGTCTTTAAAATAGACACTAAATTTCTGACCTTTCTTTCCTTTTTATCGACTCTGTTCTGAAAAGCCTTAATTCGTTTCGATGTCAATACTTCTAGAGTGCATGTTCATTGTGCAAATGTAAAAATGTCATTACTATAATAACAACCCGAATGGATTCTATGGATTTTTGCGTGTAATTTTAAGTGAGCACTCAACATTTTTTGCAATAAAATGAGGACCTACTATTTCCATATTTCAGCCATATCATGAAATCAACGTCCCACTGTTCAAGTTGTACCAAGTACCATTTCTACAGTTATTTCTGGCTGTGTCCACCAGAGTATGTTTTACCCGACATGGCCTCAATAGTCTGTCAAGAATTGAACTTAGTATTCGATACCCAACCTTATTCCTTCAGTCAGATAGTACAAGGAGCCTAACCTAAGACAAAAGTATATACATATAGGCCTATACAGTTTTGAGAGTCTTCAAGTTATATATATATATAACGGGCCCGGGTTCGATTTCCGGCCGGGTTGGGAATTTTTCAGTAGTGACTAGGTGTGTGTCCTTAGGTTTAAGTAGGTAGGGGACTGGCGCATCCCGGTAACAAATCCGCTGTGATTATCCCCTTAAGGGGTCACCAGGGGTCGCTCGCAAACCTGAGGAATACCTTATATATATGTATATTTATATACACTAGCTTAAAACGCTGAGAAAAAATCGGATGTGAAAGTCACATAACTTCCTCTGCCCAAATCAAAGTTAGCAGTATTCACATATCCTTGTACAGAATCGCAAGACACAATTTTACGCTAATTATGCTATAAATACCTGACAGCCTATTTTTTGAATGATTCAACTAAAAACGCACGCTATATAACAAACTAAAACAGAGGAAGTAAAAACAAATGACTGCAAACGTTTATTGAACTTTCCGCCGTTAAGAATAATTTCCGAAATTTATCGAATATTTCCATCAGATACTTCTTTCTTCTATGCATGGCCAACAATACATCTTTCTCACTTCACATTCTTATATGGAATAAGAGGCCGTGAAAGAGCGCGTATTCAGTTGTTCACCACGCAAGACAAACTTTCTACAGTGGGTACCTTGTAACTACCCTTCAGAGATTTTTTCGAAAAAAAGGTTGAAATAAAAGTTTTAGCTCTCAGTATAAGTAACACATTTGCAAAATTTAAAGGAAATCGATCGAGCCGTTTTAGAGAAAATCGCGAAAAACGAAATTTTTTTAATGGAAATCCCTTTAAAATAAGAGAAACTTGTCGCCAATCTTCGGCTCACATCTTCAGAAGGTACTTGACCCAAATACGAAATTTTGTTTTCATGCGATTTTCCGTTACATGAGGCCGTATTGCAAAGAGCGTGTATTCACAGTGGGTGGCTTATAACTACCCTTCAGAGAACTTTTTCGAAAAATAGTTTCAAATAAAAGTTTTAGCTCTTGGCATAAGCAACTCATGTGCAAAATTTAAAGAATATCGTTATAGCCGTTTTCGAGAAAATCGCGAAAAACGAAAAAATTTTCATGTAAAGTCCCCTTAAAAATAAGAGAAACTTGTCGTCAATCTTCGAATCACATCTTCAGAAGGTACCTGACCCAAATACGAAATTTTGTTTTAATACGATTTTCCGTTTTAGAACTAGCCTGTTCACAGACATCCACACAGACACACAGACATGTTTCCAAAAATAGTATATTTGGATTCAGGGGGCCTCAAGATGTGTATTTTTGTCAAAAACTGAACTTCGAATTTGGGGGTCCAAAACAATACTTCCTCTACCTATAATACATAATAGTACGGGCAGAGGAAGTAATAGTATATTGCGATACAAGTGCCGTAAGGCACGTTTACGGGTCGAGGAAACAGATTGAAAACCCGAGGCGCAGCCGAGGATTTTTAAGTTTTGGAGACCCGTAAATGCCTTTACGGCCCGTGTGTTGCATGCTATTTTTTGCACGATGATTATTTATATCAATTTAATTATATTAATTGTGATATTACCTGAAAATATTATGTAAATACATTCTTGAAAATAGATGTTTATTTCAGAAAGTGATTCGCATGTGTTTGTTGTTATGGGAACCGAATATTTGTCCTGGGGGCCGTGCCCATAAAGGCTTGTATTATGAAGTGTATCGTAATGAATTATGACGTAGCGCTTGGACCGTAAGTGTTTTAACCTCTTCGCAACCGGCCTTAGCAACAAGACTGTGTGGGAATGTCAACTTACGATCCATGCAAACAAAGTTCGTAAGTACCACTTACTAGCTAAGGAGTGCAAAAAATAACGAACTTCACCTATTTTCAGCAACGAAAGCTGTATGTCCCTCCTTAACCCCTTAATTTTGCAGGTTAAAAAACAGTAGTTTACATTGGAATTTTAGAGGTAATTATTTGGCTAATTTTGGGAATACCGCACGACCTTGTCGTGTCCCACGTAACACAGATATTGCAGACGAATGTTACGAAACTCCCCGAGATGTTTACACATGAAGAGAGTGAAAGTAATACAATTAGGAGGACATAACTCACGTCATACTTTCTCCATGTACCCGTGCTTATTAGTCTGCCCACTGGTCTCCTCAATACTGTTATTACCGTAGTAATAATTTACATTCCTGAGCTCGCAATATTATTTATTAGTTAACAAAATCTTGTCTCATAAAGATATGTTTCACTAATATTAGTCAGCTGATTGAATTGGAGGTTAAATCTGAGATTGCTTCTGTTTTGTTTCTGTACCACGGCCTACGTATACATTTATGAAATCTCGTTATTAAGTGCCAGTATGATACTTTATGAGATTGTGTGGTGGACGAAAAAATGTCTGTCCGTCTGTCTGTCCGTCTGTCCGTGTGTCTGTACGCACCATAACTCAAATACGCTTTTTCGGATTTTCATGAAACTTGGAAAACACATGGGAAGAACCCTATTGATATTGAACCAAATCGGTTCACCGGTACCGGAGTAATGCCCAATTTAGTGCCTATTTTAATAGGCTGTATCAAATACGCTGTATCGGATTTCCATGAAACTTGGTATACCCATTTATGACGTCCATAAGAAGTGCCCTATTGAATTTGAACCTAATCTGTTGACCGGTACCGGAGTAAAACCCAATTTAGTGTATATTTTAAAGACGCGGTAACTCAAATACGCTTTACCGGATTTTTATGAAACTTGGTATACACATTTATAATGTCCATGGGAAGACGTCTATTCATAATGGATAAAATCGGTTGACCTGTTTCGGAGTAATGCTCAATTTAGTGTCTATTTTATGGCAATAAACGTATTCGAAAGAATTTATAAAAAAATGAAAATCAGTTATCTTGACAACATAGCCTATTGTTTTACTGTGATCGTATAAGGCCTTGGAAATTAAAATACAGGTAGCTATGACAAAAAACATATTGATTTACATGCGCTTATCCAACTAGACCGTTAAAATGACCCAGGTGGCCGAGATGGTAGACCTTTCTTCTTCCGTAATCCCTGCTTAATGAATAAATCTGGAGCTTAACTTGGAAATCAATTTAAAAAAAAAAAACACATTCTGCATATCATAATTGCAGTCATAACTGATTAAAAAAAACATACTGGCACTTTGTTACATCAGTTTACCTGATTTTATTAAGTGCCAGTATGATACTTTATGAGATTGTGTGGGGGACGGGAATATGTCTGTCCGTCTGTCTGTACGCGTGATAACTCAAATACGCTTAATCGGATTTTAATGAAACTTGGTATACCTATTTATAATGTTCATGGGAAGAACCCTATTGATATTGGACCAAATCGGTTAACCGGCATCGGAGTAATGCCCAATTTAGTGCCTATTTTATGTGCAATATATAAAGAATTTAACAAATGCAAATCGGTTATCCTGACAACTTGTTTTGACTGTTCATATATGGCTTTGGAATTTGCAATACAGTTAGCCATGACATGTCCTTTCGCATTTGACTATCTAATGTTTATTTTGTTGGCCAAGTTGAATACTATTATATACAGAATATATATTACTGTGAAATAATTAGGCCTACGTATTATGCTCACACTTTATCTTGAGCCAAAAAAATGCGGGGGTGAGGGGAGCTGATATTGCATGCAGTATAAGAGATTGACTATTGCAGAAGGCGGTGAGTTGAAATTGACGTTGTTTCTGAAGGGTTGCCAATTACCAGAAAATATAACGTGTGTAGTTTTATGCTGGGTCACAATGGAACTAACTGTAATCTGTAGCACTTCCAACTCTCGCTACCAAACTAAATATTTTATATTGATTCAGATATTATAGTAGAATATATCGCCGGAGAAATGAATAAAGTAATATATTTAGGCCTATTTAGACAATTTCTCTCCCGGTCTTCAGAATATAGAAAATCGTTTAAAAGTCGTAGCATTATACATGTAGGCCTACTTGAATACGCACTTTCACATGCCTGAATTGATGTAATTTAACTAAATGCCTTTCGCGAAAGTTTGTAGGTAATTAATACAACACAATTTATACAACGAAATAATAAAACTTTACTTGTTCTTTTCTCCAACGACAGATTCAGCTTGAAACACATTAAATTGCTTTTCCTTCCATTTCATTTATTTGGTTCATTATTTCGCTGATTTCCGATACTTCTTGGTTTAAAGAATATTTATTTTTAACTTCGTTGTCACTTATATCGACCATTTCCACAACACCAGTATTGTTCTTCTAATACCCATGGATTTATTCTGTCATTTTCAGAATAATATGATGTAAACAAATAAAAAAAAAATTGACGGTAGCTCAAGAATGCCTCAACGGGAAGTTTTTGGGTATGGCAATACTGGAGACGGGTCGCGATCTTCATTTTTTCGAGCGAGGCCTTCTTTATATGGACGGTTTTTAGCATTATGGAGTGTGAAGCTCAAGATAAAGTGTGCGAATAATACATTAAGTGGAGTTCTTCGCCTGTGTATTTTGTGAAATGTTGATATATTTTAAGAATGTCTTATATCAGTGTATACGAGTTTGAATTAAGGTTAAGTATCAAACTTTAGACCTTCGTTCTTCCGTAAGATCTGCTTAATGAATCGATCTCAAGATAGATTAAAACAATAACTTATTTTCTGTTTATCATAATTGAAATTAATTTATCACTGAATAAACAAAAGCATTCTGACACTTTGTTACATCAGTTTACCTGATTTTATTCATATATTACCTGCACATCTTATGTTTCTTTCCTATTTGCTTTTTCATGAACAGCTTTTTTGTGTGGATTACAACATAATAACTAGCTTCTTTCATAAATTAATAAACCTATAGGACACATATACAAGATAATTGTACCGAGTGAGATGGCCGAGATGGTAACGTCTTGTACTCGCATCCGGAAGGTCCTAGGTTCAAATCCCGTGAGCGGGCAATTAGACATGGGTTTTTTCATGTTTTCCCCAGTCGTAAAGGCAATTGCCGAATTGGATATTTACATACCATGAATCATCCTCACCATTTCATCTTGAATCATATCTATTTAAATTAATATCAGTTCAAATTTACTCCATTAAATGCACCGACAATAGAAACAATTGACAAGGAATAGGTCCATGGCCTACCCTGTTGTATAGACACAAATCATGACAGATTCATGAACCTTTCCCAAATCATGGATAAACAGTTAAAACAAATGTTAATTAAAAAAATTAAAAATCCTTGTTTCAAGGTGCATTTCATGATTAAATTGCGATGCCCGGCGAAAAAAACTACTTCAGATTCGAGTACCCTAGCCCAAAAAAAACCCGCATATTGAGTTTCGTCCAAATCATTCAATGCTCTTCTTTTTTTTCACGGTTGCTATGGCAATTATTAATCTCAGAAATTAATACTGTCTTGCTAATAGGTGGCGTTGGATGTGCGTTCATCTCTATATATATAAAAGGCTTTGTCCTGACTGACTGAATTAACTGATTGACTGAATGACAGGAATCAACGTACAGCCTAAACTATAACAGGTAGAGACTTGGAATTTTGACAGTACCTTCGTTGCATAATGTAGGTGCTCACTAAGAAAGGATTTTGAAAAATTCTGATTCTAAATTCCAAAAATTAAATGTTTTTGAAAATACTTAATCCCTTTTTACATATAATTATCAATTCCAAATCACAGAATATATTGTTGCCAAATGGTATCAGGTGGGCTTGGAAAAACAAATGAAATGCACTTTTGACAAACAAGAGAAGTTATCAAAATAATTCATGTTATAAATAAATATTACAGAATGAAATCCACTAAAATAATTGAATCACATAACTTTCTCTACCCTGGACATAGAGAAAACAAAACGAGGTATGGTAATGTGTATATTATTATATTATATCGCAGGTTTTTGGAGAGAAAAGTATGAAAGTGATAATGCTTTCTGTTTAATTTCATCCCCAAAACGGCTTTATGGTATCATAAGAGTGGGAAATTTCCCGCCTCGATATTACAATTTTATGTTACAGGAATTTCTGTTTCTTCTTATTTAAACCTCTACCACTGTACAAGCGATGGGATGCAAAATTCTAGATCCTCTATGAGCCATAAAAAACTATATCAAGCGTTTTCTGAGGGAATAGTTTGAGTGTAATAAGTCGTTCTTCCTATTTCAAATTATAAATGCCTATATAAGGACCTAGAATTTAAAATTGAAAATCCTTCATAAGCTAATTTCCAATTACAAAATACAAAACCCGGGCGACGCCGGGTCTTTTAAGCTAGTTAGATATAACAAGGTTTGCTTTTCAAATCCAGTAAAGCCCCCTGTGACCAATGAGAAATCGGAAGCATTTGTTTGGTAACCAGAGAGTTTAAACTCACTCCGGAAAGTAGCAATTACCAGAGCGTTCCATTCACAAACTCCATAGCGAGAGAATAATGATAGAAACTATGTTATTACGAGTGTTATGTGAGCCCAGTTTCACCTCAGCTGGTGACCGGAAATGACCAGCGCCTGCACTAATTCATTCTGCATGGACAGTGTGTGAGATGTACCATTCAGAGACACCAGAACAGAGTTTTGAAATTCTAGAGCTAGCAGTCTTTTTTTTTTTTTTAATAATTTTCCGGGCAGACAGGGTATGCACTCATTATTTATTTATTTATTTAACCTGGCGGAGAGTTAAGGCCATAAGGCCATAAGGCCTTCTCTACCACTCAGCCAGGGCAAAAACATGAACTACATAATGATAATAATAATAATAATAATGATTAATAATAAATTAAAGAAGAACTTATATACATGAATACAAGAAACGTGCATTAAATACAAAGAAAAAATTCGAACATAAGTACTTGAATAATATGAATATATAATACAAAAGACTAAAATAAAAAGATGAAAGAAATAAAAAAGATGAAAGTCTAAACAAATACATTCTTAGTTATTATAAAATATAATGAAAATTAAAATATATATTACTAATTAGCATCAATTCCTGAATGTTATTGTATACTAAATTTATTAAATAGCACTTGAATTATGAAGTCGTTTGGCAGCTCCTGAGATGGCTAGGCAATGGATTCCAGTGACGAATAGCTGTTGTTGTAAACGAATTCGAATAATGTGTAGTTCTGTAAAGAGGCATGGATAGTAAGGGGTCAAGCTGAGAGCGCGTGCCCAAGTTATGGTAGGAAGAAAGGTAATGAAACCGACTGGAAAGATAGCTAGGTGTTGAGGTGTGAAGGATTCTATAGAGCAGTATGAGACAGTGAACAACTCATACTGAAAAATCGTGTAGCTAAACAGTAACGTCTTAGAATATTTATTTTAAAGAAAAGAAAAAAGTTATTTTAAAATGTTTAAATTTTTGAACAATATTTAGTATTTTAAAATTTAGTTTCATATGTAATGAAACGGACATGTAATAATTTTTATGTTTTTGATTACCTAGGTGGAGTTTTTTCTGGGTTTTTTCCTCACCTGTGAGACAAATGTCGGGGAACTTTAGACCCTTGTGGTCTCCAGATATCATCTGGCCGTCTTATCATCTTCATCCCATCCTCGCCTTGTTTGGAATGAGTGTGTGTGTGAATGGTGTGTCTCGTCCTATGTGTTCGTGTTGTCTCGGAGGTGGCCTCGGCATTGGGCTTATCACTCATCCGGGGAGGCCCTCCATGTCCTTGTCTGGTCAAAAAAGTGTGTATGTGATCCATAGATAATCCCTCTTCCGACAGGTCGCGGTCCTGTAAGGCCAGGGCGGCTTGGGTCGCTTAAATCCTAAAGGGGAGACATGAAACTAAGGTACAGACAGAGAAAATGTTTAAATTTATGAACAATATTTAGTATTTTAAAATTTAGTTTGATATGTAATGTAATGAAAGTTCCACTTTACGGGCTGAGTCCGTTTAGTGTAAAGAAAATGGTGCTAGCACGTTATAGAGATTATAGAGGTTACTCCCAGAATATGTCACTGTCGTTCTCTTTCCTTTCGTACAAATTAATAAACCAGACCAACAGCCATTTTGGTGCCTTAGAATTTATACCTATTTTAGGGTATATTTAGGTCGCTGATGCCAAATGTGTCATTAGTTTTGCCCTATCAGCTTTAGTTTTTGAGATATGGTATTACCATTATGCATATTATCCCATTCTACGTTTGATATAAATAAAAACAACAGTGCCTATTTTTAGATCCTAAATCATGTGAAGAAAAAAGCAACACACTAACATTACATTAACAATACAATAACAATAAGTATAACATGGGGTCTGTCAAATTTATGAGCTGTCAATTTGAGGGCCAAAAAATAATCCAGCTTTTAGTTTTTCTGTATTTCGTACAGTTTTCGCCCTACGTGTCCAAAGTATAGTCAAGAATCTTCACTAGCTATATTATTAAGTAAGATTTTGTTTCGCTAGACTAAGAGTTCACGAATAAAATCTACGAGTTTATAAAAGTAGAGCTGGTAGAGAAAAAAACTGTTTACAAATTTGGAATAAGCTCACTAAGTTTAGCCAAAATCCGGTAAAACATCTGAGACACCAAACAAAAAGTTATTTTTTGTTGGGCTGTGTAAATATCCATTTCCTTCATTTTAACCACTACAAATCCTATTATTCCTAGTACTACTATCATGGTGTATCTATTAATCAAAATAACATAAATAACTATTTCGGCACTAAACAATTGGTCCATAACGTAGATAGCGGCAGTTTTCGAAAAAAACACAAACGGAAGCCAACACAATATTTAGTTTCACTCAGATCACTATTTACGGCCTTAATTAATTGTCCCCATTCATTGAAAATCTGAACATCGTTATCATGGTGAAGAATTTTTCAATATTAGTTCATGTTGCCTTTCTATACTTCAAAGGAGATATAGGCCTACATTTTTTTTTTCAAATGTGTCAATCTTTTGCGCAAATGTTTTAATTTTCTATCTGAATGGCCCATTAGTGTTTGTCGTCCACAATTGATTTTTTGATGTCAAATAACATATCCATCCAAACATTTATGTTGACCTTTAACCTACATAACTCATAACATCTATGTAAGGATAAAAAACTACCTTCTTAAGTTACATCCAGTTTGATACCCCCAGCGCTACCAAACGTAGATTTAGTTACGCAAGTCAGTGACAATTTGAGCGGAGAAAGGAAAAGATTAGAAGAGTTGTAGTAATTGAAGACATGAGATGCCGAAATTTCATAACACGAAAGTGAAGGCTATAATGGGTGCTGATTAAGAAGTTACGAAATTAGCCTTATGTGTGTGACCTCTACTTTGTAACTTCTTCCGGTTCAAAATCTGATGTCTTGTAGACTTAAATAAAGGCTTAATTATAACCAGCAGGAAAGATAACATTTTCTCTTGTCTTTAATTATCTCACTCATCTCCTACACGCATTTGATGCGAATATTTCTTACGCATTGTTGTATTAATGCATCTGTTATAAATTTCTTAAGAAGAAAGTACCGGAACTCATATGAACTTCTGTTATATTTCCTTTTCCGCAATAGCTAAAATTGGGAGCAAGCAGCGACATATTCACCCAAGATTTTGTTGTTTCTTTAAAATTCTGCATAAACCGGGCATTTATTCAGAAGCTTATTGTACCAATAGGCTACAATAATTGTGCAGCACTCATATTTTTGTTTCCTTTAGGTAGATTTCGAAGAAAAATGTACCTATTGGGATCGCTACCATGTCATGACTTTCGAAAAATTCTTTCATATCTTTACGTTTCATGCCTCCCTAAGTACGAAACTACCGCCCGTTAATTTTTGTTTTGTGTATATATAGGCCTATAAGTTACAAATATATATATATAGGCTATATATCTTTACACGCTAGCGGCCGTAATTTTGAAGATATTTGAACCAAATTTTATTATGGTATTTCTAGGCCCAATAGCTCCGACAAGTTCGTTAATGAGCAAGATTGGCCCAAGGGGGTGGTCGGGGGAGGGGGTTGAAATTTTAAAACATTTTTATCTCGGCCCCTATGAAGTATAGAGGGAAACTTTGTTTGAATAAATTACAGTACTCCCTATGGAGTTCGCAGTGACACCAACGATTCGGGGGTTTTGGGGGTACAAGTGGGTGTGGGGGATGAAAATTCGAAATTTTTGAAACCACGTCTTGTGGGCTATTATTGAAAAGCTCTTGATGAGTACTCTACAAATCAATAACTAGTTTCTTGATAGTTCTCATATAAGGCGAGATTTGAATGTTTGAAAAAGTGCTCTTTCCTGTATTTTGCAGTTATTATTGCGGGTTTGTCATACCAAGGCTAAAGAAGAAGAGTGCTGCGCAGCGACAATAAATTAAACCAAAATCACTTCGAAATCTACCTCAGGCTGTAGGCCTGCCTAAAGGGATTTTTTTAATTCAGCTGTATTTATAGGCCTTTTAGCTGCGAGGCCATGTCAGAGTTCGGGATCTGTGTCTATACAGTAGGGTAGGCCATGGAACGATTGATTGTCAATTGTTTCTGTTATCGGTGCATTTATAGGGAGTAAATATCAGCTGATATTAATTTAAATGGATATGATACAGGTTGAAATGATGAGGATGATTCATGGTACTATGTAAATATCCAATTCGGTATTCTAACGAACCTATATTGTCACTTTCTCTGCCAAGGATATTTTATTCAAAGATTTTTCAGAAATGACAGTAAACAATGCACTTGACAAAAAAAAAAAAAAAGAGCGAATATGCCGAGATGGTAACGTTTTGGACTCGCATTTGGGAGGTCTCAGTTTCAAATCCCGTGGCCGGCCAATTTGACATGGGTTTTTTCATGGTTTTCCCAGTCGGAAAGGCAAATGCAGAATTGTATATTTACATACCATGAATCATTCTCACCGTTTCATCCTATATCATATCCATTTAAATTAATGTCAGTTGAAATTTACTCCATTAAATAAACCGACAGTAGAAACAATTGACAGTCAATAGTTCCATGGCCTACCCTACTGTACAGACGCACATCCCGAACTCCTGATATGGCCTTGTAGCTAAAAGGAGTATAAACACAGCTGAATTAAAAAATAAGAAAAAAAGAAACCTACCTGTATAATATACAGTGAAGTCATTTAATACTAGAATTCAAGTCTCATCTTAAGAAACTGTGCACACAGGTCGAAGTACAATGAGAGAATAGTTCTCTTTGAAATGCCAAGTGGGGTCGGGTTATTTAAAAACATGATTCAGCCAAGTCTTTGAAGGAGTTATGTTTTCTTTCACCTCAAGAGTTAAACCAATACACAGAGATTGTATGGGGAAATAACTGTTCCTGTTGTAAAAGTGTTATTTCATACTTCTCTATATCACTTCACTTTTCATACAAAACATGTTTTGAGGGTCTCTTCAGGCTTTCCCTGTAGCCTATTGAGGGTTTCTTGGAAGATTAGGAGAATTCCAAGCTTTCGGCAACTTCTGGGAGAAGTGAGCCAACCCTTCCAGAAGATCATGCCAGTCATTAAGCTATTTGTATAAAATAATTAGGCCTAATTCCCATGTTGATTATACAAACCTTGTACAAAGAATTTACCCAGTAAAAATACTAGATTAATGGCCGGTTTCTACAAACTCGCGAATTACCTATGGGTAAATTATCCAATGGACAGAATTTACACAAAAATAACACCACACAAACACAAATAATTTAAAATAGCAATCACTTACACTTGTGGCGAGTTTCTAGATAAATGTTCTCTGGGTAAATATGAAAATGACAGAAAAAATGTTCCTACAAACTGTTACATGACAACACTTCAACGCCGAATTTTTCCTTCTTGCTTTAAATAAATAACACTTCAAAGACAGCACCGCTAGCGACGAAAAAAAGTTAATACACTCTATGTAAATACATTAAAATGACTAAATAAGGAAGCAAATGACATGAAAATGACAAAATAATGACCTAAAATTGAAATAAATGCCCTAAAAATATAAAATGACAAAAAATTACCTAATAAAAATGCATTTCTATAATCTAGAGCCCAAGATTAGGATTTATCCACAAGTTGGCAATGTCTATGCAGCATCAATAAAAAGATGACATGTCATTAGAATCCGGGCCCTGATTATAAAACGTACCATACACTCATGAACCTTACCCAAATAATGCATAAACAATTTAATCTTTTGATAATTAAAAAACTAAAATCCCGGTTTCAATGTGTATTTCACTATTAAAGTGCGATGCCCGGGGAAAAAACGATCTCAAATTCGAGTTCCCTAGCCCAAAAAAAACCCGCATAGTGAGTTTTGTTCAAGTCATCAATACTCTTTTTTTTTCGGTTGCTATGGTAATTAATCTCACAATTGAATGTCTTGTTAATAGGCGACGTTGGCTGTGCGTTCATCATCTTTTTTCATCTTTTATCTACAACATAATACATAATGATATGATATGGACTATGGGAAGATGGATTCTCATGAAGTGGAGATCATTTCTCCTGGTACTGAACATCAGTGAAAGGAATTGCAAACACGCGTGGTCATGAACAAGTGTCGTTGTTTACAAGGAGAGAGCTCTCTTCTCTTCTTCCTTCATATTCTTCTCCTCTTCTATATCACCATCGTCATGAGGGTTGGGACTTTTGAAGTGAAACTCCTTTAGTCGCGCTAGGAGTAAATCGAGAGCTAACCCAAACTTGGAACAAAATCGTCACGAAATTAGTGGGGCTGTGACGGAACGGACTGCACAGAAAACAATCAACTCAATGATCAGGCTTATCCAAAATTTTAAAAATCCAAATTTAAAAAATATAAAAATCCAAAATTAAAAAATAAAAAAATCCGAAATTTAAAAAATTAAGAAGTCCAAAATTAAAAAAATCCAAAATTAAAAAATTATAAAATCTAAAAATCCAAAATTAAAAATTGAAAATCCAAAATTGAAAATTGAAAATCCAAAATTAAAAGTTACTCAATAAATTATGATTTCATTTAACTGTATCTTTTACGTTGCAGCGAAATTGCCATCAATACAATAAAAAAAAATAACTTAATAATAATACAATATCAACCATCATAATAAAAAGCTACTTGTATTCTTCCACCAGGCTTGGCTTACTTTGCTGTTGGAATTTGTCTTGACCTACCATAACAAAACCTTTCTCCTGCCACCTATGACCTGCAGGTCGTATACAATGTTTTTACAAACCGTGTTGGCTCCTCTATACAAGTGCCAAATCTGGTTTTCGTTCCACGAGGGCTACTATTTAGATTGTCACATAATTTTTATTTTATTTTCCTCTTCAATATTCTTAAGAGCATCTTATTTTAAGGACCGAAATCCAGCCTCTTGTACCTGCAAATACGAGGGATGTTCCGAAAGTAAGTTTCGTCTTTTTTTTTTCGCATGGAAACTTTATTACCAAAACAAATACACCATGCAATCATGAAATATACCCCTTGCACTATTTTTCAACATAGTCTCCACCGACATTGAGACATTTGTCATAGCTTGCAATCAGTTTGAAGAAACCACTCTGGTAAAACTCGGTGCCCTGCTATGCAAGGCCTTCTCCACCTCAGCATCGTTTTGGAAGTGACGTCCCGAGAGTGCGGCTTTCATTGCATGGAACAGGTGCCTTCCTTCACTGAACATGCAACACCAGCGACCAACAATTTGATGAGACATGACCTCTTCACCATACACAGTCTGTAGGCGTCCATGGATGATGGACACACTAGTCCTACATGCCCATTCATACCGGATAACAGCATGTACTTCCATTGTCGACCACGTTTTCAGTACACGTCCATCTGCCATCGTGATTTGTACTCAAATAACCTCGGGCACGCCAGTCTGCTGCTACTCTCTCTTCTTCGGGACTCTACTCATGCATCGTTTCTCCTCTGCTGACGCTCTTTCCGTCGTTGAACCAGCAATAGGTGTCGATTCTTATGGCAGTTGTTTGCTTCATCTGCTTTACCATCATCACTTTTTAAAAAAACGACGAAACTTACTTTTGGAACATCCCTCGTATTTGGCAACAGGCTGTAGTTATGTCATAGGTACAAGAAATATATGTACAGGTAAGGGGGGGGGGAAGCGGACCGACTCTTGTAGCTGAACATAATATAATTTGTGTTAGTATTTTATAATTATATTAATAATTAATATATCTATATACATATATATACATATATATATATACATATATACATATATATATATATATAAAAGGCTTTGTCCTGACTGACTGAATGAATGACTGACTGACTGACTGATTGACTGAATGACAGGAATCAACGTACAGCCTAAACTATAACAGGTAGAGACTTGGAATTTTGACAGTACCTTCGTTGCATAATGTAGGTGCTCACTGAGAAAGGATTTTGAAAAATTCTGATTCTAAATGCCAAAAATTAAATGTTTTTAAAAATACTTAATCCCTTTTTACATAGAATTATCCATTCCAAATCACAGAATATATTGTTGCCAAATGGTATCAGGTGGGCTTGGAAAAAACACATGAAATGCACTTTTGACAAATAAGAGAAGTTATCAAAATAATTCATGTTATAAATAAATATTACAGAATGAAATCCACTAAAATAATGGAATCACATAACTTTCTCTACCCTGGACATAGAAAAAACAAAACGAGGTATGGTAATGTGTATATACATCGCAGGTTTTTGGAGAGAAAAGTATGAAGGCTTTATGGTAACATTAGAGTGGGAAATTTCCCGCCTCGATATTACAATTTTATGTTACAGGAATTTCTGTTTCTTCTTATTTAAACCTCTACCAGGCTTGCTGTGCACTGTACAAGCGATGGGATGCAAAATTCTAGATCCTCTATGGGCCATAAAAAACTATATCAAGCGTTTTCTGAGGGAATAGTTTGAGTGTAATAAGTCGTTCTTCCTATTTCAAATTATAAATGCCTATATAAGGACCTAGAATTTAAAATTGAAAATCCTTCATAAGCTAATTTCCAATTACAAAATACAAAACCCGGGCGACGCCGGGTCTTTTAAGCTAGTCTCTATATATATAAAAGGCTTTGTCCTGACTGACTGACTGACTTAACGACAGAGAATAGAGCATAAACTATAATAGGTAGGGACTTGGAATTTTGACAGTACCTTCGTTTCATAACATAGGTGCTCACTAAGAAAGGATTTTGAAAAAATTTGATTTTTAATGCCAAAAATTACATGTTTTTTTAGAAAACTTAATCCCTTTTTACACAGAATTATCAAATCCAAAACACAGTTGACATGACAACATATTGATGCCAGTGGTCTCAGATGGGTTTGGAAATAAATGAAACGAGAATTTGACAAATTAGAGAAGCTATCAACATAATTCATGTTATAAAGAAATATTAAAGAATGAAATCCACGAAAATAATGCAGTCACACAACTTTCTGTACCCTGGACATAGAGAAAACAATACGAGGTATGGTGATATAATTCAGTTAAAAAACAATATGATTAGAAAGCATATTCTGGGTTTCGAAATGGGCTAAGTCAACAGTCGACACTAGAACAAATTTCAATAAGTTACATTCCCTACTACCCTGTGAATGACGCTAGGCATGCGCAGTGGCTCATTGGCACCTTAGATATTTTAGTCGGTCCGCTTTTTTTCCCCACCTGTACCTCATTTCATAAATAAAATGAATAGCGTTATTCATAGTTTTATACCAGGGATAATCAAATGAAAATTGCAATTAATTTTTCTCCACTATTTTACTGCAGGAAGAATGTTTGCTTGTACATTATTTTCTACATAGTCCCCTCCCAGTTCAATGCACTTACGCCATTGGATAGGAAGAGCTTCGATACCGCATGAGAAAAAAAAATATTTTGGTTGTCACTGTAGCCACTCCTGCACCATCGATTGGATGGCTTCATCAGATTTAAACTTCTGCCCTCCAAAGAGATCCTTTAACGGACCAAAAATTCCGTAAATCTGATGGTGACAAAGCGAAGAGGGTTGCTGAGAGCAGGTGTTTTGCTTCAACCTGATAACGCCCGTCCTTATGCTGCTTGTGCAACCATGAAAACCATCGACGACATACCCTTCAAGTGTCTCCCACATCTGCCATACCTGCCATGTTTGGAAATAAAGCCGCAAAAAAGAAAATGTGATACCATAAACCGAATCTTTGAACACAATAAACATAATTTTTTCAATGTATCAGTATTAATGCGTACGAAACTTCATAAAAGTGATAACATTACCCGATTGATAAACTTATCCGCGATTACATTAACCGGCGTTTACTGTATTTTTTATAAAATCAGTGTGCTCAGCAATAAACGTTTTGTACAGTATCAAACAATAATTTAGACCATGTAATTGCCCAGTAGTAGTGCTGCATTTTGTTTCTTCTTTTATTTTGACAATCTTTGAAGGAAATAAATTTTTATCGTCATTGACTTGTCATTGATCGTCATGTAGAGACACTAGCAGGTGTCCGCGGCTTCGCCCACGATAATTAAATGAAATAAAGCATTATATTTATTAACACTTGCACGCGAATCATTCATAAACTAAGCCATTAATCATTAATGAAACAGCTAAAATTCCTGCTTTAGAGTATTCTACGATATGAAAGCGCCGCCTGGGAAAACGATCCCAGATTCGATTATGCAGTTCCAAAGCGACCTGTGAACACATAATACGTATTGTTTCTCAACTGTTTGTTGGCAGATGAATATGATGTGAATTTTATTTGATAAATTCAGTATAATTTTCAGAAATTATGTAATTTTTCAAGGGAAGGAGTTATTTTGTTTGGATTTTTATTGTCCGCGATACTGCCCGTGGCTTCACCCGCCATTATTAATTGACTCCAGGATTTTTAAGAAATTTACACTGGCAGTTTATTAAAAATGTTTGTGGTTCAGAGCTATGAAAATTGTAAGTAAAAATAAAATTAGAATATTTGTTCATTCTGTTCATTTCACTTAGGCCTTATATAATGAAGAAACGGGTTTCCTAATTTTGTACTCTTCGTGAAAGTTTAGACTGCGAACATCGCCGAGTATACCCGATGTTTCACGAAGTGGGCGAGCGAGTGAGCACGCTATTTAGGGGCGTTGATTTGTATAAGAAGTAGATTGAAGTCAGGGTTCCTTAATTTCTGTATACATAACTACTGTTAAATACTCTGAGTAAAATAACATTTATTTTAATTCTTCTCTTCAACTTTACTCTGCGAACTTATCCTGTATACTCTATCGTGGTTGATATACAAGTAAGTTATCCTCTGAGTTTATTAAGTGCCAGTATGGTACTTTATGAGATTGTGTGGGGGACGAAAAAATGTCTGTCCGTCTGTCTGTCTGTCTGTCTGTCCGTGCGTCTGTACGCACCATAACTCAAGTACGCTTTTTTGGATTTTCATGAAACTTGGTATAAACATTCATAATGTCGATGGGAAGAACCCTATTGATATTGAACCAAATCGGTTCACCGGTACTGGAGCAGTGCCCAATTTAGTGCCTATTTTAATAGATTATGGCGCCTTTCTCATAGAAAGGCGCCATCACTCAAATACGCTGTAACGGATTTCCATGAAACTTGGTATACCCATTTATGACGTCCATGAGAAGTGCCCTATTGAATTTGAACCTAATCTGTTGACCGGTACCGGAGTAAAACCCAATTTAGTGTATATTTTAAAGACGCGGTAACTCAAATACGCTTTACCGGATTTTTATGAAACTTGGTATACACATTTACAATGTCCATGGGAAGACGTCTATTCATAATGGATAAAACAGGTTGATCTGTTTCGGAGTAATGCTCAATTTAGTGCCTATTTTATGGTAATATACGTATTCGAAAGAATTTATAAAAAAAATGAAAATCAGTTATCTTGACAACATAGCCTATTGTTTTACTGTGATCTTATAAGGCCTTGGAAATTAAAATACAGGTAGCTATGACAAAAAACACTATTGTTTTACATGCTCTTTTCCAACTAGACCGTTAAAATGACCCAGGTGGCCGAGATGGTAGACCTTTCTTCTTCCGTAAGCCCTGCTTAATGAATAAATCTAGAGCTTAACTTGGAAATCAATTAAAAAAAAAACATATTCTGCATATCATAATTGCAGTCATAACTGATTAAACAAAAACATACTGGCACTTTTTTACATCAGTTTACCTGATTTTATTTTAAAACAAGTTTTGAAACTTAAATTTTTAACAGAACGGTCAGAGGCATTTCGAGGAAATCCACACTTTCCAAAAAGAATTATATTATCCATGTGTGAAATTGACGAGAAAGATTTAACCCTAACATGCACTCACGCAAATTATAAATCCGTGGCGGACTGCAAAGAAAACAGGTAACATAATGATTAAAATCATTGTTTATTTATTTTTTGCACGACGTAACTAATTACTGGTACTTACGAATATTGTTGCCGTGGATCGTAACTTGACATTCCCACACGCTATGAAAACAAAAGAAATCTCCGTGCGGTAAAAATTACAAAAAGCACTAGTGCCGTAAGTAAAACCATCTGAATACAAGCCTTTATGGAAGACCGGAACCAAGGCCCCCCCAGTTTGTGGAGACTTTAACAGGACAAATATTCGGTTCCCATAACAACCAACACATGCGAATCACTTTCTGAAATATAAAAACTATCTTCAATAATGTATATACCTATGCCTGTATATGCCTCGTTTTTTTTAAACTCTTTCCTCGATCGGTATGCATCGCTTACGGCACTTTTATCGCAATATACCAGCGTTTCTCAATCTATGGTCCGTGGACCACTGGTGGTCCGCGAAGATAGTGCAGATGGTCCGCAGACATAATTAAAACATATTATAAAGCAAGTGGAAAGTAAAGAAGTAAAATTTGTTCACATATTTCGTTATAATGACCTTCAATTAATACCCCAAATATTAAGAATATAGGCCTTTTAAAAGTAGTATGTAAAATTAGGGGTCCGTAATTTTTTTTTTGACATTTTAGAGCAAAGGATAAATTGACGAGAAAGATTTAACCCTAATATGCATTCACGCAAATTATAAATCCGTGGCGGACTGCAGAGAAAAAAGATGACAAAACGATTAGGATCATAGTTTATTTATTTTTTGCACTCCTTAGCTAGTAAGTGGTACTTACGAACGTTGTTTACATGGCTCGTAAGTTGACATTCCCACACAGTCTTGTTGCTAAGGCCGGTTGCGATGAGGTTAAATTACTTACGGTCCAAGCGCTACGTCATAATTCATTACGATATACTTCATAATACAAGCCATTATGGGCACGGCCCCCAGGACAAATATTCGGTTCCCATAACAACAAACACATGCGAATCACTTTCTGAAATAAACATCTATTTTCAAGAATGTATTTACATAATATTTTCAGGTAATATCACAATTAATATAATTAAATTGATATAAATAATCATCGTGCAAAAAACAGCATGCAACACACGGGCCGAAAAGGCATTTACGGGTCTCGAAAACTTAAAAACCCTCGGCTGCGCCTCGGGTTTTCAATCTGTTTCCTCGACCCGTAAACGTGCCTTACGGCACTTGTGTCGCAATATACTATTACTATATTCTGTAAATTTTACATGCATTTTACTTTTTATTTCCAATTATGATCCCTTATTTTATTACAAATTTGAAGCAAACCTTTGTGTCCTGTATATTTAAGGACTGAATTCTGTTTCCCCGCAAAAACACCTTTTCTAGGATAGTGTTTGTTCATGCTATCTTGCTGCCGGTAAAATAACCTACCTGCGTATTTTTTCTTTGCAGCAAATATTTCCGTCATTGCACCAAAGCCTCTACTGAAATACGATTGAAAAGTAACGCACAATATTTTTTTTTCACAAAAAGTTTAATAGGTACAATTACAAACAAATGCACACATGAAGGGACATTTTTTGTCTATTTTTCTATATAGTCTCCAAATTTCTCAACACATTTCTGCCATCGTGACAACCAGTTTCAAAATATCCTGTTCATAGAAGTCCGTTCGGTTGAAGTATAACCATCTGAGGACTCCTGTTTTCACTTCTGAATCTGACGCAAAGCGTTTACCGGCCAGGAATTTATTCATGGGACCAAACAAATGAAAGTCCGACGGTTCCAGGTCTGGACTGTATGGAGGATGTTGGAGCACCTCCCAACCAAATTTGTTGATTTTCTCACGAACATCTACAGCAACATGGGGGCGAGCATTGTCGTGAAGAAGTTTGACACCATCTGCATTCGGCAAACTAGAACACAAAACGCAAAGAATAAAAAAAAAAAAATCCTTGTCTCACCATCTAAAAGTCCCCTGCACCATATGTCTTCTATACACAAAAACATTATTATTATTATTATTATTATTCAAGTGTCACGTTAGGTCTCAGCTGATTCAGCCCTCTGCAGTTAGTTATGAATAGAATTCAGACTTTTAGGTCGCTAAAATGCTGATTTAGTTACCTAAAATAGGCTTTAAAAATTGGAAAATAGGTTCTAAAAATTGTAAAATAGTCTCTTATAAAATCGTTAACTTGCCAATTTTCTGAAATATCTCAATTGCAATGCAGAATATTATATTTATTGAAGCCACCATTAATCAATAATCATGATAAAAACACAGATATTGGCCTATGGTACACAGAATTATATACACCTATTGGCTATTACTACTATTACTACCATAACAGTGAAGAAGCTATGCATATCATACTAGCATATTCAACCCCTTGTATCCCTCAGCGATTCAGAGAACCTTTTTTTTTTTTTTTTTTTTTTTTTTTTTTTTTTTTTTTTTTTTTTTTTTTTTTTTTTGCTACTGTATGTGGGAGTCGGGAGAAAAACTCTTTATTTTCTTGGGAATTCCAAGGAATTTTTCTACTGAAGATGAAACATTCCTTACTATTTAACCATGTTATAAATGTGTCATGTACTGCATATTCCGAGCTAAAAATTTAGTATGAACTGAAAATAAATGCTAGAATTTATAACAAAAAATAACTTATTTTGAACTTTAGAGGAAAAACAAGCAAAAAGGCAATATTAGGCTCTAACGTAAAAATAGGCTGTTTTAGGTCCTATAAAAGTATCAGTTTTAGGCATAGTCACTTATGAAACATTCATAGGCCTATACAAGTTTTCGCCCATATATCACTTAAGAATTAAAATAGGTTTTTACCTAAAATCCGAAGTCTAATTATGAAACCACATTGAAAGTGGACAAGTAAAAGATGTAATATTTGCCCAAAGATCCCTAGTTTAATGGTTTTGACCAATTTTCTAGTTGGATGTCCAGAGCAATGATAAAGTACGTTCTCGCATACTAATTCGCATTCATATTTTAGTAATAGAATCCGCGTGCTGATACAGGTCACGTGACTCACGCTGCAGGTGTTTGCTATCGTAGACTTTATTAATAATCTTCCCTCGGATGTGAGAATAATGTTTGGGAACATCTCATAAATATTCCGAACTTTCTCTGAGAGGTCCCCTTCTCTTTCCAGCCCAACTGGAGGATCAGCTCCTTAACTAGAAATAATAACAAATAAACTTAATGGTCAAGAATTTAATTGCCAATTAATCTTTTTTATATCTTGTATACAAGAATACCTTATTTTCGCTTCGGTCAGCAGTTGCTAGGAGAAAGGTAGTTGTTAGTAACATGGTAAACAACTGACCACTGTAGCATTGTTAATGCAGTGTATCCGTGTTTCAATGTTAGAAATAGGGTTACATAGGAAAAGGATGCTAAACAACGAAATAAAATCAGGTAAACTGATGTAACAAGGTACCAGAATGCTTTTCTCAGTGATAATTGCAATCCTATGCAGAAAATAAGTCATTTTTGTAATCTATTTCCAAGTTAAGCTCCAGATCGAATCATTAAGCAGGGCTTACGGAAGAGCAAAGGTCTAGTTTGATAAACATATGTAAAGGAATATATGGGTAGTGTTATTTGTCAAAGTTGACTGTATTGAAACTTCCAAAGCCGTATATGAACAATCAATATGTTCTCATGAGAACTGTTTTGCATTTGATGTATTCTGTCTAATATATTATCATAAAATATACACTAAATTGGGCTTTACTCCGGTACCGGTCAACCGATTTGGTTCAATGTCAATAGGCTTCTTCCCGTGGACATTATAAATGCGTATACCAAGATTCATGAAAATCCGATAAAGCGTATTCGAGTTATCGCGCGTACAGACACACGGACGGAAGGATATACATTTTCCGTCTCCAACACATTCTGGCACTTAAGAATAACTATTACAGTTACGGGTAATTATCTTTACAAAATGGCAGCCACTTAAATGCCGTTTCCGTTATAATTTCTATAAATTTCAATATTTTTTGGTTGATTCTATTTTTGTAAATACCGGTATTTGTATTTTTTTATGTGTAACAGCAATATCATCTACAAGGTATGGAATAGGTAAAGTATAAATATTTTTAAAAATCCATGAAGGCTTTAATTTTTTACATTGTTTATTAAATAAACTATTAATGTTAAATCAACGATTGCAGATAGTAGGCTATTGCTGATAATACATTAACAAATAACTTACTTAACTTACTTAGTGGCAATAGAAAATTCCTCAGCAAGCTAAAGGAATATTATCTATTTTATGGAACCCGAAGGTTCATTGCCGCGCTTACTTGAGCCCGCCATTCAACCCTATTCTGTGCTAACTCCATCCAACCATCCCTCGCAAATCCTACTTCCCTTAAATCTATCCTAACATTGTCCTCCCACCTACGTCTAGGTCTTCCAGGTGGTCTCTTCCCTTCAGGTCTCCCAGTTAATACTTTTTAGATATGTCTTTCCTCCCCCATTTCATCCTCCGTGATTTAATTACCCTTACTATATCCGATGAAGAGTACAGGTTATGAAGCTCGTCGTTATGCAGTTTTCATCTCTCTTAGGTCTGAATATTTTCCTAAGCCTCCTGTTTTCGAACACCGTCAGATTATGGCCTCCAATCCATGAATTATATAATAATAAATTGCACAGATACAGCTTTTAATTACATAATATATACAGTATTTCTCAATTACAAGTTTTCGCTTTCTAGTGACGTCATGGGTGCAGGTGTTTAGCTACTCATTAACAATTTGAAGAAGCCAATTGATGAAATGCGTTACTGCTCATTGCGTACGCATCTTCCTTCATTATTACGTACAGGCGTGAATTAATCCCTGACCGGGGTCACTTTCTCACGGAATCCTCTCACTTCTCCATATCTGACTTCTTTTCTAAGTGGAGTCAGTAATTTTTAATAACACCTTATTAAGTGCTAGTATGGAGATTGTATGGGGGACGGGAAAATGTCTGTCCGTCTATCCGTCCGTCCGTCCGTGTGCCTAACGCGCGATAACTCAAATACGCTTTATCGGATTTTCATAAAACTTGGTATACGCGTTTATAATGTCCATGAGAAGAAGCCTATTGATATTGGATCAAATCGGTTGACCGGTACCGGAGTAACTTAATGCCCAATTTAGTGCCTTTGTATGGTTTTAAATATAAGAAAGGAGCGATAACTCAAATATGCTTTATCGGATTTCCATAAAACTTGGTATACGCATTTATAATGTCCATGAGAAGAAGTCTATTGATATTGGATCAAATCGGTTGACCGGTACCGGAGTAATGCCCAATTTAGTGCCTTTGTATGGTTTTAAATATAAGAAAGGAGCGAAAACTCAAATATGCTTTATCGGATTTTCATAAAACTTGTTATACGCGTTCATAATGTCCATGGCAAGAAGCTTTTTTATTTTGGTCTAAATCGGTTGAGCGGTACCAGAGTAACAACTAATTAAAATCAGAAACAACCAATTAAAGGTCACTTTTTTTAAAAAATGATATCTATACAACAATGCCGCATTTCTAATCATTAATGGCTTTGACTCCAATGCAGTCAGATGTTTGTCTACATCGTTGATCATGATGAAATTGAGTACTACCTGAATACTGTTATATACAGAAAGTACTTTACTGTGAAATAATTAGCGGAGTTTTTTGCCACTGAATTTTTGGAATGTTGACATATTTTAAGAATTTCAAGTTGCAATACATTCAGCTTTGACAAATAACACTATTCCTTCACATATGGTTATCAAACTAGATCGCTAAACTGAGGGAGGTGGCCGAAATGGTAACGTCTTGAACTCGTGTTCTGGTGGTTCCTGGTTCAAATTGTGGTTCAATTTGACATATTTTTAAAAAATCTTTTTTTAAATTTATTTATTTCAGTGTGCTATTGTCAAGATATCATAAATCTGTAGTTCTGCTGATGCTGGACGATTTTAATCTGATTAAAAAACTTATTTTCTGCATATCATAATTGCAATTATAATTGACTAACTTAAAAGGCCCGGCTTCGCCCGGGATTTTTATTTTGCATTTGGTAATTACCTTATGAAGGACTTTCGATTTTTAAATTGTAGGTATTTAGAAACTGAAGTAGCAAGAACGACTTATCACACTCAAACTATTTCCTCAGAAAACGCTTGGTATAGCTTTTAATGGCTCATAGAGGATGTCGAATTTTGCATCCCATCGCTTGTACACAGCAAGCCTGATAGGGTTCAAATAAGAAGAAACAGAAATTCCGGTAACATAAAATTGTATTGTCTATACGGAATATTTACTTCTCACTCTCATGTTACCATAAAACCGTTTTGGGGATGCAATTAAAAAGGAATTCAATATAATTTCCATTCTTCCCTCCCCAAAAACCTGTGATATAATAATATAAGTCACATATTGCCATACCTCGTATTGTTTTCTCTATGTCCAGGGTAGAGAAAGTTATGTGACTGCAGTATTTTCGTGGATTTTATTCTTTAATATTTATTTATAACATGGATTATATTGATACCTTCTCTAATTTGTCAAATACTGTTGTCAAATGAACTGTGATTTGGATTTGATAATTTTGTGTAAAAAGGGATTAAGTAATCTCAAAAACATTTTATTTTTGGCATTTCAAATCTAAATGTTTCAAAATTCTTTCTTAGTGAGCACCTACATTATGAAACGAAGGTACTGTCAAAATTCCAAGTCTCTACCTGTTATAGTTAGGCTTTACGTTGATTCTCTGTCACTCAGTCAGTCAGGACAAAGCCTTTTTTATATATATATATATATATATATATATATATATATATATATATATATATATATATATATATATATATATAGAGAGAGAGAGAGAGAGAGAGAGAGAGAGAGAGAGAGAGAGAGAGATTCAACTAAAGCATTCTGGGAACTTTGTTACATCAGTTTACCTGATTTTATTTACGCGTATTTACGGGTCAGTACATCGCTAAAAATCGCCCATAATCCATTATTAAAAATCCGGCTTCGAAGTGCATTAGGACAATCTCTTTATGCTGTAGATTTCACTGGACATGCGCAGAAACATTCCTTCTATTATTATAGATGTTGAGGTCATCGGCAACAAGGAAGGATAAAAGCGTGGCTGATTTTGTAGATAGACAATGGAAACACATTAATCTAACAAATACAAACACGCGCACGGAATGCAGTCCTCTTGGGATTGGAATACAAAAGAGCTTGTATTGAGCAAGCTTTCACTGGGGCGATGTGGCAAGCAAGGCGTATCGCGATGTGCATGCTGCATCTGCAAAAGATAATCATTCCATTGTACAAATGCGGGCGGTGTCTTCACTGGACGTCAAACCTGGATATCCAAGGTCTTTGTAACTTTGAGCAATTCTTAACAACTTATTTTTTAATATTTCTACTTCCTCTACTCTTTCTCTAGACACAATAAGGGGAATTTTGTTCGACCTGAAATTCCTTGCCCAGTTTTGAGGGCAGGCATACAGCTTTCGGTGAAATTCACAGGTGAGAAATAGGTGAATTTAATTATTTTTTTCCTTCAGCAATGAATTGCTCTACAATCGTGCAATTTGGCATGCTCTATATTGACTACTTCTACAATTGCATACTATTTTCAGAATTAATCAAACTGTTACAGTTACGGGTAATTATCGTTACAAAATGGCAGCCACTTTTCATGCACTGAAATGCCGTTTCCCTGATAATTTCCACGCGTGGCAATATTTTTGAGTGATTACTTTTTCTATCTATTTGCAAACGTCATACGAACAACATCATCTACAATTCTTGAAATATCTGCAATATAAGTATTAAAATAATAATAATAATAATAATAATAATAATAATAATAATAATAATTTTCTTTTTCGTTAAAATATATATTTAAATAAACTAATAATGTAAAAAAAATTATTGTAGATAGTGTTGTTTATATGATATTAACAAATACACAGAACAATAAAATCAGGTAAACTGATGTAACAAAGTGCCAGTATGTTTTTGTTTAATCAGTTATGACTGCAATTATGATATGCAGAATGTTTTTTTTTTTTTAAATTGATTTCCAAGTTAAGCTCCAGATTTATTCATTAAGCAGGGCTTACGGAAGAAGAAAGGTCTACCATCTCGGCCACCTGGGTCATTTTAACGGTCTAGTTGGATAAGCGCGTGTCAATTAATATGTTTTTTTGTCATAGCTACCTGTATTTTAATTTCCAAGGCCTTATAAGATCACAGTAAAACAATAGGCTATGTTGTCAAGATAACTGATTTTCATTTTTTTAAATAAATTCTTTCGAATACGTATATTACCATAAAATAGGCACTAAATTGGACATTACTCCGGTACCGGTGAACCTATTTGGTTCAATATCAATAGGGTTCTTCCCATGGACATTATAAATGTGTTTTCCAAGTTTCATGAAAATCCGAAAAAGCGTATTTGAGTTATGGTGCGTACAGACACACGGACAGACAGACGGACAGACGGACAGACATTTTTTCGTCCACCACACAATCTCATAAAGTACCATACTGGCACTTAATAATCACTCATAGATATTGATATTTGTAGAAGTTATCAAGGAAACGGCTTTTCAGTGCATGAAACGTGGCTGCCATTTTGTAACGATAATTACCCGTAACTGTAATAGATTGGTTAATTTTGAAAATAGTATGCAATTGTAGAAGTTGTCAATAAAGAGAATGTCAGATTGCAAGATTGTAGAGCAATTCATTGGTGATGGAAAAAAAAATTCACCTATTTCTCATCTATGAATTTCACCGAAAGCTGTATGTCCCCTTAAGCATAAATACACGTTTTCAGGGACGGGCGAAGTGTTCCTAATTTTCTGAAATACTTGTCCTAATAACTTTAAAATTTTCACACTTATCTTATTTGGTATATAAAAAAAAGTCATCGCTTAGATTAAATGTTAAATGTTAAATGTTAAATGTTAAATGTTAAATGTTAAATGTTAAATGTGTAGCGTAACTTAATTAGGGAGACTTAAAAGTGTATGGGGGCTTTGAAACTTTGCCAACATAAACAATAAGGTAAATAGTACAGTATGTTTAACAATAATACACGGTGTTTCAAAATGAATATCGGGGTTTTAAGGCTTTGTAGAATTTAGTACATTTAACATACAATTATAAATAATACATCAAATGAAAGAGCAGCTCAAACAGTTTTGTTGGTACTCAAACAATTTTGTTGGTACTCATAATCGCATCTGGGGACCCGAAAATCCCCACGAGATGGTACAGTTGCAACGAGACTCCCCTAAATTGAATGTTTTATTTGTGCCATATCCCGGCGGAAAGTTTATGAGCCCTTCTTTTTCCTTGAAGCAAGTGTAATTGGAAATTCTTATCTTGATGCGCTACAACTATGGCTTCTTTCCTCAATTGGAAGAAGCTGAACCAGAGAACGTGGTATTTGGCAGCAAGATGGTGCACCACCTCTCTGGCATCATTCAGTACGCGAATGGTTAAACAATGTTGTATCCGACCGATGGATTGGCCGGAAGGAGCCAGATGACAGAGCTTGTTTCGCATGGCCTCCACGTTCACCCGATCTGACGCCATGTGATTTTTACCTTTGGAGATTCATAAAGGATCAAGTGTATTTGCCGCCACAAGACACCCGACTTAAGACACATGATTGAAGCAGTTGCAACAATTACTCCGGACACACTGATCAAGGTTTGGGAAGAACTCGCCTATCAACTCCATGTGTGCCATGTGATGAATGGTGTTCACATTGAATACTTGTAGGAAAAACTGTTTGAGTTGCTCTTTCATTTGATGTATTATTTATAATTGTATGTTAAATGTACTAAATTCTACAAAGCCTTAAAACTCCGATATTCATTTTGAAACACCCTGTAATATTATTAAAACGATAATGCTAATATTCACCAAATATTTTGAAAATTTTTCCCATTACCCCCGTAACTGTTGAAGAGAAGACCTTATATAGGCTATACTAGCAGGTGCCCGTTGCTTTGCCCACGATAATTAATTGGAAGAGTAAAAATTAAGAGCAAAATAATTAAAACATATTTATTAACACTTAGCCTACACGCGAATCATTCATAAACTAAACGATTAATATAATTAACAAAACAGCTAAACATCCGTCTTTGGAGTTATACCATGATTAGAAAGCGCCGCTTGGGAAAAACGACCTCAGATTCGAGTTCCCTGGTCCAGGAAACCCCTGCAAAGTGAGTTCCATTTAACCGATCAATCTTTCCCCATTTAGGCCTGTATTCATTATCCCTCTTCCATCTATGTTGAAAATTTCAGATGTCTGCGTGCCTTGACAATATAAACAAATGAATTCACCAGGGTGAGCTTTAAAAATCGAAGCTTTCGATAATTGCATGCGATGTAAGAAAAATCGCGATGCTCTTATTTCCAACTTATGACCTCCCCCCCCCCCCAAAAAAAAAAGGCAAAATATTGCATAATTAGAGGGCACTGAAAAAGATACGTAGTATTTTTATTACAAAAAATATCCGAAAAAACCGAAAATGTTACGCTAATATTTCACCCCTTTCCCCCTTATTTTCATTAACAGTGTTTTACATCTAACACCACACATGCCAGCTGTAGTTACGTTGTACTATCAGATTATCTTATCTTCTTTGTTCACATAGGAAACGTGGGAAGATTCTAAGACGCCCAATAAAAGTGGTTCATCTTGGCCTTCTGGAACAAATTATGTGAAACATATACCTGTTATAAAATAGTAGTCAATAAATACACTTTCACTGAAAACATTCTGAGGTCGTCTTGTGGAGACCTTCATTCAGAGTCATGAGGGTGTCTCAGGGTCACGCGTGTTCTTCTTCAGGTGCAGGACCTTCATTTCTTGAGATCCACCATCATTTTATACAAATATGGCGGTCATTTTTATCTAATCGAGTTTTCTACTAACTTAAGGCGATTTATTTGATTCTATTGGAATATGAACTGCAAGATCTTTGGTATTACTTACTTACTCAGTGGCAATAGACAATTCCTCAGCAAGCTAAAGGAATATTATCTATTTTATGGAACCCGGAGGTTCATTGCCACGCTTACATTAGCCCGCCATTCAACCCTATTCTGTGCTAACTCCATCCAACCATCCCTCGCAGATCCTACCTCCCTTAAATCTTTCCTAATATTGTCCTCCCACCTACGTCTAGGTCTTCCAAGTGGTCTTTTCCCTTCGGGTCTCCCAGTCAATACTTTTGAGATATGTCTTTCCTCTCCCTTTTCATCCTCCGTGATTTAAATACCCTTAATATATCCGAAGAAGAGTACAGGTTATTCAGTCGTTAAGCAGTTTTCTCCAGCCCCTATTTTCATCTCTCTTAGCCCCCCCCTAGGTATTAGGCCTATATAAATAATGTAAGTTGTTGAAAGGTATATCATGTGCAAGGATGGGAATGAGCCTTTCAAAACGTAAATTAGTCTATATAATAGGCCTACTGTTTTTATAGTACCACTTATCTAACGTAAATTAATTTTTATTTTTAAGGGAGGACATATCGACTTGTAGGCCTATAGCGAGAAATTTGTGAAATTCATTTTTTTTATCAGCAATGAATTGTTCCGTAACCTTGTAACATAACCGATTACTCGGAAAACACCAGCTCAAATGCGATATTATATAAGATAATTCTAAATTTTCAGAAATTACCATTTTTGAAGTGAAACTTGTTTAGCCGTGTTTTAGGAGTAAATCGAGAGCTAATCTAAAGTTGCGTTACGAACAAAATCGTCACGTAAATAGTGGGGCTGTGACGGAACGGACTGCACAGAAAACAATGAACTCAGTGATTAGGCTTATCCAAAATTTAAAAAACTTCAAAATTAAAAAAATCCAAAATTCCAAAATTAAAATATTAAAAGATCAAAAATTTAAAAAGTTCAAAAACGCAATTAGGCCTACTAAAAAAGTCTAACAATCCAAAATTGAAAAATCCAATAATCCTAAGTTTAAAAAATAAAAATAAAAACAAGTTTCACTTCTGTCACGTGGCGTTCCACGCTTATTTTTTTTAATTGACTGACTTTTTCCTAATTAAAAACTATTATTTTCTAAAATTGAAGTAGGAAAGGTAGGCCTTTGCATAAGGAATGATTTGATGGTTGATTGGATTTACTGAAGCAATCCTTCAATCGTGAAGAATAGTGTAAAGGCGTCCGTATTGTCTTTGATGTATCGTACACTTTGATAGCTAGGCGTGTTAGAAAATCCTGTGAGTACGTTTGTGTGTGAGTGGATTTAACTTACAGGATAGCAAATTACTTTGCGGTGAACACAATGTTACGGGTTGTTTAGCCAAGACAATCGCGAAGGAGACAACTGGATGACAGTGATCTTGAAGATCACTTTCTGCACATCCACGTACAATGGAAATGCATTATTCTGCCTGCAAACAATGGATAATGCAAACACTTGTTAGTTCTAGCCACTGAGATGCAGGCTCATTTCCAATCCACGAACATTTTTTGATTATGAGAGACAATTCCTTTATTTTATGATGGTGTGTGCTACTCAATTTCTCACACCTTGCCGGACCGCTAAGAAAACAGTTGGCACAATGATTAGACTCATTCATATGAAATTTAAGTTTTTCTTCATATTTCTTTTCAGGCCTCTTAATACAAATAACAAACTGTTTATCCGCATTTCTTTTTTTTAAATTTCTTCCACTTCAACTTTTATTTCAAGGATTATTACAATAACTTCTCTTAATTATAGCTAACTAGCGTGTGCCCGCGGCTTCGCCCGCGATAATTATTTCAAAAATTAAAAATTAAGAGCATAAAAGTTAAATCATTATGTTTATTAACACCTAAATCACGTGGACTACATACCACGATCAGATAGGGTCGACTGGTAAAAGCAACCTCAGATTCGAGGTCCTTGGCCCAGAAAACCTCTGTATAGTGAGATTCGTCCAAATCGAACAACGTTTGACCATATTGAGGCCTATATTGATTATCCCTTTTATAATAATAATAATAATAATCCTCTTCGGTGCAGGTTGAAAATTTCATATGTCTGCGTGCCTTGACATTATAAACAAATGAATCGATCAGCGTGAGCTACAACATTCAAGCGATCGCGATAGTTTTATGTCCAAGGAATGACAAAAATAGTCAAAGCCTACTGTAATTGATTTGACATTGAATGGTATTACTGAAACGATGCTTCGAAAACACAAAAAATACACGTTTTTTGCCCGTTTTTCACTCATAACTCACGAACGAAAGGAAAAATTAAAAATGTAATATGCCAGAAACCTTCCCGGGAATGCACTCAACAACTTTCCAAAGTTTCATGGTGATCGGATGAATGGTGTAGTAATGCATAAAGGACACACACACACACACACACACATACATTCATTTATATATATATAGATTAGCTTAGAGTAATTATAGCTTATTACCAGGGCCCGGATTTTGATGACATATCATCTTTTAAACGGTAAATCACTGCACTAGTGCAGATATTCTGAGCATGACTCCTAGATTATTAGAGTCATTTTTGATCATTTTTTCCATCTTTTAATTTTTAGGTCATTTTTAAAATTCTAATATCATTATTTGATCATTTTTTTGGCAATTTTATGGCCATTTCATGTTTTAGGCAATTATTTAAAAATTAAAGTAGCTATTTTCTCTTTTTGTTGTTGTATCTTGCATTATATAGTTTTTGTGCATTTACTTGCATTGAATATTATCGGAACTCTAAATAAGTCTAAATAAATATATCTTGTTAACTTATATAGTTTTAATTTGGATACAGAAAGCCGGTGTTTGCTGTTTGCACTTAACCGTATGTACCAATTAACTAATTTCAAGCCTATAATTGGGTCAACAACATAAATGTGGAATAGATACAAATCTGATGAACGAACTGACATTTTCATTCAAATTTTTTAGTCAATTTTGTTAGTTTTCGGGTCATTTTCTTCTATTTTTGTAGTCATTTGACAGCTCATAGTTTAAGTATTTTTAGGCCATCAAAATCCGGGCCATGCTTATTACCAAAGCCCAGAAGTTAATGGTCTATCAGAAGACGAAATATGCACGCAAATATGCTCCGGAAACAAATTAAATATGCTTCATCATTTAAGTATTCTTTTATACATTACGTTTTTTTGTTAGCTGAATTACATTATAAATTACAAAAAGGAGTAGAAGTTGTATAAATTACGTTATAAAACTTAGAGAGAAAAAAGGCCAAAACAACAGATTTCGGTAAACTGAAAACTAATGAAATCAAACGTCGCTTTCATGTTATACAATCAGTTCCGAAAACATTAGGCTATGCACATTCGGTTCTCAAGACATTTACTTAACCAAATATGCTGAAATGTTTGAATATTAACAGAAATATCCACCATAGGCGTAACCAGGCCGACCATTTGGGGGGGGGGGTTATAACGTCTGGGGGGTATGGAATACCCCCCAGGAAGAGGGGGGTCCTCCCCCGGAAAATTTTAAAAATCAAGATGCAAAATAACGAGTTTTAAGCTTCCGGGGGCCCTCCCCCGGAGAATTTTAAAAATTAAGACTCAAAATAACGAGTTTTAAGCTTCCGGGGATCTCCCCCGGAAAATTTTAAAAATTAAGACGCAAAATAACGAGTTTTAAGCTTCCGGGGATTCAACCCCGGAAAATTTTAATTATTAACACGCAAAAAAACCAGTTTTAAGCTTCCGGGGGTGCTTCCGGGGGTCAACCCCCGGAAATTTTTAATTATTAAGACGCAAAATAACGAGTTTTAAGCTTCCCACGCTTTATACTTGTATTAAGTAATTTATGGGCAGACTTAAAAAAATTATACAATTTTCCTTTTTTTAATCAATGGGGGGGGGGGGTTCAAACCCCCAAAATCCCCCCCTCGGTACGCCTATGATATGCACAATATTTAAAATCCGTCAGAAATATGCCGTCAAAATTTGGAAAATTAATAAAATAACTTATGCAAAAATATTTTAATATCCTGTAAATATGAAGCATTATCGCAAAACTGACAAAATATGCAATAATATTCAAAATGAAACCATAAATGTCCTGTTATTTATTTCAAGTCTTGCAAAGATTTTAACATTAGCATGATTAAAAATATGATTTTTCATTAACTCCTATTCCTTATTTATTAGGTACTCATCCAATCCACAAACTAAGGCTTTCCGTGCAAATAATAGACCTACAGTTTTGGATTAGCTTTGGACAATTGAATGCGCACTCACGGAGTGAAGACCATGGATTAGAAAAAAAGTTATGTGAGCGTTTCGCAACAGACTTTTAATGAAATAAAGGAACCCAATTTGACATAATTATGTATTAGTCATGAGAGAGAGTTCTTAGTAATTATGCAGACTTCCTTTCTGTACCAGATGTACCTCTATACTAATATTAACTTTACGCCTCATTGAGTCGGTTACATGCTGTCTGCTTATACAACTTATTTCAGGGCTGTCCATAGTCAAATTGTTTGGCCCACAATGCATTACATAATAATAATAATAATAATAATAATAATAATAATAATAATAATAATAATAATGGTAATAATTATAATAATAAAAATAATAATAAAAATAATAATAATAATAACAATAATAATAATTATAATAATAAAAATAATAATAATAATAAATTACTTCTGGCAGATATTACTCCAGAAGATATTTTGAAAAGAGATAGCTATAGAATTAAGGTGCATAAGTGGGAAGTTCACCAAGAGGACAGACCGACGTAAAAAACTGGAACAACCTGGACAAACGAGAGGAAGGAAGCCAAAGGATGAAAGCAATATGGAGTCAAAGGAAAACACAGAAACGCTTCTAAGTACTTTGCGTAGTCCTACATGGGCTCATGCGCGAACAATAAATAAAATAAAATAAATAAATAATAATAATAATAATGTAACAATTAGGGCCCGGATTTGAAGGTTTCAACCTGTTTTTCCCCGGTTTCCTAATTAGAACATTTTAACGTAGCCTATTTTTCCGTTTCATTTCCCTTGCTTCCGAATATATGAATCCTATAGAACCTAAATAGGCTAAATCGGACTGAAGGGCCTAAAAGAGGCTAAAGAGGACTTTTGATGAAAAACTAAGGGCTAGAAAGGACTTTTGCAGAAAAACACGATTTTTAAAAAGATTTTCCAATTAATGCAAAGGAAAATAAATATGTGAATTTCTGCATTTTAAGAAAAGACGTGTTAAAAATAAATATATGCAACGCACTTCAATTAACATTGGATCTGTCGCTTTGTCTCGAAAATGTGCCGCCTCGCCGTCGCAGGAAATGAAACTTGAGCCGTCTACAATACTTTGAAATCTGTAATTAATCCATTGTCATTTCAACTTTCAAATAGGTTGAAAATACTATAAAAAGAAAGAATAATTGTATCATCAAAGGGTAAATATTGCAATTGTTTATGCTATTTTTCGAGTACCAATATAAGGAATAGTAACTTGTTTATTTCGTTAAACTAGAACGTGTCAAAATTATAATACAATAATATTAGTTTTAACATTAGTGTTCGTTATATTATGATATTTAGACAGCTAACATCGTTTTTTTAAAGCCTAAAAAGTGTTATTCCACCAAAATAAATGGCTAAAATACCTTTTATGAAAGCCTAGTATTAATAAAATCAGGTAAACTGATGTAACAAAGTGCCAGTATGTTTTTTTAATCAGTTATGACTGCAATTATGATATGCAGAATGTGTTTTTTTAAAAATTGATTTCCAAGTTAAGCTCCAGATTTATTCATTAAGCAGGGCTTACGGAAGAAGAAAGGTCTACCATCTCGGCCACCTGGGTCATTTTAACGGTCTAGTTGGATAAGCGCCTGTAAATCAATATGTTTTTTGTCATAGCTACCTGTATTTTAATTTCCAAGGCCTTATAAGATCACAGTAAAACAATAGGCTATGTTGTCAAGATAACTGATTTTCATTTTTTTTTATAAATTCTTTCGAATACGTATATTACCATAAAATAGACACTAAATTGAGCATTACTCCGAAACAGGTCAACCGATTTTATCCATTATGAACAGACGTCTTCCCATGGACATTATAAATGTGTATACCAAGTTTCATAAAAATCCGGTAAAGCGTATTTGAGTTACCGCGTCTTTAAAATATACACTAAATTGGGTTTTACTCCGGTACCGGTCAACAGATTAGGTTCAAATTCAATAAGGCTCTTCTTATGGACGTCATAAATGGGTATACCAAGTTTCATGGAAATCCGATACAGCGTATTTGAGTGATGGCGCCTTTCTAATAGAAAGGCGCCATAATCTATTAAAATAGGCACTAAATTGGGCATTACTCCGGTACCGGTGAACCGATTTGGTTCAATATCAATAGGGTTCTTCCCATGGACATTATAAATGTGTTTCCAAGTTTCATGAAAATCCGAAAAAGCGTATTTGAGTTATGGTGCGTACAGACACACGGACAGACGGACAGACAGACGGACAGACATTTTTTCGTCCACCACACAATCTCGTAAAGTACTATACTGGCACTTAATAATACCGAGCGAGGTGGCCGAGATGGTAACATTTTGGACTCGCATTTGGGAGGTCCCAGGTTCAAATCTCTTGGCCGGCCAATTTGAAATGGGTGTTTTTCATGCTTTCCCCAGTCGTAAAGGCAAATGCCGATTTGGATATTTACATACCATGAATCATCCTCCCCATTTAGCCTAATCATATATCATATCCATTAAAATTTATATCCGTTGAAATTTACTACATTAAAATACACCAACAATAGAACCAATTGACAATAACAATATAACATAAACCGAATCTTTGATCACAATAAACAGCATTTTTTTTCAATGTATCAGTATTAATCCGTACGGAAATTCATAAAAGTGATAACATTACCCGATTGATAACATTATCCGCGATTACATTAAGCGGCGTTTACAGTGTAAAACGAGGCCCTTGACTTGAGGTTGGACGACCCTGGATTATTTCATACGTAATCATTCCACGGTGGCTTTGAAATCAAGGCACACTAAGTTACAAATTAGCGGGTATTTGTGCTTTGGAGAAAGTTGTGTTATCTATAAATACATTTCTCTGTACGGCAAAGGTACTCATCATAAATCCTGCTCTTACAAGGATGAGCTGCTTTCAACTCTAACAAGCTTCTATTACGTCATAGAAAGCAGAAATTCAGCTTGAAATGTGATCCGTATGCTGACAAGTAGGGTTCGGATGTTTAAGACCCAAAAAAGTGGAAAATATGATTGCAAATATGTCCTTAAACATGGCCAAATATGACTGAATAATCTTAAATATGACCTAATAAAAGGTCTATTTTCTAAAAATAAGTAAAAGATAAAGTGGTCCCTATACAGACCATGGAGGCCCAGAGGGTTCCAGAAGGTTGAGGCTCCCAGATTTTGGACATTCGGCACATGAAGGTGGTAAGGTTGTCAGCCTTACGCACCGACCGCCTTTACCCCCAGGATTGCTCCTGGTACTCATTTCTGTTGGAGGCTGAGTCGACCCGAGGGCCATGGTGCCACCACAATTGAAAAATCTCAACGACCTCATCGGGAATCGAACCCGCGACCTTCCGATTTTCTAAAAATAAATGTTCCAATTTAAAACGTTTAATGACACTAAATTATTGCATCACATGAATTCAATCAGATAATCACTTTTTAACAATTTTACAGGTGATTTACAGTTCTTCTTGTAATGGACTTCTAATTTGAAAGAATTTGCTCTTATCTGCTGACTTCATGCGTGTCTCTATAAAATATGAACAATATTGCATTCATTTTGAAATTAAGTTACCTATTTATTGAGCATAAACATTAAATTAATGGAATAAATTTCAAATTTAAGTCGACCATTTAATGCATACACTTTGTGTTATAATTGTGCTTCTTTACCGAAGTTATAACTAAAATATGACGGTAAAATAGCAAATATAACCAAAATATGACCAAGATCATAAAAGTAACCAAAACATGACTTTATATGCAAAATAAAATCAGGTAAACTGATGTAACAAAGTGCCAGTATGTTTTTTTTAATCAGTTATGACTGCAATTATGATATGCAGAATGTGTGTTTTTTTTTTAAATTGATTTCCAAGTTAAGCTCCAGATTTATTCATTAAGCAGGGCTTACGGAAGAAGAAAGGTCTACCATCTCGGCCACCTGGGTCATTTTAACGGTCTAGTTGGATAAGCGCATGTAAATCAATATGTTTTTTGTCATAGCTACCTGTATTTTAATTTCCAAGGCCTTACAAGATCACAGTAAAACAATAGGCTATGTTGTCAAGATAACTGATTTTCATTTTTTTTATAAATTCTTTCGAATACGTATATTACCATAAAATAGACACTAAATTGAGCATTACTCCGAAACAGGACAACCGATTTTATCCATCTTCCCATGGACATTATAAATGTGTATACCAAGTTTCATAAAAATCCGGTAAAGCGTATTTGAGTTACCGCGTCTTTAAAATATACACTAAATTGGGGTTTACTCCGGTACCGGTCAACAGATTAGGTTCAAATTCAATAGGGCACTTCTCATGGGCGTCATAAATGGGTATACCAAGTTCGTGGCAATCGGATACAGCGTATTTGAGCTATGGCGCCTTTCTAATATAATCTATTAAAATAGGCACTAAATTGGGCATTACTCCGGTACCGGCGAACCGATTTGGTTCAATATCAATAGGGTTCTTCCCATGGACATTATAAATGTGTTTTCCAAGTTTCATGAAAATCCGAAAAAGCGTATTTGAGTTATGGTGCGTACAGACACACGGACAGATGGACAGACAGACGGACAGACAGACGGACAGACATTTTTTCGTCCACCACACAATCTCATAAAGTACCATACTGGCACTTAATAAAAACGGTCGATTAGGATAACAAGCGTGCAATTCGTGTTTAATATGGGTTTTCGGCGAAAATAGAGGTCAAGATAAAAATATGACATGTCATAAACATCCGAACCCTACTGATAAGTAATTCTAGTAACTGTCCAACTTCCCTCTTTTCCGCATAAGTCAGATAACTGGAATTTAGCTAAGTAGGCCTAGTATTCAATCATTTATAATCACAGAAGAAATGTATTATTAATATTAATAAACCATATAAATAAATGATTTCACCGAATACACTCTGAATTAATTATGTTTGTACTATACCCTTAGCAACCAGGGAAGGCGGTTGAGGCCAGGTTGATTCCTTCACCCACAGGCACCCTCCCATTTACAAGGGCAGGAGATTTAGGACCAACCGTAATTTCCTCCCCGTGAGTCACCTAGTGTACTTCAATCAATCAATCAATCAATCTTAGATTTTTTTAATATGTCATTTTATCTTAAAATGTTTGTTATATATCAACTCTACACATAATTACAAGAAAAATGACACCAAACAATGTATAATTTACTTTAATAGGAACATAGGACTTGAAAGCTGTTTTCTCGTAACTTTTATTTATGTATTTGTTATAAATGTTCCTGTTAAAGTAAATTATATATTGTTTGGTGTCATTTTTCTTGTAATTATGTGTAGAATTGATATATAACAAACATTTTAAGATAAAATGACAGATTAAAAAAATCTAAGATTGATTGATTGAAGTAGACTAGGTGACTCACGGGGAGGAAATTACGGTTGGTCCTAAATCTCCTGCCCTTGTAAATGTGAGGGTGCCTGTGGGTGAAGGAATCTACCTGGCCTCAACCGCCTTCCCTGGTTGCTAAGGGTATAGGGCCTTCCACAGAGTAAGTTTCCCTTGGCCCGTTTACAGAAACAAAACAAAATGGCGTGGAAATATTTATTACAACAGACACAGCAAGTGTTCAGCTATTTTTCAACATACTCGCCACCGGAATTGAAACATTTGTCATACCGTGGGACCAACTTTTTGAACACTTGAGTAGTAGACATCTGCCTAGACCACTGTGTGACAACCAACTCCGCTTCTCTGTCATTCTTGGTCATTTATTGAGCTGTGGGAAAAGATGGAAATCACTGGGAGCGAGGTCGGGCTGTAGGGTGGATTCTGAAACATCTGCTAGGCGAACTTTTGTAGGAGACTTTGCTGGGATGTGTTGAAGTCTCAAAACAGAATTTTTTGGACTTAGGCAACTTGGAAAATAGACGCTTCAGTTAAGAGATTCATAATAGTTGCGTTTCATAGTGATATAACTTAAATTTCTAAAAATAAATTATTTGAAATTTATCTGATAGGCCTACGGCTCCTCTCTTGGTCATGCAGTACAATGGTGAGGTAAATATTGCGTGGGGATATCAAGAACATAAATTTCAGATGAGTTTATGCTTTCCACAGGTCAAGCCAAGTTGTGGTTATGTCATCGCACCTTCTCTTTGCTGTCATGACCATCTATGTTTAACTTCACATCACTTCTGTGTTACATGGCAGATATTCCTTATCTACCTAAGTATTAATAGCATAAAATGATAGAAACAGATGCCACATATGGGTAGAAATCACGCCTAGATTACATGTTTATTGTCACTTCCTCTTTTGAGTTAACTGTCTTGAGGCAATCTTCTATTATTGTTCCTGCAATCTAATTTAATTAGAGGGCCATGACTGAATTACAACCATACAATCGTCTGTTGCTATGGTGACAACAACCAATGCCTGCTGTAATCCATTTCGTTTGTTATAAATTTCATTTAAGTAGAAGGCCATGACTAAAATGCAATTCTAAGAATACCCTTATCAATCGTAGGACTATCTCTATATATATAAAAGGCTTTGTCCTGACTGACTGAATGAATGAATGACTGACTGACTGATTGACTGAATGACAGGAATCAACGTACAGCCTAAACTATAACAGGTAGAGACTTGGAATTTTGGCAGTACCTTCCTTTCATAATGTAGGTGCTCACTAAGAAAGGATTTTGAAAAATTCTGATTCTAAATGCCAAAAATTAAATGTTTTTGAAAATACTTAATCCCTTTTTAAATAGAATGATCAATTCCAAATCACAGAATATATTGTTGCCAAATGGTATATGATGGGCTTGGAAAAAACAATTGAAATGCACTTTTGACAAATAAGAGAAGTTATCAAAATAATTCATGTTATAAATAAATATTACAGAATGAAATCCACTAAAATAATGGAATCACATAACTTTCTCTACCCTGGACATAGAGAAAACAAAACGAGGTATGGTAATGTGTATATTATTATATTATATCGCAGGTTTTTGGAGAGAAAAGTATGAAAGTGATAATGCTTTCTGTTTAATTTCATACCCAAAAAGACTTTATGGTAACATAAGAGTGGGAAATTTCCCGCCTCGATATTACAATTTTATGTTACAGGAATTTCTGTTTCTTCTTATTTAAACCTCTACCAGGCTTGCTGTGCACTGTACAAGCGATGGGATGCAAAATTCTAGATCCTCTATGAGCCATAAAAAACTATATCAAGCGTTTTCTGAGGGAATAGTTTGAGTGTAATAAGTCGTTCTTCCTATTTCAAATTATAAATGCCTATATAAGGACCTAGAATTTAAAATTGAAAATCCTTCATAAGCTAATTTCCAATTACAAAATACAAAACCCGGGCGACGCCGGGTCTTTTAAGCTAGTAACGTATAAAAATATATTAATCTGTTTACATTAAACAATGTTTAAGGAAAGACGGTGGGAGATTTACACTGACATATTTGCAATTCCATATCTCCTACATTTTCGGACACATCACACTGAAATTTCAAACACTTATTCAGGGAGATTTTCTCTGCTTTTGGAAATTTGTACAAAATTTTTAATGAGTTATTAATGGTGTAGTGAAATTTTTTAATTTTTTCGCATTCCTATTTTTCGGTACACATTTTTCCTACATCCAAATAAAAATGTTCAAAACTCTTCACAGAAAAATGTTCTGCACTAATAGGGACACATTTAAGTGCAGTAACTTTCTGTCACAGTGTTTCAATTATTTTCTGTGATTTTTTGAATTTGATAATTTTTTTAGTTTTCCATGATCTTTCATTCATAAAATTGTTTATATTCTTTACACCAAAATTCTGTTGCACGTAAATGTTGTGCAAGCTGTTTCAAGAAACAGGTGTGCCAAATTTTATAAAAAAAATTCCTGAGATACATGAAAATTTTAAATATCATAAAAATGCAAAATAAAATAAAAATAATTAGGGATGGGTCGATACCAGATTTTCTCGATACTCGATACCGATACACTATTTGTTCCTCGATACTCGATACCTTCAACATTTCCAGTTTAAATAAATAGGTACATTAAAAATTAAAATTTGAGAGAACTGTGTAGTACCAACGAAATTAATTAAGTCTGCATATTTAATGAGACAAAATTTAATATCATCAGTAGCCTATAATTATTTTTAAAGTCTACATTAAAACTAAAATTAGTTTTTTAAACAGTCCACTTACAAGTTTTTGTTAAAAATACTAGCATTCTCACTTAATTGCAGAATTACAAAAGTATCGAAAAAGTATCGAGCGAGTTTTCTGAAGTATCGTTCGGTGCCGATACCATGCAAGTATCGAGAGTATCGAGGTATCGAAAGTATCGAGGACCCATCCCTAAAAATAATGGATACTTTTTTAGTATACTAAAGAGCAAAATACCGTTATCAGAGAGGCTCCTTCAAGCCCCGTTATCTTCCAGGCGTGCCAATCACAGCTTATTTTACCTGGGCCCTCCCAACTCAATTCCACAGACAGCCAGAGCCTCTCGAATCCCGGATACTCCGGGAACATTGCATCATCTGGCCATGAAACATTTTGTTTTAATACTTAATTAAAATATACCTAGGTATACATTATTATCTATTAATTTTTATGCTTCATGAAGGTCGTGATTTTATAATTCTTCATAATGAACACTATCATTTGTTTAAAATACAATAACACACTCATTAAGAGTCTATTGTGTTTAGGGCGCGTGGTGCTCCTTTGCATTGCACAAAACTCGAGGAAAGAGAAAGCTTTTGCCAGGAAAAAAATGGTAGCGATTAAAGTGATGTGTTCCTGGTTTCTCCCGGAGTGTTTACACGTGTTTTCGTTTAGACAGGTGTGTATTTGCGAAATAATTGCCACTATGAGTGTTTGCTTGCCGGACTAATTGGATCAGGTTGGCAAACGTGATTCAATTCCTTAGCGTTTAACACCGGAAAACTTCAATGTAAGAGGGTGATACCAAGACAAAAAATCCCTTTAGGCAGGCTTACAGGCTGAAGTAGATTTCGAAGTGCTTCTTTAGCCTTGGTATGACAAACCCGCAATAATAACTACAAAAAAGAGGAAAGAGCACCTTTTCAATCATTAAAATCTCGCCTTATATGAGAGCTATCGAGAAACTAGTTATTGATTTGTAGAGTATTCATCAAGAGCTTTTCAACGATACCCCCAAGACGTGGTTTCAAAAATATCAAATTTCCATCCCCCCACCCCCACTCGTACCCCCAAAACCCCCGAATCGTTGGTGTCACTGTGAACTCCATAGCGAGTACTCTAATTTATTCAAACAAAGTTTCCCTCTATACTTCATAGGGGCCGAGATATAAATGTTTTAAAATTTCAACCCTCTCCCCCGACCCCCCCCCCTTGGGCCAATTTTGCTCATTAACGAACTTGTCCCAACTATTGGGCCTAGAAATAACATAATAAAATTTGATTCAAATATCTTCAAAATTACGGCCGCTAGCGTGTAAAGATACATGTAAATATCACAAATTTCTTTTTTGAACGGGCGGTGGTTTCGTACTTAGGGAGGCATGAAACGTAAAGATATGAAATAGTTTTTCGAAAGTCATGGCATGGTATCGATTGCAATAGGTAGATTTTTCTTCGAAATCTATCTTAAATCTTATACATAACTTCCTCTGTCCAAACAAAAGCTTTGCCTCTTAGTACGAGGGCTGTCCAGAAAGTAACAGACTTTCGAAATAAAAAAAAAGTGAAAAAGAAAGTTTTATTCCATACATTTTGAAGGCTCACTCTTGTGCTATTTTCCTACATAATTGCCATTAAGGCATTTATCGTACCGTGGCACAAGCTTTTCGATACCCTCTCTGTAGAAATAGATTTCAACCACTTAAGAGAATTTATTGGGAAAAGTGTTTCAAAAAAAGCTTTAGACTTTTGTAATATGCAATTCGTGCAGAAAATTCAAACAAAATCTTTAAAGCCATTTTCGAGAAAATCGCGAAGATGAAATCATCTTCAAGTAGAGTGATTGTCAAAATGAAGATGAAGTCGATTTTGTATGAATTTTCTGCTCCAATTGCAGTCGTTCTTTTGTATTTCTACTGTCATTTTATAGCTCATTTTCAAGTGTTTTTAGGACTTCAAAATGCGAGCCCTGGCTATTAAGTGCCAGTATGGAACTTATGAGTAGGCATAGGCGTAACGAGTACAATATTTGTTATTACATGTAAAGCATAGGCGTACCGAGGGTGGGGGGGGGGGGGTTTGGGGGTTTGAACCCCCCCCCCCCATTGATTAAAAAAAGGAAAATTGTATAATTTTTTTAAGTCTGCCCATAAATTGCTTAATACAAGTATAAAGCGTGGGAAGCTTAAAACTCGTTATTTTGCGTCTTAATTTTTAAAATTTTCCGTGGGAGAACCCCCGGAAGCTTAAAACTCGTTATTTTGCATCTTAATTTTAAAAATTTTCCGGGGGAGGGCCCCCGGGCCCCCGGCTCCTTCCATACTCGCCAGACCCCGCGGATGTTATAACCCCCCCATATGGCCGGCCTGGTTACGCCTATGTGAGTAGGGACCGGATTTTTAGGTTTTTAAAAACACTGTTTTAGGTTTTCCATTAGGTGAAATAATTTTTTTTAGGTTTTTTGTCCAAAATATCGTTTTCGAGTAGAATAATTACAGTAGGCCTATATCACTAAATATCTTTCAAGATTCTCAACTGTGAGTTGCATTGAATGACAACGTCTGTCATATACAGCAGGAGTAACTTGGAAAACATCAGAGCAGACGTAGAAACCCGCGGGGTGCAACGTCATAAAATAATCTCAGAAGAAGAAAAAGAAGAAGAAATTCAGGTCGTCGCCAATCTACTGCCGTAATAAACTCGATTTCATTTGTTTCGGCATAATTAACACGTCTTCTTAAAACTCACAGTGTGACCACTCAGTATGAATAACAGGGAAGTACTAAAGACAAACAACCGCTTTAAAAAAGAAATCTATATCCTTGTCACACACGGCAACAATGGTTGTTCGTACGATTATTTAAAAGGAATACGCCGGTACTCTTACACTTCGTCTCTTGTTACTGTCCATCCTAGACGACATTGGGTTGAACGAAACGCTGGGGGTATTAATTTCAACCCGACTAAGTTTTGTCTCTCCGCAAAATATCGATTTCTCAACTGACAAACAAAAAATACAAAAAAGTAGCCTAAATTAGATATTTTAGGTTTTATATCCCGTTTAGGTATATTTAGGTTTTTATACCCCATTTAGGTATTTTTAGGTGCCACAGAATTAATGTGGGTGAATCGTATGGACATGATTCGAAAAAGTGTATGAGCGCTTTTTGTTTTGGAAGTAAGGGAAAAAATAGGTAAAAACCTAAAAATCCGGTCCATACTTATGAGATTGTGTGCGGACCGGGAAAATGTCTGTCCGTCTGTCCATGTGTCTGTACACCGCGATAACTCAAAACACTTCTATCGGATTTTCATGAAACTTGGTATACGCATTTATAACGTCCATGGGAAGAAGCCTATTGATTTTTGACCAAATCGGTTGACAGGTATCGGAGTAATGCCCAATTTTTAGCCTATTTTCGGGTAATATATTGGAAAGAATTTAAGAAAATAATGCAAACCAGTTATCATGACAACATGTTGTTTTACAGTGTTCATATACGGCTTTGGAAATTGCAATACGGTTAGCTATGACAAATAACACTATTCCTTCACATACGCTTATCAAACTAGACCGTTAAACTGAGTGAGATGGTCGAGATGGGAACGACTTGGACTCGCAATCTGGAGGTCGCTGCTTCAAATCACGTAACCGGCCACTTTGACATTTTTTGTTTATTATGTTAGTGTGCGAATGTCAAGATATCAGAAATATGTACAGTTCTGCTGATGCTGGACGATTTTAATCTGATTAAAAAACTAGACCTTTGTTATTCCGTAAGCCCTGCTTAATGAATCGATCTGGAGCTTAAATCGGAAATCGATAACAAAAAAAATCTGATGTGAAAGTCACATAACTTCCTCTGCCCAAATGGTAGAATAAGAGGCCGTGAAAGAGCGCGTATTCAGTTGTTCATCACGCAAGACAAAATTTCTACAAACAGTGGCTGAACAGTGGGTATCTTGTAACTACCCTCAGAGACTTTTTTCGAAAAAAAGTTTCAAATAAAAGTTTTAGCTCTCAGTAAAAGTAACACATGTGCAAATTTTAAAGAAAATCGTTAGAGCCGTTTTCGAGAAAATCGCGAAAAACGAAAATTTCTTCATGTAAAGTCCCCTTAGAAATAAGAGAAATTTGTCGCCAATCTTCGAATCACATCTTCAGAAGGTACCTGACCCAGATACGAAATTTTGTTTTCATACGATTCTCCGTTTCGGAGCTAGCCTGTTCACAAAGTTCCACACAGACAGACACACAGACACACACACAGACATGTTTCCAAAAATAATATTTTTGGATTCAGGGGGCCTTGAAACGTGTATATATGCTAAAAACTCAACTTCGAATTTTAGGGTCGAAAACAATACTTCCTCTACCTATAGTACCTATGGTACGGGCAGAGGAAGTAATAACTTATTTTCCACGTATCATAATTGCAGTTATCACTGATTAAACAAAAGCATTCTGGCACTTTGTTACATCAGTCTACCTGACTCTATTACGTCTGGAATTAAGAGATGTGTTGAGCATGTAAGAAAGTTACAACATAGTTTGCGGTCATGCAACATTACCTGTAAAGTTACACCAGTGGAAAGTAAACAAAAGCAGATCTCCTCTGATAACACAAAGTACTTTCTTCTTCTTCTACACACCATTTAATTGTATGTTCTAACTGCTTCAGCTTTTTAATTATACAAACTATCTCTTCTTCATACTTTTCTGCATTTCCGGAAATTTCTTCCATCGACTAAATTATGCACGCACCCCCAATTATGATACAAGTGGTAAAAGAGTTTCACTTTGTATGTTATTTTGCCACATTCAGAATCTATCTATCAGAATCCAACAAAAATGAAATCAGCTGATGTAACAAAGTGCCAGAATGAGCCCGTCAAGTGTAAAGAAAAAGGTGCTAGCACGTTAAGAGACTTATAGAGGGTATCACCAGATGTCACTGTCGTTCGCTTCCCTTTCGTACAAATTAATAACTATCCATTTCCTTCATTTTACCCACTACAAATACTTTTATTCCTACTACTACTATTATTGTGTATCTATTAATCATTTACAATATTCAAAATAACATAAATAACTAAGCTAACAGCAGAACAGAATAAAAACACACGAACTGGCTTGCACCGAACTGAAATTGTGTTTTTAAGCAATGTACATTTATATTATTTCAATTTCCAAACAAGCAATGTTGTATAAAATAATCTGTTTTCGTGCTGCTTAGTGGCAGCATGTGACATGTTAATCACTGCACACTGATGCTTACGTGTCCAGTAACGAGCAGACGTTTTACCCAGATAAAACGACATCCTCCGAATCCTACAAGAATATTGTTAGATAAACGGCCGTGATTGGTCTATATCCGAGGAAATGCTAAACGTTATTGGTCAATATCAAACACGGAATAGTCAATGAGAAGATCTAGTGCTAAAAGAAACGTGATGCGATATTAGCGCCGTCTGGAATGAAAGTAGCCAGATGTAATAAACACCTTGCAGTCTCCACCTAAACATTGCGATTTATTCCCCTGTGATATGCAGGCAGCAGGAAACCACTGTGTGTAGGTGTACCTGCTTCACAATGCTATATCTCGCCTACAATAATTAATGCATTTCTCTTCCGCCAATGCAAGTCCCTTCCTTTCATTTCTCTGCATTACCAGTTACAGGACCAAAGCATTTAGCAAAATATGTTTTTGTTCGACCATAGCCTACTATTATAACCATAGCCCGGATTCTGGTAACCTAAAATTGTTTGAAAAATAACCTATAAAATTACCGTATATTTTAAAGAAAATGACTTAATAATTATAAAAAATGACCTAAAAATGATATTTTATTTATAAAAAATTATTATTGTACACACGAATTTATAGTTCTAATTTCCGGCTGAGACATGCCAACACTTAACGTAGAATTTTTCCTTATTTCATTAAACAAACAACACTTCAAAGACAGCACTGCTGTTAATACACTCAATGTAGCCTAAATACTTGAAAATGACTACAGTGTTTTGCAGATGACAAGCCGTTTATCCTTCTTCTTGCTTAGATACGCGGTCCAATCAGTGACGGCGAGACGGAGGGAAGACTCTTACTGCTATCGACACTTCTTTAGCTCGTACACGTGATTGGCGGTGAAGGAATTGGCTTGTCATTGGAAAAATACTTTAAATAAAGAAGCAAATGACACGGAAATGACAAAATAATGACCTAAAATTGAAATAAATGCCCTAAAAATATAAAATTGTAAAAAATGACCTAATAAAAATTCATTTCTATAATCTAGAGGCCATGATTAGGATTTATCCACAAGTTGGCAATGTCTATGCCGCATCAATAAAAGGATGACATGTCATTAGAATCCGGGCCCTGATAATAATAAAACTTTCGATAATAAATAATGTAAACAACAACGAATGACGTCAACGCCTTGAGCACTGGTTCTACTGGTTAAGACTACAATGCACTGGACATTATAATAGCTGGTTTCACCAATTAGAAACAACTGACAGAATTTATAGTGACCAGCAAAAACCTGGACATGAATACCGCCATTAACATCACGTTTGTTAGAAGTTGGACCAATGCCACGCTAGAAATATGCTAATCAGGAAAGTATTTCATTTCCGACATAACTAGGAAACTAGCTAATAATCTTTTAACATTTTAATTTCCGGAAGTTAAAGATTTATAAAAAAAACAGAGTTCAGAATTACGAGTTCGTATTTTTATTCTGTCGGTGTTAATTACTCAATTCGAAGGCGTTGGAATTTCTAGCCACTGGCAAAACACATTTCACTCCTTTTGAAATAGTTGAAGCTCCTTTCTGGTGTTTATTTCACTCATAGGCAAATGCCGGATCGGAAGCATCACCTAAACAATGACAATACAAAACAGTCTTAACAGCAACAACACGAACAAGACAGTGGCATTATTTATTTTTTAGTACACGCTCTCTAAAACAGCTGCTTCTTGACTGGTAAAACGCCGAAAAATTGCATTTTAGAAACCTATGCCGCTAAAATTGCATAAAACTGCATTCAAAATACAGTTTTATTGGCCTAGGATGCTAAGTCGTCATGGTAATCTATAAACAAAATCCAGATGGCATTGACCAGTCACACCAACTTTAACATGGATTTAAGCATATAATTGGTCATAAAACAACAAATTTAAGCCAACTTGTTTCTTTATGATAACCAGAAACTTTACCAGGGTTTTTCGCCAAACAGGGTAGCCTACTTCATCATATAACAACAAATATAAACCAGCAACTTTTCACATCTTGGTTCACAAGAGAAACATTACTTACCATGGATGCACCAGCATTTAATTGCAATATATTCTTTCCCATAGTCTACTGCTGCACCAGCTCCAATTCAATGTTTCCGGCTTGGATTGAAATTTCCTCGGGATTATCATTCATATTTTCACAAGCTTTTCATAAATACTAGTTCGTATGCATTATTGTTTACAAAAAGCTATTCATAATGCATGTATACCACATTTCGTATTGGTACGTACGGTTCATTGTTCTGCGATTCAAGTGGCTGAGAGAATATGACGTTAACAAATGGCTTGACTACTTTTCATTTAATTAATTATACGGTATTTTTTTTTCATTTCATATAATTTAGAGAGGCTTTTACTAAAAAAATATTGTATGCACCACATATGCAAATCTTTATCGGACTCATCCAGTATTTCAGCCTCGGCTTTCGCCTCGGCCTCTATACTAGATTCGTCCGCTAAAGCGTTATTTTGCGTACTTGATACTTAAATAGCTATTATGATATGTACGGAATGGAAGTAAACATCTGACTGAGCTTGTCGCACTATAGTGAAGTATGCGCTGGTGCGATTAACCAATGAAACGACAGGACACAGTTAGTCAAGGCAAGTCTGTTATTTACTTTTGCTCCGTACACATCTTGGATCGAGTATAGACAGCCAATGAAATCGTGATCTTCACCGGCGTGTAAGATCGGAAGCGAGCAATCATAGAGCAGATAATAGCCGTAATGAATTGAGTTGCGCAATGAAATGAAAGTTCATCTGAGGAATGAAGAAGTCAATACGGTGACCTGTAATCAGTCTATCGTGATGTATAATTTCATTCTATTAGCCTCGAGACTGTTACATAAATCCGTTCATTCATCAATGGGAAGGAAGGGAACCCTCCAATCAGTGTCCGAGACGTATTGCTTCAGTTGTCTTAATTAATTTGTCTTCATGATGTCGCTGAATTTGAAAACTATAAAGTTAACGATAGACTACAACTTAATAAGGTATTTCTTGCAAGATGGAGACATATTGCTCAATATAAACATAGCATTGGACGTAATTGGTTCAATTTTGTACCAACTCTATTGCATTCATAGCGTAGGATCCTTAAGAAAGGCACTTAATCTAATTATTGATAGAAAGGAGTCCAAGCTATGTGATCCTTCAGTAATATGTCGTTTTCTAATATATATATATATATGGTACTTTATGAGATTGTTTGTGGGGACGGGAAAATGTATGTCTGTCCGTGTGTCTGTACGCGCTATAACTCAAATAAGCTTTATCGAATTTTCATGAAACTTGGTATACGCATTTATAACGTTCATGGGAAGAAGCCTATTGATGTTGGACCTAATCGGTTTACCGGTAACGGAGTAATGCCCAATTTAGTGAAATGTTTATGGTAATATATTAGAAAGACGTGATAACTCAAATACGCTTTATCGGATTTTCATGAAACTTGGTATACGCATTTATGACGTCCTTGGGTACAAGCCTATTGAATTTGGATCAAATCGGTTGACCGGTACCGAAATAATGAGTATATCAATATTAATTTTGTAATGAATATTATTCCATGGCCCTCAATAGGCCCACAAATTGCCATTCGTATATTGGTATTGTTAGCATGCCTTGATTGATTCGTTTCTTAATAACGATGTCAGTGTAAGCTAAATAATAATGTAAATAAGAGAATTTAAACACAACTAGCCGTTGAATATTTATATTACGAGTATATTGTGCCTTCTATGGATATGTAGACTACCGATGTCTACATTAGGCTATATTTTAATTTATTTTTCTTATTCGTTTCTGTGCAGCAATATACCTAATGTAATTCCTGACACATTTCAGATTGACTTTTTAATCATTCATAACCTTCAAGGCTACTTTAAACTTGAAACAAGCATATCAGCGAATCGTAGGCCTATTGCATCATTAATATTATTGCCAGCGCATTTTGTTTTTGGAGTTTAACTCGGAGATCTATTACAAAAATAACTTATTTTCTGCATGGGCATTTCATAATTTCGTTTATCACTGATTAGAAAAAGCATTCTGGCACTTTATTGTATCAGTTTACCTGATTATATTTACTTCGAAAATACAATCTGATTTTCTCACGATTTTTCAATATAGTCTCCCTTCTTTTTTAATGCACTTGGTCCAGCGGTCCACAAGCTTGTGTATTCCTGCCGAAAAGAAGGTTTTCTGTTGGTTGCAAACCATTGATGCACCGCTTCCTGCACCTTTTTGTCTGAGGAAAATCGATGACCTCGCAAAGCGTCTTTCAGCGGCCCAAACAAATGAAAGTCCGACGGAGCAAGGTCTGGACTGTAAGGTGGATGTTCCAGCACCTCCAAACCCAATTTGTGGATGGTTTCAACGGTGGGTCGAGCCGTGTAAGTGCGGGCGTGCAATAGCAGCAATTTCCGTGACAAAAGACCTCATCGTTTGCTGCGAATTGCTGGTTTGTCATTTGTTTGTTTCAGGAAACAGGAGTTAAGAACATCGTTGTTTATGTTGTTCGACAGCTGACTAATGTTTAAGAGTTTTCGTAACCCTGACTCAGTCAACCTCATAAATCTTGGTCACTTTCTTCAGGAATATGTAAATGACGTCACGGCTATGCAGATTGAGCAATGCGTGTTTCTTGAAGATGCTTACACGCATGAGTGGGTCTAATTGGCCGTGACGTATCGCTTTGCACACGGCCAAGTATGAAAAATATACCGCAGCTTCTGTACCTGAGTATATAGAATTTTTCATTTTCTCAGATGACATTTACAACTCTATTTATGAAGTCAGATTTTTTTAACCTAATGTACATTTTTTTGTGAAATTAACGTTCAATAAAATTTGTCTTAAATAAACCCCTATTACTTTACTAGGAGATCTGAATTTTTGGAAAGTTAACTTCCTTCTATTCGGTGGATTTTTCACGAAATAAGTTATTTTTTTAGTATACGCTCTGTAAAACAGCTGCTTGTCGGATTGTTAACACGCCGAAAAGTAGCATTTTAGCAGCCTAGGCCGGCAAAATCATGGAAACTGAAAAATTCAGATAGCAGTGACCAGTTATACCAACCGTAACAGGGTTTGAAACAAAATACTTGACCATAAAACAACAAATATAAGTAAACGTTGTTTCTTGACGTTAATCAGAAACTTTGCCAGTTTTTTTACAAGCAACTTAATAATATAACAATAAGTTAAATATAGGCCTAAGCCAACATAGTTATATTATTCATAAGAAACCCACACTGCCATCTACATGCGCATTTCTTATTGGTTCATAGCATAGTATCACATAGGATTCAGGCGGATGTGAGAATATGGCGTCAACAAATGGCTGACTACCTTCCTTTATAATCATTTATACGGTATTTTTATTTCATTTCATATAATTTAAAGAGCTTTTACTAAAAAAAATATTGTATGCACCACGTACGCAAAAACTTTTGAGGACTCATCCAATATTTACTAGCTTCGTTCGCCAAAGCGTTATTTTGCGTACTTTATATATAAATACCTAAGTTATTATGGATTATCAGCAGAAATTCGAATTTGAATACTCCTTTATTTGCATTGATACTCAAATATAGACGTGAAAAATATATTATTTCATTATAACACACTCATGAAACATTTATTGTAAAAAAAAAAAACCTTAAATATCAATTAAACCTGTAATTTTACAGGTGAAACAAAACGGTAGTGGCCCACTTAATTAATTTCATAAGCCAACGTTAAATTATAGCAATATTACAATATTAACTAAACAGTAAAACTGCCAGTAAAATCTCGGCAGTAGTAGGCCTAGACTATGAGAAGGAATATATTATTGGTGCATCCATGGTAAGCAATGTTTCTCTTGTGAACCAAGATGTGAAAAGATGCTGGCTTATATTTGTTGTTAAATGATGAAGTAGGCTACCGTTGTTTGCGAAAACCCCTGGTAAAGTTTCTGATTATCATAAAGAAACATGTTGGCTTAAATTTGTTGCTATATGATCAAATGTATGCTTAAATCCATGTTAAAGTTGTTGTAACATGTTAATGTCATCTGAATTTTTTTTTAAGATTGCCATGTCGAATTTAACGTACTAGGCCGATAAAACTGCATTTTAAATGCTGCTTTATGTAATTTTAGCGGCCTAGGTAGCTAAAATGCAATTTTTCGTCTTGTTACCAGTCGACAAATCAGGTTTCTTAGCGAGCGTGTACTAAAAACTATTTTTTAGTAGTAAAATTTTATTTCCCTTTCATTTGTCTCTTCAGACCATTTGCTAAAAATTTTAAATTGCTTAAAAATTCCATTTTGTTTTAAATTTTGTGCGATGTGGGATGTAGAGAAGATAATAATTGTGGGATAGTATGGCATCAGATTTTATTAGAATGTGCTTTTACTCGTCTACGCCTTCTGACAATGAACCCGCGTTCTATTATTTCGTACGTTCGCGATGTTAAAAATAATAATCATGGCCTCCTTAATCGTGAAACAATTTTCTCACGACATCAGCTTTTATTAGAATGTACGTCTACGCCTTCTGTTAAAGAATCTCCATTCAGTTATTTCGTTCGCGACGTTAAAAATAATCACGGCCTCCTTCATCGTGAAAGAATTTTATCATTGGTGTAATAAAAACATAGGAAAGAGAGAACTTATCATTATAATATTTGAAGTTTTGAATTTCGTAATTCTTTGCTGTGAAATTACGCCACGATGTGTAACACCCGGCAATAATTACTTAATTTGATGTTATTTCGTGGTTTTCCTTTCTTGGATTACGTGATTTTAAGGAATTAATTTCAGATTAATTAAGTCTTCTCTTAATTGATAATGAGTTAGGCATTTCGGACAGATGTTTTATTCGTAATAGATTCGTGAAAGCCCGCTATTATTTGGTTTTTTGGTGATTGACGCCTTGGAACTTTCTACTCCGTGGTTCCTTTCTTTCGCCGGAGGATTCAAGTCAGTGACCTTGCCAGCAACAAAAACTTGGGAAGAAATTGTGTAACACTAGGAGTTACAGGAAGCTGTATTATCTTCTAACGAGCATTTATGTATTTTAAAGTCTTCTTTATGGCCAGAAAGTGGTCTATATTCTATTCATGAGGAGAGACAACAATAATAATGGTAATAGATGTCACTAGTGAACCCATGTGAAAATTTTGCACATTTAACCTCCCCCCCCCCCTAAAAAAAATACAGGGTGTAACAAAAATGTAGGCTAAAAATTTGGGGAAACATTCCTTGCATATAAAGGGTGAAATTATGTTACGAGGCGCGTCCATAAAGTAAGGTTCCCTGGGACCGTTTACAGAAACAAAACACAATTTCATGGAACATTTTATTGCAACAGATACAGCAAGTGTTCAGCTATTTTTCAACATATTCGTCACCGGAATTGAGACAATTTTCATTCCGTGAGACCAACTTTTGAATACCTGTGTCGGAGAAGTCTGCCACCTGGGATTTGAACCACTGTGTGACAACCACCTTCCCGCCTCTGTCATTCTCTGTCATTTCTTGAGGTGTAGAGAAAGGGCTGTAACAAGGTTATAAGGAATTTTTTGCACGATGTAACTAATTAGTGGTACTTACGAATATTGTTGTAACTTGACATTTCCACACGTAATCTGGTTGCTATGAAAACAAAATAAATCTCAATGCGGTAAAAATTACAAAAAGCACAAGTGCCGTAAGTAAAACCATCATAATACAAGCCTTTATGGACCAAGGCCCCCCAGTTTGTGGCGACTTTAAGAGGACAAATATTCGGTCCCCATAACAACCAACACATGCGAATCACTTTCTGAAATAAACATCTATCTTCAATAATGTAGCCTATATACATAATATTTTCAGCTAATATCTCAATTAATATAAATACATTGATATAAATATTCATCGTGCAAAAAATAGCATGCAATACTCGTGCCGTAAGCGCATAACGGCGCAAGCGCCTCGTTTTTTCAAACTCTTTCCTCGATCCGTATGCACCGTTTACGGAACAAGTATCGCAATATACTTTTTTGACCCATGTTCATATAATATAATTTATGGAAGTAATGTTTCTCTAAACGTTTGGCTTACTTTTCGTTACACCCTGTACATTAGTTAGTTTTTTGTTGGACTGATGAAATTAAATACTCAGGGAATTGTTTAAACACAAAATAGCAAAGAGAGTTTAGTTTATTAATGTGAACGTATTTATTTCTGTTGCCAACAACTTTTTTCAACTAATGCAAAGCCTACAACAGTGTTCATGAACCGCGGACTGGGCATTTTTAACAATTTTAACCCTATATTTTGAGAGTCTCAATTTCTCACACAACGTATAAACCCTTGCCGGACTGCATAGAAAACAGTTAGCACAATGATTAAGTCTCTAGTTTGTTTCTAGCTTCATTATTCAGTAGTTTATATGAATCTTAAATTTTTCCATTTTCTTTCCAATTGATTTCATATAAATTTAAGACAAACGAATGTATCCTATACTTACTTAATGGCAATAGACAATTCCTCAGCAAGCTAAAGAAATAGTATCTATTTTATGGACCCCGAAGGTTCATTGCATCGCTTACCTGAGCCCGTCATTCAACCATATTCTGTGCCAGATAGAAAACAATATTCTAAACTCAGAAGCTGATCAGATTTATTAAAACTGAAGTAATATTTTAACCAATCGTAAAGGACAAATCAAGGATTAAAAAAGAAAAAAAAAAAAGTACAGTCAATGCAAAATGTAATCTGTATAAAGCAAATTTTGTAAGTGCACAGATTATACCAAATTTTAATAAGAAGTAAGGAGGTTCCCCCCCCAAAAAAAACTGATAGGATTTTTTCAATTCTCGGCAAAATTGAGTCATTTTTGAATAGTACTTGTAAAGAACAAGGGAGAAAAAAATTGGAAATTAAATTCAAATTTCACGACGAAAAGTATATGCATAGGTATACGTGTGTAGTCATTGTGAAAAATATTTACTTTGCAGTCCGACATTTTTGTACATACTGTGTGAGAAATAGATTGCAAAATTACTCTATATTAGGTTAAGTTTCCTAAAAGTTGTAGACTATTATAACGCGAGATATGTATCTTCACATTTGCTTGGCCAGCAAGTCATTAATTCATTTCTCCAATGTTTTAAACTGAATAAATGTTGACTAGCGGTGAAAGTTCACAATATTTCCACAACTCTCCTCAGCAATATAAATACTGCCCCCCCCCTCTCTCTCTCACACGCACGAGTAATTAAACACTTTCTGGGTTCATGCTCTTTCCACTTGTCATAATCACCACTTCTTTCTGCCTTCTTCCATATACTGCGTCATTACTAAATGCAGTGCACGCCGCTTATTGTGATCACTTCGGGACGCAGCTAATCTGATAATTAAACTTCCGACTTTTAGGTCGCTAAAAATGCTGTTTTAGGTACTTAAAATAGGCTCTTAAAATTGAAAAATAAGTTCTAAAAATCGTAATATAGTCTCTTACAAAATCGTTAAGTTGCCAATTTTCTGAAATATGTCAATTGCATTGCAGAATATAATATTTATAGAAGTCACCATTAATCAATAATCATGATAAAACACAGATATAGGCCTATGGTACACAGAATTATGTAGACCTATTACTAGGGTCTGTATTACTACCATAACAGTGAAAACCTAATACCTGCGCCCAGAAGCTACGCTTATCATACTAGCATATTCAACCCCTTGTATCCCTCAGTGATTCAGAGAACTACTTTTTTTTTTTACTGGATGTGGGAGTCGGGAGAAAAAGACTACATTTTCTTGGGAATTCCAAGGAATTTTTCTACTGAAGAGGAAAAATTCCTTACTATTTAACCACGTCACAAATGTGTCATGTACTGCACATTCCGAGCTAAAAATTTAGTACGAACTGAAAATAAATGCTAGAATTTACAATAAAAAAACTTATTTTGAACTATAGAGGAAAAACAAGCAAAAAGGCAATATTAGGCTCTAACGTAAAAATAGGCTGTTTTAGGTCCTATAAAAGTATCAGTTTTAGGCATAGTCACTTATGAAACATGCATAACTTATATATAAGTTTTCGTCCATATATATCATTTAAGGATTAAAATAGGTTTTTACCTAAAATCCGAAGTCTACTGATACTATTAACCGATTGATAACTGTTGCTCACCTAGGTGAGGCTTTTTCCTGGGTTTTCCATGACCTGTGGGAGAAAATATGTCAGGTAACTTTAGGCCCTTGTGGTGCCCAGATATCATCTGGTCGTCATTATCATCTTCATCTCATCCTCGCCTTGTTTACAGTGAGTGTGTGTGTGAATGGTGTGTCTCGTCCTATGTGTTCGCGTTGTCTCGGAGGTGGCCCCGGCATTGGGCTGATCACTCATCCGGGGAAGCCCTCCATGTCCTTGTCTGGTCAAAAAAGTATGTATGTGATCCAAAGATAATCCCTCTCCCGATAGATCGCGGCCCTGTAAGGCCCGGGCGGCTTGGGTCGCTTAAATCCTAAAAGGGAGAGGTAAAACTAAGATAAAGAAAGAAAGGAACAAAGAAGGATAACAGTAGCAGAAATAATTAATTGAAGGATATTTATTCATACATCACATAATACACTACAAAAACATAAATAAAAGCTATTTATTCATACATACAAGATAATACGTAATTGTGAATCTTTCAACCACTCATAATTTCCCGAAAAGAACTATTTTCGCAATCAATAAAGTATTTATTGTTTTCGTTTTTCTTTTGGAGTCCATTAACCAATATTTCATAGTCATAGCGATTTTTTGGAAGTTTACTGATCTGTGATGAGTACCGCTTAGTAAAACATCAGGGCTCTTTTGGTTGGCAACAATGTATGAAAACAGATGAACATAGCAGAAACATTTGCTGCAAGTACTAAATATAAAGGAATGTACATATATCTCTCTTGAAGTTCTATAAAACGCAAATGAATGAAAAAAGAAATATTGAAAAATCATTCGCTATGTTAAGAAATTGCAGACTTTGAATGAATGGAGAGAAATGAAGTTCGTAAGTAATGTTTTGAGCGAAACTAAATATTTGTTGCTTTTTTGTTTTGTTAAAAAACCATCCAGTTTATGGGTCAAATTTAATTATCAAAGCTAAAATAGTTATTTATACTATTTTGAATTGTAAATGATTAATAGATACACGATAATAGTAGGAATAATAGTATTTGTAGTGGTTAAAATGAAGGAAATGGATAAATATTTATTTGTACAAAAGGGAAGAGAAAGACAGTGACATCTGGGGGTATCTTCTATAATCTCTATAACGGACTAGCACATTATTTTTTACCATGGGACTTTACATAGAAAGAGAGGGTTCTGTTAAACAATTTTTACTATTCAAAATAGCATAAAGGTATTTGACATATCGAAATCATCTACTATAATAAAAGTAGAACTGTCTATGCGCTATGCCCAGCGAAATCTACCGAACGCAGAGATCTGAAATTTTATGAATAGATGGACTGAAGGGTGGGCGAATGCACTTTGAAGCCGGATTTTTAAATTTCGCTTTCGTTCGCGAGTTATGAGTGAATAACGGGGCAGAAAACGTGCTTTTTTTTTTTTTGCGCTTTCAAAGCATCAGTTTTCAGTAATACATGTCAATTCTCAAATCAGTTGCAGGTGGCTTTGTCTACTTTTGTCATGCCTTGGAAGTAGGAATTTGTGCGCCCACCCTGGTCGATTCATTTGTATATAAAGTCAAGGCACGCATACATCAGAAACATTCAGCCTGGATGGAAGAGGGATAATGCACATAGGCCTAAATGGGAAAACATTGTTCGATTTGGACGAAACTCACCATGCAGGAGCTTTCCCGTCCAGGGAACTCGAATCTGATTGTATTTTTCCCATGCCGCGTTTTCTAATCGTGGAATTCACTTCAAAGCAGGATTTTTAGCTGTTTCGTTAATTAAATTAATCGTTCACTTTAGGCCTATGGATGTTTGACGTGAAAGTGTTAATAAATATAATGTTTTAATTATTTTGCTCTTAATTTTTAATTTCTGAATTAATTATCGCTGGCGAAGCCGCGGGTACCTGCTAGTTAGCCATAAAGTGCGAAATATGTACAATGTATCTCATTTGACACTAGTCTTCTGTCATTAAAAACAGTTGCTACTTATGGTATTGTTTGTTTGTCCAGCCTAAGTGGCAATATAAGCTATGTTGGAATGTCAAATACATAACTTTCTCCCTAAAGTGCTACTCAGTTATTGTTAAGTACCTCTGTACCTTTCTCTTCTAGTTGTTTAGGTTTTCTATAAAGTCACTGATCCTATTAGAACATATGCATATCCGTCATTAACCAAAACTGAAAAGAAACTCACTCCGTTAAATGAAAAAAAAAAAAAATAATAATAATAATAATAATAATAATAATAATAATAATAATAAAATCAGGTAAACTGATGTAACAAAGTGCCAGTATGTTTTTGTTTAAACAGTTATGACTGCAATTATGATATGCAGAATATGTTTTTTTTTTAAATTGATTTCCAAGTTAAGTTCCAGATTTATTCATTAAGCAGGGCTTACGGAAGAACAAAGGTCTAGTTTTTTTTTTTAATGAGATTAAAATCTTCCAGCATCACCTGAACTGTACAGATTTTTGATATCTTGACAATCGCACACTCACATAAAAATGTCAAAAAAAAAAATCAAATTGGCCGGTTTCGGGTTTTGAACCATGGACTCCAGAATGTGAGGCCAAAGCGTTACCATCTCGGCCACCGGGGTCATTTTAACGGTCTAGTTGGATAAGCGCTTGTAAATCGATAGTGTTTTTTGTCATAGCTACCTGTATTTTAATTTCCAAGGCCTTATAAGATAACAGTAAAACAATAGGCAGTGTTGTCAAGATAATTGATTTTCATTTTTTATATAAATTCTCTCGAATACGTATATTACCATAAAATAGGCACTAAATTGAGCATTACTCCGAAACAGGTCAACCGATTTTATCTATTATAAATAGACGTCTTCCCATGGACATTATAAATGCGTATACGAAGTTTCATAAATATACGATAAAGCGTATTTGAGTTATTGCGCCTTTAAAGTAGACATTAAATTGGGGTTTACTCCGGTACCGGGCAACAGATTAGGTTCAAATTCAATAGGGCACTTCTCATGAACGTCATATATGAGTATACCAATTTTCATGGAAATCCGATACAGCGTATTTGAGTTATGGCGCCTTTCTATTAGAAAGGCGCCATAATCTATTAAAATAGGCACTAAATTGGGCATTACACCGGTACCGGTGAACCGATTTGATTCAATATCAATAGGGTTCTTCCCATGGACATTATAAACGTGTATACCAAGTTTCATTAAAATTCGACAAAGCGTATTTGAGTTATCGCGCGTACAGACACACGGACGGACAGACAGACAGACGGACAGACATTTTTCGTCCCCACACACAATCTCATAAAGTACCATACTGGCACTTAATAATCTCAAACTCACATATCTTCTTCTGTACAAGTAAAGTTTGCCTCTTAGCATAATACTATCTTAAAAGGCCTGGCGTCTCCCGGGTCTTGTATTTTGTAATTCGAAATTAACTTATGAAGGACTTCCGATTTTCAAATTATAGGTCCTTATATACGTACTAGCATGTGCCCGCGGCTTCTCCCGCGATAATTATTTCAAAAATTAAAAATTAAGAGCATAATAGTTAAATCATTATAATTATTAACACCTAAATCGCATGGACTACTTACCACGATCAGATAGCATCGACTGGTAAAAGCGACCTCAGATTCGAGTTTCTTGGCCAAGAAAACCTCTGTATAGTGAGATTCGTCCAAATAAAACAACGTTTGACCATATTTAGGGCTTACAACATTCAAGCGATCGCGAAAGTTTAATTTCCAAGGTATGACAAAAATAGACAAAGCCAACTGTAATTGTCAAACTTCCATTTAATTTAATTCCAAACCCATCTGAAACCCACTGACAACAATATGTTTTAATGTCAAATGTGATTCGGATTCGATAATTCTGTGTAAAAAGGGATTAAGTATTCTCAAAAACACTTGATTTTTGGCATTTAAAATCAGAATTTTTCAAAAACCTTTCTTAGTGAGCACCTACATTATGAAACGAAAGTACTGTCAAAATTCCAAGTCTCTACCTGTTATAGTTTAGGCTCTACGTTGATTCCTGTCAGTCAGGACAAAGCCTTTTATATATATAAAGAGATTAAAAATTTGAAATGAAGAAGGACACTCAAACTATTCCCTCAGAAAACTCTTGATGTAGCTTTTTATGGCTCATAGAAGATATAGAATTTTGCACCCCATCGCTTTTACACACCAAGCCTGGTAGGGGTTGAAATAAGGAGAAATAGAAATTCCGGTAACATAAAATCGTATTGTCTTTGCGGAATATCTTATTCCTCACTCTCATGTTACCATACAACCGTTTCGGGTCATACTTCCCTCCCCAAAAACCTGCGATATAATAATATACACATTACCATACCTCGTACAGTATTCTCTATGTCCAGGGTAGAGAAAGTTATGTGAGTGCATTATTATTATTTTCGTGGAATTCATCTTGAATATTTATTTATAGCATGAATTGTATCGATAACTTCTCTAATTTGTCAAATTTCCGTATCATGTGAACTGCGATTTGGATTTGATAATTCTGTGTAAAAAAGGGATTAAGTATACTCGAAAGCATTTTATTTTTTGGCATTTAAAATCAAAATTTTGCAAAATTCTTTCTTAGTGAGCACTTACATTATGAAACGAAGGTACTGTCAAAATCTCAAGTCTCTCTACCTGTTATACTCGTAGTTTAGGCTCTACGTTGATTCTCTGTCAGTCATTAGTTAAGTCAGTCAGGACAAAGCCTCTTATATATAGGCTATATATATATATATATAATTATATATGACTTGCATTGCATCCTCTAAGGATGCACAACCCAAATTAATCGTTTGAGCCGTCTTTAAAAAAATCGCGAAAAACGAAATTTCCTTTGTCTAAAGTGGCATTAAAAGTACGACTAGACGCTTTTCCGTTACAGGCAGATTTAGCTAGTGGCACCCGTGAGACAACTGGATGTGCACTAATGCAATGCAGCCGTGTACTGTAGAAGATTTCACATATAAACATAAATGACTATAGCACTCATAAGGTGCTTTTATTTAAGCAGAAAAAGATTATCAGAGATTATAAAATAATACATAGGCGCATCAAAATCCTAGCGCTTAAAAAAATTACAGTATGTTAGAAATATACTCTATTTACTTTTCCATAGGTTTATGCTTTTGTTATGACTATCCCTTGCTTATCGAGAACTCAATTACTTGGCTGTTGTCAAATTAAATATAGACATTCACTAGTAGTCCAGGCAACGAAGGAAAAATAGAAAAAAATAAATCGTGTAGTTTTGAAATTTGTCACTGTTGTCGGAGAGAGTGTCCTGAACAACATACTAAAGTCTCCGAGGGTGGGTGGTGAGCGGGGGCAGAGGGGCCCACAGAAGGTTCCATTTTTAGGTATTTCGCTTTGATCTAAACAATGGTGAATCGTAGAGGAAACGTTTCTATATACAAACTTCAAAATAGCAAATTTTCGAAAAAAGCTTTTTCGCCTCGCGCTTTTCGACACACTTTGCCTTCTAGCGCTTCAGCTCTTAAATATACCACAATGCTCTCAGAGAAGAAGTTGTAGGGAAATAAATTCGCTTTAAAATGAGTAGTCATTTGTTATTTTTTTCTTCAAATGTTCAAAAGTTATAACAATTTTAAATTTCGGTCAAATTTCGAGATTTCGAAAGAAAACCGTACATCGCATTTTCTCTCTATTTGTATATAAGCTGTATATTGTGTATTTTCATCATGAAACAAGTGGAGAAATATTTCACAATATAGTTGTATTATGTCCATGATGCGGTTAGAGTTACTTCCCAAAAGTGGGTAGAGATATGCCGGTATCCCCTTGTCATTACATTAATTGAAAACACTTTCATTCAGGTTGACTCCCTTTGCAGATAATAATGGATGTGTGTTGCAGATTAGATTCGCATTCCTGTTTTCAATACAATGGACTCTTGCGATTTCTATTGCTGGCGATCCTTAATTATTGCTTTGAATGTGTGGCGTGAAATGTAATGGTTCAGGTTCGAGCCCCCACAAGAACTCTCTAATTCCTAGCTCTGTACGCTGTCAGTATGTTCTAAATTATGTGTTAGTCATTTTCTAAAAGCCACAGATTATAAAAATCTTATGTGAAAGTCTCAACCTTAATATAATACTTAGGAGATATTTAGGAGATATTAGGAGATATTTAGGAGATATTGTAATGCTTAATACTTTTCAAATAGTGGGATACGCCGTAGCGTAGTGGTTGAGACGCTGCGCTACAAACCGGAAGGTCACGGGTTCTATCCCCGATGAGGTCGTTGGTGTTTTTCAGTATACAGTACATGGCTGCATTGCAGTAGTACACATTCAGTTGTTTAATCTTTATTCAAAGTCACATTCGCGAAGGAAGATTTTAAATGTTAAATTTAGTAATTTAGGAGATTATAAAAACATTACTTACGTGCAATGTAAATAAAATCAGGTAAACTGATATAACAAAGTGTCAGATGGAGTTAATAGACCATATTTAAGAAACTATTGAGTTTTAGATCACAGTTTCTTGAGAAACTTCGATAAGCGTAATATACTTATCAGAGGAATAAGTGTGATTTTTCCTATCGCTAGCTTGTCTAATTACTTCTCAAAGCCCAGTGTATTGCAACTTCCAAAGCCCTATGTGAATACTGCAAACAATATTGTTGTCATGAGAACTGAACTGCGTTCGATGAATTCAGTGTAATATTTTCAGAAATTATATATGTGTGTGTGTATTAATTTTATAAAGAGAAAACGTTCACTTTAATTTTCTCTACAACTTTACTACGCTAGGTTTTCATGTATCTCGTACTATAATTGAGATAATCTAGAAATATCTAAAATAGATACGAGTAAAGTACCATCTAAATAATTTTTACAGAGCTAACTTATTGGGCTTAAATAGTTGTTTCAAAGTTTTGCGTTTTATTAAAATCGTTAGAGCCATACGAACTAGAGCCATGGTAGAATCATTTATGAATAAGTGCTTACAATAAGCTCTAAAACTAGCATTAGTTAAAATTCTAATTATTTTTTTCTGTAGAAGAAATTAGCCGATTATTGAATTACAGTTTCCCCATAGGACAATGTCTGTAAATAAGTCAAATTGTTACTTTGATATAGCTTTAAGCTACATGATGTTCAGACTTCTTAAGAATGATAAAATACGAGATTGTCTGCTTCAAATATAGGCTCCTAAGATAATATTGATTCTTTAAATATACTAAGCATATTAAACAACATGTATACGCCTTCGTCAGGTGTTACAGAAAAAATATGCTTTCATTTCTAGCTTCATTAAGTTAAAACTAACGGTGGCACAGAACCACGAGTCACTTCTGATAAAGCATAGTTTTAGATCACTCATCAGTATGGTTCGGATGTATGTGACCTAAAAAAGTGGAAAATATGACATTAAAATTAATAACTTAAATGTGACCCAAAAATCCTAAATATGACCTCATAAAGAAACGTATTTTCTAAAACTAAATGTTCCAATTTAAAAGGTTTAATGACACTAAATTATTACATCACATTAATTCCATCAGATAATCATTTTTTAACAATTTACAGGTGATTTACAGTTTTACTTGTAAAGAACTTCCAATCTGTTAATGTTTCCAGATACCACTGCAAATGTGTTAAAAACATGTCTATTGGAAGTTGTTAACAAGAAGGAGGAAGAGGTAATTGTGCTATTACTTGTTATTGTCCCTTCACATTTCAGTTCCAGTAAAACCAAAATATTCGAGGATCTTTTTCGGAAAAAGTTAAGTTTACAATTTACTGCACATACTGCATAATTCTGTTTCTTTTTTACCGAATTTATAAATGAAATATGACGTTAAATTACAAAATATGACCGAAATATGAGCAAAACCATGAAAATGACCAAAATATGACTTTATTTGTAAAATAAAAACGGTCCAATTAGGATAACAAATGTGCAATTCGTGTTTAATTTGTGTTTGCGGTGAAAATGGAGAACAGGATAAAACTATGACATGTCATAAACATCCGAACCCTATTTATAAGCATGAACAACAGAGTAAGTATCGACAATGTACGTTAAATCATTTAACATAACTCGAAAACAAGCAGTGGGCCCAATACTGAACCTTGAGGGACTCCAGAATGAATTAGTTATATTTCAGGTCTATTTCAATCTAATATTTCTCCCCGTTACGTGTGTTTATCAATAAATGTTTGTTTACATTCTGTTCTTGCACCAGTGTAATATATTACAGAGTTGCATAGTTTCGCCATCAGAGAAAGGCGGATCGCTGGGTGCCACTTGCTGTAGCAAAAGTTATAAATTTACGAGACAGGATAATTTACGAGAAGTTGAACCCGTCGGATGTCTCATTGCAAATGAGATCAGTGTTCCCCAGCGCCGAGGCGTGGTCCGGAGGGGAGGCAGAGGAAAGTGAAACCTAGAAACGAATCTGTGAGTTATTGCCCCGCAGAATTTCCTCATGTGTGGGAAATGTGGCTGCGGGCTATTGGCACTCATGCTGGGTACAGTGTTTAACTCTTAACTCCCTGCAAGAATTACACTAAACATTACTTTTTGCACTACGTAACTAATTAGTGGTACTTACGAATATTGTTGCTGTGGATCGTAACTTGACATTCCCGCACTCAATCTGGTTGCTATGAAAACAAAAGAAATCTCCGTGTGGTAAAAATTACAAAAAACACAAGTGCCGTAAGTAAAATCATCATAACACAAGCCTTTATGGGAGACCGGAACCAAGGCCCCCCAGTTTGTGGCGACTTTAACAGGACAAATATTCGGTTCCCATAGCAACAAACACATGCGAATCACTTTCTGAAATATAACATCCATCTCAATAGTGTATAAACATAATATTTTCAGCTAATATCTCAATTAATATAAATAAATTGATATAAATAATCATCGTGCAAAAAATAGCATGCAATACTCGTGCCATAAGCGCATAACGGATCTCGGAAATTGAAAAAACTCGGCGCAAGCGCCTCGTTTTTTCAAAGTCTTTGTTCGATCCGTATGCACCGCTTACGGCACTTGTATCGCAATATACTATTGCTACTGGTCTATTCAGAATTAAACACATTATTTATAGCATTAGGAGATATTCTAATGCTACGCCGTAGCGTAGTGGTTGAGACGCTGAGCTACAAACCGGAAGGTCGCTGGTTCGATCCCCGATGAGGTCGTTGGAGTTTATCAGTTAGCCTAATCCTTCTGGTAACACTATGGCCCTGGGGTCGACTCAGCCTCTAACAGAAATGAGTACCAGGAGCAATCCTGGGGGTAAAGGCGACCGGTTCCGTAAGGCAGACAACCTTACCACCTTCACGTGCCGAATGTCTAGAAATCTGGGAGCCTCACCTCCTGGGGCTCCGTGGCCTGTAATAGGGAACACTTTACTTACTTTTCAAATAGCATGGAAATAAAAATTAGCACAATTTCTTTTTCAGGACCACTCGTTCGTTTCCCGAATTAAGAAAACAGTAGAAAAGTAGGTGCAGCTGCAAAATGAAATAAAATCAGGTAAACTGATGTAACAATGTGCCAGTATGTTTTTTTTAAAATCAGTTATGACTGCAATTATGAGATGCAGAATGTGTTTTTTTTAAAATTGATTTCCAAGTTAAGCTCCAGATTTATTCATTAAGCAGGGCTTACGGAAGAAGAAAGGTCTACCATCTCGGCCACCTGGGTCATTTTAACGGTCTAGTTGGATAAGCGCATGTAAATCAATATGTTTTTTTGTCATAGCTACCTGTATTTTAATTTCCAAGGCCTTATACGATCACAGTAAAACAATAGGCTATGTTGTCAAGATAACTGATTTTCATTTTTTTTATAAATTCTTTCGAATACGTATATTACCATAAAATAGACACAAAATTGAGCATTACTCCGAAACAGGTCAACCGATTTTATCCATTATGAACAGACGTCTTCCCATGGACATTATAAATGTGTATACCAAGTTTCATAAAAATCCGGTAAAGCATATTTGAGTTACCACGTCTTTAAAATATACACTAAATTGGGTTTTACTCCGGTACCGGTCAACAGATTAGGTTCAAATTCAATAAGGCACTTCTTATGGACGTCATAAATGGGTATACCAAGTTTCATGGAAATCCGATACAGCGTATTTGAGTTATGGCGCCTTTCTATTAGAAAGGCGCCATAATCTATTAAAATAGGCACTTAATTGGGCATTACTCCGGTACCGGTGAACCGATTTGGTTCAATATCAATAGGGTTCTTCCCATGGACATTATAAATGTGTTTTCCAAGTTTCATGAAAATCCGAAAAAGCGTATTTGAGTTATGGTGCGTACAGACACACGGACAGATGGACAGACAGACGGACAGACATTTTTTCGTCCACCACACAATCTCATAAAGTATCATACTGGCACTTAATAAAGTCAGGTAAACTGATATAACAAAGTGCCAGGATGCTTTCGTTTAATCAGTGATAATTTCAATTATGAAATGCAGAAAATAAGTTATTTTTGTAATCCATTTCCGAGTTAAGCTCCAGATCGATTCATTAAGCAGGGCTTACGGAAGAACAAAGGTCTAGTTTGATAAGCATATGTGAAGGAATATGTGGGCATTATTATTATTTGTCAAAGCTAATTGTATTGCAACTTTCAAAGCCGTAGGCCTATATGAACACTGTAAATTGATAAATTGTTTCTAATACAGGTGGTACCAAAAGTTTAAGGCCACCAGCATATTTTAAAGAAATGCGTATTGGCTTTGTACTTTTGGGCTGAACAAAGTGATTTTTTGTTTGTTTATTGTGATTGTTATGAGATGCTTGGAAATGAAAATAAAATGGAATTACTGGTATTTTCTTCACTTTTACGATTTTTTAAAAATATATCGATAATTTAAAATTACTACATTTTATAACGTTTCAGGGCATGGGAATTCTATAATAATACAAATAACGGGTTACGTTTTTGTATGATGGTACATGTATAGTTACACAAGAAATTGATACCTATGGGCACTATCTGGATGTGTTTTTATAAAAATTAATGCAGATGAAACTTTTTTTAATATTCCAGAAAAAGTTACTACGATTAACACATTTGAAAGAGTGAATGTCGAGTACAGGAAATGAATAATTTTGAATGTGGACCATGCTGCACTATCCTGAGTAGCTCCAGACTAGTATCCGGCATTGTTACGATGCCAATAGCTTAATTGAGAATACTCGACATTCACTCTTTCAAATGTGTTAATCGTAGTAACTTTTTCTGGAATATTAAAAAAAGTTTCACCTGCATTAATTTTTACAAAAACACATCCAGATAGTGTCCTTAGGCATCAATTTGTTGTGTAACTATACATGTACCATCATAGAAAAAAGTAACCCGTTATTTGTATTATTATAGAATTCCCATGCCCTGAAACGTTATAAAATGTAGTAATTTTAAATTATCGATATATTTTTTAAAAAATCGTAAAAGTTAAGAAAATAGCAGTAATTCTATTTTATTTTCATTTCCAAGCATCTCATAACAATCACAATAAACAAACAAAAAATCAGTTAATACAGCCCAAAAGTATAAAGCACATACGCATTTCTTTCAAATATGCTGGTGGCCTTAAATTTTTGGTACCACCTGTATGTTACCATAAAATAGGCACTAAATTGTTCTTTTCTCCGGTACCGGTCAACCGATTGGGTCCAAAATGAATAAATGTCATATTTATTGTCAAACATCTTTTATAAAAGTTTCTTTGCGAAAGAACGTGTATAGTATTACAGTATACCGGACTATCAAGTACTTGAGCCAACATAGAAATATGAAAACAAATAGCCATGATGCAGAACAAGATTTACTTTAATCGACATAGAAAGTTTCTGGGCGCGGAGAGGTATCCAGGGGGCAGTGCGTTATGATCCTGTGCCATTTCCGCATTAGCCTATGTTTGCGTGTTGGAACGCCTTACTGTATTACGTGCCACCTCAGTTAATCCCTTCCGTGCCCCCTAAGATAATTCCACATTCTTACGCAATGATTACGGGCTTCATCAGATGTTGTTATTACTTCATTTGAAATGTGTAATGAGAAATATTAGTTCAGAGCAGTAATAGGGGCAATCTGAAGGAACAACTTTGATTATACAGGGTGTTACAAACTGTCTCCATACGAAATCTCATAAAGTTCCATACTAGCACTTAATAATAATAATAATAATAATAATAATAATAATAATAATAATAATAATAATAATAATAATAATAATAATCGTAAGAATAATAATAATAATAATAATAATAATAATAATAATAATAATAATAATAATAATAATAATAAAGTCAGGTAGACTGATGTAACAAAGTGCCAGTATGTTTTTGTTTAATCAGTGATAATTGCAATTAAGATATGCAGAAAATAGTTATTTTTGTAGTCAGTTTCCGAGTTAAGCTCCAGATTGATTAATTAAGCAGGGTTTATGCCGGTTGTCGACCAAGAGCTAAGGTTACTTCGCTTAGCTTAGTTCATATACAGTGAGGGATTTCATATATAGTTGTGCACAATTTCATATGTAGTTTTATCGGCACAACTACATATGAAATCCCGCACTGTATGCGAGCTAAGCTAAACTAACTTAGCTTAGCTCTTGGTCGACAACCGGCATTAGGCCTACGGAAGAACAAAGGTCTAGTTTGATAAGCATTATGTGAAGGAGTATGTGGATAGTGTTATTTGTCATAGCTAAGTGTATTGCGACTCCCAAAGCGGTATATGAACACTGTAAAACAATATGTTGTCATGAGAACTGATTTGTATTTGATAAATTCTTTCTAATATAATACCATAAAATAGGCACTAAATTGGGCATTACTCCGGTACCGGTCAACCGATTTGGTCCAATATCAATAAGCTTCTTCCCATGGACGTTATAAATGCGTATACCAAGTTTCATGAAAGTCCGATAAAGCGTATTTGAGTTATCGCGCGTACAGATACACATATGTTAAAGACAGACGGACAGACATTTTCCCGTCCACCACACAATCTCATAATGTACCATTTTTACACCTAGTAATGTTAATATTTCATTTTAATATCTCATTGTTTCCGACATTTCATTTAATTTAACAAGTATTAGAATATGAACATAATTTTTTTTTATGTGGGATTGTTTGATGTCTGCTTAAAAATATTTCTACTGCATTTTGTGTAGTGTTTATACCTTTGTTTAAAAAATATTTTACCCAGAAAAATTAAAACACTGCCCTAGGATTATACTATTAAAAAGAACTAAGGTCTATACAGAAAATCTGATTAGGCATTTTATTGCACACATATTAGACTATATTGTTAAAAAAAGTGTGCGTGGAACGCCACGCGACAAAAGTGATTTTTTTTTTTAATTTCTTAACTTTTTCAATTTTTGTTTATTGGGTTTCGATTTTGGATTATTGAACTTTTTAATATTGGGTTTTTGGACTTTTTTAATTTTGGTTTTTTGGATTTTTTAAATTTTCGATTTTTAATTTTTTAATTTTAATTTTTTCAAATTTTAATCTTTGAATTTTTTATTGTTTGGATTTTTGGATTTTTAAATTTTGGAAAAAAAAATAAAAGATCAACAATTAAAAAATCCAAAATTAAAAAAGTCCGAAACCCCAATATTAAAAAGTCCAACAATCCAAATTTGAAAAATCCAATAATCTAAAATTGAAAAAATCCAAAAATTAAAACAAGTTTCACTTCTGTCGCACACTTTTTTTTACATTATAACACAGAAATCACAATTGTTTACCAAAATGACTAAATCATCACTTCTTTCATCCCTTAACCTGCGCTAGTCGTCCACCGATAAGTAGTTTAGCGTGCACCTCTTGGGTTACGCGTGCCACAATTTGGTAAACACTGCGTTAAAATTGACTCATATTCTAGTAAGTATGATTACTCTTTCACGAACTATTGGAATCTGATGTCCGGTTATGCAAGACCCTAAAACCCCCGAAATGTATTTCACATGATATTACGACGGTATTGCGGCATTAGATATAAGGTATTACGGCCATTTCCTTCATTGTATTTGAATGTCTTTAAGTTACTATGGCCAGATAGTTTCGTTCTCTAACGACCTCTGGATTATGACATTTACTGCCCAGATTACGTAGGCGAATTATATTAAGGTTTTCATTTTCCTTCGTCAAGTTTTTTCGGATCAAATCCGCTGGCATACCCCTATCTATGGAAGCAACACACCTATTATATTATAGGAGCGTTCCCAACCACGGCCCCCATGAAATACTAATTTTGTTATCAGAATCCAATAATCAACGTAATGTAACCCTTAAATTCATGTGAATCGATTTATCGCGCAAATTATAAATTTGTTTCGGACCGCACAGAAAACACTTCACACAATGATTATATTACTTTTACGTTATTTTGAATCGTAAACATTGTTTAAAAGAACCCTCTCCTTGCATGTGAAGTTCCATTTTACGGGCTGAGCTGTAAAAAAAAGGTGCTAGTCCGTTATGAAAATTATTGAGGACATCACCAGATGTCACTGACGTTCTCTTCCCTTTCCCCTTCCCTTCATTTTAGCTACTACAAATACTATTATTCCTATTACTACGGGGCGCATCCATAAAGAAAGTTTCGCTGGGGCCGTTTACAAAAACAAAACACAATTTCAAGGAAATGTTTATTGCAACAGATACAGCAAGTGTTCAGCTATTTTTCAACATATTCGCAATCGGAATTGAAACATTTTCATTCCGTGGGACAAACTTTTGAATACCTTCGTCGTAGAACCTGGGTTTTTTTTACCACTGTGTGACAACCACTTTCGCCTGTCTGTCATTCTTTGTAATTTCTTTAGGTGTAGGAAAAGGTGGAAATCACTGGGAGCGGAGTCCGGACTGTAGGGTGGATGATTATACACCTCTTAGGAAGTCTGCTGCAGATGTTCGGCTAGGAGGTGTTTAAAAATTCACCCTACAGCCCGGACCTAGCTCCCAGTGATTTCCATCTTTTCCTACACCTCACGATATGACAAAGAATGACAGAGAATTACAGAGAGGCGAAGATGGTTGTCACACAGTGGTTCAAATACGTGGCGGCAGACTTCTACGACACAGGTATTCAAAAGTTTGTCCCACGGAATGAAAATGTTTCAATTCCGATGGCGGATATGTTAAAAAAATCTGATGTGAAAGTCACATAACTTCCTCTGCCCAAATATAAGTTTGCAGCATTTACGCTAATTATGCTATAAATATCTTATAGCCCCTTCTTTGAATGTTGCGACTAAAAACGCAGGCTATGGGGGAAAAAAAACAAGTGACTGCAAACGTTTTTTGAACTTTCTGCTGTTAAGAATAATTTCCGAAATTTATCTAATATTCCCCTCAGACATTTCTTTACTGTAAGCAGGGCCAACAGTACATTTTTCTCACTTCACGTGCTTATATAGAATAAAATGCCTTAAATGTCCGCGTATTGAGTTGTTCACCAGGCAAGTTGGTAGGTTACAACCACCCTTCAGAGAATGTTTTTGAAATGGTATAAGCAATCCATGTACAAAATTTAAAGGAAACTTTTAGAGCCGTTTATGAGAAAATAGCAAAAAACAAAAGATTCTTCATGTAAAGTCCCCTTAAATATAAGAAAAGGTTGTAGCGAATCTTCACAGCCTCAGAAGGTACCTAACCAAAATGAAAAATTTTGTTTTCGTACGATTTACAAGAAGCCGTATTGCAAAAAGCACGTATTCACAGTGGGTTGCTTATAACTACCCTTCAGAGAATCTGTTCGAAAAAATGTTTCAAATAAAAGTTTTAGCTCTTGGTACAAGCAATCCATGCGCAAAATTTAAAGAAAATCGTTGGAGCCGTTTTCCAGAAAATCGCGAAATACGAAAATTTCTTCATGTCAAGTCCCTTTAAAAATAAGGGAAATTTGTCGCCAATCTTCGAATCACATCTCCAGAAGGTACCTGACCCAAATACGAAATTTTGTTTTCATACGATTCTCCGTTTCGAAGCTAGGCTGTTCACAAACTTCCACACAGACAGACAGACACACACACAGACACACACAGACATGTTTCCAAAAATAGTATGTTTGGATTCAGGGGGCCTTGAAACGTGTACATATGCTAAAAACTCAACTTCGAATTTTAGGGTCGAAAACAATACTTCCTCTACCTATAGTACCTATGGTACGGGCAGAGGAAGTAAAAATAACTGTATTTGTTGCAATGAATATTTCCAAGAAATTTGTTTTGTTTCTGTAAACGGCCTCAGGGAAACTTACTTTATGAACGCGCCTCGTATTATCCTACTGCAGCGTTCCAAACCACGGTCCCCAAGAAATAATTATTTTGTTATCAGAACCCGTTATTTATAATCCCCGTTATTGTATAATAACACAGTATAGTATAACAGTAGCGAAGCTCCATACAGTTTTTTTCAACCGGCGCGACTGCAGCGCTCGTAGCGGTGAGCAAGAACCACACAATATGTTACATTGTTGCTTATGTAAAATGTCAACAATATTTTATGGAAATGCTTGTGGTGCTATAAATTGCACCAACAGCCAAAGGAATTCTCCCGATTTATCTTTCTTCAGGTTCCCTAAAGATCCTGAGAGGTAAGCAAAAACAGTTATTTGTGAAATTAAATTGCAAATTTGTGATTATCATGCTTGCATCCATACTAGTGAATTTACTCCTATTTCTTTTAATTTTAGGAGCAGAAAATGGCTTGAAAATGCTATATACAATTAATTATTTTTATATGTATATCATAAATGAAAATCCTAACGATGCAAAGGTTTCTAAATATATAGGCCTCTTTACAAATACCCCACCTGACCCTACTAATTTTAAAAATGTTTTAACACGAGGTTATGTTAGGCCTATATAATTGAATTTAACAAAATTAAACTGTCGAGAATAAAGATAACGTGTTTAATCCTTTACTTTTTAATAATTTATCGTGTTTAACAAAATGAAGAAAAAGACAAAAGTGTTTTGCTATTGCATCTGATACTGACCATAGGCCTATCGTGCTATATGCCTATAGAACTTTACTTTCCCCCTAATTTCTGAACTAGTACTACTACATGCTTATTGAAATTGTTAAGTTTTCTTATTTGTCAGAATTTTCAGTGTAAGTACAGTATATGTTAGTAGTAGGTCAATTAAATTCTTGAAGATGTAGGGATGTAGCTTATATGGTGGACGGAAACCGGTCTGATACTTTATAAGATATACAATGTCATCGATCTTGAAACTACAACTTCTTTATATTACCATAAAGTCTATGATTTGGTGAGTTCACCAGTATGCCTTTCCGGTAATAATCTCGTTCTGGTAATTTTAAAAATAAGAAGAAATACAGCCATATATTCGTATCTTCCCAATGCTGGAAATGGCTGTTTGCTAGTTCCATCCTGCTGGCCGCTTGGGGTGCTAGTGTCGCACGATCTGTCAAAAGGATGCATTTTCCTTTCATTAGAGCTTCGCTACTGTTATACTATACTGTGATAACAATGTAATCTAACCCTTAAATGCGTGTGATCAATTTATCGCGCAACTCGTAAATTTTTGTCGGACTGCACAGAAAACAGTTCGGACAATGATTAGTAATTTTTTACTTTCTCGCATATACGCAGTAGCCTATAGAGACAGATTTATGTAATTTAAAAAATATATAACTATTTTAACATTGAGAATTTGATCCATAAACTAGACGGTTTAAATTTTTTTGCTAAAACGTAAACATAAGCCAACACAACATTTTCGTTTAATAGTCATTTACCAATTTTAAATCATTTAACTTAGGCCTAAAACAAAAGCATACAAATGCGAAAAATATAAAATATTGTATTTCATTTTTAAAAAAATCAGATAATAACTTACTTGCTCAATGGCAATAGACAATTCCTAAGCAAGCTAAAGGAATATTATCTATTTTATGGAACCCGGAGGTTCATTGCCGCGCTTACCTGAGCCCGTCATTCAACCCTATTATGCGCTATCTCCATCCAACCATCCCTTTTAAATCCTACTTCCCTCTAATCTATCCTAATATTGTCCTCCCACCTACGTCTAGGTCTTCCAGGTGGTCTTTTCCCTTCGGGTCTCCCAGTCAATAATTTTGAAATATGTCTTTCCTCCCCCATGTCCAGCCCATTTCCTCCTTCGTGATTTATATCTGGTGATGAGTACAGGTTATGAAGCTCGTCATTATGCAGTTTTCATCTCTCTTAGGCCCAAATATTTTCATAAGCCCCCTGTTTTCCAAAACTCTCAGATTATGTAAGGGGCCATGTCTCACATCCATATAATACAACCGGCAGGATAATTATCTTATAAATATTTATTTTTAGATTTCTGCACAGAAGACGGGAAGATAAAAGTTTCTGAACTGCATAAAAGCAGGCAATTTCTGATTTGAGTCTGCACTTTTCTGCGTTAATATTAATTGTTTCTGTAATTATTGCTCCCAGATATTTGAATTCCTTCACTTGTTCGAACGATTTACCGTCTGTTCTAATATTTTGTAGAGCATTATTTTGACGTTCCATGACCATATAGCCTACGTAGTTTTTCTGTATTAATTTCTAATCCCATATTCCTGCAGGCATCGAAAAGACTTTCTGCATTTCTCTCGATTGTGTTTATGTCATCGCCCAACAGACAAGCGGCATCTGCATAAACTAAAATCGGGTGACTGCCATTTAATTCTTGGCCTACCTTATTTTCCTGATCTTTCCTAATGACATATGTAGAGTTAATAAATCCCTTTCGAGATTACGAGTTTCATGAGTTATATTCAAAATTTTGTTACTATGACGCAATTTGCATTATCCGACTCAATAAAGTTTAAACGTAATCTCGGTCCGATACAGGCCAAAGAACATATACAGAGTGTTAAAGAATAACACCAAAATATTTTATCTGAGTATAGAGGGGGCATAGACAAGCAACTTTTATCAGGAGATTTTTGTTCTATGACGTAAAATATGTAGCCTATGCTACAGGGCATTAAAGTCATTACAATTTGGTGCTCATAAGTCAATAATAAAGCGAAATAGGGTTAACGTTTTCATTAAATTGACTTCATGCCTTTTCAGTGATCGATAAAAACCCTATTCTTAATCATTCGCCATTTAGAGTTTTAATAATCTGCAAAATTTACAGTATAATCACATGCCTGGCCACCAGTGCATTAGTTTTTTTATTCATAACAATGTCTTGCATTTTTTCCAAATGTTAGAAGTCAGTGGCGGCCATGCCATGGGAGATTTTATTCTGTAACAGGAAAAATTGAATCCATACAGCAAAAATCTCCTAATAAAACTTGCTTGTCTATGTCCAAAAATAAATAAATAATAATAATAAGTCCCCTCTATACAGAGGTAGAATATTTCGGTGTTATTCATTAACATTCTGTATACAGCTAGAATAATAGATCATTGTAAAATATGATTGCAGACTTAAAAGCTAACTTGTGTCTACACCTAACTTGGGAGAGGTCAGTGTGTTTGCGGAAATAGACCTGTCTGAAGATGCCTCGCTCACATTGTTCCGCCGCGCCCTTTGCCCTCCTCAGTGGGAAAGTTATGAAAGTAACCCAACTGCAACGGTCATTTTCCGTACATCCAAAGTGAGATCTGCTTTCTTACCATATGGACATGTCCAGTTGAAATGTTGGATGAGCTGGAACAAGTCTGAATGGATGTTTCGGTATAGAATTACATTATTCTTTTCCCACCAATACCAGGGGTGGCCACCGTGGGTGGCTTCTCAAGAAATCCTGACAGAATAAAATCAGGTAAACTGTCAGGTAACAAAGTGTTAGAAGGCTTTTGTTTAATCAGTGATAATTGCAGTTATGATATGCAGAATAGAAAAAAAAGTCAAATTGGCCGGTTTAGGGATTTGAACCATGGAACTTCAGAACGTGAGGCCAAGACGTTACCGTCTCGGCCACCTGAGTCAGTTAAACGATCTAGTTGCATAAGCGCATGTAAAGCAATAGTGTTATTTGTCACAGCTAACTGTATTTTAATTGCCAAAGCCTTATAAGATCACAGTAAAACAATGGGCTATGTTGTCATGATAACTGATGTGCATTTCATAAATTCTTTCGAATACGTATATTACCATAAAATAGGCACTACATTGAGCATTACTCCGAAACAGGTCAACCGATTTTATCCAATATCAATAGACGTCTTTCCATGGATATTATAAATCTGTATACCAAGTTTCATAAAAATTCGGTAAAGCGTATTTGAGTTACTACGTCTTTAAAATACACACTAAATTGGGTTTTACTCCGGAACCGGTCTACCGATTAGGTTCAAATTCAGAAGGGTACTTTTCATGGGCGTCATAAATGCGTATACCAAGTTTCATCCGATACAGCGTATTTGAGCTATGGCACCTTTCTAATATAATCTATTAAAATAGCCACTAAATTGGGCAATACTCCGTTACCGGTGAACCATTTGGTTCAATATCAATAGGGTTCTTCCCATCCACATTATAAATGTGTTTTCCAAGTTTCATGAAAATCCGAAAAAGAGTATTTAAGTTATGGTGCGTACAGACACACGGACAGACGGACAGACAGACCGACAGACCGACAGACAGAAGGACAGACATTTTTTCGTCCCCCACACAATCTCATAAGGTGCCATACTGGCACTTAATAACTTTTACAAACTTAAATAATTTAAAGGTAACAATCACATACACTTGTGGCGAGTTTCTAGATAAATGTCCTCTGGGTAAATATGAAAATGACAGAAAAAATGTCCCTACAAACTCGTGCTAGATCTTTCCAAGGGTAAAATCGTCGGTCTAATTTATCCTTTCATGGATGGCTGGATAACATTTAACCTCTTTGTAGGATCAATAATAATTTAAACAATGAGAATCAAAGCCTTCTGAATTAAATTAACTGTACAACTCCAAGGCCTTCCTCATTATAACTAATTTGCCCATGGATAATTAATCAATAGGTATTTCACAAGTTTATAGAAACCGGACATTAATCGATGGAATTAAGCTCCAGATCGATTCATTAAGCAGGACTTACGGAAGAACAAAGGTCTAATTTGATAAGCATTTGTGAAGGAATATGTCGGTAGTGTTATTTGTCAAAGCTAACTGTATTGCAACTTCCAAAGCCGTATGTGAACACTGTAAAACAAAATGTCATGGGAACTGATTTGCATCTGATAATTTATTTCTAATATATTACCGTTAAATAGGGAATAATGCATAAGTTACCAGGTGGACCTCCTAGAGAGAAGACTGTCATAAGAGATTATATCTTCCATGTAATTCATAATTGTATATATAAAATATAAAGTTTATTTGATTCAATTAATAGGCCTACGGACAATGTAAATTAGAATTATTAATTAGTTCGGTGTATTTCAATTAATGTTTGATAGATGGCTCCACTCTCACTTCGCACAATACCTCGCTTCACGTGTCGATTTAATTAACTTCAGCATCTTTGAGTTTGATGCTCATTTGTTTGACAGAGATTATCACTCCCTGTTGTCTTGGGAGCTTTCTTAATGTAATTAATTAGAGAAGACAGAAGTATGCGGATATATGTCTTAAGACCTCGCTCATTTGTTACCATCAGAAACCTGTTACCATAGAAACGAATACAAACACAAAAGTTCCTTGGGGGGCCTTTCTTTAAACACGGCTGATGTATATTCGGGCTGTCTATAGAGCGGGAGTAAAGAAAAGAAGGAATTTAAAAGCGCGGTACAAACCCACTCGCAAAATAAAATCTCATTTTTGCCACTTGTTTTATAAACAGGGCCCGGATTTTGATGACCAAAAAATACTTTTAAAAAATGAGCTATAAAATGTCTGAAAACATACAAAAAATGACCTAAAACCAAAAATAAGACCCAAAGATTTGTATAAAAGTACTAATTTATTCATAAGATTTGTGCCTATTCTACATTCATGTTGTTGACCCAATTGCAATTAGTTAATTGGTACATACGTAAAATGCAAACAGCAAACACCGTCTTTCTGTATCCAAATTAAAATTATAACAAGTTCTATTTATTTATGCTTAAGTTATTTAGAAATATTCAATGTAAGTAAATGCACAAAAACTCTACGTGAGACACTACAAAAAATTAGAAAATAATGTCTTTATATTCTGAAAATTACCTTAACATATGAAATGTGAAAAAAAGACTGTAAAGTGACCAAAAATACCAAATAATGACCAAATAATGACATTAATCTCCAAAAAATAACCTAAAAATAAAACATGGAGAAAAATGACCAAAAAATTATTCTAAAACTCATCATTTTTGTATTCAAGGAGTCATGATCAGAATATGATGTTCCAGCTAATAGATGACATGTCATCAAAATCCGGGCACTGTTCATAAATAACTATTTTGCTCCTTAGCCTATATTAAAAATAGGACTTTCAACACAAGACATACGAAGTGAAATTTAGCCTAAATATTATAGAACTAGTGTTAAAAATCCATTGCAACCAACTTTGACTTTACTCACATGGAAAATACTCTTTAGTTACGAATATTTATGATTATTAAATAGACTCAGTTTGATAAAAATTGAAATTAGCAAAATTCATTACGGCTTTTTAAATGTTAAATTTCTCACAGTGGTTGCAAAAAGCGTCCTACTTGGTAGTTGAAAAGCGTTGTAGACTCCATTCCTTATGTTGGTACTCACTCACCAGAAAATCAATTATCTCTGCGCATGTGTATACAGGGTGTTCGGAAATTCATATTACAAACTTCTAGGGCTAGTAGAGGGGACTTAGTAGACAATATTTCGAATAGGAACCCTGATGGGGCTCCAGGCATGATACCACAGCAGGGTAAACGATTCGAAATATTGTCTACTAAGTCCCCTCTACTAGCCCTAGAAGTTTGTATAATGAATTTCCGAACACCCGGGATATGGCGATAGGTGACAGGGCAGCTTGAGGATTCAATATGGCTCCACGTTAGGTAGGCCTAATGCATTAGAATAATGCTTATATTTATTATTATTTCACAAACTAACGGCTGTCTAAAAAAATATTGTATAGCCTAATACATATGCTAAACACATACCTACTAACAAAACAATAATGTATCTTTTACTACTTGTATCATAAATACAGGGTGTCCACTGGTCGGGAAAGTCGGGAATCCGGGAAAAGGCCGGGAATTTCGTATGGTCGGGAAAATCCGGGGAAAGTCAATGAATTTGATAAAATATCCGTGAAAATTCGACCTATTGCAAATCTGAAGATAAGAACTAGAAGAGAAGAAAAGAAAACTACTTTTAGAGTCCGAAAAGCTGCAGCTAAACAAATTAAGTTGCTGAAGAAAAAATAAGTGGGATCAAAAAAGACTTCTAGACAATAATAGGCCTATATGAAGGTATATTTAATTTATTTTACTGTTCCTTTTGTATCTGTTATAGCCTAAGTAATTATTATTTGCAATTACTTTTGTTACGAAAAGTTTTTTTTTTCTTATTTAAAGTATGTATAATCCTATAATTTTTCCTATACAGTTATTAGAAAGAGCTTTATAATCATATTTTGGTCAGGAATTTCTGAAATGATCAATGGAAATCAGGGAATTTCTTCAGCATTACTTGGTGGACACCCTGTAAATAACTTTTTGGCGAATGTTTCAACGAAATTTATAGGTCCCTCCTTTTAAAGGAAAGGATTGTATTTGCATTAAGGTCACTAGGAGCGGCTTGGCTTTGAGATTCTTCATTTCATAACCCTGTATATTAGTATTCATACAGCCGGCCTCTCACGTAACTGGACACAATGCATCTGTTTCATGACGTAATATGAGGAATCTTCTTCTCTTTATCCATCCTCTTACTTTCTCATTTTCATTTTTTCCCTTTCTATTGACTGCCAAATAAGAAGCTTCCCTAACGAAAAATCACTAAAAAGTTACTATAAAAATGCTGCCAACTTTGAACTTATTACACGTACTAAAGAGGCAATACTGTATTATTGTCACGTAAGGAATATCAGTTCTGTCATCCTCTAAATCGCTATCGCAGAAAAAAACTCTTTTTCTATACACATACTTTAAGTCAGGTGTATCAAATAGGCGGCCCCCTAAAGTTTTAGGTAAAATGTATTATAAATAGGGAGCGGATTTCTATGACATGTCAGATTTTTCCCCCTTTGCATTATTTCAGGTTTCCGACTAATTTAAACCCGATTCCAAGCATCCTGGTGAAAATGGAACGGCTTTTATTGTGCATATAACTGCATTTTTAGGAAATGTTCAACTATTGTAGCATATTTAGGTCATATTTTGGGCATATTTGTATTCATATTAAATAAATTTTGAAGTTTCATATCACATTTTGTAAATTTTGCATTACAATGATACTTTTTGAGAATTTACAGATATTTTAAATAAATAACATTATATTTTAATAAAATTAATTGTAATGAAACTTAAAAAAACTATACACAATGTGTAAGTGGTAAAGCCATATTTTAATTTTTATTGGTCATATTTTAATGTTTTTTCGGTCATAAACGCATGCATATATCCTATTTTTTAGGTCATAGAAATCCGCCCCCTAATTATAAATTAATATGTATAGCCTACGACATAAAATTTAATGCAAAATTAAGCTTGCTAAAATGTTATTTTCTATCAGCACAGAAGAAAAGAATGTCTCATAAAATACTGATAGGCTATATAGTACAGTGCCAGTTCACCAGGAGGCTCTGTGCTCAATGCAATAACAATGTGCCACATTTTGAAATTAGTAAAGAAAAGAGTGAATTTTATTCGTTCCAGGGGACAGAATCCGTCGCCCGGGTTTTGTATTTTGTAATTGGAAATTAGCTTATGAAGGATTTTCAATTTTAAATTCTAGGTCCTTATATAGGCATTTATAATTTGAAATAGGAAGAACGACTTATTACACTCAAACTATTCCCTCAGAAAACGCTTGATATAGTTTTTTATGGCTCATAGAGGATCTAGAATGTTGCATCCCATCGCTTGTACAGTGCACAGCAAGCCTGGTAGAGGTTTAAATAAGAAGAAACAGAAATTCCTGTAACATAAAATTGTAATATCGAGGCGGGAAATTTCCCACTCTTATGTTACCATAAGGCATTATCACTTTCATACTTTTCTCTCCAAAAACCTGCGATATAATATAATAATATACACATTACCATACCTCGTTTTGTTTTCTCTATGTCCAGGGTAGAGAAAGTTATGTGATTCCATTATTTTAGTGGATTTCATTCTGTAATATTTATTTATAACATGAATTATTTTGATAACTTGTCTTATTTGTCAAAAGTGCATTTCATTTGTTTTTTTCAAGCCCACCTGATACCATTTGGCAACAATATATTCTGTGATTTGGAATGGATAATTCTATGTAAAAAGGGATTAAGTATTTTCAAAAACATTTAATTTTTGGCATTTAGAATCAGAATTTTTCAAAATCCTTTCTTAGTGAGCACCTACATTATGAAACGAAGGTACTGTCAAAATTCCAAGTCTCTACCTGTTATAGTTTAGGCTGTACGTTGATTCCTGTCATTCAGTCAATCAGTCAGTCAGTCATTCATTCAATCAGTCAGGACAAAGCCTTTTATATATATAGAGATAATTATCCTGCCGGCCCCTTACATAATCTGAGTGTGTTCGAAAACAGGGAGCTTAGGAAAATATTCAGACCTAAGAGAGATGAAAACTGCATAAGGGCGAGCTTCATAACCTGTACTCTTCACCAGAAATAGTAAGGGTAATTAAATCACGGAGGATGAAATGGGGGAGGAAAGACATATCTCAAAAATATTGAATGGGAGACTAGAAAGGAAAAGACGACGTGGAAGACCTAGACGTAGGTGGGAGGACAATATTAGGATAGATTTAAGGGATTTCCGAGGGATGACTGGATGAAGTTAGCACATAATAGGGTTGAATGGCGGGCTCAGGTAAGCGCGGCAATGAACCTTCGGGTTCCTTAAAATAGATAATATTCGTTTAACTTGCTTAATAATTGTAGTGATGAGCAAATGCAAGACCAAGACCAAGACCAAGGCGGTCTTGGTCTTGGTCTTGGTATTGTACTCTCAGTCTTGGTCTTGGTCTTGCATAGGTAACCCTGGTCTTGGTCTTGGTCTCGGTCTTGCATCAGTGGTCTTGGTCTTGGTCTCGGTCTTGCATACTCGGTCTTGGTCTTGTTGCAAGAGTCTTGCAATTTTATTTTATGCATCTTACTGTGATCTATGGCGTTTACAAGTTACACCGATTACATGTGTGTTATTGCTTGCGAAAGTAACGAAAGCTAATTGCTTTTAGTTGCTTTGACTATGTAAACAGTAAAGTGATGTCACACTGTTTGCCGAAATGTCCATGGTGATATAAGCTAGAACAGTAAACTTTGAGTGTAAGTTTAAATATTCTCTGTTATCCTATTGCAGAACTTTAAACCCAAAATCCACGAGATGCTAACACTATTTGAGAGTGTAAAATTATGAATATTATATTGTAAAATTTCAAATTGAACGTCTCTGGAGACAAGAAGTAATATTAACAAGATGTGTATGATACATAACGGCTAGATATATAAGTATTCATGAACCACAGATTATTGTCTCTGTTGGACATTACATTAGAATATTATAGGAGAAAACTTAGAGCAATCATAGGAGAAAGATTCCATCTGGCGCTGTGAATTGAACTCCGGCTTAGCTGAGTTGGTAGAGCATTGGTGCGTATAGCCAAAGGTCTCATACAATACATAATCTTCACACTGATTTAATTCTGTAGTGTGTCTTCCCATATACCCGGAACATGTCTTTTCATAAATATGTGACATTTACAGTTTTACCCTTGTAAATCGGAAGCAAATTTATTTATAACGCGTTTCTCCAAACTTACTTGAAACGTGCCTGATTGTTAAACTTAAAGTTTAAGTGTTACTAATTATCATCTCCTTTTCCTTAGATCATAATATACCTTTTACATTGATTGCGCATCTTTCCTGTAACATAATTAGTTCCTTCTGCTACCAAACCCTCTGTCTATTATTTAAAGTCACGTTCAGTCTACCTGGGAAAATACACCATCGCTTTGAGATCCTCTTTAAGAAATTTTGTTTTCCAAGAACGTGCTTTTTCACAATACCTACGTATTTACCAAGACTTATTCATACCCATCACCATTTTATAATAAAGCAATTACCTTAACTATTCAATATTCAACTAATTCATTTAATCTACTGTACTTAATCATTATTACCATCAAAAATCACCTATCTAATAAATTCCATATCGATTTTATATGTGAGAGTAGGCTATGAATATTAATGATAGGTGTAAAAAAAGGATATCATCGTTAATGAAATAGGCTACTGAGCATGTTAATAGGAGTTTTAAGTTACAGGGACTGATTAAAGTTTCAAACCCTCCATCATAGGCCGCCCCATGGCTGAGTGGATAGACCGTTCGCCCTCTACCGTTGGGACCCGGGATCGGATCTCGATGGATCAATGTGAAATTTGTGATGGACAAAGTGGGGTCGGGGCAGGTTTTCTCGGGGTGCTCCTGTTTCCCCTGGCATATCTTATTCCATCGTTGCTCCATTCATTATAGTATGACCATTTGGTTGTAATAACGAATTATTATAGATCCTCAGTCAAAGCTTTCTTTTAACCCAGTGAGAGGTTAGAGAAACTAGTTATTGAATAACTGTATGGCAGAATTTATTTATATTGTACGCAAAATGAAATTTCATATATGGCTTAGGGGCCTTTGTTACATCTGTTTGCCTTTCGTACCATAATACTAGAGAACTATTGCAATTAAACATTTTAAAAATGAATATGGAGTGTTTACTCCCACCAATTGAAGGAACTAGCTGTCTGGAATGCCATTCAGGGAAATCCGTCAGATTAATTGTTAGTTTTCATTGCAGTAATTTGTTTATCGTAGTGGTGAGAGAGGTTGTATACAGATTTCATATGTATTATTTGAATGGTGCGCTCGTTTTTGGATACGGACAGTGTTACGCACCGGGTCTGCTCTCATTGGTTACCGCACGATGAAGCAACCTCTATATTATAGGCCCACTAGCCTTGGGACTACCCCGGCTAGCGACTCTGCGGCGCCTTTGAGTAGCGGTCGCTGCATACACAACGGGGCTTTATAAAACTTTTTCAAATGCAAGACTGCAAGAGTCTTGCAGTTAGGTCTTGTTCTTGCCAGAGTCTTGCAGGGTTGGTCTTGGTCTTGGTCTCGGTCTTGCATGGTCGGTCTTGGTCTTGGTCTTGCTAACGCTGATGCGGTCTTGGTCTTGGTCTCGGTCTTGCATTTTCTGCAAGACCAAGACCAAGACTGCAAGACCAAGACTGGTCTCGCTCATCACTAAATAATTGTCTATTGCTATTGAGTAAGTAAGTAAGAGGGCTTCCTACGCTATTAAGAAGTTCTCTGACATTCTTGTCATCAAGTTTTAAAACGCTTCGGGAGAAAAATTAAAGTTTTCTTAGAAATGAAAAGAAAATCACCCGATAAGCTACGTGGTCACAGTAACTGGTTTGAAGATTTGACATTTAAGATAGATATTTTGGGGTATTTAAATGGCTTAAATTTAAAATTACAAGCGAAATATCAGGTTATAATTTGTTTTATGTTAATATTAAGGCCTTGGGAAGGGCAACTGGTAAGCGGTACCAACTTATCAGGATCCCCCACATTCCTTCTGAGTTCAGTCGTTATGTTTGCAACACAAAACAATTACTGAATAATGATTGCTCATTTTTAAATAAAATCAGGTAAACTTATGTAAAAAAGTGCCAGTATGTTTTTGTTTAATCAGTTATGACTGCAATTATAATATGCAGAATATTTTTTTAAAAATTTATTTCCAAGTTAAGCTCCAGATTTATTCATTAAGCAGGGCTTACGGAAGAAGAAAGGTCTACCATCTCGGCCACCTGGGTCATTTTAACGGTCTAGTTGGATAAGAGCATGTAAAACAATAGTGGTTTTTGTCTTAGCTACCTGTATTTTAATTTCCAAGGCCTTATAAGATCACAGTAAAACAATAGGCTATGTTGTCAAGATAACTGATTTTCTTTTTTTTTTAATAAATTCTTTCGAATACGTATATTGCCATAAAATAGGCACTAAATTGAGCATTGCTCCGAAACAGATCAACCGATTTTATCCATTATGAATAAACGTCTTCCCATGGACATTGTAAATGTGTATACCAAGTTTCATAAAAATCCGGTAAAGCGTATTTGAGTTACTGCGTCTTTAAAATATACACTAAATTGGGTTTTACTCCGGTACCGGTCAACAGATTAGGTTCAAATTCAATAGGGCACTTCTCATGGACGCCATAAATGGGTATACCAAGTTTCATGGAAATTCGATACAGCGTATTTGAGTGATGGCGCCTTTCTATTATAATCTATTAAAATAGGCACTAAATTGGGCATTACTCCGGTACCGGTGAACCGATTTGGTTCAATATGAATAGGGTTCTTCCCATCGACATTATGAATGTTTATACCAAGTTTCATGAAAATCCGAAAAAGCGTACTTGAGTTATGGTGCGTACAGACGCACGGACAGACAGACAGACAGACGGACAGACATTTTTTCGTCCCCCACACAATCTCATAAAGTACCATACTGGCACTTAATAAATTGATTGTAATACACACATATCAAATGGTAGGAATTATAGCATATTTCTAGTGTTGTATTCCATGGTGTGTTGTAATTTAAAAGTCGGGTGGTTGCATTTTACAAAATATAAAAACACGCTTAAATTTTATAAGGACAGAAGCTTATATTTTTATTTCCCATGCTGCCCTTGGACTTGATAAAGTCCAGTTGGCCCTTAGTAAAAGCCGAGATTGAGATGCCTGCTAAATGTTTTGGTTTTAAAAGAATTCCGTTCCATTGATGCCATCGTACAGGCGATTTTACATACACAGAACGTAAAACAAAAAACACCATTCACAATAGAACAAAGAATATTAGGTCTTACATCCATAACGCATCATATGGGATAGTTTGTCTTACATTTTGAATAAAATTAGCCTAAGTAAAATCGTAGAATAAAGTACAAGAAAAAAATCTATGTGTCTAATCATTATGCTGAGAGTTTTCTTTGCAGTCCGGCATGGGTTTGTATAGTAGTATATCATCAAATTAAGATAACTTAAGATTATATTACTTCCATTAAATATACTCTCACGGGGGTGAAAGTAACATTGAAAGAATAGCAACAGTTCATAAGTTCACTGCCCGACCGGTTGGTGCACTGTGATCGCTGTTGCCATGGCGGCAGGTTTGTTTCGAAACATATGACATCAAAGTACGAAAAGGCGCAATATCTGGTTCTTTTTCTGCAGCGATCTGTATGCATTAGTGTTTGGAAAAGGAGGAGATATAATTAACATATTATAAATATGTCAAGTAGCGAAGGTAAGTTAAAATACATTAACTGCTTAAAACAATCCTGAATTAATATTTATTCCATGTTCTACGAATTATTAAGATTAATGTTTCGTATTCTTTGTTTCAGAAACGAGTAAAATATTCCTGCAAGTTCCCGGCTGCAGAAGTAAATACTTGAGATTGAAATCCAACGTGAACTACAAAAACAAACATTTCTACACGTTTCCGAAAAAGTCAAACGTGAACCAACTGAAACATCAGTGCAATTTAGATGATAATGTGAATTGTGCTAATTATTTCATGTGTGAAGACCACTTCCTGGAGAAAGATTTCGTTAACCATACTAGACAAGTTATCCCAAAGCAGCTTGCGACTCGTGATTTACAGAGACCCAATCCCTGTGAACTCCCAATCAAATGTGGGAAGTGATCTCAAGCCTCGCCTAGTTTTTGTGAAAATAGAAAGTAAATTCATACTTCTGTGTATGACTGAGGTAAAAGAAATTCAAGTGACAGGAAGCTACTAATATTTATGGTAATGTAATATTTTTAAAATCAGTTTTTATAAATATATTTCATTAATCAAGGGTGTTTGTTTTTTATTTATAAAGTCATCTAAAGTAATACATATTTCAGCAATCACCGAGACATGTATGTTGTGAGTAGCAGAAATTCTAGAAGGTATTCTACACTACGGTTTTTATAAGATCTGACGCATATTGTTTGCAAATTATTATTTTTTCTTATTTAAGGTGTTCATCATTTAGTGCATTTTGTGTTCAATGCTTTAAAAAGATAATTGTTTGTATCACTATAGCCTGATGGTATTAGTGGGCTATTGTCATTACCGTAGCCCGCTAATACTAGTGGGCTATGGTTTTTACAGAATTTGGAATGCATTTTCATACATGTGTTCTGGCACGCAAATTTTTCATTCTTACAGCTTAACTGCCCGACCCGTTGGAGCGCTGTAATCGCTTTTTGTTTCCGAGTTTTGACATGCGCTGTTCACTTCTAATAATAATATTGGTGTTCTGTGTATATTCTTTTGTTCTTGCTGACATGTCTAAAAACGCCGTGGCAATAAATTCTTGAAGGGACTAGGCCTACCACTGGCGTCATCTACTAAAGGCCGTTGGCAGGATTAGGGGCATCTGGTCAGCTTACCGACACCCACGGCCGTTAATGGTGGTTTCCATGACCGGAGTCGCTACTTCTCTATCATGTAGTTCCTCAATTTGAATCACGATGCTGAGTGCACCCCGTCCCAGACCTCGCCACCTCAGAAAAATCCGAGGAGGTACCGGGGATCGAACCCGGGTCGACGGATCTGTAGTCATAGGCACTTGCAAGACCACGCCGGCGGGCTAGATCTTCCAAATGTATTTTCTCTTTGGATCTTCTACTTTTCAAAGATTTAATAACTTTAAAGGTACTGACCTTTCAAATTCGTGGTGATCGGGAAATTTGACTTTTTTTTTATTGTTTCCCTTGTCGCAAATTTCATATTTGCTTATTATGACTCATCGCAGCTTTTTTACCATACAATATTGACATGATATCAGTAAATTAACAAAACACATAACACACTAACAATAGAAACAGATGAACATTAGCCTAACTGTAGGGCCTACTGGTATACCCGTAGATTCTTAACACGTGATATGACCTCCAGTGGCGTATCCTGATCTCTGATAAAGGGCGTGCTATGCTATCGTCCTACACAGAAAATGTACTTGATTCCTGAGTTAATTGAGAATGTAGATTAACTTTAACTGAACAGTTAAAAATAGCTTACTTTATTAAAGTAGGCTTATTCTTTCTTTTAAAACATGAAGGTTTTGTACTTATAAGATTTGAAGCCTTCACGGCGCTGATTAGTTAAGATGACTTCTCGGGTTATCAGCCGTGTCAAAATTATTAGGCTCGAGCGTACGGCAATTTTCACTCTGTGGCCTTCCTCAGGAATGTGAGACTGAACAATGTTCTGTATATTCTACATTCTTGCCTTTATATATTGTGGAAAGACTTGTTAACTCGGGGAAAGGCCGTACATTTGTCACAATTTGCAATTTATCTTGAAAAGTTTTGGATAAAAATGTATTTATCAGAAGATCTTCCAAAATACAGCTGTGATCTTTCATAATGTTTACAGAATGAAATAGGCTACATTAACTAAAAATTAATTTAACAGATATTTTTAACCACTAAATAAAATAATATTTACAATATTTGCCTTGAAATTATTAAAATTGTAATATACTTAGGTACAACACAATTGCTTGCGAAACTTCAGTAGCACGCAAACTACCGGCAAATCTCCCGCCGCGCGCAGAATAGCAGTAAATAAAGTAATACTGTATTTACAATTATTTGCTATTGAAATTCTTAAAATAAAAGACTAAAAAATAATCAAACACTTTTGATAACATTAAATAAAATAACATTTACAATCATTTACTTTTTAACTTCTTGAAATCGCAATATACTTCGCTACAACTCAGCTGAGTGCGCAACTTCAGTAGCACGCAAGGCACTCAAGATACTGTCAAATCTCCCCACCGAGCGAAACCTATTCCCTTCTTCACCCCGCGGACAGGATATCGCCCTTCTTCAAAACTCAAAGCACACAAGTTCTAGCCTCGAGGCAAGTCCACGTCTAACGTACCGCTCAGAAACTCATTCTCATTACGGAATCGTAGCACACGGGTCACCCGGGTGACAGCCTCGCAGCGGGGCCCTTGTTTTCTCATTTCAGCAATGAAAATGACACTGATTTTTCCACAATTTACTGACAAAATAAAATATTATGAATGAAAATATTCCATCTAGAATTAGGGCGTGCGGCGCACGCATAGCACCAATAGAGTATACGCCCCTGATGACCTCACAGTTGAAACGTGAATAACACAAAGAAAAAATACTGCAATGTTGAAAAAATATATATTTTTATTTTAGAATAGGCCTTATTGAAAGATAGCGTTTTAAAAAATAAATTAAATTAAAAGAAACTCAACGTTGAAGTTATAATCTTGAATTTGTTCTAAATAGTGCGAAAATGTGCTACTTTTACTTCATGCTACTAGTTTTATTAACTGCCAGAATGGTACTTTATGAGATTGTGTGGGGGACGGGAAAATGTCTGTCCGTCTGTCTGTACGCGTGATAACTCAAATACGCTTTATCGGATTTTTATGAAACTTGGTATACGCATTTGTAACGTCCATGGGAAGAAACCTATTGATATTGGACCAAATCGGTTTGACCGGCACCGGAGTAATGTCCAATTTAATGCTTATTTTGTGGTAATAACTTATATTAGAAAGAATTTATGAAATGAAAATCAGTTCTCATGACATCATATTGTTTTACAGTGGTCATATACGACTTTGGAAGTTGCAATACAGTTAGCTTTGACAAATAACACTACCCACATATTCCTTCACGTATGATTATCAAACTAGACCTTTGTTCTTCCGTAAGCCCTGCTTAATGAATCGATCTGGAGCTTAACTCGGAGATAGATTACAAAAACAACTTAAGTTATTTTCTGCAAATCCTAATTGCAATCATCACTGATTAAACAAAAGCATTCTGGCACTTTGTTACATAAGCTTACCTGATTTAATTTTTATTACATTCAGACCATGTGAGCTTTCGTTCACTTGCTATGTCATCTCTAACTTCCTGCCTCTCTAACATCATTTTACCCCAAGTCATCCTTATAAGAGACTGTGTGTATATTACATGCCATCAGCTTTGAGATTTCTCCTCACTTGTAATGACTAGCTACCTCATATTTCTGCCATATATCGGAGATGAATGCGGACGGAAAAGAGGCAGAAGTAGGCCTAATACTGTACTGAAAGGGAAAAGTATAGGAAGGAATGTCTAGAGAGTAAAAACAATGACAAATCACTTATAACAGGTAAAAGTCACACGCTACATTTTTAATGACTATTTAAGAATAATATGCAATATACTAGAAAATAGCCCGTGGCTTTGCCTCGGTTGAAATGATGCTTAAATACGAAACTTAAAGGTCTACAATCCCGAAGCCACTCAGACCCGACGAGACCGAGGGACAGCCGAGGCTGCAGCCCTGGGGCCCGGGCCAGGTTTTATTTTTTACTTTCTAAATTTACTCTAAAATAAAATTGTTATAAGTCAATAAACAGCTTAAGTTATGTATATATTATGTGTTTATTTTATCTGCATTGTCCTGTCGTATAACGGTGACAGGGAATTTATCAGTTAATCTGAAACTGGTTATTCTTGAAGAAAAGTTGCTATTTTTGAAAAGTAGAAGCAGAAATCCTTTTGGACTCAACAGTAGGCCTCACTAATGTTCGGCATTTAAAATCATAATTTTCAAAGGATTAAACTGGCAAATACAGAAAACATTGTTCCTAATTAGGACATTTTAATCTATTTTTCCGTTTCGTGCCCGGCATCAGTTAACCGATTTGGTCCAAAATCAATAGGCTTCGTCCTATGGGCGTTATGAACAGTAGGCCTATACCAAGTTTTATGAAAATCCGATAAAGCGTATTTGAGATATCGCGCTTACAGACACACGGACAGACAGACAGACAGACAGTCCTGTCTACAGGACAATCTCATCGAGTTCCGGTGTCAGTCTGGCATTTAATAATTATGTAATATGATTACATAATCTTTTTGTTGCACACATTATAAAGGGCGAGTTGGCTAGTGAATTTAATATTTGATGGGGGCCCGGGAAAATTTGTCCCTGGGGCCCTTGCTGTCTTTCCACGGCCCTGAAGGCACTGACAATACATTTACAAAAGTCAACGCTGGCTTCATCAGTTTTTATTTAAAATATCTCATCAAATACTATCGCTTTTTTCCTTTAGAATATAATTCGTTCCTACCAGTAAGTAGATTTCAGAAATTAATTATATCGTAAGTTTTATGCAGTTCCAAAACTACCTGTGAACACTGATAATACGTATCGTTCCTCAACTGTTTGTTGACAGATAAATAAGACGTGAATTTGTTTTGATAAATGCAGTGTAATTTTCAGAAATTATATAAACTGCCATTATTTGTCATTTTGTGAGGTGTTGGAAAATATGGAAATCACTGGGGGCGTAGTGGTTCAAATCTCGGGTGGCATACTTCTACGACACAGGTATTCGAAAGTTGGTCCCATAGTATGAAAGATGTCTCAATTCCGGTGGCCAATATATTGAAAAATAGCTGATCACTGGCTGTGTCTTTTGCAATAACTACCCTATTTACTTGAAATTCTCTTTTGTTTCTTTAAACTGACCCAAGGGAAACTTGTGGACATCCCTCGTTTCTCATATTCTCTGATGACTTCTACATTATGTATCTTATAGTCATGCCACAACTAAGTTATATTTTCTTCTTCTTTTACAGGTATGTCGCTTCTGGATTCATGTGGTTATGGGTTCAACTCCTGGTGGTGAGTTTTATTTCTTAAGTTTGATAAATGCTGCCACGAAGTTCAAATTATACTTAAAAGATAACAGCGGAAAATTGTAATATATTTATCAACGGATTGTTTCACTAAAAAATTAAATAAACACAACTAATTATTTAGTATACAGGGTGTTAATAAATAACACAGAAATATTTTACCTATATATAGAGGGGACTTAGACAAGCGACTTTTATTAGGAGATTTTTGTTCTATGACGTAAAATGTGTTTTTGCACTTCTTAGCTAGTAAGTGTTACTTACGAAAGTTGTTTACAAGGATCGTAAGTTGACATTCCCACACAATCGTGTTGCTAAGGGCGTTGCGATGAGGTTAAATTACTTGCGGTCCAAGCGCCACGTCATAATTCATTACGATACACTTCATAATACAAGCCTTTATGGACACGGCCCCCAGGACAAATATTCGGTTCCCATAACAACAAACACATGCGAATCACTTTCTGAAATAAACATCTATTTTCAAGAATGTATTTACATAATATTTTCAGGTAATATCACAATTAATATAATTAAATTGATATAAGTAACAGTCGTGCAAAAAATAGCATGCAACACACGGGTCGTAAAGGCATTTGTATCGCAATATACTATTGCTACAGGGCATTGAAGTCATTGTAATTTGGTGCTCATAAATCAATAATTACGCAAAATAGGGTTAAAATGTTCATTAAATTGACTTCATGCCTTTCTAGTGATTGATAAAAACCTGACTTTTAATCATTCGTCAACAGCTGTATCATAATTTAGAGTGTTCATAATCTGCAAAATTTACAGGCTAATCACATGACTGGTTGCCACTGCATTAGTATTTTTTTTTTATTCATAACTACTGACTACAGTGTTAACAACGAAGTTCCTTTGTTTTGCATTTTTTTTTGTAATGTTAGAAGTCAGTGGCGGCCATGCTCTGGAAGATTTTATGCTGTAACAGGAATAATTGAATCCATAGAGCAAAAATTTCCTAATAAAAGTTGCTTGTCCTTTATACACAGGTAAAATATTTCGGTGTTATTCATTAACATCCTGTATACACTTATATCAGCCGTGTATTTGTTTCAAAGAAACTAGATCGTTACACTGTTCAGGCTAAATCAGTGGAATTAATCATACCGTAACAATCGGTTTTAATACGAGAGAGAAACAAATGCTAGGGTAGCGATAAAAACATGAAACAAACAATAAAAGCAAACAAATGCCATCGACAAGGTATTTTATCAAGAAGATCAAAGACGATTGGCTGTTATTTCAATATACTTTATTTCGAAAAACGTATCAATAAAATAATGAATATATTATTAGAACGTTTAATCATCTCTGATTCTTCGTAGAAAATAAGCAATTTAATTTATTCCACATGTGGCGTTTAAGTCTAATGTAGTCTAATGAAAGAGATACAAGTTCCAAAATAACATTTTAATTTTTTTATCATAAAGATTCGCGTTTCACTCCGCGATAAATTTTTACAATTAAAGTTAAATTGTATATTAGGGAATTCATTTTATACAACCATTCAGCAACATTTATATGATAAGAAGCTAGGTCCTGACTGAATTAATGAATGACTGACTGACTGACAGACTGACAGAGAATCAACTAGAGTGATGAGAGTGAGAAATAAAATATTACGCAGAGACAATACAATTTTATATTTCCTGAAATTCTGTTTCTTCTTATTTGAACCCCTGCCAGGCTTGGTGTGTAGAAGTGATGGGATGCAAAATTCTACATCTTCTGTGAGCCATAAAAAGCTATATCAAACGTTTTCTGAGGGAATAGTTAGAGTGTGATAAGTCGTTCTTCTTTATTTCGAATTTTTAATACGTATATAAGGACCTAGAATTTGAAAATCGAAAGTCCTTCATAAGTTAATTTCCAATTACAAAATACAAAACCCAGGCGACGCCGGGCTTTTAAAGTTACTGAAGACGTGGGAAGTTGAAGATATCCTTTTAATTAATTCGTGCAATTCCTCGCACAAATTATAAACCCATGCCGGACTGCGTAGAAAACAAATAACAAAACGATTATGATCATAGTTCATTCCTCTACCCTGCTCCGTAATTTTACATGAGATTTTAGATTTTCCTTCATTTATTTTGCGGTGCTTTTTTTGTTTACAAATTTAAGGCAAAGAATAGTATATATCATTGGATACATTATGCATGTCATAAAAAACTTCACCTCGGGCAATGCCAAGGTCGTTGCGGTGTGAAAGTTCTAGAGAAGTGGTTCTTATTTTATTCTAGAATTAGCTAATACATACAAGCTTTCACTGTACCTCATGAAAATTCCTAAATCAATTAGCGAGACAAGAAAGAAAAGAAAGAAGAACGAAAAAAAAAACTTTATCGCAAAGGAATGACATTCATAAGTTCCACACCAGGGGAAGAACTTACTCGTTACCAAGAATTCCCCGCATAAACTCCAATCAGATTGTAGTTCATATTGCCATAATTAGGGCCCGGATTTTTAGGCATGTTGAAAAGGTATTTTTTGGCTTTAAACAAAGGATTATAGCCGTCTTAATAAAACATATAAGGAACACTAATATTAACACCGAAAATTATATTATAATTTTGACACAGTTGTTCTAGTTTTTTTTTTTACAAAATAAACAAGTAACTATTCATTATATCGGCAATAGCATAAACAAAAATAGCATAAAATAGCCTAAAACAATCTAGATATTTTAACTTTTACTGATACAATTATTCAATACACCACTAAATTCACTTCCGATCTACAAAAATAAGGAGACTCCAGTGTCACGAATTTGTTCCTTTAATACAGGGGTTCTCAAAGTGTGGTCCGGGGGCCCCTAGGCATGGTTTGAGGGGTCCGCGGGAGTTTTTTGAATATTGAAGTAGATTTAAGGCTGAAAATTTCAAAAATAAAGCCCAATATTTCAGAGATTGTCAAAAGAAAAGAAGGAAGAAGAAAAAAAGCCAACAGTATCCTTCTTACTGAAATTAGTAGTATTTTACTATATAACTGTCCCATAGGTAATTTTTTTTAAATTAATACTAAGATGCCTGTCTTTTTGCAATTGAATTCAATGTTAGACATAAAAAAATATCAAAACAAACAGACTGCTTTCTTTTTCTATCCTATAGCTTTTCGTTTTGAATTAAATAGATTTGAAATGGTTAATACCACAAAATTAGTAAAAATAGTAAAGGGTAATTTTTTAGGGGGTCCGCAATGACAGCATTAATAATTAAAGGGGTCTTCGAATGAAGGAAGTTTGAGGACCCCTGCTTTAATACACTTCTCTGCGTTCAGTAGAGTTCACTGGGCATCGCGGATAGACAGACGAACGGACAGACAGACAGAAAGACAAATACTTGCTTTTATTATTATGGATTATGATACCATTACCTCACACGTAATAAGCTTAGCCAATTACAGTAGATCTAACAAAAAAAATCCCTTTAGGCAGGCCTACAGGCTGAGGTAGATTTCGAAGTGCTTTTGGTTTAATTTATTGTCGCTGCGCAGCACTCTTCTTCTTTAGCCTTGGCATGAAAAACCCGCAATAATAACTGCAAAAAAAGAGAACAGAGCACTTTTTCAAACATTAAAATCTCGCCTTATATGAGAACTATCAAGAAACTAGTTATTGATTTGTAGAGTACTCATCAAGCGCTTTTCAACGATACCCCACAAGACGTGGTTTCAAAAATTTCTAATTTCCATCTTCCCACCCCCACTCGTACCCCCAAAACCCCCGAATCGTTGGTATCACTGTGAACTCCATAGGGAGTACTCTAATTTATTCAAACAAAGTTTCCCTCTATACTTCATAGGGGCCGAGATATAAACTTTTCAAAATTTCAACCCCCTCCTCCGACCCTCCCATTGGGCCAATTTTGCTCATTAACGAACTTGTCCGAACGATTGGGCCTAGAAATAACATAATAAAATTTGGTTCAAATATCTTCAAAATTACGGCCGCTAGCGTGTAAAGATATAACTTATATATAGATATATATATTGATATATATATCTATATATATATGTAAAGATATATAACTATATATATAGGTAAAGATATATATATATATATATATATAACGGACGGTGGTTTCGTACTTAGGGAGACATAAAATGTAAAGATATGAAATAATTTTTCGAAAGTCATGACATGGTATCGATTGCAATAGGTATATTTTTCTTCAAAATCTAGCTAAAAGTTTTCCTTGATTAACTCTAAAATAATGTATTGATCTTTATCCACATTTTATTCTCAGGCCTTCAATCTCACTTGGTCCTCGAATGAACCTTCTTAAAATAGAAAAAAAAAACTGTAATTTCCACTGCGTCACCGGAAGTATATTTTAAACCCGGACGTTGAACAAAAGAATGAAATTGTAGTATTAACGTATTAAATGTGACAAGTTCTTGTTAGTTCCGAAGTAGTTCTGGCGCGCGGAAGTTCGCTTTTAGTTGAACCCTAACACACTAGCTATCATTACGTTTTTATGACTCAACTTTCCTTAATGTTTGTGTTAATCATAACGTGCTATTATTTTTATAACTCGTTCAGACTGTCTGGTGCTGGTCTCATATCTAGGTTATGCACGTTATTTTTACTTCCTCTGCCCGTACCATTTGTGACTCAGATGTGTGCCCTGAAAACCCCTTAAAATGATGGTGTAAGAATAATGCTTCAGTAGATAATTGTTTAGGATTAAATTAGCTTGAATAATAATTAAAATTCATATTATGTAAGTTTCTCTTAGTTAAAAATTCCATAATTCTGAGTTATGAACAGTGGGTGGCTTGTAACTACCCTTCAGAGAATTTTTTTTCGAAAAAAAGTTTCAAATAAAAGTTTTAGCCCTCACTTTAAGCAACACATGTTCAAAATTTAAAGAAAATATTGTTACAGCCGTTTTCGAGAAAATCGCGTTAAACGAAAATTTCTTCATGTAAAGTCCCCTTAAAAATAAGAGAAACTTGTCGCCAATCCTCGGCTAATGTGAATGTTTTGAGAGAATGACCGTATGTCTCATTTCTAAGGGAAAAACCACTTGTAAGTTAAGGTACTGCACTTATTATGGTGAACTGTGATTAATATCTGATTTGAATGACTATACTAAATAAGCTTTTGTGTATATTAGCTATTCATTTGAAAAATATTAACATATCTTCCAAACTGTGCATTTGTGACTCAGGTGTGAGCCCTGAAAACCCCCTTAAAATGATGGTGTAAGAATAATGCTTCGGTAATTAACTTATACATTTAGGAATCAATTCGCTTGAATAATAATAATTAAAATTCACATTTTGAAAGGTTTTTCATTGCTTCAAGCCCATTAACACAGAGCGGTCACTCAGACCTATGTCCTATGTCCATGTTAATGTAGCAGAATAATCATTGTGCATGCTTAATGGCAAAGAAACTACGACAAACGGGTTTTCAAACACAGTCTACAAAAATGGTTAATAAGAAATCCCTTGAATTTTAAATCGCGAATGAAGCTGGAAGCAACAAACAGCTTAACTTTAAAAATCTGATGTGAAAGTCACATAACTTCCTCTGCCCAAATAAAAGTTAGCAGTATTCACATATCCTTGTACAGAATCGCAAGACACAATTTTACGCTAATTATCCCATAAATACCTCTTCTTTCAATGATGCGACTAAAAGCGCAGTCTATATAACAAACTTAAAAAAAAAAGAACAAGTGACTGCGGACGTTTATTGAACTTTCCGCCGTAAAGAATAATTTCCGAAATTTATCGAATATTTCCCTCAGATACTTCTTTACTCTATACCTGGCCAACAATACATCTTTCTCATTTCACATTCTTATATAGAATAAGAGGCCGTGAAAGAGCGCGTATTCAGTTGTTCATCACGCAAGACACTTTCTACAAGCAGTGGGTGAACAGTGGGTGGCTTGTAACTACCCTCAGAGAATTTTTTCGAAAAAAAAGTTTCAAATAAAAGTTTTAGCTCTCAGTAAAAGGAACACATGTGCAAATTTTAAAGAAAATCGTTTGAGCCGTTTTCGAGAAAATCGCGAAAAACGAAATTTTCATCATGTAAAGTCCCCTTAAAAATAAGAGAAAATAGTCGCCAATCTTATCCTCACATCTTGAGAATATACCTGACCCAAATACGAAATTTTGTTTTCATTACATTTTCCGTTTTGGAGCTAGAGTGTTCACAGACAGACAGACGGACAGACATACAGACACAGATATGTTTCCAAAAATAGTATTTTTGGATTCAGGGGGCCTTGAAACGTGTATGTATGCTAAAAACTCAACTTCGAATTTTGGGGTCGAAAACAATACTTCCTCTACATATAGTACCTATGGTACGGGCAGAGGAAATAAAAATCTGCAATGTATTCCGATTTTGGGTAATTTAAATAGTTAATTGTTGATATATTAAGTATTATATTAAGTTATATGACGGTATTTTTACTTTGTTTTTGTATAATGGTATAATTTTGTAAAAAAATCAAATAAAAAATTAGCTACAGAACGCAATATCCTAAAGCTCGCCAACGGAATTTTCAGAAATTGTACACAAATTAAAGTTGACATAAGAATTTTGTTAAAGGCAATTACGAGAATTCCATCAGTATCTCATTTATGGCCGGTTTCTATAAACTCGCGAATTACCTATGGGTAAATTATCCAATGGACAGAATTTTCACAAAAATAACACCACACAAACACAAATAATTTAAAGATAGCAATCACATACACTTGTAGCGAGTTTCTAGATCAATGTCCTCTGGATAAATATGAAAATGACAGAAAAAATGTTCCTACAAACTTGGGCTAGATCTTTCCAAGGGTAAATCTTCGGGTTAATTTATCCTTTCATGGATGGCTGGATAAAATTTAACCTTTCATAGGATCAATAGTAATATTTAAACAATGAGAATCAAAGCCTTCTGAATTAAATTAACTGTACAACTCCAAGGCCTTGCTCATTATATCCTTGTAGGTTAAATGGAACTAATTTGTCCATGGGTAATTTACCCATAGGTAATTCACTAGTTTGTAGAAACCGGGCATTAGATAGGCCTATAGCCTAATACTGATTGTACTATAGGTAGAGGAAGTATTGTTTTCGACCCCCAAACTCCAAGTTGAGTTTGTAACGTAAATACACGTTTTGATGTTTCCTGAATCCAAAAATACTATTTTTGGAAACATGTCTGTGTGTCAGTGTGTGTATGGGTGTGTGTCTGTCTGTCCGTGTGGAAGTTTGTGAACAGGCTAGCTCCGAAACGGAGAATCGTATGAAAACAAAATTTTAATTTTGGGTTGGGTACATTCTGGGGATGTGGCAAAAAGATTGGTGACGACTTTCTCTCACTTTTAATGACGAAAATTTTGTGTTTGGCTATTTTTAACAAAACTGCTACAACGATTTTGTTTTAAAAGTTTATTTGAAATATTTTTTCCGCGAACGTTTTCTGAAGGGAAGTTATAAGCCACCCACTGTTTGTAGAAACTCAGTCTTGCCTGGTGAACAATAAAGCTTTGCATCAGGTTGAAACAACTGAATACGCACTCTTTGCAATGCGGCCGTGTGCTCTATGCTGGCATATATATGTTGCTTGGTTCTAAAAGGCAGCCATTTCATAATTACGGGTGGGACATTCTAGCAAATTATAAAAACTATTTTTGTTTATTACATATCATAAATAATAAACTAGAATTGGTTCTTCACATTCTGTAAAATTTACAATGACTTCTCCTCCACACTACATGCAAAGCATTATATAAAATTTATTTTAAATATTTTAAATTTGTTTTTCGGAATCTGTTACGTGTGGGACATCATTTGGACACTGATTTTAATGATGCAAAACCAAAGTTCATTTGCTGTTCTGGTATTACTGTTAGGGTCTTAATGTTGTTATTAATGAAGGTTTGAGGGATTCAATACAAATTATAAACTGCTTCCAGGTTGTCAGAAAATTTATTTAACTCATCAATAATAATTTAACAAAACTATCACTGTTACGGGTGGGACAAAAATTCCCTTGTTTGTTATTTTGTACAATAATTAACCACACATATTTTTTGGAGTTAATCTTATACCAAATTGTACCTTAAGATGTATATTTTCTCAAATGAAAATGGACATAGCTGATTACTCTTGACTACTTGGTATTAAAGAGTGTTAAAATCATGCTAAAAATAGTAAACAAAGTAACTACAACAAAATAAATAAGTAAATCGACAGATTTTACACATGAAACCACTTCAGATACACCTAAGTCCTTAAAATTCAGAGAATTTGAGGTTTTAAACTTATTTTTGACCACCCAATTACAATAATTTTATAACTTCTCTCTTTGAGGGAACAATTCTCATATTTTATGAAATGGCTGAAGGGCCAATGTCAATTTCTTGCAAAAATGAGATCTACCTATTATTGAGCTCGGCTAGTCTTTGTCTTTCGTATAACAAAAGTGCCAATGTCTGTTGCTATTAATAGACATAATACAGAAACCTTAGAGGTCAATCAATGTCGGAAGTTCTGAGCAAAAAATGTTACTTTTATAAGAGCTTCAAAGTGAGTTATCTCAAATGCAAGTTTTATGTTATTGACCCTTTTAGAACCAAGCCACAGATATTAAGTGTAAAGGAAGTTATGTGTGTTCATCTCATGGTACTCTATCTTTCTTTGAGTTTTCATGAAAGTTTAGAAAGGTTGTAGCAAGAAGGGGTTGTAAATTCCAAACAATTCAATAGTGAGAAGAGAGAACAAAATTTATATAGAGATGTCATTTAACTAATATAGTAATGAAGATTGAAATTCTATGTTACTTACGCTTTAGGTCATATCCTGTCATAATCCCATAATAACCATGAGTTTGAACAAGTTGATTTATTAACAGTTTCTCACAAGAAATTATATGATGTCATTTTCTTAAAGAGATGTCAGACTTAAAGAGGTGAAGTCATATATCCATTAACTCGAGGATGAGATAATTTATATTAAATGAGTTTTTGAAGTGGAACTTCTTTAGGCGCGCTGGGAGTAAATCGAGAGCTAACCCAACCTTGCATTACGAAGAAAATCGTCATGAAAGTAGCAGGGCTGTGACGGACAGCACAGAAAACAATCTACTCAATGATTAGCTTATCCAAAATTTAAAAAATCCAAAATGAAAAAACCAAAATTCCAAAATTAAAAACCGAAGTCTAAAATTTAAAAATTTCTCTCAATTAGTAATTTGTATTTGCTTGTGAGAGTATTTTCACATTCTGCTTAACCCAATCCGGAAGATGCTCCTATATTGATACATTGCTTCTTTTCACTCTCCTTCCATTTAAGAACATGTTGACATTCCACCAATACCATATTCATGTCCACTCTGTGGTGTAATGGTTAGGGAACGTGTCCAGCATAAAGAGAGATCGCTAGATTTGGTGTTAGATTTACCTGCTTTATGTCCGGTTTCTATAAACTCGCGAAATACCTATGGGTAAATCATCCAATGGACAGAATTTACACAAGAATAACTTTTACAAACTCAAATAATTTAAAGGTAACAATCACATGCACTTGTGGCGAGTTTCTTGATAAACGTCCTCTGGGTAAACATGAAAATGACAGAAAAAGTGTCTTGCTGACCGCCATAAGAAATCCATTTTCATTTACAACAATTTTGACTTTAACTTAAATGTTCAATACAACAAAATAACTAAAGCTTACACTAAAATTCACTAATGAGTGATATATTTGTATTTTTCCTTCCCGAGTTCAATTTTTATCCCATAAAATACCGTTCAGTGTTGCCATTGCTACTCTAACTTTATAATAATAATAATAATAATAATAATAATAATAATAATAATAATAATAATATCGCAAATTTCTACGTATGTATAAGGATTTTTTTTTTTTTATTCCTTCTCAAGCTGATGGTCTTTTTAATTGATAAACAGAAGATCTTAGATCTTTGATCGGTTCCCCGGAAATAATGAAGTCTTCATAACGGATAAATTTCTGATGTACCTAACTCTGTTGATAAGTTACATCAGCATTTCGTTTGTTAGTTAATTCATTTGTTAGGCTACGCATGGATTTTATTCCAATTTGTCATGAGCATTCCTCAAAGTCATTAAAACGACGTTAGTTTAAGAATTTTTACTTTGAGATTCCATTTTAACTGAAGAAGATTTTTGTTTCTTTTTTGTGGGGCTCAAGGTCTCATTTTAATAATAATTAGAAGCGGATTTCTATGCCCTAAAAATAGGCCTATATGCATGCATTTATGACCTAAAACATTAAAATATGACCAGTAAAATTAAAAATATGACTTTACCCCTAAATATAGTATTAATTATTTAAAATATCTGCAAATTCTCAAAAAGTTTCATTATAATGCAAAATTTACAAAATATGATATGAAACTTAAAAATTTCTTTAATATGAACCCAAATATGCCAAACATATGACCTAAATATGCATATTCATACTAAATATGCTACAATAGTTGAAAATTTCCTAAATATGCAGTTATATGCACAATAAAAGCCGTTCCATTTTCACCAGGATGCTTGGAATCGGGTTTAAGGTATACGTTTGAAATGTAAATTTTTTACAAATTTCAAAAAAAAATTAATCATATTAGAATAAAAGATTGAAGTCCCTATTTTCAGAAAATGTTAAATTTGTTTGGGTTAATAGGTCATAAATGTATTTAAATCACCATTTAAAGGGTTGGCGCAAGCCTTCTTGGCCTGAAAAGGTAATGGCATTCTTCTTCATATTCTGTCTGATCTTTTTAAAATTCCCTTTCCATTCTAGCTGTAATATTTTTCATAGCTGCTGAGGATGTAGTACTGCCTTCCTCTAATAGATGGCAGTCCAATATCAAGTTCCTATGCTGCAGGGGCATTTTGAAAGTTCCAAATAAGAATATTAAGTTTTAAAAGTATCCGTAAACTTCAATTCCCCTTTTCTCAAAACTTTATTTCTCGCAATTTTTTAGGATTCAAAAAACGATAAAAACACTTAGAACTGACCTAGAGGCTTCATTCTTGCACCAAATGAAAGCCAATAAAACCAGTCAGAGCCTGAATCTAAATGGTTAAGAATATGTTAAGAATTGAAGCTGTGAGGAGTTTAAAAGGAACAATGAATAATTTTTTTCACCCGCCAAAGTTCTAAGAATTTTTTTTTATTATTTATTGTAGGGCATGCGAGCAATAACTTAGGTTCAGGATCTAACCTACATTATGAGGAATCATCACATAATTTTTACACATAGTTTGCATGTCTTTTAAGCAAACCAGAATTTTTTAAAAATTTGCATATTTATTTTTCAAAATAATTTTTTTAGACCACAATAATATTATTTTTTGGTTAACTAATATTGCACTAACTTAGTTGAATGATATCTAATTCACTCTAAAAAAATCAGAAATCCTGTTTGAAAAATGCAGATTTTCACTTGAAACGTATAAAGATACCTTAAATTAGTCGGAAACCTGAAATAATGCAAAGGGGGAAAAGTATGACATGTCATACAAATCCGCCCCCTAATAATAGTAATAGTAATAATAATAATAATAATAATAATAATAATAATAATAATAATAATAATAATAATAATAATAATAAATGCATTAATGCTCAAGTTTTGCTTAGGGTAATGTAGCCTTCAAAGTAATCACTAAAATAAATTTCTAACCATCAAGTAAGTTAGCCTATACTCACTAAATCAAATTTGCTATTTGTTGGCAACATTTCTAAACCGATCAAGTCACTGTGAGATTAATTGGACGCAGGTGCTATAAATAACCCTATATGACAGCTTCATAACTTAGGTAGCCGGTTCTGGAATTGGCTGTGTTTCCCTCCAGGTGGTCATCTGGTCATCTTGGCGTTTACTTTCTCCAGGAAAGTCACGTTGGGTTGGGGCTAATATTCAGAATTACTTGTGTGGACAAGTTTAGTAGAAACTTATTGAGTTTTATCATAGGTAATCCCACGAGATTTTACGAGTTTATCGATATATTTGCGAGAAGGAAGTTCAAGCAAATTTATCTCATTCAACTCGTAATCTCGAGCAGGATTTATTAAGATTATTCCACGAATAAACTGTTTCGGATTTTGTAAATAATAATTATTTTCTAACTTTGTTGCCAATATCCTGTCAGTCAAAAGACATTGTGTCCAACAGTCCTTTTTTTTTACATTGACATTGAGATCTATTTAAGTTCTTCAAATGTAACCAACTTGTAATGTACATTGTTCTCTCTTTTTCATACTTGTAGACTATGATATACGTTGTTTTTTTGCACTTTGAATTTTTTTTACATAATGTATTCCATTTATATAACTTATCAAGAGGCCGTTAAAAAAACAAGCTTTTTCGTTTATTAACATGTCTAAACACAGATTTAAGCTGAAAACATGCATAGTTTTGTATTCTTATGTTATTGTATAATTTGAGTACAATCAATAATAAATGTAGAAAATAAACTTATAAAAATAAAAAGTAAAGAATTAAAACTGCGGGTGGAACGGAATGGCTATGAGGAGTGAAGAGGTGGTCATTCTGAAAAAAGAATATAAATTTCCTTTATTTAATAGATAATACGTTAAAAACTTAAATTTAAGCTGAACTTTTCCTCCAAAGAACTCTGCAGGTTTTCAGATTGTTCAGGCTCTTATTTAAGGTCCGTTTTCAATTGCTACAGATGAAAGCAGTGATAAAAACAAACTCCAAATTGTACCATATTGTTATTAACGGTATATTAGTATAATGTGTTGTATTTAGCTTTGCCCCCTCCCCACACCCCCCTTTTCACTCGGTGTGTCTGTCCTTTATTTTAAAACTTTTCAGTTGGACACACTACACAAGATCACGGCCCAGTTAGTTAGTTAGTTAGTTAGTTTATTTTCTTACACAGTACAGTGTTTTTCATTAACCTACTTATAAGTTTCTTAACGTTTAACACACACATTTACAAATTAATAATTTACATACAAATATTCAATACATGTACAATATTTAAACATGCTACATTTTACTACATTATACATTTTAATATTATTTCTAGCTCTATTTTTACAGTATATGGAAGATGAATTATACAAATTGAATGATAAATTTAAGAATACAGTATATACACACTTACAAAGAATAGAGATCACTTATATTAACTTATAGGTAGTAACGAGCTGATGTTTTATCAGATAATACTGCGTGATCCTTATGTTCCTAGCAAGCATATTATAAGATAAACACCGTGATTGGTCTATATCTGAGGCAATGCTAAACCTTACTGGTCAATATAAAACAGCCGGCGTATGCGTGGAATAGTCCTAATAATTCCATCTTTAATGAGAACCTTTCTATGAAAGAAAAAGTACCTTGTTTAGACCGGGAATCGAACACGAGATGTCATGATTAGCATATATTTGAGCATGAGGTTTGTATTTGTGTTCGTGATGTCAGCGTAGATATTTCAAAGACAGAGAAAACTCATAACAGACACAATCTGTGAAAGCAAATAAGTGCAAAGAGCAAGATGAAAGTCATTTAAATACAGCAATTTGAAAGAAAATGAAAATCAAACAAACCGCACTTGAAGCTAATGAAACCATCTCTGCATAAAAGTTCATTACTGCTTGCACATTTGCCTTTCACTGCATCTAACTTGTTTAGTATTTTTTCAAATTGATATTGTCATGACCTCCTGTACGCTTTGAGGTCGGTAGAACTCAAATCAAAGGTCACCGGAAATAGAATAGCGATTATTTGAGCTGAAAATTATAATTAATTTCTATACTTCGAACAGAAGAAAGAATACCGTCTATACCCAATACTTTCTCGCCGTATTATTATTATTATTATTATTATTATTATTATTATTATTATTATTATTATTATTATTAAAAATTAATATATTAGGCATTATTCCAAAGTACAACATTATATGGCGCTGAAACTTGGACCATAAGTAGACAACAAGCAAACAAATTAATGGTATTAGAAATGGATTTTTGGAGGCGTTCAGCAAGAAAATCCAGGAAAGAAAAAATTCGGAATAATAGAATAAGGGAAATAATGCAAATTGAAAAGAATATTTTGGAAATTGTAGAAGAAAGACGCTTGAAATGGTATGGACAGAATGGCAGAGGATAGAATACCCAAGAGAATTTTGGAATGGAAAGTAGAAGGAAAAAGAAGACGAGGGAAGCTCAAAGAGTGTTGGATGGATGGGGTGAAAAGGAGTATGGAGAGAAGAGGATTAAGTGAAGAAGATGCTTTGGACAGCGACTTATGGAGGCATAAGATTGTTGTGGGATGAAGGAATATTCCTTAATAAAAAAATATTATTATTATTATTATTATTATTATTATTATTATTATTATTATTATTATTATTTTATAGGCTGTCAGAAAGACAACTAACCTGATAGATTAACCTGATAGAACTGAAATTCTGCATGAACATAGTTTAATACCCGGAAATGTTATAGGACTAGCTATAGTCGTTCATTCATCTCCGGTATTCCACCTAATATCATAATCACTAACATTCAAAATGAAACAAGCCATGACATACACACAACAAACAGATGCACATCAATATTTCACGGCCTACTGGTAAAACCAAAGATCCCAGTTTTTCTCTGTGTAGGGCCTCTTTCATAAGAGTTATGTGAAAATATTTTGACGAGGAATGAACAGAGAATTATAAGACAGTATTTTTTTTTAGCATTTCCAGCTTTTATTACGAAAAATTTTGAAGAAAACATGAAAGCAATTAATAATTTTATTATACTGTAGCAGTAGGCCTACGTATAGTTACTTTAAATGAATATTACAGTTATGGTATAGTATTTGGTCAAATATAAATACATGTTCTGTTATTCTATATTATAGACCTATTTTAAAACTCCACGCATTTTTGCTGTGCTGTGATCCAGTGCTCCAATGCCTAAGAAACGTAAAGAATTTGCTATTGCTGATTTGGTGCGTTGAAACCTTATATTCCTGAAAGTGTTGCTCTCTAGAAATGGTTCAATGCCAATAAATGATTGTTTGAACTTTTTTTAAGATTAGGTGGAACTTTTCATTATATTTGTAAGTTTCTTATATCAGCTATAATGTCTTCTGCATATCCTTGGATTTTCTTCATAATTCGATTTCAATATCATATTTATAGAACTATAAACTTAAAATACGAATCCCTTCTACTGGTTTTACTGATATAAATTTTCCATAAATCATCTGCATAGTGATTATTGTATGGGTATATTTATATAATCGTATGTGTTATATCGACGTAGGCCTACCCTGTTGTACGATACTAATAATAATAATAATAATAATAATAATAATAATAATAATAATATTCTATTGTCATGTATTTACTGTATTTAATGGCCTAAATAATTATAATAATTATTATTGTTATTACTTTATTCATTCGTTATATGAATAAAATCAGGCAATCTGATGTAACAAAGTGCCAGAATGCTTTTGTTTAATCAGTGATAATTGAATTATGATATGCAGAAAATAAGTTATTTTTGTAATTGATTTCGGATTTAAGATGCAAGAACAACGGTCTTACGGAAGAACAAAGGTAAGCACGTGTGAGGGAATATGTGGGTAGTGTTATTTACAATACATTACATTATTTATTACAAATTACAAATTACAAAATACAAATTAATACAAAATTATTACAAATGCAAATATAAATAATATAAAGACAATTATTACAATTACAAAAGAGCATTATTTACCCCGCATGAGCACAGCTCGTGTTCGGGGTCAGTTCAGTTATACTAAAATTATATTTTGAACATTATATAAAAAGAAAACATACATATTATAGTTTTAGGCAAAAAATAAGAATAAAAATAAATAAGATTGCTTATATGAAATAAAATACATGAACAAAGATACGAAAAATAAATTACAATAACATAACAAAGTTACAAACAAAATACCCTATGTTAAAAATTAAAAATTTACAGTTAAGAATGAATAACGGAAAAAAGTGGGTAAAAGTACAATTACAAGTTAGATTTAACAAAGATTTGACAAAGCAAACTTTATTGCAAAGCTCTATATAAACACTGCAAAAGAATACGTTGTTATGAGAAGTTATTTGCATTTGATAAATTCAGCCTGATATATTACCATAAAATAGACACTAAATTAGGTTTTACTCCGGTACCGGACAACCGATTTGGTCCAATATGAATAGGCTTCTTCACAAGGACGGTATAAATGCGTATACCGAGTTTCATGAAAATCCGATAAAGCGTATTTGAGTTATGGCGCGTAGAGGCACACGGACAGACGGACAGACATTTTCCCGTCCCCCACACAATCTGATAAAGTACCATTCTGGTACTTAACTACGATCACTATGATATTCAAATGCTGTTGGTCCAGGCGCCATTTTCAGACATCAAACTGAGATAAAAAGCAGCCACAGAAGAAGTACCTCGCTACTAGAAAGTATAGCATTAAAGTTTAAAGTTCAAAAATTTTGCCGTTATGTTCAAATTTGCGATTGGGCAAGTCTCTAAATTTCCTTCCTTTCTCTTCAGGGAATAATGAATAGTAGCCTACGTCTGAAGTAAGTTGGCTCACGCAACCCCTCTGAACCCGGAAAGTATAAAAACTGCGAAGTTTATAAAATATAATGACAATACATATTTTACACGGCCTTTCACCAACAAGAAATGTTGAAAACAGATGAACTGTGAAAGCTTGAAGACAAAGGGGCCGACTGCGCATGATCTGATTACATTGCGCGCGTTCCTCTTCACGCAATTTATATTCAGGAAATAGCAAGGTCATACTTTCAACTCATACTTCATATCTCTACCTTCCTTATGAAGATGATGCCCAAGATTTTAGCTACATTACCACGGGATGGCCGAAGTGTCCGTCAGTGTGTCTGTACGCGTGATAACTCAAATACGCTTTGTTGGATTTTCATGAAACTTGGTATACGCATTTATAACGTTCATGGGAAGAAGCCTATTGTTATTGGACTAAATCTGTTGTCCGGTACCGGAGTAATGCCCAATTTAGTGCCTATTTTAATGGTAATATATTAGAAAGGCGCTATAACTCAAATACGCTTTATCTGATTTTAATGAAATTTGGTATACGCATTTATAACGTCCATGGGAAGAAGCCTATTGATTTTTGACCGAATCAATTGACCGGTACCGGAGTAATTCCCAATTTAGTGCCTATTTTATGGTAATATATTAGAAAGAATTTATAGAATTCAAATAAGTTTTAATTCAACATATTGTTTTACAGTGTTCCTATACGGCTTTGGAAGTTGCAATACAGGTAGCTTTGGCAAATTACACTACCCATATATTGCTTCACATATGCTTATCAAACTAAGCCTTTGTTCTTCCGTAAGCCCTGCTTAATGAATCGATCTGGAGCTAAACTCGGAAATCGATTACAAAAATAACTTATTTTCTGCATATCATAATTGCAATTGCAATAAAATTGTGCTCTTTTTATAATTTATGTTAATGATCTTCCTTAAAATATAATATTGTGCATTCTATCGAAATGTACGGATACTGATATCTATATTATATTTTAATGTAAGTACTTTTCAGTTTAAGCGCTCCTGTGCAAGCAATAGACCTAAAGTAATATGCTTATCAAACTTTAGACCTGCTTAATGAATCGATCTGGAGCTTAACTCGGAAATAAATTTAAAGAAAAATAACTTATGTTCTGCATATCATAATTGCAATTATCACTGATTTCACGAAAGCATTCTGGCACTTTGTTACATCAGTTTACCTGATTTTATTGGTACATTGCATTGGTCACTCATAATATCAGCTAAATAAATTATCGCACAAACAATTCGTCGCATTCTGCTTTGCGTGACATCTGTGAGGTCACCTGTGGCACTCTTGAACTTCGCGAAGCGGGAAGCCTGCGCAGTGGAACGATTTGCGGTAGGTCGGACAACTGTTGCGCAATTCCCGACACATTTTCGCATTCAAGTTGTTTTGCTTTTGTTCACTTTCACACCGGGTGGAGATGATTCCGTAATTAAATCGGATGACCTTGTCCCGCCTCGGAAGCGGCCGTCATTATGAATTAACTTATTGCAAGAGAGATTCGTGTTGTAATCCAAGCCCTTCACTATGGCGACAAATATTTTGTTTATGAAATAATTGAAGGGCGTAAGGTCTACTGCGCATGTGCAAGTTGCTCCATTTGCCCTCCTTAATTGTTGACCGGCTGCCAAAGTATTAATATTTCCACGAATCTTGTCAATTTAGATAAAGGAAACTAGGTATTAATATGAGATCTGCTTTCACCGGCTTGGAACAAGGAAATATCTCTTTGTCTATCAGAGTCCTGCCTGCTTTTCATTACGGAAACAAGCGGCAACTATCACCTGAAAATCATGGCCCTCTATTCCTGATTAAATCTATTTTAATAGTTTGAAAGATTTGAAATTTATATACAGAATGTCCCAATTATTCATTTATTTATTTATATTTCCCTCTGCTGACTACAGATCCGTCAGCCCGGGTTCGATCCCCGGTACCTCCTCGGATTTTTCTGAGGTAGGGAGGTCTGGTAGGGGTGCACTCAGCCTCGTGATTAAAATTGATGAGGTACTTGATAGAGAAGTAGCGGCTCCGGTCATGGAAACCACCATTAACGGCCGTGGGTGTCGGCATGCTGACCACATGCCCCCATCCTGCAATCTGCCTACGGGAGATGACGCAGCGGTCGAGTGGTAGGCCTAGTCCCTTCAGGGATGTAGCGCCACGGAGTTTAGTTAGTAGTTGAGACCTGAAGGCCTTCTCTTCCACTGACCAGAGGTGGATACATTCAAACGTTATCAAATAATCTAATTAAGAATAAAGAAAAAAAAGAGAGACATGATTTTATTATATAAACTAGCTTAAAAGGCCCGGCGTCGCTCGGGTTTTGTATTTTGTAAATGCGAAAATAACTTATGAAGGACTTTCGATTTTCAAACTCTAGGTCTTTAAGGTCTTTATATAGGTATTAAGAATTTGAAATGGGGAAGAACGACTTATCACACACAAACTATTTCCTCAGAAAACGCTAGATAGGCTAAGCTACAGCTTATTATAGCTTATAGCAGATCCCCGCGGCTTCGCCCACAATAATGAATAGGAAGATTATAAATTAAGAGCAAAATAATTAAACTATTATATTTACTAACACTTTGCACACGAAACATTCATAGGTCTAAATTAAACGATTGATAGGCCTAATTAATGAAACAACTGCAAATCCGGCTTTGAAGTGAATTCCACGATTAGAAAGCGCAGCATGGGAAAAATAACCTCAGATTCGAGTTCCCTGGCCTAAAAAACCCCTGCATAATGTTTGTCCATTTAGGGCTATATTCACTATTCTTCTTCCGTCTAGGGTGAAGATTTCATCTGTCTGCGTGCCTTGACATTATAAACAAATGATTCGGCCATGGTGGGCTTACAAAATTCGAACGATCGCGATGCTTTTATTTCCAAGGTATGACGAAAATAGGCGAACGAAAGCTAAAATTAAAAATGTAGCATGTCTTTGCGGGAATGTATTCAACAACTTCCCAAAGTTTCATGGTGATCGGTTGAATGGCATAGTAATGCATAAAGGACAGACACACATACATTCATTTTTATGTAGGCTATATAGAAGATCTATATAGATTACCCGTCGAGCGTTGCTGCAATCTCAGAAGATTATGAGAATTGAAATCGATTAAACTCACGATGAAAAAAATGTGTGTAAATGTATTTGACAGACAGACATATATTCGTTTTTAGTTATATAGATGAAGAATGGAATAAGCGTACTGAGGCCATAGTTTCTATATTCATTTGTCCAGACTTATAATTCCGTTACATTTCAGGCAGATTTAACGACCCTACATAAGAGATTTTACTTATGATTACATATAGAAATGTTGAAGCCTGGACCCCGAACTAAGCAACTTCCCCGGAATTTTCTGTAAACCATAATTCATAAGAAGCATATTCCACGTTAAATAAATATTTAATATTACCTTATCATCACCTTATCATTAACTTCTCTGGCGTTTACAATAACATGAGATATCCATTGCCTTCCAAAGCGATCGCGATGCTATTGTTTCCAAAGTATGAAAAAATAGACAAAGCCTTCTGCAATTGATTTGACAACTGAAATGAATAACTGATGCTTCGAAAGCTTAAAAAAATGCACGTTTTCTTGCCGTTTTTCACTCATAACTCGCGAACGAAGGCTAAAATTAAAAATGTAGTATGACAGAAACCTTCCCGGGAATGTACCCAACAACTTCCCAAAGTCATGGCGATCGGATGAATGGTGTAGTAATGCATAAAGGACACACACACACACACACACACATACATTCATTTATATATATATAGATGTAAAATATGTTAGTGAAAACTATAATTTAAACTGTATTAAACTAGAATAATGAAAATTAAACATTGTAAGTAGAAACAATGAGAGAATATAATAATAATAATAATAATAATAATAATAGGTATAAGAAGAAGAAAAGTAAAATAGAAATAAATGAAAACATTACAAAAGCAATAATATTTTTACATGAAAGTTGGTGGTCCAGTGGTCAACTAACTTCATATTGCACTTTCTGAGTGTTCGGTAGCCTTTTATATCCTCTGGTAAGGAAAGCTGCCCCTGAGATGTTTGTGGTTCGCTCTGGAATTGAATAGGCCTAGTTATTAAGTGCCAGAATGATATTTTATCAGCTCTTGTGGGGAACGGTGAAATGTCTGTCCGTCCGAAACATTATTTTACTATTATTTGATAATATGTTACACTAGAATGTGCCCACGGCATCGCTTGCGATAATTATTTCAAAAATTAAAAATGAAGAGCATAATAGTTAAATCATTATATTTGTTAACACCTAAATCGCGTAGACTACATACCACGATTAGATAGCATCGCATGGTAAAAGCAACCTCAGATTCGAGTTCCTTGGCCCAGAAAACCCCTGCATAGTGGTGAGTTCCGTCTAAACCGACCAATGTCTGTCCATTTAGGCCTATAGGCCAGTTCCGTCTATGCTGAAAATTTCAGATATCTGCGTGCCTTGACATTATAAACAAATGAATCGACCAACGTGAGCTTACAACATTCAAGCGATCGCGATGCTTTTATTTCCAAGTTATGACGAAAATAGCCAAAGCCAACTGTAATTGATTTAACATTGAAATTTATTACTCTAAACTGATGCTTCGAAAACGCTAAAAATGCACGTTTTGTGCCCGTTTTTCACTCCTAACTTATGAACGAAAGCGAAAATTAAAATTCCGGCTTCGAGGTGCATTTTCCGACCCTTCAGTCCACCTATGTTTAAAATTTCAGATCTCTGCGTTCAGTAGATTTCGCTGGGCATCGCGGACAGAAAGACAGACACTTCCTTTTATTAATATAGATGGAATCTTTTGAAACCTGACTGGTGTTTATGTTGTTTTCTTAATTTTTATCAGACAAATGCCAGAGTGGCAGGTGCGGCACCAAACACGATCTATTATAAAACCCTTAAATACGCGACACTCAATTTCTCACAATTATAAACCCGTGCCGGACTACAAAGAGAACATTTAACATAATGATTAGCCTCATAATTTATTTCTTTTACCCTATTATGTAAATTTTCCCTATTATTACTTTTTACGTTTGTTGATTGTTATAGGCCTATGCCATACAACTTCCTGTTGTGTACTCTTTTCTGTTGTTAATGTTCTTGTCTAGGCTTTGTCTTTTCGGCATTATGTGACCAGTGGCGTACCAAGGGGGGTGCGAACGGGGCGGCCGCACCGGGCGCCGTAAGGAAGGGGGCGCCAAAATTGAAAAAGGATTTTTTCGTTTAAGAAAAAATATTTTTTCAGGCAAAATATAAAGTTTTATTGGTAAAATTTTCTTTATTACTTTGTTAAATACTGCAGTAATATTATTTAGAAATGAAATAAACATTTTGTTTTAAACTATTTATAGACAATACGAAATAGGTCGTGGGCGTCGAGCACACAGGAAAAGTTTACGGTGTAATTTAGCAATTTTATCAATTGAACGTGATGTGGCTGCTGCTATAGACTTCAACTCTATTATAAATAATTTTACATCCATCAAGGCTAGGAAGGCACATTTTAAAAAATTTGCTATGACTGAAACTTTTCTCTTTATTTAAAAAAAACTAACTTTATAATGTGCTTTGAATTTTTCCTGGTGCTGGAAAATATAATATATAACTTTATAATACTTACAGTTTTATTTCATTCATATTTTTTCTCTTTATAATGTGTTAAAGTAACAAACTACTTATTAAAAATAAATAATTGTGAACATTAAACTGTGTTTAAATTAAACTCATTGAACCTTGAACCTTTTAATGTTAGGGGGCGACTACCATCTAATTAGCCCCAGGGCGCCAAGTAGCCTTGGTACGCCACTGTATGTGACTACTAATAATGGGGGAACTTGAAAAATAAAGTGTATAGGCCAATTTCCCATACATTAGAAGAACGTAAAGACAACATCACAAGAGAAATAAACTCTATCTGAGAAGCTGAACTTATGCATGTGAAAGAAAATTTCCTAAAAAGGTGCCAGTATTGTGTGGATGCAAGAGGAGGACATTCCAACATCTCTTATGATGAGGTACCTGGTTATTTTCATTGTAATTGTGAGGACCGTTACACCGTTAGCGGCTTTATTTGTGTAGATATTTCACCCGATCGCTCGGGAGTCAGAGCTGTGACCGCCGCGATGCAGAAACCCGCACGATTGGCCAACTCGTACGTGAAACGCACTGTATTTTTTAGCATTGACGTAACCAATTATCTTGTTACTGTCCGTAAGTGATGTATTTATCAATCGTTACATAGATTAAAATAATAGGCCACTACTTTTTAACGTTGGTTTCTCTTGTAACTCCAAAACAACTACTCTTGTTAGTTGAATACCTCCCTGGAATAAGGGTGTAAGCAACACATTTGTAGAAATTGAGATTTTGGTGGCAATAGGATGCGACATTACCTCTCTGCACTGTGGTACCATCTTGTGACATATTACTGAACTAGATGGATCACTAAAGCCACCTAGAAATTAAGCTTTGTGCAAAAACAATATTACATCATTCACAATGGATGACAATACTTGTGCTGGATCATCACCAGACGTCTTTAGGATGATAAATAAAAGGCCGTAGACGCAAAACAAATGTAAAGGGGTGAAAAAATTAAAAAAAAAAACATCTAAAACAAACTGGGAAGGAATATACAACAAGAAAATGCATTGTAAAATGAGAAATACAGCCTTGTGCTGAGGTTAGTGGAATAAGGGTGTAACAACCTAAATATCTTCCCGGTACTTCGGATTTTTCTGAGGTAGGGAGGTCTATAACGGGGTGCACCCAGCCTCGTGATTCAAATTGAGGAGCTTCTTGATAGAGAAGTAGCGACTCCGGTCACGGAAATCACCATTAACGGCCGTGGGGGTCGGCATGCTGACCACATGTCCCCTAATCCTGCCATCTGCCTGTGGTAGATGACGCAGCGGTCAGATGGTAGGCCAAGTCCCTTCAGCTATGTAGCGTCACGGAGTTTAGTTTTTAGTTTAGTTAGAATGTGTATAGAACTTAATTTTAAATTATGATGATTAGGATTCGGATGTTTATGACCTAAAAAAGTGGAAAATATGACTATAAATATGCCCTTAAAAATGACTAAATATGACCCTAAAATCCTAAATATGACCTCATAAAATAACGTATTTTCAAAAAATAAATGTTCCACTTTAAAACGTTTAAAGACACTAATTTCTCACATCACACGAATTCAATCAGATAATCACTTTTTAACAATTTTACAGGTGATTTACAGATTTACTTGTAATGAACTTCAATTTTTAAAGATTTTGCTCCTGTTTGCTCGTTTCATCAGCTCCAAATATTCGTAATATTTTGTACACCTTGCGTGTCCCTATAAAATATGAACAATTGCATTAATTTTAAAATCTAAGTTACCTATTAATTTGGCATAAACGTAGTACATACACTCCTTGTGCTCCTTTACCGAATTTATGACTGAAAAATGACGTTAAATTACAAATATGACCAAGATAACAAAAATTACCAAAAAATGACTTTATATAAAAATTAAAAACGGTCCAATTAGGATAACAAACATGCAATTCGTGTTTAATTTTTGCTTGCGGCGAGAACGGAGGTGAGGATAAAAATATGACATGTCATAAACAGGCTTTAAAACTTAGTGCCCGAACACACAGAGGGAGTTGATTCCGGTTACCAACAACCTGAGTATAGGGGGTGGGGTTGATTGCGTAGGCTGATAAGACAGTAGCTGATAGCAGTATTGAGAAGTGAATGCGCTTGTGGTACGGTGCCTCTCAAATTGGTCAACAGTGTACCTTGTTATTGTGCGTGTTTATACGTGTTCGGCATGCCGAAAGTAAAGTGTTCTAAAACGCAAACATATATTGAAACATTTGGGAGGGACTATTATACACAAACAGGAGAAAGTATCATTTTGCATGCTTGTAATGTGAGTTTAGATAATGACAAGTTATTTTGTGGTCTTCCTATATCTGTATTTCGGTTTGTTTACTATCACGTGAACTAGCATATGGTAGCTAGGGCATACGCCGAGCAAAGTCTGTACGGTACGGTTGCTGTTAACATATTCGATCGGGCACTAAGTTTTAAAGCCTGGTCATAAACATCCGATCCTCAATGAGGATACATCCTTATTCCACGTTCACGAATAAATGCGATACTGTAGTTACACCTTTATTCCAGGGAGGTATTCAATTATCAACACTTTTATTGTCCTATAAATCGCTATCGTAGAAAGAATTGTATGCAATACACATGCATTAAGAGCAGTAGAGAATCTTGGAAATCTGAAAAGGCGACCTTAGGGTGATTCGCTTACTAATGTACCATTGTTTCTCCCGCCAACACTTGAGGCATATTTGAAATGCTACTTTTGAGCCGCATTTCTCTTATGATTTTGTTTTTATTGCTCTTGTTGTCTTCGAAGGAACATCTGGATAGAAACCAGATTGCTCTCAGCAGTGCGGGCTCTTTGTCAACAACAAAGCTAACCTTTCTTATGGCCTTAAATAAATCAGTTGTAAACCAGTTCATTAAGGAGTTGAAAGATAGCATCATAGTATTCACCTTAAACACTTTCATATTTTATTTTTATGTTACTCTTTTGCAAGTGGCATCATGGATTCTACCAAGTTCACTTTCATTTTCCATTCGGTTAAGACATTTTGGGAAAAGTTTTATTCTTTTTATCTTAGCACAATTATTCATCCTTTGCTAATCTAGCTGTTTGCGCTCTTCCCTCCATTTACTTCCTCTTTTCTTCTTGGGTTTCTCTGGAAACTTATACCATCCAATTTGCAAACCTTCCTCGACTTCTTTGAAATACTGGTTTAGTTTTCTTATTTATATATGGTTCAAACATTTGTCTAGTTAGTCTGTCTCTTTTTATTTTGTACAGATGACCAAAGAATATTAATTTTCTTCCTAGGTAGTCCACACTTATATATATATTATATATATATATATATATATATATATATATATATATATATATATATATATATATATATATATATATATACACACACACACGAAGCGCGTCCACAACGTAAGTTTCCCTGGGGCTGTTTACAGAAACAAAACACAATATCATGGAAATGTGTATTGCAACAGATGCTGCAAGTGTTCAGCTATTTTTCAACATATTCGCCACAGGAATTGAGACATTTGTCATACCTTGCGACCAACTTTTGAAATCATGTGCCATAGAAGTCTCCCACCTGGGATTTGACCCATTGTTTGATAACCTCCCCCGTTTTTCTGTCAATCTCTACCATTCTCTTTCATTTCTTGAGGGGTAGGAAACGATGCAAATCTCTGAGTGCGCGGTCCGAGCTGTAGGGTGGAGACTTCAACACCTCCCTGCAAGCCTCCTACAAAAGTTCGGCTAGGAGATGTTTCAACATCCACCCTTCAGCCCGCATCTCGCATCTCGCTCCCAGTGATTTCCATCCTTTCCTACACCTCAATAAAAGAGAAAGAATGACAGAGAAGCGGAGTGATTGTCACACAATGGGTCAAATCCCAGTCGGCAGACTTCTACGACACAAGTGTTCAAAAGTTGGTCCCATGGTAAGACAAATGTTTCAATTTCGGTGGTGAATATGTTGAAAAATAGCTGAACACTTGCTATATCTGTTGCAATATATATTTCCTTGAAATTTTGTTTTGTTTTTGTAAACGGCCCTTAGGAAACTTATTTTGTGGACGGCCCTCTTATTTGTATTTTTTTAATATATAAGAGCAATATCATCTTCAAGCTATGACATATCTTAAGTTTAAATATTTATAAAATTCCATGAAGAGTATTTACATTTTTTTACATTATTTTAAAATAAACTATTAATGCTAAATCAATGATTTCAAATAATAGGCTACTGTTGATAATATATTAACAAATAACAACACTTTTAGATGTTTTATGGAGCAAAAAAAGAACTTTTTGGAATTTCCCAGTTAGTAACAGCTAAAAGCTGTAAGTTTGCCAAATTTTAAATTTCTAACTCGTTTGGAAGTGGGTAAACATTGCTATTAAATATTATATATTTAATTCTAATACTTTAAAGTAAGCCTACCCCCATATCTTGCTTATGCATTATAGTTTAGTGCTGACTGAAATAAAAATGACGTAAATGGAGGCGATAAAGGAATGCTTGCCAACATAATAAATAATAAAATCAGGTTTCCAAGCCAGGTGAGATATTTCAATTAGACACAAACACGATAGGAATCTGCACTTTCCCTGCCTGACATGCGCATTGTGATGACTTTCTCTGCTGCTCTGCGCAGGGTCAGTATCTCCACGAGTATATTATACTACCATTATATGCCGACGACCTTGTAATGATAAAACTTGCATATGCATTACATGGATTTACGAGGCAGCGAACAGAGTTCTCTGTTATCGAAGCAACTCTTTATTTCTATTCCAATCCGGTTTTAAAACTCGCTCAAGCTTAAACACAAGTTGATCTTTTTGACAGCAGAATCGATGCTAATATTCTTGATTATGATTCAATTCCAATGTTGTATTTTATAGTCCTAATATACCTTTACTTTTCTCAGCTTCGCTAGAGAGTGTGGTAATGTTTCTTCCAGTACCCAAGTCTAATCTCTGTTCCTACGCTTAATCGAACTCATTCTCAAGCACAGACGACATTGCTTTGGCTTTTGATCAAATATTTGATAATAGCGTACACACGTAAGTCAAATATTGAAATAATAAAAAAAAAAAAAAAATAAACAGATCGAAGCTCTGGAAGAACGTTAGAACATTGTATGTATTCGATGAAATAGCTGAGATTATTCGTGATAATGAAATATCCTTTAGATATACAGTATATTTCCGTATATTTCGATATACCGTATATTTGAGTCATAAAAGTAGGCCCCGAAAATCCGGGGTAGTCTTATAGGACGGATACAAGAAAATTAGACTGAAATTTATATAAATTAAAACCATTATAAAATGATGTATTCTGATGTCAAGATTATATTATCTTGATATATCAAGATTTTAGGTACCATTTTCGGGAAAATGTAAGCTGCGATATGGCGCGAATTTCGTAGATAAAAACACAAACGCTATAATCCGCGAAATGAAACCTATTTTTGGTAATATTATGGGAGAAAAATTCCTCTGACACTGTGATTTGAACCCAGGACCTCTGGCTATCCGTGCCAATGCTCTAACAACTGAGCTAACCCAGAGTTCACTTCACAGCGCCAGATGGAACCTCTCTCCTATGACTATAGCAGTGGAAGCCCGGTCACAAAAATCACTAATTAGTGTGCCTCACAGTACTGCATAGGACATAACTTGTATGTCAGTGAGATAGACCATTAAGGGCTATCAGTCATAGGAGAGAGGTTCCATCTGGTGTTGTGAAGTGAACTCTGGCTTAGCTCAGCTGGTAGAGCATTGGCACGGATAGGCAAAGGTCCTGGGTTAAATCCCAGTGTCAGAGGAATTTTTCTCCTATAATATTCTCATGTAATGTCCGACAGAGACAATAATCTGTGGTTGGTGAATGCATATGCATATATCTACCTATTTTTTAAATTTTCCCCTATATACCCGTACGTGTATCACATGAGTCACGCACAATGTGTGTAACCTTCTATTCCATTGCGGAGCGACTGTGCTCATTGACGCCATTTTGAAAAAAAGAAGATCGAGAAAGCTTTGTTCCGGTAAGGGTAGCCAACAGTCTTTTTAACTAACCGTAGTTATTTTGCTCTAACTTATATGGATAATAATAGTGAAATGGTTGGCAACATTTTTGCGATCAAGCAGAAAACGGAAACAAAAGCGAAACTTTTTGAAGTTGTTTCGTAAACATAAATTCATAGGCCGTTGCTAGTTTGGGGGTCGTCTTATAGGACAGATATATGCTAAAACTATAAAAATTGGACAAAAATTGATACCTCGTCTAACCTGAAAGTCGTCTTATCTACGGAAATATACGGTAATTGTCGTTGCAAGTGGAAAACCACAAAAACCAAAGTCAAATCGGCCAGCCACAGGAACCAACCTTCTCTGAAAGGTCAGGATAATGATGTTCAGGCGGAGTACTTTTATCTGAGTAACGTGAGATCGAATCCTGGCCGCAGAACATAAAGGTCACTAAGTGTAAATGCATGTTATTATGCTAATTTTATGTCTTATATTCTTCAGGATCTAGGAAGAAAAGACTTTCAACAAGATACGATACTTTAGCATTATAAACACATTCAAATAGGGGGCTTTGACCTTACTTTACTATCTAGAGAAATTAGCTGCTTAATATTCCTGTATCAGCTTTGGTATTTACATAAAATTGCGCAGATATGGAAATATCAGAGAGAATGACGCATACCACATTTGAGTGTTTCATTTAGGCCTATTAAGTGCCAGTATGGTACTTTATGAGATTGTGTGGGGGACGGGAAAATGTCTGTCCGTCCGTCCGTCCGTGTATCTGTCGTCATGGCAATCTATAAACAAAATCCAGATGACATTGACCAGTCACACCAACTTTAACATGGGTTTAAGCATGTAATTAGTCATAAAACAATAAATTTAAGCCAATATATTTCTTTATGATAATCAGAAACTTTACCAGGGTTTTTTGCAAAACAGGGTAGTATAGTTCATCATATAACAACAAAATATAAGCCAGCAACATTTCACATTTTGGTTCGCAAGAGAATCATTGCTTACCATGGATGCACCAGCATTTAAATGCAATATATTCCTTCTCATAGTCTACTAAAAAGTGATCCCTATACAGGCCATGGAGGCCCAGAGGGTTCCAGGAGGTTGAGGCTCCCAGATTTTGGACATTCGGCACATGAAGGTGGTAAGGTTGTCAGCCTTACGCACCGGCCGCCTTCACCCCCAGGATTGCTCCTGGTACTCATTTCTGTTAGAGGCTGAGTCGACCCCAGGGCCATAGTGCCACCAGAAGGATTAGGCCAATTGAAAAATCTCAACGACCTCATCGGGAATCGAACCCGCGACCTTCCGGTTTCTCATAGTCTACTACTGGCACCAATTCCAATTCAATGTTTCTGGCTTGAAATTTCCTCGGGATTATCATTCGTATTTTCATAAGCTTTTCATAAATATAGTTCGTATCCATTATTGTTTACAAAAAGCGGCTCATATATTATTATGCATCTATACCGCATTTCGTATTGGTACGTACGGTTCATTGTTGTTCCGCGATTCAGGTGGCCGTGAGAATATGACGTTAACAAATGGCTGACTAGCTTTCATTATAATTAATTTTATGCGGTATTTTTGTTTCAATTCATATAATTTAGAGAGCTTTTACTAAAAAATATTGTATGCACCACGTACGCAAAAACTTTAGCGGACTCATCCAGTATTTCTATACTATACTACAGTATACTAGATTCGTCCGCTAAAGCGTTATTTTGCGTACTTGATACTTAAATAGCTACAGGGCCGTAGCTAGGCGGTGGCGAGGTGGGCCCCCGCCAAGGGCGCAGGTATAAATAGGGCGCAAAATTGAACAAATACCACCTTTTTTAGGCAATTTATCAAGCAAAAAAAAAAAATTACAGATTTTATGAATTAATTATTTTTTAAGTAGTTCAATCGTCTGAAAAATAAGGTTTTAGTACCTTGAAAGTTCAACACTTAGTTCATTTTCAAATTGAGGTTTAGGTTTTCTTTGATAATAACAGTGTTTTATATTACAATAATAAACAATTTTACAGAAATTAAAAAAAAAATTGTTCAGACCCCCCAGTATTGGAGGGCGCAGATTTTTCAGACTCGCCAAGGGCGCAGAAGGATCTTGTTACGGCCCTGAATAGCTATTAAATTTAAAATGGTGTTAGCTTTTTGAAGTTATGTGTAAGTCTTTTGGACACCTGGTACATTTGCTATTGAATTTGTGTAGCCAGGATTGCAGAATGCTTATTCTGTATAAAATATATATTTTATAGCTACACTTTATTTAGGTACTAAAATATACGTTTTAAATTGGTTAGAATTTATATAGATATGTGCATTAATTTGTACAGAGAGCTTGTTAGAATTCCTGAATGGAAGTGAATGTAAGAGATTGGAATCTTACTCTAATTTATAGAGCAACATAATAATTAGATGACTCTAACACTAAGTGCCCTTAACATTGGACAGCATTCCGAGAACAACTGGTCCGTGAAGGCCGCAATAAGTGTTTTCCTTTCACATCACAAACATTCTGTAGTACATAAAACATTTTATACCTCAAATTCAGCGTTATTACTTCCTCTGCCCGTACCATAGATACTATAGGTAGAGGAAGTATTGTTTTCGACCCCAAAATTCGAAGTAGAGTTTTTAGCATATATACACGTTTCAAGGCCCCCTGAATCCAAAAATACTATTTTTGGAATCATGTCTGTGTGTGTCTGTCTGTGAACACTCTAGCTCTAAAACGGAAAATCGTATGAAAACGAAATTTCGTATTTGGGTCAGGTACCTTCTGAAGATGTGAGGATAAGATTGGCGACTATTTCCTCTTATTTTTAAGGGGACTTTACATGAAGAAATTTTCGTTTTTCGCGATTTTCTCGAAAACGGCTCTAACGATTTTCTTTGAAATTTGCACATGTGTTCCTTTTACTGAGAGCTAAAATTTTTATTTGAAACTTTTTTTCGAAAAAAATTCTCTGAGGGTAGTTACAAGCCACCCACTGTTCACCCACTGTTAGTAGAAAGTTTGTCTTGCGTGTTGAACAACTGAATACGCGCTTTTTCACGGCCTCTTATTCTATATAAGAATGTGAAGCGAGAAAGATGTATTGTTGGCCATGCATAGAGTAAAGAAGTATCTGAGGGAAATATTCGATAAATTTCGGAAATTATTCTTTACGGTGGAAAGTTCAATAAACGTCTGCAGTCACTTGTTCTTTTTTTTAAGTTTGTTATATAGCCTGGGCTTTTAGTCGCATCATTGAAAGAAGACGTATTTATAGGATAATTAGCGTAAAATTGTGTCTTGCGATTCTGTACAAGGATATGTGAATACTGCTAACTTTTATTTGGGCAGAGGAAGTTATGTGACTTTCACATCAGATTTTTAAACATTTAGTTTCATTTATGCGCATTTTAACTACATATAAGTTAGGTCATATCACGTGTTTAGTATTTTTTTTTTAGATATACCAGTAGACCACGCGGTTTCCACTGTCGGTATAACTTCCGGAAAATGTTTACGTAGTTTTAGTCCTTAGACCACTAAACCATAATAATACTGATAATTAGGGCAAGGCATTTAATGACCATAAAATAGGGAAAAAATTACACTTAAAAAAGACTAATAAATTTACCATTATTACTTATAATTAATTTTTTAACTAATGAATTGCTGAAAGCAATTTACAGGATGACAGTGCATTATAGATGTATTTACAATATAAAACACAGTTATTAAATGGCATAATGGTAGGCCTAATTTATGAGATTGTGTGGGAAGGGAAAATGTCTGTCCATGTGTCTGTACGCGCAACAACTCAAATACGCTTTATCGGATTTTCATAAAACTTGGTATACACATTTATAACATCAATGGGAAGAATCCTATTTATTTTGGACCTAGTCGGTTGACCGGTACCTGAGTAGGCCTAATGTCCAATTTAGTGCCTATTTTATGGTAATATATTAGGAAGAATTTATCAAATGCAAATCTTTTCTCATGACAACAGTGTTCATATATGACTTTGGAAGTTGCTATACAGTTAGCCATGACATATTTCTTCACATATGATTATCAAACTAGTCAGATGTTTGTTTATTTCGTTGATCAAGTTGAAATGAATACTACATGTATACTGTTACATACAGAAGGTACATTACTGTGAAATAATTTGGCCTTCATACATTTAGCGGAGTTCTCTGTGTTTTTAATAATAATCATTTTATTATTTAACGTTAAATCTTGCTGAATACCTCCTATGCACATATATTTTGTTTTTTCCTGGTTGGTTGTCAAACCACCCTTCTCATACTCTGAAATCAATTGCCTTGTCGTAAATTCAATATCTTCATAATCTTCTGCAATTATTATTTGGTCATCGGCGGAATGTAATGCTTTTTTCTAACCTTCATATAAAAAGATGCAAAATCATCAAATGCCTTGACCTTCTGATGACAATAGGGCTACAAATAATTCCCGGTCCAGATTCCCTCAAAGTAAAGTTAGGATCTCTCGTTATATTCCCTATGGATACATAATAGCAAGCTTGTCGTTAAAAATTTCAAATCGTCATTCATACCAAAAGCTATATTGCATGGGAATTAAGAAACCATCAATTATAGCTTCCAAAAGTGATACCTTAATAGTTTCAACGATGACAGCATAATTCATCCTGAAGCGAGTGATAGCTACTTATTACTGTCATCAAAGACAGAATTTATCACTGTCATCTCAAGACCAGTTCATTAAGATTAGCAACGGGAGTCAAGCTGTTAACAGTCACAAGGTAACCTCCCGATGCCACCCCTTCAGATCGTAACGAATCATTTCAAATTTCAAAAATTTCTGATATATTTCAAAATTATATATATACATAAATAATACATGTGTTGAGCATGAGACAACAGGTAGACGTCTATGGTATATGACGCAGCGATCGGGTGGTAGGCCTTGTCCCTTCAGAGAAGTAGCGCCACTGAGTTTAGTTTAGAGCATGAGACCCCGAAAGAGCTTTTCTACATCTGTAAGAAGATTATTAATCAGTACCGAACAATTTATATACAGACAGAGATGCCAACTGCTACGGAATTTCCGTAGTTTCTACGATTTTCTTGACTCTGCTACGGCAATACGGAAATTGCACTAAATATTACGGATTTTACGAAACCCAATATCTATTTTTAAAATTCTTCGTTTTTCGTTTTTGACGTGAGTGTGTGTTAACCAAAGATGTTATATTTTACAGTTTAGATCATAAGTATTGTAGTTATAACATCTTTGGTGTTAACATATTTCCTCTTTTTTATTATCACTGTAATGCCGCTGACGACTGCCGACCCCGTTGTTTGCTAGAAGTTTAATTGAGTGTTGCAGTGCAAGTAGCATATTGAGGAAATAGGTCGTGTAAACGTAAAACCAGTGAAGAGTGTGATGGACAAAAACGAACTGCGGCAAATCAGCAGTATCGAAAGCAGTATACGGAAGGCCTGTGTTTATGCATGTTGAAGTTTGAAATTGCATATATTAATTTGCCCGAGACATCGAGTCTCCCACCATCCGATTAGACTCACACTACTGATAACCACCTTTCAAGGTTGGCATCTCTGTACAGAATTAACAAAAAATAAATGATTATTGATGTTATACATTCCCAATGTCGTATCTTTGTGTACATGATGCTAGGAATACATTTAAGTTAAAAAAAAAAAAACTTTTTGCTCTTATAGTGTAACTCAATCCACTTTTAGATAAAATCAGGTAAACTGATGTAACAAAGTGCCAGAATGCTTTTGTTTAATGAGTGATAATTGCAATTAAGATATGCACAAAATAAGTTGTTTTTTTAATAGATTTCCGAGTTAAGCTCCAGATCGATTCATTAACCAGGAAAGAAGAAATTTTGGTACTTAACCTTAATTTATATTCGTATACATTGATATAACAAATTCTTAAAATAATGTGAACATTTCACAAAATGCACTGGCAAAGAACTCCGCTTAATGTACGTAGGCCTAATGTACGTAATATATCTTCAGTATAGGCCTATAACTTAACAGTATTCACGTAGTACTCATTTCAACTTGATCAACGAAATAAACATCTGACTGCATTGGAGATTAGCAAAGTGGCTTTGTAGTATAGTCATGATTTCCCCTTTAATTAGTCGTTACTGCGGTGCCGGTCAACCCATTTGGTCCAAAATCTTGCCATGGACATTATAAATGTGAGTACAAAGTTTCATGAAAATCCGATAAAGCGCATCTTAGCTATCGCGCTTAAAGGCACACGGATAGATGCACAGACATTTTCCGTCCACCATACAATCTCATAATTGCTTCACAAGTTTCATTTTGAATTATGAAAAATTTTCAACAATATTTTTTTAATAACTCACAAACTAATAAAATCAGGTAAACTTATGTAAAAAAGTGCCAGTATGTTTTTGTTTAATCAGTTATGACTGCAATTATGATATGCAGAATATGTTGTTTTTTTTAAATTGATTTCCAAGTTAAGCTCCAGATTTATTCATTAAGCAGGGCTTACGGAAGAAGAAAGGTCTACCATCTCGGCCACCTGGGTCATTTTAACGGTCTAGTTGGATAAGCGCATGTAAAACAATAGTTTTTTTGTCATAGCTACCTGAATTTTAATTTCCAAGGCCTTATAACATCAGAGTAAAACAATAGGCTATGTTGTCAAGATAACTGATTTTCATTTTTTTTATAAATTCTTTCGAATACGTATATTGCCATAAAATAGGCACTAAATTGAGCATTACTCCGAAACAGATCAACCGATTTTATCCATTATGAATAGACGTCTTCCCATGGACATTGTAAATGCGTATACCAAGTTTCATAAAAATCCGGTAAAGCGTATTTGAGTTACCGCGTCTTTAAAATATACACTAAATTGGGTTTTACTCCGGTACCGGTCAACAGATTACGTTCAAATTCAATAGGGCACTTCTCATGGACGTCATAAATGGGTATACCAAGTTTCATGAAAATCCGTTACAGCGTATTTGAGTGATGGCGCCTTTCTTTGAGAAAGGCGCCATAATCTATTAAAATAGGCACTAAATTGGGCATTACTCCGGTACCGGTGAACCGATTTGGTTCACTATCAATAGGGTTCTTCCCATCGACATTATGAATGTTTATACCAAGTTTCATGAAAATCCGAAAAAGCGTACTTGAGTTATGGTGCGTACAGACGCACGGACAGACGGACGGACGGACGGACAGACAGACAGACAGACAGACGGACAGACATTTTTTCGTCCCCCACACAATCTCATAAAGTACCATACTGGCACTTAATAAACTGACAAGAGTGGAATTTCTTCACAGCATTATCTGTTAGACTACGAGTTTGTGTATGAAAAATCAAGTAAGTAGTTTTAAAAATGTAGAAAATAGAGGTTTCACACACTGATTTTTAAATACAAAATGAGAAAATGCTAATTTTGTCGAAGCATTCTTTTTATTTCTGTGTATAGCTTACCCCTCTCCCTTAATAAACTTGAAGTTAATCGGCAGTTCATTTTCCCCTTCCACTTTACGCCAAGGTGTTAAGTGTGAACAAACGCGTTATAATGGACTTTCTCTCGTGATCACGGCTATTCACTTTGCTGCCCGTCCAGTGGGAGATGTCAGTGGGCTTTGCCCATTGTATTCACAATGACCTCTCCTTTTACTTATTTCTTTGTTAGTTTGATTGCAATACGGCTAAAGACCAATAAGATATTACACTTTTAGGCCCAAATTATTAAGATACTTCATCAATGGCAATAGACAATTCCTAAATAAGCTAAATGAATATTGTCTATTTTATGGAACCCGAAGGTTCATTGCCGCGTTTACATCAGCCCGCCATTCAGCCCTATTCAGTGCTAACTCTATCCAATCATCCCTCGCAAATCCTACTTCCCTTAGATATATTCTAATTCTGTTCTCCCACCTACGTCTAGGTCTTCCAAGTGGTATTTTCCCTTCGGGTCTCCCTGTCAATACTTTTGAGGCATGTCTTTCCTCCCCCATGCGTGCAAAATGTCCAGCCCATTTCATCCTCCGTGATTTAATTACCCTTACTATATCCGTTGACGAGTGAAGCTCATCGTTATGCAGTTTTCATCTCTCTTAGGTCCGAATATTTTCCTAAGCCCCCTGTTTTCGAACACTCTCATATTATTATGTTCTTCCCGAAGAGTAAGCGGCATTTCTCACATTTTATTAAGATACTAGAGTAGGCCTAATAATTTAGCTCAGTAATTACAAACGGTACGTGATGGACCATTTTGGTTTTGATATATGAATCAATGACTTTTTGTTTATACAGAATCACATAGTTTCATACAAAGGACAGAAAAAAGTTCAAATTTGTTGTACAGGTAGGGAAAAAATAGCGGACCGACTCTTGTAGCTGATTTCAGAGCCTTGTGATACGTAAATAAATGTAAGAGATGTAACGGAAACGTTTGTTTTCACAAGCAATGCAAATTACGTGAAATGATTTCTCAATTCAAGCAATTTGTCGGATGTAGAACAAATTTCAATACATTCGCTGCTATCCTGTGATACCGCTAGGCATGCGCAGTGGCTCATATCGGCAACTTAGATAATTTAGTCGGTCCGCTTTTTTTCCCCTACCTGTATTACAGTGTAATCTGTCTAATCTGACGATAGACTTGGAATGCATCTTGTACTAAAATAGTATGTTCAGAGTGGGGATCGAACCAGTGGCGGATCCAGAGAGACATTTGGGGGGGGGGAACCAAGGTAGAGAGGGAAGTTTTTACTCATAAAAATTAATTATTCGCAGTACACAATTGAAAACAAAATCAGCATTTCAGCATTTTCTTACAAAGGTATTTCAAAATAATGAATGTCGTTGCTTTAATTTAAGTATTTGGGTTATGTTCTAATAAATTTTCAATAATTTGTGCTTAATGTTACAAATTTTTTTGGGGGGGGGAAATTTCCCCCATTCCCCCCCCCCCCCCCCGTGGATCCGCCCCTGGATCGAACCCAGGTTATTGCACATTCAGAGACCAGGAAACTTGTGTCCATAGCTAAAATAACAACGACTTACGTAGGTTTGAACAGTGGCCAATTTCCTGTCCCTCCAGCATTATTACTAAAGGGTCTTAGCGGCTTTGGCTTCCGCCATTTGTATCTGATAAGGCGCCATTATCTTCATTAACACGATACATCAATTAGGACAGAGGGAAATACAGCGGAGAAATTTCCCTCCACACTAATTAGCAGGAAACGCAATATTAGTTTGGATTTGTGTGCCAGTTGGAGCGATGCCATTTCTACTGTTTCCTCTCCAGAATACTTGCATTTTGCATCTACCCATGCACTTCTGTGAGACCGGTTAGAAATTATTTATGCTTCAATTTACCTGTGTTTACATTTGCGTCTTACAAGTAATTTAAGTTCTTGTAATATCTGTTCCTGTCTTGAAATTACCTCATTCTGCTAAGTTAAACCTACGCAATGATAAGGAAGAAAATAAACGAATCAATAACTTAGCAATATGATAATTATGCATACAGGGTGTTCCAAACAAAAGTCTTGTATAAGATATTACTATAGGGATGCAGGGGAAAAAATTTAGAATCTGAGGAAAATGTTCCAATGCAATAACATACTATAGGTTATTAAAATAGGCTACTTAATTCTTCTTGTCAGAGAAACGGTTGAGGCGCTAGAGTCTGACAAAAATTTAAAAGACGGCCAAAAGGTTTTTTGTTTAGTTTTTACTTAATAACTTTAAAACTATGCACTTTTGGAGAAATTTTTTCCTTATGATATAAATTACTTTAATTTTCCTATATACTACGCCTTGCAGTTTGTATCGTCATTTTGCTATCTGCAGCTCCGATTCAATTTTCTATGAAAACACTATTTTAAAAATAAAACATATTACAAGCTTTTTAAAACAATTTTATTAACAAACATAAATTACCTGAGGTTTCTGCATATTGAATTCTCTGTCTTATATTTACTTTATAGGAAATTACAAATTTGGAAAATAAGTTTCCTTCTGTGAGTGAACGAAAGCCCTACAGTTAAAGGTATTTCAGTCCCACTTTTCTCCGGGCACCTTCACATTCGCCCATTCCTCTTTCAACTCCTTGGTCCACTCTCCTGTGAGAGATTTCTTCCACACTTCCTTCCTCACTTGGTGTTTCTCCCATTCGCCGCCAGTGGGCTCCAGGTGTATATGTCGTACTTCTATCCTGTAACGAGAGGTACATACGTAATAGTGATTTACGATTTAAGACCTTACAAAGAACTTAACAGTTAAGAACGAGGTTAGAGCTAGTGAGTGGTGTGTTCGTTTTGTCTCAAAGGTGGCTCCGGCATTGAACTGATCACTCATCCTGGGAGGCCCTCCATGACCTTGTCTGGTCAGAAAAGTTTGTATGTGATCCACAAAAAACTCCCCCACCAGGTCGCGCTCCTGCGAGGCCCGGGTGGCTTGGGCGGCCTTCACTACAACGGGGAGAGGTAAAACTAAGAAAAAGAATAATTTTGTTTGTATTCTTATCAGTTATTTTTCATAACGACGAGCTTCACAACCTGTACTCTTCACCGGATATAGTAAGGGTAATTAAATCACGGAGGATGAAATGGGCTGGGTATAGAGTGGGAAGGACAAATCTCCAAAGTATTGACTGGGAGACCCGAAGGGAAAAGACCACCTGGAAGACCTAGACATAGGTGGGAGGACAATATTAGGATAGATTTAAGGGAAGTAGGATTTGCGAGGGATGATTGGATGCAGTTAGCACAGAATAGGGTTGAATGGCGGGCTCAGGTAAGCGCGGCAATGAACCTTCAGGTTCCATAAAATGGATAATATTCCTTTAGCTTGCTTAACAATGTGTCTATTGCCATTCAGTGAGTAAGCAAGTAAGTAAGTAAGTTATTATTATGTATTCACAAATGTTATAGACCTACCGCTCGTATTTGTGAACTGTCCTCGACTACGAGCATGTGCTCATTCGGGTGGCATCTTAATGTAAAAACAAATAGATTTAGGCGAATTTTTCTTTATAAGCAATTTTCAGTAGACGATCTGAGTTAGGCCTACACACAGATATTCTATTGGTCATTTCTTTACAAATCCTGGGTGATTCTTTAACGAAAGTCCACAATCATCTGTACACAGTAATAAAACTTCAATAAAGTGTTTAGTAATGGTTATAGCTGTCTCTTTCCAAATTTTCAATCAACGTGATTTTTCTCCGTCTTCAATTAATATTGTTTTGAAAATTGTAAGATAATGTGTAAGTTACATAATATTGTCTTAACAGACTGATCTTGGTAGATTGTATCTTCTGATAACCTCCTAGCTCCTAAAAGAAAATCAGATAATTCAGTACAAATTCTCCTGTATAGAAAATGATAACACCTATGTAAAACAATATAGGACTGCAGAGAAAACGGTTTCCACAATCATTGCTACCACAATTAATACACCCTTTTTGTAACTTTATTTTAGTTTACGGTCAAATATTGATTTATTTTCAGCTGTGTTCATACTCCTTTCAGCTACGAGGCCATACCAGGAGTTTGTGATCTGTGTCTTTACAGTAGGGTAGGCCATGAAACTATTGCTTGTCAATTGTTTCTATTATCGGTGTATTTAATGGAGTAAATTTCAACTGATATTAATTTACGTAAATGGATATGATACAAGATGGAATGGTGAGAATGATTCATGGTATGTCAATATCCAATTTTGCATTTGCCACGGGATTTGAACCTGGTCGTGCTGAATGCGGGTCCAAGACGTTACCAAATATTGAATTGATTTTGCTTAACAAGTTATTTATCTTCTAGTTACACATAAGCTGCCCAGATGTGATTAAATAAACGCTTACTGAGCTTTTAAATTTTTTAAGTTCATTCCAGTAAGTAGTCTATATACAGGCCTATAAAAGAAAGAAAAAATAAATAGAAACAACAGAACGAGGTTGCCGACATGGTAGCGCCTTAGACTCGCATTCACGGATTCAAACCCCATGGCCGGCAAATTTGACATGTTTTTTTTTTTTTTTTTTTTTTTCATGGTTTCCCCAGTCGTCAAGGCAAATGCAGAATTGAGTATTTACATACCATGAATCATCCTCACCATTTCATCCTGTATCATATCCATTTAAATTAATATCAGTTGAAATTTACTCCATAAAAATACACAGAGAATAGAAACAATTGATACATGGCCTACCTTACTGTACAGACACAGATTCCGAACCCCTGATATAGCCTCGCAGCTAAAAGAAGTATAAACACAGCTGATTATTTTTTCCTCAGCAATGAATTGTTCTACAATCTTGCAATCTGATATACTCTGTATTGACTACTTCTACAATTGCATACTATTTTCAAAATTAATCAAACTGTTACAGTTACGGATAATTATCGTTACAAAATGGCAGCCATGTTTCATGCACTGAAATGCCGTTTCCGTGATAATTTCCACAAATATCAATATTTCTGAGTGGTTATTTTCCTGTGTATTTGTTAATATATGAACAACATTATCTACAACCATTCATTTAACATTAATAGTGTATTTTTAACAAATATATCTATGTTAATGAAAAAGAAAATTTAAAAAAATGATTTAAAAAAATACTTATACTGTAGATAATCCAAAGATTCTAGATTATGCTGTTCATATGATGTTTGGAAATAGGTAGAAAAATAATCACTCAGAAATATTTCCATTTGTGGAAATTATCACGGAAACGGCATTTCAGTGCGTGAAACATGGCTACCATTTTGTAACGATAATTATCCGTAACTGTAACAGTTTGATTAATTTTAAAATAGCATGCAATTGTAGAATTAGTCAATAAAGAGTATAAGATTGTAGATAAATTCATTGCTGGGGGGGGGGGGGGGAAATGAAATCCACCTATTTCTCACCAAAAAAATTCGCCGTAAGCTGTATGTTCCCCCTTAAATAACAGATGCCATAAATACATCAACAATAGAAAACAGTTGCAAATCAATAGTTACATTTCCTACAGGCATACACACAGAACCCGAACTCCTGATATGACCTCGATGTTGAAAACGAGTGTAAATAAAGCTGTTCCGATTGATAAAGGCCTAGTTCATAGCCTGGGAAGTTACGCAATGTCGCTTTCTAGTCATTCCCATACGGCCCCTCCTCTGTTGACAAGTGACTGTCTAGTGTTTGCTAATTGTACTTCTCACTTTGAATGATAAAGAGTCTTCAAGTCCCGGGTTCACATCCGGGAGCATCGAGAATGCGTGCGAACTGACGTTCTACACCAAGACATTAATTTAGCAGGCATTTAAAAATACAGTTCTTGCATAGATATTACCTGACATTTCTTCATAAAGCGAAAGAGCACATTTTCTAGTCAGAGAGCGCCTTTTTATACAACTAGAAATTCAAGATTTCTATGAATTCTATGCCGTGTTGAGTTCATAAACACCTTTTTCTTAGTCCATACTTTAAGACGCTTATTGCGTGTGACCTATTGATATAATAATGATACTAATTTCGAAGCTGATCTTCATTATGATATCTATTAATATCGAACCGGAAACGATCTTGAATCTTTGAGAGTAAGAGAGTTGAGTAAAAACTACGTAATAAATAGCCTTTATACAGGGTGTTAATGAATAACACCTAATTATTTTACTTGTATATAGAGGGGACATAGACAAGTCACTTTTATTAGGAGATTTTTGCTCTATGGATACAAATTTTCCTGTTACAGCATAAAATCTCCCAGGGCATGGCCACCACTAAGTCTGATATTTGAAAAAAAAATGCAAAACAAATGAACTTCGTTGTTAACACTGTAGTAAGTAGTTATGAATAAATGAAGACTAATGCAGTGGTGGCCAATTATGTGATTAGTGTGTAAATTTTGCAGATTATGGAAACACTAAATTATGATATAGTTGTTGATGAATGATCAAGGATCAGGTTTTTATCGATAACTAAGAAGACATGAAGTCAATTTCATGAAAATTTTAACCCTATTTTGCTTCATTATTGTCTTATGAGCTCCAAATTATAATGCCTTTAATGCTCTGTAGCATACACATTTTACGTCATAGACCAAAATTCTCCTAATAAAAGTTGCTTGTTTAAGTCCCCTCAATACACAGGTAAAATATTTCGGTGTTATTCATTAACACCCTGTATAAAATAAAATCAATTCTGTTGGTGTTAATTTTAATATCATACTAAAATGAATACAATTCTAGTTGTGAAAATCAGTTGGTTTTAAGAAATCAACCATAAGGTAGCTTCGATTTGATCGACGCCTTGACCTGCCACAGCCTGCCATCTCTCGTACGAGTCAAGAACTACTACAATCAGCTAACGCGAAGGGCTTGGTGGGTTCGTTGTAGTTTCTTTGAGTGAATCTAAAATCTCAGAGTTAGACTAATAAAATTAAGATACTCTTTCGTAAACATACTTTTACCTTAATAAAATGACATCTGTACAAGAAAAATAGTAAAAATCTGATTTGAAACGCGTAACTTCCTCTGCCCAAATAAAAGTTTCGCCTTTTAGTAATATTATGTATGACTTTCTCTTCATGTAAACCGTATTACATCCTCGAAGGATGCACAACCCAAATTAATCTGATTAATGCATTTACTCTAAGCATGGCAATACATCTTTGTCACTTCACATTCTGATAAAGAATAAAAAGCCACAATGCAAAGGGCGCGTATTCAATTGTTTGAACTTGATGCAAAGCTTTATTGTTCACCAGACAAAACTTAGTTTCTACAAACATTTGGTGGCTTATAACTACCCTTCAGAGAATTTTTACGAAAAACTTTTTCTTGCGCTAAAGAAAATGGAAAAAAAAATTCTATGCGGTGCGTTCATAAAATGCACTTTCAGTCACTGCCTTCTACGTTGCGATTGTTAAATGGCTTTATATATATATATGTGTGTGTGTGCGTGTGTGTGTGAAGGACTATGTGGGTAGTGTTATTTGTCAAAGCTAACTGTATTGCAATATCCAAAGCTGTATACGAACACTGTAAAACAATATGTTGCCATGAGAACTGATTTGCATTTGATAAATTCTGTCTAATATATTACCACTAGCTTAAAAGACCCGGCATCGCCCGGGTTTTTTATTTTCTAATTGGAAATGAACTTATGAAGGACTTTCGATTTTTAAATTCTAGGTCCTTATATAGGTATTTATAATCTGAAATAGGAAGAACGAATTATTACACTCAAACTATTCCCTCAGAAAACCCTTGATATAGTTTTTTATGGCTCATAGAGGATGTAGAATTCTGCATCGCATCGCTTGTACACAGCAAGCCTGGTAAGGGTTCAAATAAGAAGAAACAGAAATTCCTGCAACATAAAATTGTAATACCGAGGCGGAAAATTTTATTTCTCCCTCTCATGTTACCATAAAACTGTTTTGGGGATGAAATTGAACAGAAATTCAATGTCACTTTCATACTTCTCTCTCCAAAAACCTGCGATATAATAATATACAGATTACCATAACCTCGTTTTGTTTTCTGTATGTCCAGGGTAGAGAAAAGTTATGTGACTGCATTATTTTCGTGGATTACATTCTCTAATATTTATTTATAACATGAATTATAAATTGATACCTTCTCTTATTTGTCAAACTTGCTTCCCCCCCCCCCCAAAGCCATCTGATACCAGTAGCAACAATATGTTCTGTGATTGGGGTTTTATAATTCTGTGTAAAAAGGGATTAAGTATTCTAAATAACATTTAATTTTTGGCATTTAAAATCAAAATTTTGCAAAATCCTTTCTTACATTATGAAACGAAGGTACTGTCAAAATTCCAAGTCTCTGCCTGTTATAGTTTAGGCTGTACGTTGATTCCTGTCAGTCAGTCAGTCAGTCAGTCAGTCAGTCAGTCAGGACAAAGCCTTTTATATGTATAGAGATTAAAATAGGAACTAAATTGTTCGTTAGGCTACTCCGGTACTAATTCTACTCCGAGAAAGGAACTTAACCCTTTAATGTGTGAGACTCAATTTGTCACATAATTAACAAACCCGTGTCGGACTGCAAAGAAAACAGTTATCACAATGATTTGGCTCATAGTTTATTTCTTTCATATTATTTTTAATCGTAATAAGTATTTACGACTTAAGACCGTTATATAGAAGAACTTAACGTACAAGCACAAAGTTAAAAAAACGAGCGCCAGCGAGTTCTGTTACCATGAGAGATGTTTTATGTTGTTTTGAATTGTAAAGATTAAAAGGAAAATAAATTCAGTTCGCTTGTACTTAGAATAGTAATAAAAAAAAATATTTTGGTTAATTTCATATGTAGTGGAATTCACTCCGTTTTGGTTGGCAACAATATGTTTCAAAGAAATCACGTATGGAAACAGGTGAACGTAGCAGAAACTTTACTGAAAATATTGAACTGTGACGGGTTTGTAAAGAAATTTATATCTTTCTTGAAATCCCACAAAAGATATTGCAGGCGTTTAAGGCATGGAGGGAATTGAATTTCGTATTTAATGTTTTGAGCAAAAGTAAATATTGTGTTGGCTTACGTTTGTGCTTCCTCAAAAACCATCTCGTTTATGAACCAAATTCTCAAAGCTGAAATAGTTATTTATGTTATTTTGAATATTGTATATGATTAATAGATACACGATAAAAGTAATAGTAGGAATAATAGTATTTGTAGTTCTTAAAATGAAGGAAATGGATTATTATTAATTTGTACGAAAGGAAAGAGAACGACAGTGATATCTGGTGAAATCCTTTATAATCTCTACTAGCATGTGCCCGCGGCTTCGCCCGCGATAATTATTTCAAAAATTAAAAATTAAGAACATAATAGTAAAATCATTATATTTATTAACACCTAAATCACGTGGACTACATACCACGATTAGATAGCATTGACTGGTAAAAGCGACCTCAGATTCGAGTTTCTTGGCCCAGAAAACCTCTGTATAGTGAGATTCGTCCAAATAAAACAACGTTTGACCATATTTAGGGCTTACAACATTCAAGCGATCGCGAAAGTTTTATTTCCAAGGTATGACAAAAATAGCCAAAGCCAACTGTAATTGATTTGACATTGAAATGTATAACTGAAAACTTATATTTTGAAAACGCAAAAAATGCACGTTTTTTGCCCGTTTTTCACTCATAACTCACGAACGAAAACTAAAATTAAAATTCCAGCTTCGAGGTGCATTTTCCGACCCTTCAGCCCACCTATGTTTAAAATTTCAGATATATGCGTTCAGTAGATTTTGCTGGACATCGAGGACAATTCCTTTTATTAATATAGATAATATGAATTATAATGATACCTTCTCTAATTTGTCAAACATCCATTTCATTTAATCCAAGCCCACCTGATACCATTTGGCAACAATATATTCTGTGATTTGGAATGGATAATTCTATGTAAAAAGGGATTAAGTATTTTCAAAAACATTTAATTTTTGGCATTTAGAATCAGAATTTTTCAAAATCCTTTCTTAGTGAGCATCTACATTATGAAACGAAGGTACTATCAAAATTCCAAGTCTCTACCTGTTATAGTTTAGGCTGTACGTTGATTCCTGTCAGTCAGGACAAAGCCTTTTATATATATATATATAGAGATAACGTGCTAGCACCTTTTTCTTTACTTTAATGGGCTCAGCCCGTAAAATGAAACTTCTCATAGACGAAGAGAATTATGTTAAACAATCTTTACGATTCGAAATAACATAAACATTGTTTATCAGTGTCAATGAACAACACAGCATGCCTATAAGTTAGTTTACACTTGTCAACCGCTCAATAGAACTTCATTTTCAAAGATTAAGAGTCGGCCCATTCTTTTTGCACTCGATCGCATTTCAATTAAGTTTTACTTGCCTCTGTTTTGGAAATAATGTTCCTTCAATCCATGTCACCATTATCAAAAACAAGGCGAAAAGAACCTGAAAAATAAAACGTAGCTTAATAACTAAAAATATACCTCACTTATTAAATTGACAGCAAGAAATAAAACCAGGTAAACTGATGCAACAAAGTGCTAGAATGCTTTTGTTTAATCAGTGATAATTGCAATTGCAGAAAATAAGTTATTTTTGTAATCGATTTCCGAGTTAAGCTCCAGATCGATTCATTAAGCAGGGCTTACGGAAGAACAGAGGTCTAGTTTGATAAGCATATGTGAAAGAATACGTGGGTGGTGTTATTTGCCAAAGCTAACTGTATTGCAACTTCCAAAGCTGTATATGAACACTGTAAAACAATATGTTGTCATGAGAACTGATTTGCATTTGATAAATTCTTTCCAATATATTACCATTAAAATAGGCACTAATTTTGACATTACTCCGGTATCGGTCAACCGATTTGGTCCAAAATTAATAGGCTTCTTTCCGTTGACGTTACAAATGCGTATGCCAAGCGTCATGCAAATCCGATAAAGCATATTTGAGTTATAGATACTAAATTGGGTTTTACTCCGGTACGAGTCTACCGATTTGGTCCAATATCAGTAGACGTCTTTCCATGCACATTATAAATGGGTATACAAAGTTTCAGGAAAATCCAATAAAGCATATTTGAGTTATATTAACATAAAAGGCAGTAAATTGGGCATTATTCCGGTACTGGCCAACCGATTTGGTCGAATATCAATAGACCAAGTTTCATGAATATCCGATAAAGGGTATTTAGGTTATCGCTTGTATAGACACACGGACGGACAGACAGACATTATCCTGACCCCCACACAATCTCATAAAGTATCATTCTGGCACTTAATAAATCTAATATTTATTAAGTGCCAGTATGGTACTTTATGAGATTGTGTGGTGGACGAAAAAATGTCTGTCCGTCTGTCCGTGTGTCTGTACGCACCATAACTCAAATACGCTTTTTCGGATTTTCATGAAACTTGGAAAACACATTTATAATGTCCATGGGAAAAACCCTATTGATATTGAACCAAATCGGTTCACCGGTACCGGAGTAATGCCCAATTTAGTGCCTATTTTAATAGATTAAGGCGCCATCACTCAAATACGCTGTAACGGATTTTCATGAAACTTGGTATACCCATTTATGACGTCCATCAAAAGTGCCCTATTGAATTTGAACCTAATCTGTTGACCGGTACCGGAGTAAAACCCAATTTAGTGTATATTTTAAAGACGCGGTAACTCAAATACGCTTTACCGGATTTTTATGAAACTTGGTATACACATTTATAATGTCCATGGGAAGACGTCTATTCATAATGGATAAAATCGGTTGACCTGTTTCGGAGTAATGCTCAATTTAGTACCTATTTTATGGTAATATACGTATTCGAAAGAATTTATAAAAAAAATGAAAATCAGTTATCTTGACAACATAGCCTATTGTTTTACTGTGATCGTATAAGGCCTTGGAAATTAAAATACAGGTAGCTATGACAAAAAACATATTGATTTACATGCGCGTATCCAACTAAACCGTTAAAATGACCCTGGTGGCCGAGATGGTAGACCTTTCTTCTTCCGTAAGCCCTGCTTAATGAATAAATCTGGAGCTTAACTTGGAAATCAATTTAAAAAAAAAACACATTCTGCATATCATAATTGCAGTCATAACTGATTAAAAAAAACATACTGGCACTTTGTTACATCAGTTTACCTGATTTTATTAAAACTAAATTTTCATACTATTCTTTACAATATTATTTAACATGTAGGTATACTCTATTTATATAATATTAGTTAATCTCCTGTATTTCTGATATATTAGTTCCGAAGTTTCTGTAAGTTATATTTAATACCGGGCGAGAATGTTCAGGTTCCTAGGGAGCCTAGAATTGACAAAGTATCCTTCCTCCATACTTACCTGAGCCTTCATGTCGGTCCTCAATGTCAATATCGAATACGTCACATGCCCGATGGGTGTCACTTTTATATACTAAAGGAAAGAACATTTGAATATCTGTCACACGCTTTCAAATCGATTTATGTCCACATGTAAACGTGCTTTGGCATATGCGACGCCGGATGTACAATTTCAGAGTCTGATTTGAATATGACGGCTTTGCTTTCTTTCCTGTCTGTATTCTAATGAAGTGTACATTATATGGAGGCCATGGTATTGACATGTGGAGGCAGCTCAAACATTTCTTTCGAGATAAAAAAGGGGAAACATTTTTTCATCAAGCTATTTCATTTTTTGTACTGTAGTTATTGCAATATGACAGATATTTCCTTTTAACATGTCATACTATTAAAGTAAGTATTTAGTCTGAAATGAATTATTACAATGGATTTATGCAGTTCTCCCACTCAACCATACTACTGATACATGAACTAAAACCCTACTGTACTCATCTGAATTATTTTACTTACATTTTGTTTCAATACAGATTACATAGTCAATATGCATTTTTTTTTTAATTGAACATTAATTCATTAATTTAAAAAATAAAGACACTGGAGGAATAATCTTTAGTCCACCTTTTATTCTGATTTATTGGCATTTATTGCATTCCGTATGAAGCTCTTTAGTACCATTCATACACCAATAGATGTATTTGTAATTTTTGCATATCTAAAGTTCCCATGGCTTCAGTTTAACTAATACGTCATTACTTGATTTGGTCCAATCTCTAATATATAAGTGGCTTTCTCCTGACTGACAGAGAATCAACGTAGAGCCTAAATTATAGGCCTAGTAGGTAGAGACTTGGAATTTTGACAGTACCTTCGTTTCATAATATAGGTGCTCACTAAGAAAGGATTTTGAAAAATATTGATTTTAAATGTAAAAAACCAAATGTTTTTAGGATACTTAATACCTTTATACACAGAATTATCAAATCCAAATCGCAGTTCACATGGCAACAGCGTATTGTTGGCATTGGTCTCGGGTAGCTTTGGAAATAATTGATACGGGACTTTGACAAATTAGAGAAGCTATCGATAGAATTGATTGGTGTGAATACAAAACCCGAGTGAAGCCGGGCCTTTTAAGCTAGTATCTTATAAGAAAATTCTGAAATCAACCAGTCACTCAGACCTTATAGAAATTTATTTACCATCTCCTATAAATATGATTAAGAATTGACCTCGATAGATAGCATGAAAGAAATACATTAGTATTTACCAATATGCATCGGTGAAAGCTATAACAGTAATATAATTGAGTGGTTTTGTTAAGATTTATTCTGTAGAAAAAGTTAATTAGCTTACATCTGTTCACGCATCAGCATTATAATTATTTTCTGTGGTAGATACGATGAGTAATATCCATATTTCAGTAAACAATAATTGTGATCGTACTTTGTTCAGAAACAGCCATATCTCGTAACTACTTAACCCTTAAAATGACAATGAATTCCAAGGAAAAGTACTTATAAGAAAACTTAAATACATTTCTAGAATAAGGTACCAGGAAATAAACTAAAGCTCTAATCATTATTATAACTGTTTTCTGAGCAGTCCGTCTCGGGTTTCTATATTCAAATAAATCAATTGCTCTACATTCACTAACCAGTAGGTACAAAACCCGAGTGAAGCCGGGCCTTTTAAGCTAGTATCGCCCGCGATAATTAATTAGAAAATTAAGAGCAAAATAATTAAAACATATTTATTTACACTTACGCACAAATCATTTATAAACTAAACGATTAATAATTATAGTGAAACAGCTAAAAATCCGACTTCGCGGGGCATTCCATGACTACACCTTTTCAACCTCAATTTCGGAAAAGGTAATTTCAATTTCGGAAAAAGTAATTACAATTTCGGAAAAAGTAAATTCATTTTCGGAAAAAGTAATGTCAATTTTGGAAAAAGTAACTTCAATTTCGGAAATACGAGGGCTGTTTTTTTAACATTATGGGGTATAAAATGAAAACCACAGTGAAAATCAAAACTGTTTTATTTGGAGCATTTAGGTACACCTTCTAGCTACTTCTTTAATAGGCTGGCGGCAAGCTTCTATGAAAAGGGTACTTGAAAGTTGCACCACGCTTCAAAAAATGTCTCAATCGGGGCGCGACTAGGTAGAGAAGTAGCTAGAAGGTGAATCTAAATGTTCCAAATAAAACAGTTTAGATTTTCACTGTGGTTTTCATTTTATGCCCCCTCGGAAGTTTAAAAAATAGCCCTCGTATTTCCGAAATTGAAGTAACTTTTTCCGAAATTGAAATTACCTTTTCTGAAATTGAATTTACTTTTTCCGAAATTGAAATTACTTTTTCCGAAATTGTAATTACTTTTTCCGAAATTGAGGTTGAAATGGTGTAGAAAGCGCCGCTTGGAAAAAAAATACAACTTCAGATTTGAGTTCCCTCGCCAAATCCCTGCATAGTGAGTTCCGTCCAAATCGATCAATGTTTGCCCATTTCGGCCTATATTCATTATCCCTCTTCCATCGAGGTTGGGAATTTCATGTGTCTGCGTGCCTTGACATTATAAACAAATGAATCGACCAGGATGGGCTTAGGAAAATGCGATATGTTGAAAAAAAAATCGCGCTGCTTTTATTTTCAAGTTGTTATGGTAAGAAAAGAAAGAAAGGAAAAAAAAAGACAAGGCCACCTGCATTCGATTTCACAATTGCAATGTATTATTGAATACTGATGCTTCCATTCGGAAAAAAATGCACGTTTTCTGCCAGTTTTTCACTCATAACTCTCAAACGAAAACGAAAATTAAAAATCCGGCTTCGGGGTGCATTTGGCCACCCTTCAGTCCATCTATGTTTAAAATTTCAGAGATCTGCGTGCAGTAGATTTCGCTGGGCATCATGCACAGACAAACACTTCCTCTTATTATTATAGATGAATGTGTTAGATTCATTATTCATTAAACTAAATTTGGTAAATAGTAATTATAAATAGATCTCGTGTGTTTACCAAATGTGTATGAAGAGGAAGTGAAGGGATCGGCCCTAAGGTGTTTATAAAATGAACATAAAGGTGTAGAAGGAATAAATCATAGAGGATTAAACGTGAGAGGTGAGAAATGAATAAATCATGTGCACCTGATCATCAGGGAAAGTTCGACATTGAGAGAAAGTGGCCAGGCCGTTACTGTTTGGAAGCACTGGCCATGCATTGTGTGCTTTCGTTCCGCTCAACAGTAATCGGTCCAGAGTTCGATTCCAAGGACAGCCAAACATGTTGATCATCGAAGTATCTTTGATTAAAACACTTTAATATTGACAAGGCGGAGTTACTGCATTTTTAAATTGAAATGAGTAAATATGGCTTTTTTATGAATATTCTGGAAATAAACAGTAGATTTCTTCTTCTTCTTTAGTGATAAACCTATGACACCTTTACACTGCATGCTGTTATGATATTCTTTGTCAAACTCTGGATGTAGAGGAAGATAATTAAAAACTTAACCGTTCTGTTGAATGTTTTCTTTTCAGTCCGCAACAGTTGCATAAATCCTGTAAGAAACTGGATATCGTGGTTACTATCGTGGATATCACTCAATGATTAGGCTTATCCAAAATTTAAAAAATTAAAAAATCGAAAATTAAAAAATCCAAAATCCAAAATAAAAAATCCAAAAAATAAAAAAATTCAAATATCCAAAATTTAAAAAATCCAAAATTCTAAAATTAAAAAATTCAATGATGCAAAATTAGAAAGTCAAAAATCCAAAATTAAAAAAATTAAAAATCCAAAATTAAAAAATCCAAATATCTAAAATTTAAAATCAAAAAATGAAAAATCTAAAATTTTAAAAATAAAAAACCCAAAATCCAAAATTTAAAAAAATCCAAAATTAATTAATCGAAAATTAGAAAATGCAAAAAACAAAAAAACTTAAAGATCTAAAATTTCAAAATCCAAAATTTAAAAAGTCGAAATACCCAGTATTAAAAAGTCCAACAATCCAAAATTGAAAAAATCCAATAATCCAAAATTGAAAAATTAAAAAAATTAAAACAAGTTTCATTTATGTCGCGTGGTGTTACACGCACATTTTTTTTTTTAAGACTTTATCTTGAGGGAACTTAAAACCTATGAAATGAAATGAAATAAATATGATACCAGCTGCTCAACTATTATATAATTTTGTGATTGCTACCTAGGCCTTTCGGTGCCTTTACACCATCTTCAGGGCATCTTTAGCTGGCTTGGAGCTCCAATAGTTAATAAAAACTGCATTTCGTCACATTTATAAAATAAGATAAAATTCATAAAATCTCATAAAAGCACTGACAACAGTGTATTGTTGGCAGTGGTCTCAGGTAGGTTTGGAAATAAATCTAATGCATAATGGACATAGAGAAAACAATACGAGGTATGTTTTCAAATGTTTAATACCTATAGGCTATACCGTAAGGACCTGGAGTTTGAAAATCGAAAGTCCTTCATATGTAAGTTAATTTCGAATTTCAAAATACAAAACCCGGACGACGCCGGGCCTTTTAAGCTAGTAGTCTACATTACCGTGGTATCTCGCATGCGAAAAAGTAAAAGAATAGAATATATTTTGTGTAACTTTAGTTCCGATTGGAGGTCTCTTAGAATAAATTTGGTAAGTAATATTGCGTAAAAGGCCTTGCCCCATGGCTGAGTGGTTAGACTACTCGCCTTTAATCTTTGCGGCCCAGGATCGAAACTAGGTGGATCAATTTGGAATTTGTGATGTAATAAATGGGGTCTGGGCAGGTTTTCTAGGGGTGCTCCTGTTTCCCCTGCCATATATCCACCTTTAATCCATTCATCATAATATAACCATTGGTTGCAATAAAGGAATTATTTATGTAGTAGTGGATACAAATTGAGGGGTTGACTGGAAGAAGGACGTAATTAAAAAATCATAGTTTTTAGATAATCAATAAAAACTGCGTAGAAGTTAAAACTTTCCACCAAAAAAAATATATATAATAGTGAAAATCTTCTACGCAGTTTTTATTTATATATACAGGGTGTTAATGAATAACGCCGAAATATTTTACCTGTGTATAGAGGGGACATAGACAAGCAACTTTTATTAGGACATTTTTGCTCTATGACGTAAAATGTGTATGCTACAGGGCATTAAAGTCCTTAAAATTTGGTACTCATAACTCAATAATTGAGCGAAATAGGGTTAAAATTTTCATTAAATTGACTTCATGCCTTCTTAGCGATCGATAAAAACCTTATTCTTAATAATTCATCAACAGCTATACCATAATTTAGAATTTTCATAATCTGCAAAATTTACTGACTAATCACATGATTGCCCGCCACTGCATTATGTTTTTATTCCTAATTCCAGACCAAACAAAAATGTTTCGTTTGTCTTTTTTTCCCTCAGAGTTGTAAGATATCGATCGTCATTTTTTACAATTTTCCCGATCACTACACAATATTCACTGTTCCTTTGTTTCCCATCATTTCAAGTATTAAAAGTCAGTGGCGTGCATATCCTTGGGAGATTTTATGTTATAACAGGAAGAATTGAATCCATAGAGCAAAAATCTCCTAATAAAAGTTGTCTATGTCCCCTCTATACACAGGTAAAATATTTCGGTGTTATTCATTAACACCCTGTATATATAAGCTTTTCTTCCCCCTTTCGATTAGGCTAGCTTAGGACCACGTGAAACAGTTTTCTACTTCTTGTCTTCCCAAAACTTTTTCATCTTTCACGATGTTGCTGGTTTAGTTTTTTTACTAACACAGTGATCAAAAATTTGTTTGGCAAGTCTGTCTCTTTCCATTCTGAAAATATGACCATAGAATCTTAATCTTCTTTTCCTGAAAGCATGACCTATTTTCTCTGTTTGTTTGTATAACTCCTTTTCTGGTCTCAGATTGTATAAGTATGTTACTATTCTCCCAAAATTGGTCGCATAATTTTCCTTAAGATTCTCTTCTCTGTTTTGCTTATTCTTCTATCTGAGAAGGTGTTTGCGTACAGATTACAGTTTTATAATGCCTCAATTTAGCATTTTTGGATGATTTTTTATTTTATAATATACTAGCTTAAATGGCCCGACGTCGCCCGGGTTTTGTATTTTGTAATATGAAATTAACTTATGGAGGACTTTCGATGTTGAAACTCTAGGTCCTTTTATAATATGTATTTAGAATTCGAAATGAGGAAGAACGACATATGACACTCAGACTATTCCCTCAGAAAACGCTAGATAGGCCTATAGCTTTTTATGGCTCATAGAGGAGGTCGAATGTTGCATTCCATTGCTTCTGCACACCATGCCTGGGAGGAGTGCAAATAAGAAGAAAAAGAAATTCCGGTTACATAAGATTGTATTGTCTTGACAGAAAATTGTATTTCTCACTCTCATATTACCATACAACCGTTTCGGGGCTGAAGTAAAAAATAAATTCAATATCACTTTCATTCTTTCCTTCCCAAAAACCTAGGACATAATATACCGCGCGCGTAGGACTGAAACGTTCCATCCTGTTTTGTCTTCTTTTAGATGCTTCGGGCCTCTGATAAACATCCCTAGGCCTATTTCCCAACTAATACAAAGCCTACAGCCATGAGTGACGTATCAGTGGGTATGATTTGTTACCGACTTCCGATATAGCATACTCACTGGCACACACTTAAGTTGTCCCTGCAATACGACCGCTTATTCTACATCAACATGTGAAGTGAGAAAATGATATTTTCCATGTCGAGGGTAGAGAAAGTTATGTGACTGCTTTATTTTCGTGGATTTTATTCTTCAAGAATTATTTTCAAAAATGTATTAGGCCTACTTACATCGATAGTATCAGAATTTGTTAAAACCCAGTATTATAATATAGTTTCCAAAGGCCTATGTGAACACCGTAAACAATACTTTTGTTTTGTAAACAATTGACAGCAGAACTCTCTAACTGTGCCTCATTTTACTTTTCCGACTTTTCCCGTGGATTTTCCAAAAAATTTCTTTCATACAAACCTTCTCCTGACAATTACGAACACAACAAAACAAAAATCAGTCAAATCGGTCGAGCCGTTCTCAAGTGATGCTCCGTCATACATTTTGGAAATTCATTTTTATTAATATAGATTCATGGTTGCATGGTATGCATGCATTTATTTTAATTTTATTTTTATTTTGTGAGACTTTCTAATATTTACGCAGTTTTTATTATCTGAAAACTATGATTTTTTTTAAATTACGCCCTTCTTCCAGCCAACTCTTCAATTTTATTGTAAATCTTCGAACTAGGATGTAGGAGTGAGTATCAAATTTTAAAAACGCGATTTCTTGATTACTTTAGCTGCACGCCATCTACCGGCACTTCGCTGCACTAAGGTTCATGTTATAGTTCGTGTTACTCCTCATAGGTGTCAGAAGTATTCCGAATGCAGTTTCATCACCTAATGCGAACTTTAGAGCGATCGAAAAATGCAAAGAAATTATTTTAGTTATTAATCATCTGCTATACAATTGTGCTGTTGTTTTAAAAGGTTCGGTTCCTTTGTTTTGAAACAAAAACGTTTTTATTACCTCAAATAGAAAAATTTGTTGGATTGTTATATCAATGCATGTATAGGTCCTCAATTCCAACCACGAATTTTAACTCTTAAATGGGGGAGATTCAATTAGTCACGCAAAATATAAACCAATGCCGGACCGCATAGAAAACAGTTAAGACAATGATTAGGTTCATATTTATTTCTTATTTAGCGTATTTTGTAAATTACATATTAAGTTCAAATTTCTTGCGCGTTTTCTTCATTTTTATTATAAATTTAAGGCAAACTGTTGTATCTGATAATTAGGGTTCGGATGTTTATAATTTGTCATATTTTTATCCTGACCTTCTTCTCGCCGCAAAAACAAATTAAACACGAATTGCACGCTTTTTATCCTAATCGGACCGTTTTAATTTCGCATATAAAGTCATTTTTGATAATTTTTTGTGGCCTTGGTCATATTTTAGTCATATTTGTAATTTGACGTCATATTTCAGTTATAAATTCGGAAAAGGAGCACAACTATACAGTGTACATAGGCCTTCGGTACTACACGGTCGAACTAAATTTGAAATTTATTTAATTAATTAAATGTTTAAACAAATCAATAGGTTACTTAAATTTTAAAATAAATGCAATTGTTAATATTTTATAGGGACATCAAGATCTACAAAATATTACGAGCATTTGCAGCTGATGAAGCGAGCAAAGGGGAGCAAATTCTTTAAAAATAGAAGTTCATTGCAACTATAATTGTAAATCACCAAATTAAAAAAAAAAAGTTATTATCCGATTGAAATAGTGTGATGTAAGAAATTGGAACATTTAATTTTGGAAAAAATTTTATTTGATTAGGCCACATTTAGAATTTTTTTGGGCATATTCAATCGTTTTTAAGGGCATATTTACTGTCATATTTCCCACTTTTTTAGGTCATATTCATGTTTTTAAAAAATTGAATCGGAAGATAGGCCTAATGTTAGGTCATAATTCCCTACTCCAAAACATACCATTATTGTACTGATCAAGGTGGCCGAGATGGTAACGTTTTGGACCCTCATTCGGGAGATCCTTGGTTCAAATTTCGTGGCCGGCCAATTTGACATGGGGTTTTTCATGGTTTCCCCACTCATAAAGGGAAATGCCGAATTTGATATTTACATACCATGAATCATCCTCACCATTTCATCCTGTATCATATCCATTTAAATTAATATCAGTTGAAATTTACTTCATAAAACGCACCAAAAATAGAAACAATTGACAATCAATAGTTCCATGGCCTACCCTACTGCATAGACGCACATCCCGAACTCCTGACATGACCAAGCAGCTGAAAGGAGTATAAATACAGCTGAATTAAAAAAAAAAAGAAAAGACGTTTAATATCTGGGTCAAATAGAAAAATTGGTTGGATTGGGGAACCTTCAAAGTTAGGGGAAGGTTGTCTATGTTGGACCGATTTTACATTTTGTTACCCCACGCCTTTATTATGTATTTAATTGATACAAAATATATCGTACAATAATCTACATTATATACACTTCCATCTGGTAGTATTATATTTTGCATAGATATATATCTCCAAGGCCTACAATTTAAAACTTAGAAGTCTGTAAATGGTCCGAATTAGGTAACCGGTTGCTTAAGTTGAACCGATGGTAAAACTGTGAGTAAAAAAATAATAATTGTAATATTTTAAAGAACATGTATTTTAACAAGTAAGTTAGTTAGGGCCTATTATACAAAACCATTACTTATAATTTGTAAATTAGAAGCAAACTGTTTTGTACTGATAAAGTGCTTGAAATAAGAAACAAAGAATAACCTAGGAAACAAATTGCATAAAAAATGTAAAATATACCAAATCTGCTTATATGCTGAGATCAAGAATGGAAGTTATGGTGGTCCAAATTAGGAAACACGCAGTGGTCCAACTTCGGCAACTGGACGCCATGTAAAGAAATATGATGCTACAAGAACTCACAAAATGTAAAACTGGTTTTACGATATGTAGTTATTAACTAATGAAAGGCAGTTGTAAAATATAATGTAGGAATTGTTTTGACCACTCTTACTCTGCACAATAGCTTATAATTTGTAGCGCGATTCTTGTTACACAAACGAGGAGAACACAATAATTGCAGTTTTTCTTTCTTCAAAGGCTGCAGCCAACTGACCGTTGGATCACGCGCCCTTGACAACATTTATCAGCAGTAGAGCCAACTTGAAGGTTTAAGTTACTAACACATAGCGAAATATGAAGGAGGTCCAACTTAGGCAACGGTCCAACTTCGGCAACTGTCCCCTTATTAAAACTAATTTTATTTATGCCTTTTCTAGGTAGTTATTTTGTCACGCAAATTATAAACGCATGCCGGACTGCAAAGAAAACAATTAACACAATGATTAGGCTCATAGTTTATTTCTTGTATCGTATTCTATAAATTTTATATGAACTTTAAATTTCTTGCGTCTTTTCTTCTTTTTTATTACAAATTTAACGACACCTGTTGTATCCTATAAGATAAAATATATAGTCTATTTAATGGTTAAACATTTCGTATAATTAAATAAATGAAGCGGAAGATATGCCTAATATTATGTACTAATTGCTTACTTCAAAACGTAGCATTGTTGTACCAAAGTCCTGGACTCACATTCGGGAGGTCGCGGGTTCAAATTTCATGGCCAGCCAATTTGGGGTTTTTCGTTGTTTCGCCAGTCGTAAAAGGGAAATGCAGAATTACATATTCACTTACGATGACCCATCCTCACCATTTAATCCTGTATCGTATCCATTCAAATTAATAGCAGTTACAATTTAACAGACGCCATAAACATATCAACAATAGAAAACAGTTGCACATCAATAGTTCCATGGCCTACTGGTAACTTATACATACAAAACCTGAACTCTTGATATGACCTCGATGTTCAAAGGAGTATGAATAAAGCCGAGTAAATATTAAAGAAAAAACAATATTTATTTGAGAAAGCAATAAAAACAGAAAATAATAAATAAAAAAAATTGCTTTAGGTTAGCCAATTTGTAGCACCGCTAAGTTGATTCATCATCCGACGGTAAATTCAACAGTATATTCTTAATATTAATATTTGTGGAAGGTACATGTTCAATATATTAACTGCTCTCGGGAATAATTAATTTTTCATCCACAACCAGAAGTGATTCGCTGTTCATTTATTTCGGTATACGAATCACATTCATACTTATGCTCTTGGCAGTACTCAATAGTGAATTGCACCAAATTAACCACGTTTACACTTAACTTCATAATAATGCTACGAAGCACACACACGAAGTAAGTTTACCTGAAGCCGTTAAGAGAAAAAAAAACACATTTTAAAGGAAATATTTATTGCAACAGACACAGCCAGTGTTCAGCTATTATCAACATGTTTGCTACCAGAATTGAGACATTTGTCTTACCGTGGGACCAAATTTTGAATACCTGTGTCGTAGAAGTCTGCCGCCAAGGATTTGAACCACTGTGTGACAACCACCTCCGATTCTCTGTCATTCTCTTTCATTTCTTGAGATGTAGGAAAAGATGGAAATCACTGGGAGTGTGGTCAGCTCTTTATGGTGAATGTTTAAACACCTTCTAGCAAGTATCCTGCAGAAGTTCGGCTGGGAGGTGTTTAAACATCCACCCTACAGCCCGGACCTCGCTCCCAGTGATTTCCATGTTTTCCTACACCTCAAGAAATGGCAGGGAATGACAGAGAAGAGGAAATTGTTGTCATACTGTGGTTCAAATCCCAGGCGACAGACTTCTACGAAACAAGTGATCAAAAGTTAGTCCCACGGTTTTGACAAATGTCTCAATTCCTGTGGCAATATGTTGAAAAATAGCTGAACACTTGCTGTATTTGTTGGAATATATGTCCATGATATTGTCTTTTGTTTCTGTAAACGGCCTCAGTGTAGCTTAATTTATGGACGCGTCTCATACTTCTCAATGTGTATATCAAAATTATTTGATTTCTTGTGTAAGCTTTAGTTATTTTAAAAATATAAACTTATATGAATTTCAATTTTTTAAACTTCTTATTTTCCTATGTACAATACTAAATAAAAGTACAAAGACGATTAAAAGTCAATCAGTAATTTCTAAAAAAAAGCAAACAAGATTTTTACGTAAAAATTTTCATTTCTGATATCTAGGGGAGGATAAAAACTTTATTTTTTATTAAAAAATCATATAAATTAATAACTGGAAAATAAACTGTGATATTAAAAGAAAATTTCGAACTTTACTTTGCTTTCTAGTTTTAGTTAGGTGCTCAAATTTCAAGTTTATGTCACAAATGGCCTATAAAATCACTCTCAACACTTCAGTCTTCCATTAACACACATTCGACACTACATTAAATTCGTTTATAGAGTCTCTTATTAATCGTAGTCATCATCGTGGTGATAATGGTGATGCCGGCCGTGACGGTGACCGTGTCCATGGTGATCATGATGATAGTGATGGTGATGGTGTCCATGATCATCGTGGTGATTGTAGTAATGGTGAACTTGTCTCTTGGGCTTCACCATGAGCACATGGTGATGGTGCACATGCTTGACTGGGTTGGGAACATGTATAATGAAGCGCCTGGAACATAGACCACACATTTAGCATGATAACAAACCAATACAAGTCAGGTGATACAATAATAATGAGACGAAAGATTTATAGGAGCAGTGTTGACATGCAGTGATGGCTAATGTAAAATGAAAAGACTTGAACTGACAGGCGTTAGATGTTTTGCTACGCGGTGTTCACCACAGAACAGTATAGACTTCCAAAAAAACTCGTAACTGAGTATGGAGTATTTGTTAATGGACTCCTAAAGGAAAGTAAAAACAATTAAAAACTTTGTTACTGGTTGAGAAAATAGTTGCTTGCAGTCTATTACTGTATTAGCCTATGAGTGGTTCAGTGATTCACAGTTACGTATTATTTTATGAATAAATATTTTAAATTCTGTATTGTAGTGTATTTTCTTATATATGAATAAATAAACTTCGTTTAATTCTTTCGGGTAATGTTATCAATTGGTTAATATTATCAGATTAGATGTGTTTTATAGTTTTTGTAGAGTAAGACCGCCGGCGTGGTCTTGTGGTTAGTGTCTCTGATCCATAGGCCTGGGTTCGATCCCCGGTACCTCCACGGATTTTTCTGAGGTAGGGAGGTCTGGTAGGGGTGCACTCAGCCTCGTGAAAGTCGTGATTCAAATTGAGGAGCTACTTGATAGAGAAGTAGCGGCTCCGGTCATGCAAACCACCATTAACGGCCGTGGGTGTCGGCATGCTGACCACATGCCCCCAATCTTGCCACCTGCCTATGGTAGATGACGCAGCGGTCGGGTGGTAGGCCAAGTCCCTCCATGGATGTAGCGCCACGGAGTTTAGTTTAGTTTTAGTTTAATGTTATCAATCGGTTAATATTATCAGATTAGCTGTGTTTTATAGTTTTTGTAGAGTTTGAATGCTAAAAATTGCTCTCCTGATAAACTTATAAGAAGTGACTTAACATATATTTTTCCGTGGATCCTTCAAATGAGATTGAAAAGTTAGAAGAATAAAGAATAGATTATATCTGCTTGAACAAATTTGTTTTCTATTCGGAAAGAAAGAAAATATTATTTCCACCCATCTGTTTATTGATATGTTACAGTAAAATATGAATAAAATATGGCTCTAGGACTTATTGACTTTCAACTTTTGAACATCAGCTGTCAAATCGCATTTCCCACCATCTTTATAACGCGTTCAACTTAACATTTATTCTATTTTCGAAGAACTTATGTCACTATGCTTCCAAAGAGTAAACAATCGCCCAAACTTTCTTACACTTATTAAAGTACCTATGGCATCAACTCTGAAATCAGCTTGTATTACGACTAGACCCCCTAGTCAACATTTATCAGCCTTAGTGGAAAGCTGGCTTTCTATTCCGAAGTCCGCGGATTCGATCCTGGGTCTTATGAATGCGACAGTCCCATGTCCGTTGATTTACAGGGAACTGCTCCGGAATATAATTTCGGATCGCGTTTGCAGATTAATTGATTAAGAAATCAAGTAATTCACCAGTAATAGAAACAATTGACAATCAATAGTTCTATGGCCTACTCTACTGTATAGACACAGATCCCGATCTCGGCATGTGGCCTTGTAGCTGAAATAATAATAAAAATAAATCGGTGAACAGTTGAAATTCTATCCGAACTTATAATGTCGTGCTTAAGTAGTGACTAATCATTGTGTTTTCTTCTCAGTCCGCCAAGATTTAATAAACTGTTTGAGAAAATTAAGTATTTAAGGGTTAAAGTTTTTTATGCTTCCACAGGAGATGATTGAAGCACTAGGACTCTAACAGAACACACAAGACCTTATATAAGGCGGATAACTGGTAATTCGGACTGGCAATACTCTGAACACGAGCCAAATAGCAGGGGAAAATTTTTAATTTGGTTCCCCGAGTAGAAATTAATATGCATTTTGTGTGATTTCAGGAAATGGATCTCCAGACTCGAAGTCACCATGCATACACTAAATAAAATCTGGTCCTGTTGCAAAATCACTAAAGTCAAGCTATTCTGCCAAGGTTTTTAGCGGTTTTCCAAGGCCTCGCAACGAATGTTGGAATAGTTCCCTTGCAAAAGACGGGCCGCAACCCGCATAATAACAACCTCCCCAAATTTCAAAATTGTTAAATAAAAGGACCCTTAGACCGCGTAAGATAACATTTTAGAGTAAGAAATTGGATATACAAAATTACAATAGACTGTCTTTTCGGCAACAACAATAGAATGGAACATGCTAGCCACCCCTACTTTACTACTATGACACCACCTCCAAATCATACTAAAAATTATGGGGCAAATGGGCTTTGCCTAGGTACCCATTGCCTACTACATAGTAGTGGGCATAAAAGAGGAAGGAGCCACGTATCAAAAGTACGTTGCAGATATTCTCAATTCGATTCCGATTCCGATTCCGATTCCGATGCTTTTGGACTTACGAAATAATTACTGCAGCTGATCAAAGTAGCCCATGGCTGTACAAAACTATATATCAAAACAGAATAAAATTTACAACATATAGAAGTAATCGAATTATGAAGAAACTGAACGAAAGATAACATACTTGAAATATTTTAAAAATCATTGATGGACTGCCAAGTGAAAATTTGTGATCTTAAAATTGTGTTTGGTAGCCTTTTATATCACCAGGTAATGACATTCAAAATTCAATAAATTGTAGTGTGAATAGCTATGAGATAATTTTGATGGCATATTTTTCACTCTAACTTCTTCCCACATATTCAATACTCAAAATTTAATTAAGATATAATTCAAGACTTATGCATAAGATAATGGCTAAATCCATATACAGTTGCTTCACATATTTGAATTACCTTTCAATTGTTCTTGGAATGTCGACATTTGACAAGAACAGTTCCTCACGGAGGGGATTTGTGATCTGGAAGTTGTTGCTAGTAACAGAGAACATCATAGGATACGTCTGTGGACTAGCATGGAATATCAGCAGCAATTTCCATGGAAGACATACTGTTCGGAACTTACTGGTGGAACTTTATCGCTTTGGAAGTTCCTTGAACAGTCTGACGTGTATTTATATAGGGGAAAAACATATCCATTTAAAAGTTCCCAGATTATTGCAAGAGCTTTCATCTATAGACGATTTCTTATTAGACCGCGTTCAGAAAAATCAGATCTATCGAAAAACTAGGCTCTACTTGATAGCTGTAATTTGTGCTTCTGTTTTCATCTGTATATCTGTTCGACTCTTTGAAGGTGTTGTTTGGAACGAAGGGTCATTTCTACATATCATGCCACTAGTATCTTACTTCACCAACATTTCCGCGGAACTACAGTTCGTTTCCATGGTGATTCTGATAAAACAAAGAATCGTTATTCTAAACAAAAGAATGAAAGAATTCTACAAGCTTGATGAACAATGTTCAGTTTTTTTTGTTCAGCGGCAAAGCTCTTCAGAGACAAACGTCAAAGTTTTCCGATTGATTTACCATGAACTGTTCACAATTTCGCAGACTGTTTGTCAACTGTTTACGCCTTACGTTGTCATAGAGATTATTTACAGTTCTTCAGGTTTCACTTCGGCTGTCTTCTACGTCATGGTGTATGGTTCTAAAGTGTTTGCAGGGAACCACTCGCTCTCGGCAAGTTGGATAGTTTTGCTGTTTTTGTGCATGCTGCATTTCTTCAGGTTCGCTGTTATTCTGTTTGCGTGCCACGTGACTTCTTCTGAAGCTAGCAAGATCAAAGTGACGGTGAATAAAGTTCTGTTACTGAGGAATAAAGACAGATCGGAACTCATGAAGTTCAGAGACCAGCTCAGAATACAGGACATGAAGTTCAGCTTGTACGGGAGTTTTCCTTTGAACTTGTCGCTGCTTGGAACTATTTTAGGCATTACCGTCACGTATTTAGTGATTATTCTGCAGTTCAACAACTGAAATTGATATTCCATTGGTACTTGACGCGTAAGAAAAATAAGTGTGAAAAATATGTGAGAAATCTGACGAAAAATATAACTTGCTCTGCTGAAATAAAAAAAGTTTTGCCTCTTCGTTTAATATATTGTGTATGACATTCTCTTCATGTAAAATGGTTGTAAAAATGAAGAGAATGTGGCTAGCACATCGCATCTCCGAAGGATACACAACCCAAATTGAATCTTATTAAATGCACTCACGTACCTTTCTCTGCCCTAAGCATGGACAATACATTTTTCTCACTTCACATTCTGATATAGAATAAGAGGCCGAATTGCAAAGAGTGCGTATTTAGTTGTTTCAACTTTATGCAAAGCTTTATAGTTTATAAATCTCTCTCTCTATATATATGAAAGAAGCTTTATCCTGAATGAACGAATGACTGACAGAGAATAAACATGGAGCCTAAACTATAATAGGTAAATACTTGGAATTTTGACAGTATCTTCGTCTCATAATGTAAGTGCTCATGATAAAACACAGATATAGGCCTAAGGTACACAGAATTGTATAGATCTATTACTAGGGCCTGTATTACTACCATAACAGTGAAAACCTAATCCCTGCGCCCAGAAGCTAGCATATTCAAGCCCTTGAATCCCTCAGTGATTCAGAAAAGTTGTTATTTTCTTCTTTCTTTTTACTGGAAGTGGGAGTCGGGAGAAAAACACTAAATTTTCTAAGGAAATCCAGGGAATTTTTCTACTGAAGACGAAACATTTCTTACTATTTAACCACGTCACAAATGTGTCATGTACTGCACATTCCGAGCTAAAAATTTAGTACGAACTGAAAATAAATGCTAGAATTTATAACAAAAATTAACTTACTTTGAACTTTAGAGGGAAAAGGCAATATTTGGCTCTAACGTAAAAATAGGCCATTTTAGGGCCTATAAAACTATCAGTTTTAGGCATAATGACTTATGAAAGATGCATATACAAGTTTTCGTCCATATAACACTTAAGGATTAAAATAGGTTTTTGCCTAAAATACGAAGTCTACTTAAAAGCTAATTGATTTAATATAAATTCAGCTTTGAAAAGGTAAAAAGCGCGCGTGCTGTTCATGAAAATAATGACAAGATCGTGAAATTACTTCTGCACGTGGAATCAATTCGTGCTGCGGTCGCTTTAACTGCATTACAAAACTAACCTGTTTAGAGTTTTTACTCCATTGAATTCCTTGCAATGGTTTCACACTGTTACGGACAAGAGTTTTGCAGAATTTTGTGCCAGGTGATGCCTTACCGCAGAATGAAATCCGTGGTTTGCAAAATTTGTAGGCCTACTTGTATAATCTCTAGGATAAAAGGCTTTGTCCTGACTGACTGAATGAATGAATGACTGACAGAGAATCAACGTAGAGCCTAAACTATAACAGGTAGAGACTTGGAATTTTGACAGTACCTTCGTTTCATAATGTAGGTGCTCACTAAGAAAGGATTTTGAAGAAAAAAAATTATTTTAGATGACAGAAATCAAATGTTTTCGAGAATACTTAATCTTCTTACACATAATTATCAAATCCAAATCACAGTTCACATGACAACAGCGTATATTTGGCAGTGGTCTCAGGTAGGTTTGGAAATAAATGAAACTAGAATTTGACAAATTAGAGAAGCTATCAATATAATTAATGTTATAAATAAATATTGAAGAATGAAATCCACGAAAATAATGTACAATGTGCTGCAGTCACATAACTTTATCTACCCTGGATATAGGAAATACCATACCACGTATGGTAATATGTATTTTATTATAGAGCTGGTTTTTGGGAGGGAACTATGAAAGTGATATTAAATTTCTTTTTAATTTCATCCCCAAAACGGTTTTATGGTAACATGAGAGTGAGAAATAAAATATTCCGCAAAGACAATACAATTTTATGTTACCGGAATTTCTGTTTCTTCTTATTTGAACCCCTTCCAGGCTTGGTGCGTAGAAGCGATGGGATGCAAAATCCTACATCTTCTATGAGCCATAAAAAGCTATATCAAGTGTTTTCTTAGGGAATAGTTTTAGTGTAATAAGTCGTTCTTCTTCGTTTGAAATTCTAAGTACCTACATAAGGACCTGTAATTTGAAAATCGAAAGTCCTTCATAGGTTAATTTCCAATTTAAAAAAAAAACCGGGTGACGCCGGGCCTTTTAAGCTAGTACAGTATATATATATATATATATATATATATATATATATAAGAGGCTTTGTCCTGACTGACTGATCGATCGAATCGTTTGAGTGTGATAAGTCGTTCTTCATTTCAAATTCTTAATACCTATATGAGCACCTATAATTTGAAAATCGAAAGTCCTTCATAAGTAAATTTCCAATTAAAAAATACAAATCTCGGTCGACGCCGGGGCTTTTAAGCTAAATGGATCATAAATAACTATTAACGTCAATAAAGCTAGTACATTTACATTCCTCTACATTCCACTTTTGCCCCGAATTACATTCCTTGTGTACAAGTGAGATGGATTGTATGGTAATGAAGACAGATGCCGAAAATACGAAGCAGCGTGTTAGGTATGCGATATTCGTGAGATACAGCTTTAATCATGGAAAGTGAGACAATTGCTCATGAAGAAGGTCAATGTGTCGAAATTGTACTTGGCTGAAGGCAATATAACCTCACACAATGGTACATCTGCTTTAGTTTCACCTCGGAATGAGAAAAAAAAAATCCCTTTAGGCAGGCCTACAGGCTGAGGTAGATTTCAAAGTGCTTTTGGTTTAATTTATTATCGCTGCGCAGCACTCTTCTTTTTTAGCCTTGGCATGGCAACCCCGCAGTAATAAGAACTGAATTCGGTAAAGAGGAAGAGACTACAATCATTTGTTTTGACAACAAGAATAGGATATAATATTCTGGGAGGCCGTGCGCAAGATCAGCAATGAATAAAATTAGCAAAGCCGCTAAACAAGACAAAATTATGATATTATAATAATTCTTTTAAGTGTTATTATTTTCAAACATTAAAATCTCGCGTCATATGAGTGCTATCAAGAAACTAGTTATTGATTTGTAGAGTACTCATCAAGAGCTTTTCAACGATACCCCACAAGACGTGGTTTCAAAAGTTTCGAATTTTCATCCCCCCACCCCCACCCTCACTCGAACCCCCGAATTGTTGGTGTCACTGTGAACTCCAAAGGGAGTACTCTAATTTATTCAAACAAAGTTTCCCTCTATACTTCATAGGGGCCGAAATATACATTTTTAAAATTTTCAACCCCCCTCCCCCGACCACCCCCTTGGGCCAATTTTGCTCATTGACGAACTTGTCCGAGCTATTGGGCCTAGAAATGACATAATAAAATTTGGTTCAAATATCTTCAAAATTACGGCCGCTATCGTGTAAAGATATAAATATATATATATATAAATATATATATATATAAATATATATATATATATATATATATATATATATATATATATATATATATATATAAATATCACAATTTTTTTTTTTGAACGGGCGGTGGTTTCGTACTTAGGGGAGCATGAAACGTAAAGATATGAAAGAATTTTTCGAAAATCATGACATGGTATCCATTGCAATAGGTAGATTTTTCTTCGAAATCTACCTAAAAAGTAGAGCCTGAATAATTCCAATCCTATTGGGAACCAGTGAAAATTCTACTCTAGTATTTAGGATCCCCCAAAATTTCTCGGCCCTTTCACGTCCAAGTAATACCTTAGTTTCCGGAGGAGGGGGTTAAGGGGCGATGGTCTTACCACCTGTCCCTCTGCCCTCTCTAGGAAAATAAGCAACAAAATTCACATAGGCACAGAAACCTTAAATTGGAGGTCCTTCGCCCGAACATGGGGGCACAGGATTCGAGAGAGGGGAGAGAGATTTAGGATCCCCAAGACAGGAACAAAAAATCAGGTAATCTGATATAACAAAGTGCCATAATGCTTTTGTTTAATCAGTGATAATTGCAATTATCATACGCAGCAAATAAGTTATTTTTGTAATCGATTTCTGAGTTAAGCTCCAGAACGATTCATTAAGCAGGGCTTACGGAAGAACAAAGGTCTAGTTTGATAAGCATATGTGAAGGAATATGTGGGTAGTGTTGTTTGTCAAAGCTAACTGTATTGCAACTTCCAAAGCCGTATAAGAACACTGTAAAACTGTATGTTGTCATGAGAACTGATTTGCATTTGATAAATCCTTTCTAATATATTAATAGGCACTAAATTGGGCTTTACTCCGGTACCAGTCAACCGAATTGGTCCATTCTGGCACTTAATAACGGAAAATTACTAAAAGGAAATTTTAAAATGAAGAATAGGGTACAACAAATAGACTATAGGCCAAGTCATTGTGTTAACTGTTTTCTTTGCAGTCCGTCACGAGTTTGTATATTGTGTGAGAAACTGAGTCTCGTGCATTAATTGATGATAATAATGCAGGGTAATGATGGACTTATGCTTATAGTGAAACGGATGTATATCATACTAGCTTAAAAGGCCCGGCGTCGCCCGTTTTTTTGTAATTTTTTTTAATTTTATTTACTTATTTTTTTAAAATTGGAAATTATCTTATGAAGGACTTTCGATTTTTAAATTATAGGTCCTTATACAGGTATTTTTAATTTTAAATAGAAAGAACGAATTATCACACTCAAACTATTCCCTGAAAAAACGCTTGATATATATATTTTTTTCTTTTTAATGGCTCATAGAGGATGTAGAATTTTGCATCCTTTCGCTTGTACACTGCAAGGGGTTCAAATAAGAAGAAAGAGAAATTCCTGTAACATAAAATTGTATTATCGTGGCAGAGAATTTTTATTTCTCCCTCTCATGTTTCCATAAAACCGTTTTGGGGATGAAATTAAACAGAAATGTAATATCACTTTTATACTTCTCTCTCCAAAAACCTGCGATATAATATACACATTGCCATACCTGATATTGTTTTCTCTATGTTCAGGGTAGAGAAAGTTATGTGGCTGCATTATTTTCGTAGATTTCATTCTTTAATATTTATTTATAACATGGATTATATTGATAGTTCTCTAATTTGTCAAGTCTTGTTTAATTTATTTCCAAAGCCTTATGTGAAGACTGCCAACAATACACTGTTGTCATGTGAACTGTGATTTGGATTTGATAATTCTATGTAAAAAGGGAATAAGTATTCTAAAAAACATTTAATTTTTGGTATATGAAATCAAATTTTTTCAAAATCCTTTCTTAGTGAGCATCTACATTATGAAACGAAAGTACTTTCAAAATTCCAAGTCTCTACCTGTTACAGTTTAGGCTCTACGTTGACTCTCTGTCAATCAGTCAGTCAGTCAGGACAAAGCCTTTTATATATAACTTATAGAGATTTAGGCCTTTTATTAATAGTTATAAGCCACTCACTATGTGACCTCTTATTCCACATCAGAATGTGAAGTGAGAAAAATATATTGGCCATGCTTAGAGTAAAGAAAGTTACGAGAGTACATTAATCAAATTTTATTTGGGTTGTGCATCCTTCGGGGATGCGATGCGATGTGGTAACGACATTCTCTTCATTTTTACAACTAATTTACATGAAGAGAATGTCATGCATGATAATTATATTATACCAAGAGGCTAACTTTTATTTGGGCAGAGGAAGTTATGTGAATTTTTCATAAGATTTTTTAAACTTTTGGATCATTTGCATTTAAAATAGGCCTAACCTATTTTTATTTTCATTTTAGTCTAAGTTGTGTCATTTTCCTCACTCTGTTTAGGCTATGTGAAGGTTTTTAGAGGAATTTTTTAAAATAAAAGATATCAATAAAATACGAAATGTATTGAAAAAGAGAATGGAAAGAAGTTGCAAATGCTATTGTTAATTTTTATTTTAAATCATGTTTTGATACACATTTCTCAATATTCGTCCTCAATATTCGTCCTCAATCTCCTTAATCTCTCCCTTATCGCTTTTGATCCGAAAATTCGATCCCTACTAATGGTACATTAAATTTATTTCCTGATAAGTCTAGAAACTGCAAACAAAAGAGTCAAGAAATGGTTTGCAAAGAATATTTAATTTCCTCTGTATTTACTGAAAATACTAAAAGCCAATCAATACTTTGTTGTTTGAAACTTTGACTTTTGTTTTGGAAAATTGTTAAATGAATGAATACTTTTGCAACAGCAAATAAAAATAAATAAAAATTGTATGTAACTCTACTGTAGAATAAATAATAATATTGCCCAGAATAATATACCGCACGTGCTGAGACCGGTTTCTTCATAGCATAAAGAAGGCTGTGCTTTGAGACACGGCCATCTATGAATATCAATGAGCAGAGATCAGAGGTGAGAACTTACGTTTTGGCTGCAACAGCAGACATCATCATCAGCAGGGCGAGCAGTCCACACAGTAACTGAAAGACACAAAACGTAATATTATTAATATTAGCCTATATAAATGGAATCTCAGTTAATACAGCAATGTACAATATATGTTTTGGGATAAAATAGCTTTCCATAAATCTTAAATAAAAGAATAAGGTAAACTGATGTAACAAAGTGCCAGTATGCTTTTGTATAATCAGTTAAATGAGTCAAAATTGCAATTATAATGAGTAGAATATCAGTTAAGCTCCAGATTAATTAATTAAGCAGGCCTTATGGAAGAACAAAGATCTAGTTTTTCTTTAATCAGATTAAAATCGTCCAGCATCAGCAGAACTACAGATTTGTGATATCTTGACAATCGCACACTCACATAAAAATAAAAAATAAATGTCTATTTCGCCGGTTTCGGAATTTAAACCAGGGACCTCGAGAATGAGAGCCTAAGACGTTACCTCTAGGCCACCTCGCTCAGTTTAACAGTCTAGTTTGATAAGCATATGTGAAAGAATAGTGTTACTTGTCAAGGCTAACTGTATTTCAATTTCCAAAGCCGTATATGATCACAGTAAAACAATATATTGTAATGAGAACTGATTTGCATTTGATAAATTCTTTCTAATATATTACCGTAAAATAGGCACTAAATTGGGCATTTCTCAGGTACCGGTCAACCGATTTGGTCCAATATCAATAGGCTTCTTCCCATGGACTTTATAAATGCGTATACCAAATTTCATGAAAATCCGATAAAGCGTATTTGAGTTATAGCGCGTACAGTCACACGGACAGACGGACAGACATTTTCCCATCCACCACACAATCTCATAAAGTGCCATACTACAGGCAAAGTCATTATATTAACTGTTTTCTTTGCAGTCCTACAAGGATTTATAATTTTTGTGTGAAATTGATTGTCATGTATTAATTAATGATAAACTATAATCATGGATGATTTTGCCGATTGAGCTTAGCTCAATTGTTTAGCAATTTAGAAATTGCTTGTACATATTATATTAAATGAACAATAATAACATTATAGTTAGGTAAAATAGATCAAAAATAGATGAAAAAGATCATTCAATTTGCATACAAATCCCGGTTGCGGTAATAAGATAAGTAGGCCTAAGGTAATGTAATAATTGAAGGGGTCGGGGAAAGATAGTCCTTAAATCTATCGTAAAAATTTTCCTCCCACCTACGTCTAGGTCTTCCACGTGATCTTTTCCCTTCGGGTCTCCCAGCCAATACTTTTGAGATATGTCTTTCCTCTCCCATGCATGCAACATGTCCAGCCCATTTCATCCTTCGCGATTTAATTAGGCTTACCCTTATTATATCCGGTGAAGAGTAGGCCTACAGGTTATGAAGCTCGTCGTTATGCAGTTTTCATCTCTCTTAGGTTTGAATATTTTCCTAAGCCCCCTGTTTTCGAACACTCTCAGATTATGTAAGGGGCCATGTCTCACATCCTCTCATGTGCTCATAGATATAAAAATACAGCGTTAGACCCAGGATTTTGTACTTAACCCTTAAATTGATAATGTATCTTATAGGATACAGTGGCTTGTCTTAAATTTGTATTTAAAGGACGTAAAAGAAATTGCAAGAAAAATCAAAATTCCATGTAAAATTTCTAAACAAGGTGCAAGAAATTATCTACGAGCCAAATCATTGGGCTGATTGTTCTCTTTGCGGTCCGACATGGGTTTGGGGTGAGAATATAAGACCCATGGGCGAAGTATTTGATAATTACTCTAAAAATCTGATGTGAAAGTCACATAACTTCCTCTGCCCAAATAAAAGTTAGCAGTATTCACATATCCTTGTACAGAATCGAAAGACACAATTTTACGCTAATTATCCTATAAATACCTCTTCTTTCAATGATGCGACTAAAAGCGCAGTCTATATAACAAACTTAAAAAAAAAAAAAATGACTGCAGACGTTTATTGAACTTTCTGCCGTAAAATATAATTTCCGAAATTTATCGAATATTTCCCTCAGATACATCTTTACTCTATGCATGGCCAACAATACATCTTTCTCACTTCACATTCTTATATAAAATAAGAGGCCGTAAAAGAGAGCGAATTCAGTTGTTCATCACGTAAGACAAACTTTCTACAAACAGTGGGTGAACAGTGGGTGGCTTGTAACTACCCTCAGAGAATTTTCTCGAAAAAATGTTTCAAATAAAAGTTTTAGCTCTTAGTATAAGCAATCTATGTGCAAAATTTAAAGAAAATCGTTAGAGCCGTTTTTGAGAAAATCGCGAAAAACGAAAATTTCTTCATGTAAAATCCCCTTAAAAATAAGAGAAAATAGTCGCCAATCTTATCCTCACATCTTCAGAAGGTACCTGACCCAAATACGAAATTTTGTTTTCATACGATTTTCCGTTTTGGAGCTAGCTTGTTCACAGATATTTTCCACACAGACACACAGACACACAGACACACAGACATGTTTCCAAAAATAGTATTTTTGGATTCAGGGGGCCTTGAAACGTGTATATATGCTAAAAACTCAACTTCGAATTTTGGGGTCGAAAACAATACTTCCTCTACCTATAGTACCTATGGTACGGGCAGAGGAAGTAAAAATACATTTTTAATAAGTTGGATAAGTTAATCTATTTCCAGTGACTTCCTAACAACCCTGATTTTAGTTAATTCTTCTGGGGAAAAAAGCATAATATAGCATAATAAATTATATGTGAAATAAAGTAGGGCAATATAATTTCCAGGACTCCATAAGGAAGCAGCGTAAACAAAGCAACTTCTAAATTACTTTAACTCTTTAATAGCTAAATTTATGCATTGCTGATAACGGATTTATCAACTAAAATCATCAGTGGGCACTAACTTTGAAAAGGACGTAGAAAATTTCCATACAATAGCTGTTTCCCATAAATGACAATCTTAACATGTAGATGAAAAAACTCACATTTTAAATTAAATTAAATTGTGCTATACAGGGTGCAATATAGACAATTTTTGGTCAAAATTAATATTGTTTGTTTCTTGTATTAAAAATACTTTGAACCGTAATGCATTTGTTGGCCTAGTATCAGCAATCACAGGTACTTTTAAGTGCCCTTAATTATGCATTTTTTTAAAAGTTAAACTTGTTAAATTTTTAAATATTTAAATGAAGGGCCTAATTCCATAAAGGGGGCACAAGGACATAGTTTCGAAAAATATTGTAGGTGGTTTAAAGTGTAATTTTATAGCATACATTTTTGAAGGACAGGCTAAATTAGTGTTCTGAAAATTTACAAGGTAGAGTGTATTGGGATTTTTTACAACTAGAGGTATCTAAATATGTTAAACAAAAACTGAAGTACTTTTACAGTAGCAAAATATTTTTCCTTTCTATCATATTATTTGTTTTTACTTTATTTTATTAAAAACCTGTATTATACAGTGACAATTGCATGTTTGCCAATGAATACCATTATAGTCATTAATACAATAGATGATAAGCAAAACAATCTATTTTGAATGAAGTTACACTTCAGAAATGCAAGTTCAGTTTTTATAAACATTTGCTTGGATGGTAGCACTGCAGAAAATAAAAGCAGTTGGTAAACACACCTCAATAAAAGATAGGAAGTGTGCCTTACACCTATTTGGAACTGAACGTGCAGTCTCACAGGTCTTTTCTTATAACTGAGCAGAGGTGTAAGGCACAAGTATAAATTGTTCACTGAGTATTTAAGAGATATGAGGAGAAGGCATAAATGTTAAAAACTCAAAATTAAAGATTTGTACCTTACGCCCTTATGGAACTAGGCCCTTCAAATCTTAGCGATGAAAATAATCACGAGTCAAACGACTAAAAATAAATCATATTAAAAAAAATTGTTGCCAACCAAAAGAGACTGAATTCCGCTACATATGAAATTAACAATATATTTTTGGTTATTTTTCTAAGCACAAGCAAACTGAAATTATTTTGCTTTTAAAATTTACGATTTAAAATAACATAAAACGTCGCCAGCGCTCATTTTGTTAAATTCGGCTTTTCTCTTAAGTTCTATCGATCATACAACGTAAATAACTTAGTGAATAATTTGTTATACTTTTTCACTGAAAATACAGAAGACTGAAATTAAATTTTCTTGTTTGGTGTAATCGATTTCAGAGTTAAGCTCCAGAACGATTCATTAAGCAGGGCTTTCGGAAGAACAAAGATCTAGTTTGATAAGCGTATGTGAAGGAATATGTGGATAGTGTTATTTGTCAAAACTACCTGTATTGCTACTTCCAAAGCCGTATATGAACACTGTAAAACAATGTTTTGTCATGCATTTGATAAATTCTTTCTAATATACTACCATTAAAATAGGCACTAAATTGGGCATTACTCGGGTACCGGTGAACCGATTTAGTCCAATATGAATAGGCTTCTTCCCATGGACGGTATAAATGCGTATACCAAGTTTCATGAAAATCCCATAAAGCGTATCTGTGTTATCAAAGCTATGAGAAATGTTACTAGGAAAATTATATAAGAAAGTGCCAGAATTCTTGTGTTTAATCAGTGATAATTGCAATTATGATATGTAGAAAAAAGTTATTTTTGCACTCCTTAGCTAGTAAGTGGTACTTACGAACGTTGTTTACATGGATCGTAAGTTGACATTCCCACACAGTCTTGTTGCTAAGGGCGGTTGCGATGAGGTTAAATTACTTACGGTCCAAGCGCTACGTCATAATTCATTACGATACACTTCATAATACAAGCCTTTATGGGCACGGCCCCCAGGACAAATATTCGATTCCCATAACAACAAACACATGCGAATCACTTTCTGAAATAAACATCTATTTTCAAGAATGTATTTACATAATATTTTCAGGTAATATCACAATTAATATAATTAAATTGATATCAATAATCATCGTGCAAAAAATAGCATGCAACACACGGGGCCGTAAAGGCATTTACGGGTCTCGAAAACCTAAAAACCCTCGGCTGCGCCTCGGGTTTTCAATCTGTTTCCTCGACCCGTAAACGTGCCTTACGGCACTTGTATCGCAATATACTATTTTGTTATCGATTTCCGAGTTTAGCTTCAGATTGATTCATTAAGCAGGGTTTACGGAAGAACAAAGGTCTACGGTTTGATAAGAATAAAGTTATACTTTTTCACAGAAAATACGGAAGAGTGAAATTCAATTTTCTTGTATGGTGAGAGAGACTAACCTTGACTTTGTGCTCCATATTGTGCAGTGTTCAGCAGACAATGCGTTCAGAGCTACTGAAACCTCAACTCCTCCTCGCGAATTAATTTCACTCTCAATTCGTACCTTTCCGGACTAAAACCGCAAAAATTTCTCCATTTATTACAAGATTCGCTTGAATTCATCTGCCAACTACAGTGCAATATTTTTCTGCAGGAAGATGTTGTTATAACTGTCATCACTTCCAAAAATATTAGTGGTTCCTAATTATTTCTATTGCTGGTGATGATCTGAATCAATAACCTGGAACTTAGGTTAACAACCTTCTAATGGGTCATATTAAAAAATGACATATTTTCTCTTAAATTTGTAATAAAATTATGGAAAGGAAGTTTGAATTAGTGTATGCGATACAAGCTCCGTAAGCGGTGCATACGGATCGAGGAAAAAGTTTGAAAAAACGAGGCGCTCGCGTCTTGTTTTTTTCAATTTCCGAGATCCGTTATGCGGTTACGGCATGAGTATTGCATGTTATTTTTTGCACGTTGATTATTTATATCAATTTAATTATATTAATTGAGATATTAGCTGAAAGTATAATGTTTGTATATTATTGAAGATAGATGTTTATTTCAGAAAGTGATTCGCATATTGTGTTGGTTGTTATGGGGACCGAATATTTGTCCTGTTAAAGTCGCCACGAACTAGGGGGCCTTGGTTCCGATTATGATGATTTTACTTACGGCACTGAGATTTCTTTTGTTTTCATAGCAACCAGATTGCGTGCGGGAATGTCAAATTACGATCCACGGCAACACTATTCGTAAGTACCACTAATTAGTTAAGTCGTGGGGGAAAAAAATGTAAATGTTTTGTAACATTATAGAATACATATTTACGACGTAAGGCAGGCAGTAAGTCACAAAATGGAAGCTAGCTAAAATAAACTCCGTGGCGCAACATACCTGAAGGGACAAGGCCTACCACTCGACCGCCGCGTCATCTACCATAGGCAGAATTGGGGGCATGTGGTCACCATGCCGACACCCACGGCCGTGAATGGTGGTTTCCATGACCTAAGCCGCTAATTCTCTATAAAATAGCTCCTCAGTTTGAATCACGAGGCTAAGTGCACCCCGTTCCAGACTTCCCTACCTCAGAAAAACCCGAGGAGGTACCGGGAATCGAACCCGGGCCGAAGGATGGCGAGTATTTTTTAATTCTAGTTAGTGTGTTAGGTTCTTATAACGGTCGAACGTAGTATGACTTTTTATGTTATTTTGAATCATAGTTTAAACTTTAAAACAAAATGAAATTCAGTTGGCTTCTGCTTAGAATAGTAATGATAAACTTTTCAGTATTTTCGTATTATAGCGGAATTCAGGATGTTTTCGTTGGCAACAATATGATTGAGACAAATCACGTATGAAAACAGTTGAACATTTGCTGAAAATATTGAATCGTGATCTGTTTGTAAAGAAATGTACCTGTAGGCCTACATCTCTTTCGAAGTTATAGAAAAAACCAAAGAACTAATAGCCTATAGAAAAATTCTTCGCTATGTTAAGGAGATGCATGCATTCAATTTGTCGAGAGAAATGAAATAAGGGGGCTCATGCACCAACCAGTGTCAAAATTTTCGATTTTTTTTTTTTTACTCTCATATTAAAGAACATACCTTTCTGAACATAGGCCTATCCTATAATTTTTATATTTAAATTCGGTCATTTACTCGAGATACTGCGTCAAGTGGGTGTGGCTTATATGCAAGTTGAAATGCATGTTGAACTTTCAAAGCCATTTTCCCGTAACTTATTATTTTCAACAGAAAAAAAACACAATATATCTCTTAAAGTAATGGTCCAAATTGCATGAAATTTTGCACACACAGAAATTTTTGTGTGTTCTAAAGGACAAACCTAAATAATCTTATGTATTTGCATCAAAAGATTATTTCACTTGTGAACATAATGTAAAAAAATTAGTAATAATTTGATATTCAAATTTTAAAATCCCTGAAAATTATATCAGGCATACCACAGTATACATTGAAGGTTTAGCCTCTAGATTATAGTGTCAGCTGTGAAAAAAAATATTACACCAATCAGATTGGCCCTTTGCAAGAAATCATGTTTCTTAGGCCTTATCGCATGCTGAAAAATAAAAATAAAAAATTAATTTTCTAATATCAACCTTCATATTTGCGAAATTATAATAATTTTTATGCACATCTCAAGCCCCAAGTGTATACTTCTAATGTCCAAAATAACATTTTGTTATTGCAAATAGTGTTGAAGATATTGAACTTTTACTGCAATGCCTGCTCGTTCAAGGTCTCTGGGTTTATGAGCCCCCTTAAGTAGCCTAAGTAATGTTTTGAGCGAAACTAAATGTTGTGTTTGCTTACGTGTGTTCTTTGTCAAAAACCATCTAGTTTATGGACCAAATTATCAAATCTGAAATTGTTATTTTGATTCAAAATAACATAAAAAAATAAAGATACTCGCATTCGGGAGATCGCAGGTTCGATTCCCTTGCCGGCCAACCTGACATGGGTTTTTTCATAGTTTCCCCAGTCATAAAGGCAAATACCGAATTGGATATTTACATACCATGAATCATCCTCACCATTTCATCCTGTTTCATATCCATTTAAATTAATATCAGTTGAAATTCACTTCATTACATAATAATAGGAATAATTGACAGTCAATAGTTCCAGGGCTTACCCTACTGTGTAGACGCACATCCCGAACTCCTGACATGACCTAGCAGCTGAAAGGAGTATAAACACAGCTGAATTAAAAACATAATAAAGAAATATTAAAATATTAATTTAATTAATTAAAATTAAAATAAAATATTAAAATATTTTCACAAACATCGTATAAAATACTCTTCCAGTGATCATATCTACAAAACTAGACGAAATACTAATTTACTCCTATTAGAACCCAAATGTCTCACATCGGCAGGATTAAAGCATAGCATTGATTTTGGACCGCGCTTCTATAACTCAATTATCAGAAAAAATCCTGATCTCTCACCATACTCCACTGTTAAATTTAATAGATATGTAAGGAATTTTTTGTAATTTTTTAGCTTTTAAGTAATTTTTGTTTCACTCCTTTTATGTATTTATGTTTTTATGTTTAATGTTTTTGTTTTACTTTCTTTTTTAGTTAAGCACATTATACACTCTATTTCTTTGTCTCTCCTCTTTCTTCACTTTGATATTTTTGAAACGGCACCCGAGCACGAGCAGTCTTGCTCATTCGGGTGTATTACTAAATGTAATACCTCTTGTAATATCTCTTGTAATAAATAAATAAATAAATAAATAAATTAAAAAATAAAAAATAAAAATAAATAAATAAACAATGAGCATAATCACTGTGTTAATTGTTTTCTTTGTGGTCCGCCACGGGTTAATATATTGTGTGATAAATTAATTCCATCTATTAACTCGATGTAATATTCTTGCCTTCTTATATTGAGTAGGAGTCAAAACGTGCAAATTTAAATACATGGCAAATCAATTCAAGCGAATCTTCTTATAATTGGAGAAAGATATACAAAGTTATGGCTTTGACATGTTTTACATTTTAAATTTTGTACTTCAATTACAGTTCTCTTGTTACCGTACACTGAATAGCCATAGTGTTGAACACAATTATTTACTCATAACATAGGCTTTTGAACAAAAAATATAATTTAAGGTTATAACATACTTGCTTAAAAGGCCCGGCGACGCCCGGGTTTTGTATATTGACATTCGGAATTAACTTATGAAGGACTTGCAATTTTTAAATTTTAGGTCCTTATATAGGTGTTTATAATTTGAAATAGGAAGAACGAATTATTACACTCAAACTATTCCCTCAGAAAACGCTTGATATAATTTTTTATGGCTCATAGAGGATCTAGAATTTTGCATCCCATCGCTTGTACAGTGCACAGCAAGCCTGGTAGAGGTTTAAATAAGAAGAAACAGAAATTCCTGTAACATAAAATTGTAATATCGAGGCGGGAAATTTCCCACTCTTATGTTACCATAAAGTCGTTTTGGGGATGAAATTAAACAGAAATGCATTATCACTTTCATACTTTTCTCTCCAAAAACCTGCGATATAATAATATACACATTACCATACCTCGTATTGTTTTCTCTATGTCCAGGGTAGAGAAAGTTATGTGACTGCATTATTTTCGTGGATTTCATTCTTTAATATTTATTTATAACATGAATTACTTCGATATATTCTCTTGTCAACGTCCTGTATCATTTATTTCCAAATCTACCTGAGACCACAGCCAACATTACACTGTTGTCATGTGATTTGATAATTCTGTTTAAAAAATCCTCGAAAACATTTGATTTTTGGCATTTCAAATTTAAAGAATTTCAAAATCCTTTCATAGTGAGCACTTACATTATAAAACGAAGGTACTGTCAAAATTCCAAGTCTCTACCTTTTATAGTTTAGGCTCTACGTTGATTCTCTATCGGTCAGTCAGTCAGTCAGTCAGGACAAAATTTCTTATATAATTATATACACATTGTGAAGTGAATTTTTTTTTATTACCCATGCTTCGAGTGGAGTAAATTATGTGAGTATACTAAAACTATTTTGCGTGGAGATAATTTCATTTTCGGCTTTTATCTCATAAAATTGTCTAACGATTTTGTTGAAATTGTTAATTACTAATTAATCTTTCAAGAAAACAAAAATATATAAAAGCTACCAATTCCGTAACCCAGCGTTTAACCGAAGCTGACGTGGCTCAGAATATTAGAATCTTCATTACCTCCTGGTAATTGTATGACATAGAGAGTTCTGAAACGGGATGAACACTGCATAGTGAGGACAACAAAGGTACTACTTAATAAAGAAGTATATGACTTCTATCAACACAACGACCATAGGATTTCTCATGTTCTTTACATCTACCAACGAAGTCTACAAACTAAGGTAGATGAAGGTCGAATGGTAGGCTCTATCCTTCTATGGAATTCATTTTCATTGAGTTATGATCAAATAAAAGACACATTTTGTATGTTACAATTTTTTATTTATGAAAATATATAACAAAAACAATGTACAATAACAGAAGTGGGATGAGCGGTTGTTCAGGTGTGATGGTGATGATGAAGAAGAAGAGACCTGAAAAACAAGAAACAAAACACTGTCAGTGTTAATGAGGCGTGGTACACAACACTTCACGTAACTGTTGTTTATTATTGTAAGAGTCTCTGAGGATGAAGTACAACCACAAATAACCCAGAGTGTTTACTGGAAATAATCTGCAATTTATCACTATGTAATTCTTAAATACAAAGTTTTCTTTCTATCTAATATATAAAAACCATCCCAGGTTCGTATATATGCCATGAATACTGCACATCCAACGCCACCTATTAACAAGACCGTATTCAAATGTAACATTAATTGAAGGTGGCCTTGCTTGGTTGCCATACTTGATTCAGTTGTTTATAATATCACGACATGCAGAGATTTGATATTTTTAAATAGGTGGACAGAAGGGGATTATGAATGTATGCCTAAACGGGAAAACATTGAATGATTTGGACGAAACTCACTATGCGGGGTTTATTGTGGTCGGCTAGGGAACTAGAGTGTCTTTTTTCCCCCCAAGCGGCTCACTTTAACCGTGAAATGCACCACGAAGCCGGGGTTTTTAGCTTTTTAATTAATTATCAATCGTTTGATTGTATATGCATGATTTGGATAAGTTCTTGAGTCTAATGGTTCATTTTAATGGTTTCATTTTGAATCTGTATGCCCATATGACAGCACAAGATTCGTTTTATTAAGTGCCAGTATGGTACCGGTACTTTATGAGATTGTGTGGGGGACGAAAAAATGTCTGTCCGTCTGTCCGTCTGTCTGTCCGTGTGTCTGTACGCACCATAACTCAAATACGCTTTTTCGGATTTTCATGAAACTTGGAAAACACATTTATAATGTCCATGGGAAGAACCCTATTGATATTGAACCAAATCGGTTCACCGGTACCGGAGTAATGCCCAATTTAGTGCCTATTTTAATAGATTATATTAGAAAGGCGCCATCACTCAAATACGCTGTATCGGATTTCCATGAAACTTGGTATACCCATTTATGACGTCCATAAGAAGTGCCTTATTGAATTTGAACCTAATCTGTTGACCGGTACCGGAGTAAAACCCAATTTAGTGTATATTTTAAAGACGCGGTAACTCAAATACGCTTTACCGGATTTTTATGAAACTTGGTATACACATTTATAATGTCCATGGGAAGACGTCTATTCATAATGGATAAAATCGGTTGACCTGTTTCGGAGTAATGCTCAATTTAGTGTCTATTTTATGGTAATATACGTATTCGAAAGAATTTATAAAAAAAATGAAAATCAGTTATCTTGACAACATAGCCTATTGTTTTACTGTGATCGTATAAGGCCTTGGAAATTAAAATACAGGTAGCTATGACAAAAAACACTACTGTTTTACATGCGCTTATCCAACTAGACCGTTAAAATGACCCAGGTGGCCGAGATGGTAGACCTTTCTTCTTCCGTAAGCCCTGCTCAATGAATAAATCTGGAGCTTAACTTGGAAATCAATTTAAAAAAAAAACACATTCTGCATATCATAATTGCAGTCATAACTGATTTAAAAAAACATACTGGCACTTTGTTACATCAGTTTACCTGATTTTATTCCTTTAATTGTTTATATTTATTGCTTTTGTTCGTTTAATTTTTTATATTTATAACGTAAAGCACTATAATTAAGAATAAACTTATGTAATTCCTGAAATTTATGTAAAATCGATCAGAATTAATAAATATTATGCTTCTATTATTTTTCTGTTAAGTAAATGATTAAACAAAACCTCTAGCAGTTGAGTAAACAATCGCAGGCGAAGCCGCGGGCACCTGCTAGTTCGTTGTATAGCCTACATACGAGGGCCGTCCACAAAGTAAGTTTCCCTAGAGGCGTTTGCAGAACCAAACACAATTTCTTGGAAATATTTATTGCAACAGATATAGCAAGTGTTCAGCTATTTTTCAACATATTCCCACAGGAATTAGACATTTGTCAAACCATGGGACCAAGTTTTGAACACTTGTGTCGTAGAATTCTGCCGCCTGGGATTTAAACCTCTGTGTGACAACCATCTCCGCTTCTCTGTCATTTATTGAGGTGTAGGAAAAGATGGAAATCACTGGGAGCGAGGTCCGGGCTGTAGGGTGGATGTTGAAACATCTCCTAGCCGAACTTTTGCAGGAGACTGCGTTGAAGTCTTCACCCAACAGCTCGGACCGCGCACCGAGATATTTCATTCTTTTCCTGCCCCTGAAGAAATGACAGTGAATGACAGAGAATGGTAGAAAATGACAGGGAAACGGAGAAGGCTATCACACAATGGTTCAAATCCCAGGCGGCAGACTTCTATAGCACATGTATTGAAAAGAGAGTCCCACGGTATGACATATGTCTCAATTCCGGTGGCGAATATGTTGAAAAATAGCTCAACACTTGCTGTATCTGTTACAATAATGTTTCCATTAAATTTAATGTTTCCATTAAATTGGGTTTTGTTTCTGTTAATGACATGTGGGAAAATTACTTTATGAACGCGCCTTGTACTCTATCGGTCGCCCAATAGCTGTCCAACTATCCACGAAAATAATCTTGTACTATGGCTATTATCTCACAGAATTACATGCAAGATTTGCATTGTGGAAGGAGTCCAATACTTACGAAGAGATTGGCGGTGGTGATTCAGTCCCAGCCGTGGTGAGACTCGTACACGTGGTGATGGTGACTCTTGACGTACACCGGCACCTTCTTCACGTGGTGGTGATGCACCGTGTGCACTTCGTAGGGCACGTGGATGATGTAGTGTTCACTGAAACACGAACACACTTTCCTCAAGCATCTAATGTATTTGAAATCAATTCAAGGTGGCCTTGGTCTGTTGCCATGGCAATCTGGAAAGATTTTTTCAACATAAAACATGGAATTGCCGACCGCTTCTATTTTGTTATTCTGTTCGATTCATTTGTTTATAAAACTGATTTTCTTAGATAAATGGACGGAAGAGTGATCATGAATGTAGGCCTAAATGGGAAAACAATCGATTTGGATGAAATTCATAGTGCGGGTTTTTCTTTCTGGGGCTTGATAACTGAGGTCTTTTTCCCGTGAAGTGCACATCGAAGCCGGATTTTTAGCTTTTTAATTAGGCCTATTAATAGTTTTATTTGTTTATGAATGATTTAAGTGTAAGTGTATTAAATACAATGTTCTAATTAGTATTCAATTAAATAAATTATTTAAAAGAACATCTAGCGATTGAACTTGCTAGTCTCAATATAATCAGACAGATTGTTTTAAGCCAGGTCATGTTAATTTTCAGTTGTGGTGTTCAGAGCAACAGTGGTTTAACCCTCCTGACAGGTAAAACTGATGGATATTAGAATGTTAAGGATTTACAAATTAATATCCTGTTAACTTTTATGAATTTTCGTCTACTTTTCTAACAGTACATAAAAAATAGATAGAAATGCAATATAGAAGTGAGCCTTAGTAGCTAGTATACTAAAAAACTATTATATTACTAGATATATGCATATGCATTCATGAACCACATATTATTGTCTCTGTTGGAAATCACATGATAATATTATAGGAGAAAAATTCCTCTTGATACTGGGATTTGAACCGAGGACCTTTGGCTATCCGTGCCAATGAGCTAAGCCAGAGTTCACTTTACAGCGTCAGAGAGAGGTTCCATCTGGCGCTGTGAAGCTAACTCTGGCGTAGCTCAGTTGGTAGAGCAGTGGCACGGATAGCCAAAGGTCCTGTGTTCAAATCCTAGTGTCAGAGGAATTTTTCTTTTATAATATTCACATGTAATGTCCAACAGAGACAATAATCTGTGGTTCATGAATGCTTATAGTATAGGCCTATGCGTCTTGATGGATATTGTTCTTTAGCTATATGTGTTCCTATGCTGGGTTGGACCCTAGTTTTAAAGTCGCTAATTCATTCCCTGAAATGTTAAAATACACGATGATGTACCGTTGATCTCGACCAATAAAATAAACTAAAATGTGTAATTAAAATCATTAACTCAGCTTTCTTTATTTTATGCTTTCTAGGCCTTCCGACATCTCATCTTCAGTCCATGTTGCTATGCTGGAGTAGATGCATTAACCATTAAAACATTAAAATGACTTTTTCTTGGAATCCTGTCATATTGATAAAATAATTAAAAATCTTCAATTTGTTTAAAACTGTCACTGGCACATTTTCAAAGTTTCTATTTTTTTTTCGAGGCTTCCCGTTGCGTTAAGTTTACTTCACATTGTAAGGTTATATTACTCACTGTTTTCCTCCGAAACCTCCTGGCTCCGGTACCGGACTGGTCATGACTAGGGCAAACATCACCACCAGGCAGAGAACCTGAAACAAACAAAATAACCGGTACAGTATTTTGAAGCTTCTCTCGAAAACCTACGAACTGCACTTTTTAAATTATTTTTTTAATTATTTATTTATTTTTACTTTTTATGAAACAATGAATGCAAGCTGCTACTATTGTAACTATGACCTCCGAAATATATTTATGTTTCAGTTAATTGATTGCAACTGTTTTTTCCTGGCCTAATTGAGGTCCACAGTAAATTGATTTTTCTTATTGAATATGTTGTAGATTGGTTGGGTTAGAAACCACATTGGAATCTTCAATTATTATTAGGAAATGTGTTTGCACCACTGAACTGCACTGGCCCCCACTCTGAACTGTAACAACTAATACAAGAATATACACTACGGTCCCACTGAAGAGATCATCATCATCATTATCATCATCATGAGTTTTATTGAGGAGTGTCTGAGTCATTCTACTGTGAAACTTTCAAATTAGGGAATGAAGTGACGATTTCCTGTTATCGGAGAAAGTAATCGGATTCATATCTGTGACTAATCACCGAAATCAGGAAGAGTCGGTGCCAATACACGTTCCGACTCCTCAAAGTGAAACTATCATCAGTAGTGTCACTTGAATATTATTATATGGATTACATAGTCATGTGCCTCAGTCCATTGGCATTGACATGTTTTCAACTTTCTCTGAAGATGAATATATCTGACTACAATATCATTACTAGGGCAAGGCATTTGATGATTTTGCATTTTTTTTATATGAAGGTTAAAAGATAGCTCGAATATACGTAAATGTGTATCATGAAATAATTGATCAAAATAAGGGCAATTTGTTTTTGCATTATTTTTCTTTATCTTCATTTTCTAGAGATAGGTCATTTTTTGGCAATTTATAGGTCATTTTCGGCATTTTTAAGTAATTTTGGCATTTTTAGGAAATTCTAGGCATTTTTAGATCATGTTTCAGTGTAGGTAGAGAGGAGCTTTTCCATGTACAAATCGTTACTTTCAGACAACAGACAATCGTTTTTATTTGAGAATCTCCGCCAAGTGTTCATAGTTCATTTTAATTCAGGTTTATTGTAAACACCACAGCAGTTTGTCTTGTACCAATAAAGAATTATTATTATTATTATTATTTTGTTAAATGGCACATATTTGCTAGGGGCAATTTGATGGGCATGCCAGTTCAGAAAGAATTTCTTTTTCGCTAAGGGTGTCGAAGTATAAATTTACTTACTTCTTTAGTAACAAAATAAGTGTGTTTTATATTGTAAATTCATATATAACGCACTCTCATCCATTAAAATGCTTTTAGCAATTCATTACTTAAAAAACTAATTATATGTAATAATGGTAAATTTATTGGGCATTTTTTTTTTTTAATTGTAGGTAATTTTTCACTATTTTAGGCCATAAATGCATTTTTTTATTTTGCATTTTTACACTATTTTATGGTCATTAGAATCCGGGCCCTGGTCATTACATTATCAGAACGCGCATTGAACCTCGTCCCACCGAATTTCCGTATACTAAGGAAATGTCGCAGTTAACCACTGAAGTTGATTGAAATAGACAGAAGAGTGAAGCCTATTAAGTGTGATACAGAAAATAAAGTACTCCTTCTTGATAATACCGTATTAACATCTGTATTGTCGCTAAAAACGAGAAAAAACAATTATCTAGATTATTATTATTATTATTATTAACTTATTATTATTATTACATTTATTTCCCCCCTTTCGATTACGCCAGCTTAGGACCACGTGAAACAGTTGTCTTCTTCTTGTCTTCCCATAACTTCTTCATTCTTTTGCGATGTTCCTGCTTTCGTTCTTCCGTCCATTTACTTCCCGTTTTCTTCTTGGGTTTCTCTAGAAATTCGCCATTATTATTATTATTATTATTATTATTATTATTATTAATATTATCAATATTATTATTTTTAGTTTAAAATTAAGTTGTTTCCCAAGATTAATGAAGATGTGAGATTATTTTTATTTCAGCTGTATTTATACTCCTTTTAGTAACGCGTCCATATCAGGAGTTCGGGATCTGTGTCTATAAAGTAGGGTAGGCCATGAAACTATTGATTGTCAATTATTTTCTATTGCTAGTATATTTTATGAATTAAATTTCAACTGATATTAATTTAACTGGATTTGATACAGGATGAAATGGTGAGGATGATTTATGGTATGTAAATATCCAATTCGGCGTTTGCCTTTACGACTGGGGAAACCATGAAAAAGCCCATGATAAATCGGCCGGCCACGGGATTTGAACCCGGGTCCTCAATAATACGATTTCTGACTTAACCATCTCGGCCACCTCGCTCGGTATGTGAAATATAGTAAATTCAGGCAAGATAAGGTAAACCGGATAGAAATTTGTGCCCCTAAATGAACCCTTACTATGAAACTAATATTGTTAGGGCTTAAAAATACACATTTGCATGAGTATTAAACAATTAAATACGCACTCTCTGCAATGCGGTCTCTTATTTTATATCAAGGTGTGTCATAGAGTGAAATGAGAAAGATGTATTGCTCATACTCTTAGGGCAGAGAAAGTTAAGCGAGGGTATTATATCAGATTTTTAAATTTTTCCCGTTTTTGTTGTTAGAATGTTGTTTCCAGACTAAGCCCGAGAGTATCGTAGTGTAATTATGTTTTTTTCCCATTCATTTGTTTGTGAACTTGAACTTCCGGTAAATGTGAGAACTTGTTTTTAACGAGTGTTTTTTGTTTTTTGTTTTTTGTTTACGTCGCTTGGAGGTCTGACTTCGCTTCCGAATAAAAAATAAAAATCTTGTTGACAACTTTCTAAAGCTGAAATTCCCCGAATGCAGCGAATTTTCAGTACAAGAGAGTTTTAAACTAAAAAAAAAAAAGACTTGGTAATTTGCAGTTTTCTAATGTGGTTTTTCCTTGAGGCGATGCTAGCTTGTTTTGAACGCGGGGATATTTAACTTGTCACAAACATGCGATATTCCTGACCTCTTCTCTTTACTGACCTCTTACGCCTTCACAGTAATTTGCACCTCACTTAGGCAGCTGTCGTGGAATTGAAAGTGCACCAGACTTTAACTAAACCACTTTTTCTGCCTGTTCCACTCATACGACGCGTGTTTGATATTGATCGATGACTTTTAGCAATTCATCGGATATAGACCAATCACGGCCGTTTATCTTACAATATTCTTGTAGGAATCGCGAGGATGCCGTTTTATCAGGTAAAATCGTCTGCTCGTTACAGGACACATAAGCATCAGTGTGCAGTGATTAATATTTATTTATTTATTTAACCTGGCAGAGTTTTGGCCATAAAGCCTTCTCTACCACTCAGCCAGAGCAAAAACATGAAATACATAATAATAATAAAATATAATAATAATAATAAATTAAAACAAGAAATTATATACCTCAATACAAGAAACGTACATTAAATACAAAGAAAAAATTCAAACATTAAGTACTTGAATAATATATAATACAAATGACAAAAATAAAGAAATGAAAGAAAAAAGATGAAAGACTAAGCAAATACACTTTTAGAATTACAAAATATAATGATTTGTTTTTAAAAGTACGTCACTTGCTGCCACTAAGCAGCACGGAAACAATTATTTTAAACAACATAACATGTTTGGAAATAGAAATGTAGGCCTACATTGATTAAGAACACAATTTCAATTCGGTTCAAGCCACTGGTGTGCTTTTATTCTATTCTGCTGTTAGCTTACCTGAATTAAGTTAAAAATGTCTTATATGCACCATTGGTAGCACTGGTCACAAACATGGTAACTCGAATCGATTCAAGGATGGTTGATTCATAGCAGGCCGTGATCTCGCAGCTGTTAGTTTTGTTTTTATACAACAAAGCACGAAAGTAATTATTATTTGTATAATCCGTTACAGTTTTATTCGTCGAATAGTCTTAATAAATCCAACGCAAGTCGACGAGTTTCATCAGATAAATTCGTCAACTCTCTTGGGATTACCTATGATAAAATGTCTGCTCTTTACTGGACACGTGCCGTGTTTAATACGTCACATGCTGCCATTAAGCAGCACGAAAGAAGATTATTTTATACAACATAACTTGTTTGGGAATTGAAAAAATACAAATGTACATTGATTAAAAACACAATTTCGATTCAGCGCAAGCCAGTTGGTGTGCTTTTATTCTGTTACCTTAGCTTACCTAAATTGCCACGTGCTCATTCTGGTGGCATTTTATTGAAAAACTTTCGAAAAATTGTGAACCAATCTAGTTATATATATATAAGATTTATTTATGACAACAAACCATCTTTTAACTTTCCACTTAAAATTCCCATAAATGCATGTAATTTTGTCTTTATATTAAAAAAAAATTCCTTTATCCATATTACAATAACCTAATTAATAACCTTTGTGATGAATGGAATATTATAGTCGTTGACTGTTGTGTACATTCTGTAGGATTGTATGTATAGACGCTGTATCGCACGTTATTTTGTTTATAATTCTCGCAATATGCACTTTATTTGTAATACTAATAGCATTATAATTCAGTTTTGTTTTTCTCTTCTTGTTACAGGTAGGTTCAAATTCTGCTCCTGGGAAAACACGTACTGTAGGACATGTGCCCTTCTCGTACTCGGTATGTACAAAATTAGAAGTGAATCCACGCTACTACTGTACGCTTAAGATAACCAGGTAGTGTAATTTGCCTATAAAATGCATCGTTCCACATTTTTGTCTGTATCTCATATATTTTCAGTGCTATCTGCTTGAAATTTTTTAGAGAGGTTGAGGAAGCATAGATATACATTTTCTGGGAGTTTTATCTTTCTAGTCTACATAGACAGCTTTTAATGAAATATTAAAGAAAAATATATTGTGGAAAAAATATGAAAAAAGTGAAAAATTCAGTGTACCTTAGTTCATGAGCTAAAGGAAGAATTGTATTGTTTTTTTGACCAGCATTATCTACAGACATTACTTATTTTTGAGAACTTGAATCATTATCCTATCATAGTCAGAATAAGAAATATGATTTTTTTTTCCAAATGTGAAAATGTAAAGATAATTTTTCTTAATTTTCCAGTGATTATTCACATGCACTTTATGAAGTAGGCCTAATTAAGATATTGCAATGACACCTGTTAGAAATAAATGTGTGCAAATTTTCACGCAGATCTGTCCATCCAGTCCTGAGAAAAGTGCACCAGTATATTTAAAATTTAAGTTTTTGGGAAATTAAGAAAAACTTTAAGAGTAGGCCTATTAAGAGTATATGGTCCTCGATTGATTAGTTTAAAGTCCTATTTCGAGGACTAAAAAATACATTTATGCAGTAAATGATACATCAAATTGTTCGTAAAGAAATCAGCTTTCTTTTAGTAGTAAAAAAAGACATTTTTTGCTATTTTACACTTCCTGGTTGCCTTAAGGGTATTTGTACAGACGGCTGCCTACTCATTATAAAGTTATGTTGATCCGTTCACAATATTGTAAAGAAACTGACGGTCATTGCTGTTAGGCCTATGTTATTCATTCACAGAATATCTTCGCCGTTCTTTAGTAAATAATGTTATATAACTAGTTGGCTATATATAGGCTTGCCAGACGTCTCGGTTTTCAGACAAAATCCCGGTGTCCCGGCCAGTTTACTTCAAGTCCCGGCAAAAATTTAATTTAATTTTCTGGATGACCAAAATAGTCTTAAAAAAGTCCTAGCCAATGAAAAGTACATATAAATATTGTTCAAATTTTTATTCCTCATTCAAGTCTTTCTTCTTACTTAAGTAACTTTTAAATATTAACATGTTAGAAATCAAATGTTTAAATTTATATGCTTATGTCATTTATTATTACCCCTGGTTTAGGTTCCTAATCAGTAACCATTTATTCATAGCATTGAGAATAAATTACCCTCTAAAACACTCTAAAAATCCGCCAAGGGTGTGTACCCTTGAACAGCCGCGACGCTGGGGGAGCATTCCGGTGTCCCGGTTGAACATTTCAGAAATCTGGCAAGCCTAGCTATATAGGCCTAATAATAATCTTCTAAAATATTGTGGACTATTTATTTAAACAATCTTCCCATAGTTATGGGTTGCCTACATAGACAAAGAATACCAGACAAAAATGAAATGTAATTGAGCAATTAACATTGAGAAAAAAAGATAATAAAATTAATTAAAAGTTAACACAAAATAGATCATCTTTAACAGTTACAATTAAGATTTATATATATGATTCCGCAGTATTGCAACAGATCGTCTGAAGTTTACGAAGGTGGGATTTAAAAAAATTATATTATTAAAGGGATTACGTTTGAGATACGAATATATAATTCACACAGCCGGACCGCACAGAAAGCAAGTAACACAATGATTTAGGCTGCTAGTTTATTTCTTGTACCTTATTCTGTAAATTTCCAATAATTTTAAGTTTTCTGTTGAGTTATTTTCCGTTATTTTATTACGAATTTAATGCAAACTATTTTACCCTGTAGGATACAACATGCATTAAGGGTAGTCACTATGCTAGCTGATATAGCACTGCCACAATTAATGGCTATAAAATTCAGTATTGACCCCAATTGATCTTGTGTTGATCAGTGTTATGCTGTTTGGCAAATCGCAGTTATTTTCTGAACCTATTTTCTTCAATCATGTAAAAGCTTACCTACACCATATGCTTTTCTTTTAATAAACAACAACAAAATCTACACCACTGTTACTGAAAACAACAACAATAATAATAATAATAATAATAATAATAATAATAATAATAATAATAATAATAATAATAATATTTTCTTGTGACACGCCCATCTCAGCTGATGGAGTTGTGCAGTTAATACAATTTTTTTACCGATTTCCTATTGGAACAAGAAAATTAAACACATTAAGGATGCATAATTTGCAAAAATAAAATATCATTAATTCAATGGTTTTGACTAATTGGTCCCTTATTAGAAAGCCTGTAATTTCTTATATTTCGTGTGAAATTAGGCTATACAAAATATAACTAAAGTCGATTTTGAAAGAAGCGTGTTCTTGTTTTCTTTTATTCGCGATGTATTACTAATAAGGGAGCCCATATGATATTTTCTAGGTGGGGCCAATTTTTTTAATTAATTAATTTTTTGTCGCTTTAACTTCTTGGGCCACTTTGTAACATTATATTAATAGGTAATAATAGTGCAACAGTGATGTAGCCAGAACAAACTAATTTCAGGTTGGGTCGAAAGTGACGGGGGGGGGGGGGTTTGGGAGTATGGAATATCGCCCAAGAAAGGGGGGTTCACCCCCGTAAAATTTTTAAACATTGAACTAACGAAAATCACATTTTAGGCTCTTTTAGCACTGAAAAACTACTTTGTCAAGTCAATCTTATAACAATAGTAATATAAAACAAAACTTTGGAGTTTCTTTGATTCTCAATTCCGACTGAGACATGACAACATTTCAACACCGAGTGTGTCCTTCTTGAATTAAACAAAGATAGCACCGCTAGCGACGAAAAAAGTTAATATACTCAATGTAAATACATGAAAATGACTAAATAAGGAAGCAAATGACTGGAAAATGACAAAATAATTACCTAAAATTGAAATAAATGCCCTAAAAATATAAAATTGCATAAAATGACAAAAAATAACCTGATAAAAATGCATTTCAATAATCTAGAGGCCATGATTAGGATTTATCTACAAGTTGGCAATGTCTATGCAGCATCAATAAAAAGATGACATGTCATCAGAATCCGGGCCCGGCTTATTACTGTTTATAAGAAAAGTTAAATAACACATGGAACAATGGAAATAATAGCCTATTCATTATGTTATGAAAACAATTTAACTGCTGTATCATATTTGACACACCAACAAAACTTGTTTAATTTAATAATTTTTTTAAAATAAAAAAAAATAGAATTTTAGGTTTTGATTTTTAGGAGTCCGGACCCCCTTTCCTAATCCACTGTGGATTCTGCTTCCATGCTGTCGATTTGGTAAAACTTCTGCAAACTTTTTATGTCTCTACTGACTTTTAAATCATGTCTTAAAAGAAAAACACCGCGCCCCCCCGCCCCCGGGTATGGGCGCCCTTGACTACTAAGGTATTTACATCACAGTCACGTGGTTTATACTCACAATGCACTTGAGGGCGGCCATTGTCACGGCTGGACACGTGCTTCACTTGTGACACTTTGCTGTATGTATTGTGGCGTCTTTTTTGGGCACATTCTTTATATAAAGCTCTCACGACTCCCCCCACTGGAGAGAGTGGTCAGCGCCCCTCCAGTGATACTCCAGGGTGGAGTCCTTCCGCGTGTGGAAATCTGTAGCAGCGATCGGAAGCAGGAAGTATGTGAACTAGAATAACCGGTAAGGATTACGCTATGCTCGGGTAGCATCGGTAATAATATTACCTCAGGAAGTTGTTTACACAACAATCCAATCAAAATTCAGCAGACCCGTAAAACTCCTTATATAAGAACTAGCATGTGCCCGCGGCTTCGCCCGCGATAATTATTTCAAAAATTAAAAATTAAGATCATAATAGTAAAATCATTATATTTATTAACTCCTAAATCACGTGGACTACATACCACGATTAGATACGTCGCCTGGTAAAAGCGACCTCAGATTCGAGTTCCTTGGTCCAGAAAACCCCTGTAAAGTGAGTTTCGTCCAAATAAAACAATGTTTGACCATATAAGGGCTTACAACATTCAAGCGATCGCGAAAGAATATTTCCAAGGTATGACAAAAATAGACAAAGCCAACTGTAATTGTGAAACTTCCATTTAATTTAATTCCAAACCCATCTGAAACCAACTGGCAACAATATGTTTTAATGTCAAATGTGATTCGGATTCGATAATTCTATGTAAAAAGGGATTAAGTATTCTAAAAAACATTTGATTTTTGGCATTTAAAATCAGAATTTTTCAAAATCCTTTCTTAGTGAGGACCTACATTATGAAACGAAGGTATTGTCAAAATTCCAAGTCTCTACCTGTTATAGTTTAGGCTCTACGTTGATTCCTGTCAGTCAGGACAAGGCCTTTTATATATATAGAGATTCACTGCTTTTTAATCAAATTTTTATATTTTAAGTACGACAAGGCATTTGATGATTTTGTATCTTTTAAATGTGAAGGTTGGAAGATAGCTCGAATATATAAAAATGTGCATCATGAAATAATTAATTAAACGAGGTCATTTTTTTGCATTTTTTCATCATTTAAAGATGAGTTATTTTTTAGGTTTTTTCTTGTTTTTTTTAAATAATAGGATACATTAAGTTGTTTTTTTAATTGTATTATTGTTATTTCTGTTTTGAATGCTTGTCTATTATAACTTATAATAAGGAAGTAACATCCACAGGAAACAAAGCAGATTTTCAGTATAACTGGTATATCAGAAGGACTTTCACTGTTTCATTCGGTTGAGTATAAAAGTTGAGTGAGGAATTTAATATGGGCAATTTGATGGGCATGCCAGTTCAAATTATTATTATTTTTTTTCGCAGAGAGTGTTCAAGTAGTTACTTATTAATTTCCGTACTCCGTTAGTAATAAAGTTAGTGTGTTTTATATTGTAAATTTAAATGTAACACACTGCCATTCATTAAATTGCTTTAAAAAAAACTAATTATAAATAATAATAGATAACTTGTTGGTAATTTATTGGTTTTTTTTTTCAATTTTTAGGGCACAACTGAATTTTTTTTTTTCATTTGTTTCACTATCTTGTAGCCATTAAATGCCTTGCCCTAATTATAAGCTTTTAATTTATTAAAAATACGGACCGTATTTTTTTTTATAACACTGGGTCTGATTGAAAAATTTGACAAAAAGGATTCCTTAGTATATTTCTCATGAAAATTATAAAACAGTGCCGGACTGCAAAGAAAACAGCTAAGCTAGTGATTAGGATTATTTGTTTGTTCCTTGTACCCTATTCTGTAAATTTTCTTTCTAGTTATTTTCCGTCATTTTTAACAAATTTAAGGCAAACTGTCGTGTAGGCCTACTATAGGCTACATTATGCACTTACGGGTTAATGTAAATGAAGCAATAGACCTACATTTTTCCAATGTCAAATGGAGAAATCTATAAAAAGACTTATTTCGCGGTAATACCGGTAACGAAAAACTTTTTATTTGTTAGTCGAAATCCGTTCTTTAAAAATGGAAAATTAAAGCACTTCTGCCATAAAACTAGAGTGCGCCTTCCCACCCAATTTTTTTTTTTTTGTAAGGACCCAACTGACCAAGATTATTATTATTATTATTATTATTATTATTATTATTATTATTATTATTATTATTATTATCATTATTATAAATGAATAATGAAACTTGGACCATAAGTAGACAACAAGCAAACAAATTAGTGGTATTAGGAATGGATTTTTGGAGACGTTCAGCAAGTAAATCCAGGAAAGAAAAAATTCGGTATAAGTTAATAGAATAAGGAAATAATGCAAGCTGAAAAGAATATCTTGGAAACTGTAGAAGAAAGACGCTTGAGATGGTATGGACATGTACTCAGAATGACAGAGGATAGAATACCCAAGAAAATTTTGGATTGGAAAGTAGAAGGAAAAAGAAGAATAGGGAAACCCAAAGACTGCTGGATGGATGGGGTAAAAGGAGTATGGCGAGAAAAGGATTAAGTGAAGAAGATGCTATGGAGACAGGGACTTATGGAGGCAGAAGATTGTTGTCCGATGAAGGAAAACTATTTTATTGTGGAATATTCCTTACTTCCTTACTAAATGGCAATAGACAATACCTCAACAAACTAAAGGAATATTATCTATTTTATGGAACCCGAAGTTTCATTGTCGCGCTTACCTGAGCCCGCCATTCAACCATATTCTGTGCTAACTCTATCCAATCATCCCTAGCAAATCCTACTTCTTTTAAATCCGTTTTAAGATTGTCCTCCCACCTAGTAAAGGTCTTCCAAGTGGTATTTTCCCTTCGGGTCTCCCAGTCAATACTTTTGAGGTATGTCTTTCCTCCCCCATGCGCGCAACTTGTCCAGCTCATTTCATCCTCCGTGATTTAATTACCCTTACTATATCCGGTGAAGAGTACAGGTCATGAAGCTCGTCGTTTGCAGTTTTTTCCAGTCCCCATATTCCTTAATATTCCTTAATTAAAAATATATGTATATATTATTATTATTATTATTATTATTATTATTATTATTAACATTAACGTTTGAAATGCAAGTAGGGTCAACAGAAATCGATAACTTTCATATTGATGTCCAATGAAGAGGAAGTTTTAAAAACCTTTGACCTAACCATGATGACATTATTAAAAAGTGCACTGTTGAAATGTCTTCTCGTTGTTTAACTTTAGTATTCACCACCTGCATTTATATTTCATTGTATTTCTAAAACAATAAACCTGGTGTTTTAATCATTACACTGTATGGTTTGACTATAGGTATGTTGGCATAAAAAACTCTTGACTCTATTTGTATTTTTGCTCAAGATAGATTAAAAAAATTAGAAGATACAGATAACTGTGAAATTCGACTATGAATGGATTGGAGGCGCCCGTGGATGATAGAAAAGAATTTTACTCCAAGTCCGATCCTGTACAGTTTATATACAACACATATTATTGTAAATCAATTTAGTTGTTACTCGAAATAGTTTTTGAAAAAAAGCATTTTATATCTCATCTGTCTTAAAATCTGAAGCCGTGGTTTGCCGGATGAAGATCCGTAACGTTTCGCCTGCATCTACGGCAGGCATCATCAGCGGCGAGGTCCCATTCAGTATCTTAGTTTTTTTTATTTTACTTCTCCATAAAGGAGCTGTTATTGAAGCCGATTCAATAACATTAACTCAATATCTCACACAATTAAAAATCCGTGTCGGACTGCACAGAAAACAGTTAACACAATCATTAGACTTGTATTTTATTTTTTGTACCTTATTCTGCAATTTTGGGTACATGAATTTTAACTCGTGGACGCAAGAGACACCCTTTAGTCCACCTATGGTAAACATTTCAGATTTCGCTGGGCATAACACACAAACACTTCCTCTTTCGTATAAAAAAAGTAGGCCTACATGGAAGAAGATTGCATGCGAAATGAAATGTTAAGATAGGCCATGTCTACATGTTTATTAAATGTCAGTATGGTACTTTACGAGATTTTGTGGTGGACGGGAAAATGTCTGTATGTCTGTCCGTGTGTCTGTACGCGCGACAACTCAAATACGCTTTATCGGATTTTCATGAAACTTGGTATACGCATTTATAACGTCCACGGGAAGAAGCCTATTGATATTGGACCAAATCGGTTGACCGGTACCGGAGTAATGCCCAATTTAATGCCTATTTTATGGTAATGTATTAGAATTTATCAAGTGCAAATCAGTTGTCATCGCAACATATTGTTTTACAGTGTTCATATAAGGCTTTGGAAATTACAGTAATGACAAATAACACTAGGCCTACCCACATATTCCTTCATATATGGTTATCAAACTAGACCATTGTTCTTCCGTAAGCCCTCCTTAATGAATCGATCTGGAGCATAACTCGGAAATCGATTAAAAAATAACTTATTTTCTGCATATCATAATTGCAATTATCACTGATTAAACAAAAGCATTATGACACTTTGTTAAACCAGTTTCCCTGATTTTATTTTCAACTTCGGAGTCTTATTTTTGTGTTTAAAACAATACAAGATCGCTTGCATTTTCATTGTGAGTCGATGTTAGCATTCCCGTTGAGAATGGGCCTATTCTTATCCTCCACAGCTTTCGCTACCGACAGACGGGAAAAGTGTTTTTCCAGTAGGCCAGAATGAGGCCTACATACGTGGAGCATTTCCGGTTCACAAAACAAAAGGGAAGTTAACAAGATGACTTTGCTTGAGGAAGTTAATAGTGGCGTATTGTCTGGCATGAATATTGTTGGGGAGAGGGGGGGGGGCAATTTTCTAGTCTGTGCCTCTGTTTCGCATGCACTTGTTATAGGCTATTTTTACAATTCTTTTATTTTTTCCGGTGTTTCCTTCTAAGAAAAAAATACTCATTTCTCCGCACGCGTGTGGCAGACAGACAGGCAAGTTTATTAGTAATTGCGCGCGCATTGTTTCATTTGTTTATTGGCAGCCTTGTTCTTACTTTCTAATATATCACCGCGGTGCGCTTTATTACTCAAAATCAGTGCATTCTCTCATTTTATTTGTTTATTGAGGTGTACTCTTGACTTAACCTACATTCCTTTGTCTTTGCTAAGAACTCGTCTGCAATTACTATTATTTATTACTAAATTATTAATTATTAATTATTAATTATTAATTATTACTAAATGTAATACCTCTTGTAATATCTCTTGTAATAAATAAAATAAATAAATAAATAAATAAAATAAAATTACAGAAGAAAAGCTGGGTCTCCATTACTTATCATTTAACACCAATATGTCAAGATTAACAAGTTGATATTGATATGATATTTATATATAACAAGTTGATATTGACATGTATATTGCAATTTCGCGTTCCAATTGACTTGACATGCAAACCCAGCGTGATGAATTTAACATTTTCAGATGTTAATTTGTTTTCCGGAGAAAATGGACAACATATCAAGTCAATTGACTAGTCGGTTTATATCGGCTTTGTTTCGGGAATTTCCGTCAAACACGAAGCAATCGACAGCTTAATCGGCATTGGTTCGGGAATTCCCGTCTAAACAAAAAGCCGTCGACAGCTTCCTCAACAATGCCGGCATCCATTTTGTTATATTTTTTGCTAATTCGCGATGGAATGGTCAAAGAAAAAAACCCCGGAACTTCTAATGAAAAGATCAAGACATCTGTATAAAATTAGTATTTAATATTAGTATTTAAGAAAGTCATAGACAGTTAACAAGAAGATAATAAACGAGTTATAAAACTACTCTCATTTTGTAATGTTGACTGCCCTCTTCAGAGGCGTTTTCTTTTTGAATGTTATTAATAGGGGCGGATTTATATGACCTAAAAAATAGGATATATGCATGCATTTATGACCTAATTAACATTAAAATATGACCAATAAAATTTAAAATATGACTTTACCACCTACACATTATGTATATTTTTTTTAAGTTACATTACAATTCAGTTTATTAAAATATGATAATTATTTAAAATATCTGTAAATTCTCAAAAACTATCACTATAATGCAAAATTTACAAAACATGATATGAAACTACAAAATTTCTTTAATATGCACACAAATATGCCAAACATATAACCTAAATATGCATATTCATACTAAATATGCTACAATAGTTGAAAATTTCCTAAATATGCAGTTATATGCACAATAAAAGCCGTTCCATTTTCACCAGGATGCTTGGAATCGGGTTTAAATTATTCGGTAACCTGAAATAAGGCAAAGGGGAAAAATTTGACATGTCATAGAATTCCGCCCCTTAGTTATTACTTATTTGAATAAAAACACTTTCTTTAACGCACTTTATTTTACCTTATTAAACTTCTGGACGGCCGTTTCGCAGGTGGTGTTCCTGCATCATCAGCAGAGTGCCAACTCTGCTGATGATGCAGGAACACCACCTGCGAAACGGCCGTCCAGAAGTTTACTAAGGTAAAATAAAGTGCGTTAAAGAAAGTGTTTTTATTCAACTATTTGTTACACAACGCTAAAGTCGGACACAAGAATTAATTAATTATTTATTGATTTCTGTTCGTAACCGCGCCAACACATGTTAACCTATAACACTGTAGTGGAGACAGTTGTTAATTGGAAAACCACTTGACTTGTATACATCAAAAAGTTGATGACGAACATTTAACATATGTTAAATGCAACATGTTGGTGCTAAATGTTAAGTAGTGGGGAACCCGCTAAAGGTTGCTGAAAAAAGTTTGCAGATCCTTTTCTATTACTTGACCCCCCTAGGCTTCGCGTTATTTTACTTTCGTTTTCAAGAAACTAAAGCGAAGAAATTGTTTCTAATGAGGAGCAGAAAAATGTCGCCAATTGCTATTGTTTGTTCCCAATTATCCTTCAACTTCTGTGAATTCTAGTTTCTAACACCCGGAGGGCGTTCGTCCACACGAATTGGTGTGAAACGAGCAGAATAAAAAAGAATAATCACTTTCCAGAGTAAATGAAGTTCTAAAACAAATTGTGACTGTCTTGATTGGTCATTATTTGTCTTTTACGAAAAAAATCTGTGTTACCCACATGTTTTCGCTACCTTAAACATGGGCAAGAGGCCCTACAACTTTCTCACTTCACATTGCTGTATTGTACGTCTTTCCTGAGTTTGTACAAACAACGAATGGCTTATAACTACACTTACAGATTTTTTTCTGAAAAAAATGTTTCAAGTAAGAGTAAATGTTTCTTCATGTACAAAATGTAGACAACATTTTTAGATCCGTCTTTGATAAAATACGAAAACTTAAATTTTTTCATGTAAAGTGGCATTAAAGGTATTAGAAAGCCGAGGTTAATCTTCGTGTTACATTTCATGAGAAAAGAGTTATTAGTTTTTGACATATTTTTCGAAGTTGTACTTTTAGATTCAGAAAGACTCGGAACGTATATTTATGCTAAAATCTCGATAATGAATTTCAGATTCTGACATAACACCTCGTCTATCTAGCCCTTTAAAAATTACTTCAAGGAGCATTCATGCGAAATTAGAAGAAAATCAAAGCACGCGTTTTGCAAACAAACATATAAAAAAACGAATCTCGGAACTTTCGACTTAAAACAGGACTTCGCTAGTAAAGCTATGTGAGTCCTTCCCAACAAACCATGTTTTAAATAACCTGCTGATTACTAGGGCAAAGCATTTGATGATTTTGCATATTGTTTTAAGGTTAAAAGATAGCTCGAATATATATAAATGTGTATCATGAAATAATTTATTTAAATAAGAGCAATTTTTTTGCATTCTTTTGCTTTATTTTGCATTTTTCGTCATTTTAAAAAGGTAAGTCATTTTTTGGAAATTGTTAAAGGTCATTTCCAGCATTTTTAGGTCATGTTTCAGTGGAGGTAGAGAGGAGCTTTTCCATGTACAAATCGTTACTTTCAGACAACAGACAATCGTTTTTATTTGAGGATCTCCGCCAAGTGTTCATAGTTCATTTCAATCCAGGTTTATTGTAAACACCACAGCAGTTTGTCTTGTAGCAATTATTTTTGTTTTTCTTTCTTTTTAAATGGCACATATTTGCTAGGGAAGTTCAGAAAGAATTTCTTTATGCCTACGGGTGTCCAAGTAGTATAAATTTACTTATTTATTTAGTAACAAAATAAGTGTGTTTTCTAATGTAAATCTCTATATATATAAAAGGCTTTGTCCTGACTGACTGAATGAATGACTGACTGACTGATTGACTGAATGACAGGAATCAACGTACAGCCTCTAAACTATAACAGGTAGAGACTTGGAATTTTCACAGTACCTTCGTTTCATAATGTAGGTGCTCACTAAGAAAGGATTTTGAAAAATTCTGATTCTAAATGCCAAAAATTACATGTTTTTGAAAATACTTAATCCCTTTTTACATAGAATTATCAATTCCAAATCACAGAATATATTGTTGCCAAATGGTATCAGGTGGACTTGGAAAAAACAAATGAAATGCACTTTTGACAAATAAGAGAAGTTATCAAAATAATTCATGTTATAAATAAATATTACAGAATGAAATCCACTAAAATAATGGAATCACATAACTTTGTCTACCCTGGACATAGAGAAAACAAAACGAGGTATGGTAATGTGTATATTATTATATTATATCGCAGGTTTTTGAATGCTTTCTGTTTAATTTCATCCACAAAACGGCTTTATGGTAACATAAGAGTGGGAAATTTCCCGCCTCGATATTACAATTTTATGTTACAGGAATTTCTGTTTCTTCTTATTTAAACCTCTACCAGGCTTGCTGTGCACTGTACAAGCGATGGGATGCAAAATTCTAGATCCTCTATGAGCCATAAAAAACTATATCAAGCGTTTTCTGAGGGAATAGTTTGAGTGTAATAAGTCGTTCTTCCTATTTCAAATTAGAAATGCCTATATAAGGACCTAGAATTTAAAATTGAAAATCCTTCATAAGCTAATTTCTAATTACAAAATACAAAACCCGGGCGACGCCGGGTCTTTTAAGCTAGTTCTTATATAACGCCTGTCATAAATTGTTTTTAGTAATTCATTACTAAAAATACTAGTTATAAGTTAAGTAATTATGGTAAATTTATTGGTCATTTTTAAAAAATGTATCTTTTTCATTATTTTTAGGTCATAAATGCATTTTTTATTTTGCTTTTTTCGCTATTTTATGGTCATTAAATGTCTTGCTCTACTGATTGTGAAGCCGTTTCTGAGTATTGCTTTGTTAAACATAATTAACACATAAGGCATTTCAAATTAATTTTTATAATTTCAGTGGTCGGTTCCTCTTTAGGAGTATACCTGAAGATTCACATAACTTAAGCCATGCCAATAACATTAACGGCCCATGATATAACGTATAATAAAAATAACCTTGCGTCACATACACTTTCCTTTGTTTTGGCTCGGTGTATGATGGAATAAGAGTGAAAACTAATTCGATATGGATGTCACAGCGATTTTAAAAAATGCGAAGGAAAGAAAGAGTTCCGACTCACACGTGTCTCGAATTACTTCTGTCCTCCGAAACGTCCTTCCTATCGCAGGAAACATGAATTGCTTTCTACGAGACCTCGGAGGTTTTTGTTCCGTTTGATGGATTTCGTGGAGAAGAATCTTGATGTGGGAGTACCTTTCACTTTCGGAGGTATTTCTAATTAACTAGATTGCGTTTTATATACAGACCTGTTCACATTTTTTGTGTGGTTTTGAGATAAAAGAGGTCCTTCAACTAGAAGTAGTTGAATACCTTGAGCCATGGTCGTCTTTACACGAAGATTATCAACTAAATGGCTGATTTGTTTTAAGTTTGTGACAAGTAGATGATAAGGTAGAGATATTTACAGTGCACGCCGCTTATTGTGATCACTTCGGGACGCAGCCAACTGATTGATAACAATAGACGAAGGAATTAAATGAAGGTTATTTATTCATGTACAAGGTATTACACTACAAAACAGAATTAAAAATATTTGTTCATAAAATAATACGTAACTGTGAATCATTGAACCACTCATAATACAGTAATAGACTGCAAGCAACTATTTTTTCAACCAGTAACAAAGTTTTAAATTGTTTTTACTTTCCTCTAGGAGTCCATTAACCAATGCTCCGTAATCAGTTATGAGTATTTTTGGAAGCCTATACTAATCTTTGGTGAACACCGCGTAGCAAAACACCTAACCCCTCTCTGTTCAAGTCTTTTCATTTTACACTAGCCATCACTGCATGTCAACACTGTTATCTTTATACATATATATACAGGCAAAGCCTCTTAAGGCCTCTATATATATATATATATATATATATATATATATATATATATATATATATATATATATATAGAGGCCTAAGAGGCTTTGCCCTGACTGACTGACTTAACTAATGACTGACAGAGAAACAACGTAGAGTCTAAACTATAGGTATAACAGGTAGTGACTTGGAATTTGGACTGTTCCTTCGTTTCATAATGTAAGTGCTCACTAAAAAAGGATTTTGAAAAATTTTGATTTTAAATACAAAAAACCAAATGTTTTTGAGAATACTTTTTACACATAATTATCATATCGAAATCACAGTTCATATGACAACAGTGTATTGTTGGCAGTGGTATCAGGTAGGTTTGGAAATAAATGAAACGGGACTTTGACAAATTAGAGAAGGTATCGATATATTTCATTGCTGTAACATGCATTTCACAAGCTATTTTCTAACTTCAGAAGAAGGAAAAGCTTACTGAAAGTTGTGAAACGATCCAGACAGGAGTTTTTAACGTCTGGAAAATATGGATGTGGGAGGAGGCTAGAGATCCGACCTTGAGGTGAGATGACATGAATCATATCGGAAGTGAGACTTGGAATGACCCGGAGAGAGCGGAGAGAAATTAGGAATCTTCTAGAAGTACAAGTCATTAGGTAATAGATGTGACTACAAAGGTCACTAACATTACACAGCATTATTTTTTTTATTTCTGCTTTATTTATACTCCTTTTAGCTGCGAGGCCATATCAGGAGTTCGGGAAGGCCATGGAACTATGCTTGGCAATTGTTTCTGTTACACCAGGGTCGGGAACGAAGGCACTGAAGGCGCGAAGTTACCCTCCCTCTCGTCCCCACTACTCTATTCCAGTAGCGAGGTAATGACAACTAAACCGGTTGACTCAGGGAATAGTCGCGTGGCAGTAATCCTGTTCAGTGCTGGCTTGTGTGCAATATAAATGAACGAAAAGTATTTAATCGGGACTGGGAGAACAAGTATTTTTTTCTTGAAGATGATAAAGCACAGGGTTTGATATGTCCTACTATTATTGACTACATTACAAGCTTTACCATCAGGAGGCATTTCAATTCGGCTTATGTTGGAACCTAAGGCGAGGTTCTATTAGCAACAGAATTGTTGATCTGGGCAAAAGTTTGGAGAAACGGTTGATAGACATTGTTCATTTTCCCTTGCCATGAAAATAAAAATACTGCTCAACTTGCTGTGTTTATAAGACGTGTAGATACAGAATTAGCTGTGATCGAGGAACTGCTGGATATTTATTCAAATAAAGATCGAGCACGTGGTGAAGATTTTTTGAGGCAGTGATGATGATAGCGTGAAAGTTTAAGTTTGATTGGGACATGTTTGTCTGCTTAGCCACAGATGGGACTCCAGGAATGGTGGGAATAGAAATGGGTCTAATAGTGAGACTGCGAAAATTCCTTTGTAAAAAGGCTTTGTAGCCATTCACTGCATTATTCACAGGGAAGCGCCGTGTGCAAAATCAGCTACTTTGAATAACGTAATGGATATCTGTGTTAAGATTGTGAATATAATCAGAGCGCATGCTCTGCGGCATAGACAATTTCAGGAAATGTTGATACTCTCAGATCCCGAATATTTGGATTTGCCATACTTCTGCCAGGTAAGATGGCTAACCAGAGGCAAAATTTTGCAAAGAATGTTTGATCTACGGAAATACATTAGCATAGGCTACATGCCTAATTTCGCAGTACCCCTAATTGCGCAGTATCTTTTTTATTTTATTTACTGCAAAATCAGGAAGAGTAATGGAAAAATAAAAAAAATGTATAAAACAGAAGAGAAGATGCCCTCTTTGATGAATAAGATGAAATATTTCCACTACTGTTCCCAATTTTGCAATAAATAAAATAAAAAGATACTGCGAAATTAGACATGTTTGCTATACTTTCCTAGCAACCAAAGGGATTGCAGTTCCAGAACTTAAAGATGATATTTTTGTTTGTGATTTAGCGTTCTTAAGCGATTTAACGGTTCACGTAAATTGAGTTAAAGACAACACGGTTGTACATTTAAGTTTTAACAGACTGTGTGAAAGCATTCAATCAGAAATTAAATATGTGGCAGAGCCAAATAGAAGAGAATAAATTGCACCATTTCCCATCCTTAAAATCGGTCATGAAAGGTGAATTGCTTGATATGAAAGAGAAATAGGCTATATGGCACTATTACAGGAGTCATCAGGAACATTCTCAGATAAATTTTTAGTCGTGAAAGCGTTAGACAGTAACTGCAGGCTTTTCGAAAATCCATTTAGGCTACATATGATCCTTCGGTGGGCCATGACGAACTGCAATTGAAATTAATTAACCTTCAAAGCAGTACACCATTGCACAGTTCAGGAAAACTTGGTTTGGATTTATACACTTCACTGCCGAAAACATTTCCCAAGCTGCGCCTTTTTGCAAGTAAATTACTGGCCATTTTTGGTACTACTTATCAATCTGAACAACTTTTCAGCCTATTGACCTTGAACAATAGCTTGCTGGGCAGTCACATTTCTGGTTCATCGAGTTTGCAGTCGGATATTAAAAAGATAATACCCGCAAAGAGACTAAAAAGATTCCAACTGTCTAAATTAACAACACAGTGTTATTAAGAATACGCCAATATGTAATAATGTACGTTTAAATAAATTCACTACACTATTCAGTTAAATTGTGACGTTTATTTTGAGAATTACGGTATAGAAACCACTTAAATGCCACTAGTAACATAAGGGAAATTAGTAGACTAGTTAATAAATAATGTTTTGTATAGACTTGCTTCTTTGAGCTGAAGGCTTGGCTAGAATATTAGAACTGTGCCTCAACGTTGCCATTGCGTCTTTCCTCATGGTACCTAATTGTCCCAATACATCTCTTTGTGCCTTCCTTGCCAACTCTTCAGCAGTTCAAGAAATATTCATTTCATTACTTAAAAGATCTCTCCTCCAATGTCTGAGGTACCGCCACTGTGGCATGCGTCACGAGTCTGCCTACCTCTCACGTGGAAGGAATGGGGATGGGGCGAGTGTAGGGGTAAAGAACTTCGCACTCTCAGTGCATTGCTTGCCAAGCCTGTGTTACACAGACCAACACCCATTTTGGTGACTTAGAATTTATACCTATTCTTGGGCATATTTAGGTCGCTGATGCCAAATGTGCCATTAGTTTTGCCCTATCAGCTTTAATTTTGTGAGATATGGTATTGCCATTATGCATATTATCCTATTTTACGTTTGATATAAATAAAAAACAGTGCCTTTTTTAGCTTCTAAATCACGTGAAGAAAAAAGGAACACACTAACATTACAATAACAATATAACATGGTGTCTTTCAAAAAATTGATATTATCACATTCTGTACTGTCGTTTATGACTTATGAGCTGTCAATTTGAGGGCCAAAAAATAATCTATCTTTTAGCTTTTCTTCGTACAGTTTTCGTCCTACGCTTCCAAAGTATGGTAAAGACCCTTCACTACCTATATTATCAAGCAAGATTTTGTTTCGATAGACTAAGAGTTCACAAATAAAATTCCCCCCTCGACAAAAGTAGAGCTGGTAGAGAAAAACTGTTTACATATTTGGAATAAGCACACTGAGTATAGCCAATATCCGGTAAAACATCTGAGACATCAAAGAAAAAGTTATTTTGTGTTATTGGTGTATTTCATGGAGTAAATTTCAACTGATATTAATTTAAATGGATATGATACAGGATGAAATGGTGAGGATGATTCATAGTATGTAAATATCCAATTCAGCATTTGCCTTTATGACTGGGGATACCATGAAGAAAGAAAGAAAGAAAGAAAGAAAGAAAAAAAAAATGTCAAATTGGCCGGCCACGAATTTTACGACCACCGTGAGATTTTTAACACTTTAAATTTTTATCAAACTGAGTCTATTTAAAAATCTTTTACAATTATTATTCTTAACTAAAAGAGTATTATTTTTCCACGTTACTAAAACCAAAGTTGGCCTAATGGGTTTTATAGCATTAGTGCGTTACATGTGCGACTTTTATTTGGCGTATCTTTTTTTAAGCTTTATATTAACGTCGCTTTATCTATAAAGTCATATCGCGACTATAACATTAAAATACATCGGATTTGCAAAAACCAACTAGATATAATTTAGTGTATTTTATATATTTAGTGTGTTTTGTGTTAGGGATCCTACTTTTAATTCAATCTGTCTGAAATCATATGAGCATTTGACTAGCAGCTAATAAGTCGAGCGGATTTTCTCGCATGTGTACATTTCTCTTGCTACTTAGAAATATATTTTCAACTTCGCTAATTCTAAGCCATACTATACACTTATGATTTTTCTTAAATTCTTCGTTAAAAGTCTCAGTGGGGCCCCGAAGGCAAGCCCTTGCAGTCACAGACACTATAGCGTGGAAAGGAGACCGCTTAAAGGATGTGCAACTCCCCCCGAGGTTACTGGAATTCTAGCGAAGACACAGATTCCGCTAATGACGGAAAGTTAGAGATCGCGAGTAAAATTTAGAATGTCGTCTTCATATTTCCGCTGGAATTCCCATTAAAAAAAAATCTTAAATGCGCTAGACTCAATTAGTCACGCAAATTATAAACCCATGACGGACTGCAAAGAAAACAGTTAACATAATGATTAGGATCATAGTTCATTTGCTTTAACCCATTCTGTAAAATTTATATGATCTTAAATTTACTTTAGAGTTTTTTCAATCATTCTATTAAAAATTTAGCTCTTAATCACGCATGTGATTTATCTGTTAATAGCCTATAACATGACCGGGAAGTCTGAATGACCGCTCACTCTTAAGGGGCTTTTAACAGTGAAAAACAATATGTTGTCATGAGAACTGATTTGCATATTATAAATTCTTTCCAATGTATTATCCCAAAATAGGCACTAAATTGGGGATTATTCCAGAACCGGTGAACCGATTTGGTCCAAAATCAGTAGGCTTCTTCCCATGGACGTTATAAATATGTGTACCAAGTTTTACGAAAATCCGATAAATCGTATTTGAGTTATCGTGCGTACAGACACACGGCCGGACGGACAGACATTTTCCCGTCCCTCGCACAATCTCATACTGTCACGTTTTATCACGTGGCCATTTCATTCCATACAAACGTTGAGTAGTATGTAGGCCTACTAGGTTCGGTATTTTGAGTAAAATCTCTGAAATTAATGACAAGTGAATAAATTACGCCTACTTGAATGTAATCTTCTAATGCATGTAGATTATGTTATGTTAATCTGAATTTGTAATAGCAGATTTTTAATTCCTTTTTTAAATTGGGTATCAAAACGAAATTTTCTATTTCTTTTAGATATTTCTCTGAGGAAGTGATACCACTTTACAGGAAGAAAATTAAATTTTTCGCAAAAAAAAAAAAAAAAAAAATAATAATAATAATAATAATAATAATAATAAAATAATAATAATAATAATAATAATAAATCCAAAGATTTTGTTCAGTTATTGTACGCAAGAGGCTTGAACTAAACGTTAGAACTTTTATTTTAAACTTTTTTGCTAAATCTTCTGAAGGGTAGTTATAAGCCACCCGCTGTTTATATAAACTTGGTCTTGCCTGGTGAACAATAGCGCTTTGGATCAGGTTGAAACAACTGAATATGCACTCTTTGCAACACGGCCTCTTAATCCATATCAGAATGTGAAGCGAGAAAGACGTATTTCCCATGATTAGGATAAAGAAAGTTACGTGAGTGCATTAATCAGATGTTTTTATTTTAAAATTATGATTCTATAAAAAAATAGTATGCAATACACACGTTGAAAGGCTCGTTGCATTTCTCGCCTAATATCACAATCGGATGTGGAATGATCGCTTTTCAACACAGACTGATTACGTTTTATATTAGCTTTTTAGAGTTCTTGGAGATTGATTCTTCTAGATCTTTATTCAGTCTGCACACGATGCGGTTGCAATATGCACTGCCCTTTCCTGCATAAACCAGATAACCAGAATGTTCGCATCAGTTACGTAGTTCCCATGGAGAAAGTTGAATAACGCTAATGTAAACAAGATGACAAATGTCTGCGTCTTCATGTGTAGCAAAGCCTCCTTATACAGATTAAACCTGCCTGTCCTGTTATATAACACAATGTTCATTGCGTTAAATACCGGTCATTCCATTTCTTTCAATCTCCGTTCAGTATCCTCCTAAATACCAAAGAGATATAGGGGCTTATTCACTAGAAAATTGTGAAAATATGGTTTTATTTGTACTGATTCAAATGAAGTCATAAGCTTTACTGTACACAATAAGACTAAACTTTAGTTGAAAACTCAATTTATTTAATTTATTCGTAGGAGAGTTTACGAGTTTATCTACACCTTTTCAACCTTAATTTCGGAAAAAGTAATTTTAATTTCGGAAAAAGTAATTCCAATTTCGGAAAAAGTAATATCAATTTCGGAAAAGGTAATTTCAATTTCGGAAAAAGTAACTTCAATTTCGGAAATACGAGGGCTATGAAGAGGGTATAGTAAAGTTGGTACCATGCTAGGACAAATGACTCAATCGCAGCGAGATTATGAAGAGAAGTAGCTAGAATGTGTACCTAAATGTTCCAAATAAAACAGTTTCGATTTTCACTGTAGTTTTCATTTTATGCCCCATCGGATGTTTTAAAAAATAGCCCTCGTATTTCCGAAATTGAAGTTACTTTTTCCGAAATTGAGATTACTTTTTCCGAAATTGAAATTACTTTTTCCGAATTTTAAATTACTTTTTCCGAAATTGAAATTACTTTTTTAGGAAATTGAGGTTGAAATGGTGTAGATTCGCTACACCTCCAAGCAAGTCTCCTGCAGAAATTCGGCTTGGAGGTGTTTAAACATCCACCCTATAGCCCGGACATCGCTCCCAGTGATTTCCATCCTTTTCTGCGCCTCACGAAATGTCAAAGAATGTCAGAAAAGGACAGAGAGGCGAAGGTGGTTGTCACACAGTGGTTCAAATCCCAGGCGGGAGACTTCTACGACACAGGTATCCAAAAGTTGGTGCCACGGTAAGACAAATGTCTCAATTCCTGTGGCGAATATGTTGAAATATAGCTGAACACTTGCTATGTCTGTTGCAATAAATATTTCCTTGAAACTTTGTTTTGTTTCTGTAAACGGCCCCAGGGAAACTTACTTTATGGACTGCCCTGGTATACTTGTATCATATATAACCAGGGCCCGGATTCTGAGGACCTAAAATTGTTTGAAAAATGACCTATAAAATGACTTAATAGTTATAAATAATGACATAAAAACTGGTATTTTATTTATAAAAAAAATATTATTGTGCACACGAAGTTATAGACTAATTTGTACGTATTTGAAAAAAAAAAAACTGTAAATGCAGAAAGGGTTTGTAGGTCTAAAGTTCTTGATTCAAGCATTTGAGAAGAAAAATAAGGAAAATGTTTTTAAGTAGATCCTACAAAAATGTTGCATTAGGCCTATAGTAACATAGTATAGTATATTGCGATAAAAGTGCCGTAAGCAGTGCATACGGATCGAGGAAAGAGTTTTTTCAATTTCCGAGACCCGTTATGCGCTTACGGCACGAGTATTGCGTGCTATTTTTTTGCACGATGATTATTTATATCAATTTATTTATATTAATTGAGATATTAGCTGAAAATATTATGTTTATACAATATTGAAGATGGATGTTATATTTCAGAAAGTGATTCGCATATGTTGGTTGTTATGGGAACCGAATATTTGTCCTGATAAAGTCGCCACAAACTAGGGGGCCTTGGTCCATAAAGGCTTGTATTATGATGATTTTACTTACGGCACTTGTGCATTTTGTAATTTTTACCGCACGGAGATTTCTTTTGTTGTCATAGCAACCAGATTGCGTGCGGGAATGTCAAGTTACGATCCACGGCAACAATATTCGTAAGTACCACTAATTAGTTACGCCGTGCAAAAAGTTACTTAAATATTACCCTATGAAAAAAAAACTTGTAAACCCTATCTTATTAAGGATTGCAGTAAATTACTATCAGCATACTGAGATTATCGAAGGTACCGTATAAAAGTTAATATACTCAATGTAAATGCATGAAAATGACTAAATAAGGAAGCAAATGACACGAAAATGACAAAATAATGACCTAAAAATTTAAATAAATTCCCTAAAAATATAAAATTGCATAAAATGACAAAAAATTACCTAGTAAAAATGCATTTCTATAATCTAGAGGCCATGATTAGGACTTATCTACAAGTTGGCAATGTCTATGCAACATCAATAAAAAGATGACATGTCATTAAAATCCGGGCCCTGTATATAACTATTTATTCTACTTGAGAGAAATGCTGTGTCAAGTGGACTTGCTACACAGGAAGTTGTCCTCTCCATGTTATTATCCTCGGTGTAATTACAGGGTCTGACAATGTTCGGAATTTGCTATGGACTTAGGCAATTAATTTCACGCACGAGGACTTTCTCTATTAGTGACATTAACAAAAATCGAAAGTTCGCACTTGTTGGATGATCTAATATCTATAGCTATTTTTATCCTCGAGCATTTTTCGTCCTGTGCTTTGTGACAAGTTTTCCTTATACAGGATGTTTCCTAGAGCTGTTAGTTGGGCGGCCTATCCATATTATTACAGGGGATAATTCCTGTGATATGTAGAATATCGTGATAGCAAAAGTGATTAGATTCCTGACTTCGGTATAAGTATATGTAAATTTCAACTAATCACAAGTGTGATCATCATTTTTTCGTTTTATTTTATCATAAACTGGACATACTGTATATACAACTACATACAAAACGCTACTGGTTGATTGAAATTGAATCTCCTGATTGATAAATATTACCTTTTAGAATACATTTTGCTCTAACTCACAAATATACCAACAAGAAATAAAAAATACTGTATGTACATTTAATTTGCAAATCAGACTATTATTGCATAGTATCATAAGAGATACAATATTTGCAAAGCCAGTATGCACAATTAATTTGATGGTACAACCATTTTTAACTTGTGAATACTTGATATTTTGTAATTTTAACTTTTATTGTATAATGACATGATGGTAAAAATAGTTTTAATTTAACATATGCTAACGCCAAATTAGCTAATATATTCAGTGCAGACTTTTATATGACTATTTCTAACTTAATGTAATTGTTTTTATGTATAGCAATAACCTATACTGGTCATAGACTACACAAGTGTACAATTATTTTGAGAAAAACGTTTTTCAAAACAACAATTCTATCCTAACAAAATAATTTTTTTGTAATACATGTAATTAACTTAATTCTAATAAATTATTGATTTACCATTGAACGAGATATTTGTAAAAGATTGTCCCCACATCCTTGGTTGACGGCATCTTATTAATTTAATTTTGAGGGTATAAGACGAAAATCTCCTTGATACTTCTATATTTCCCTCATAGAAATTCAAGATTAAATTTATTAATCATAATTTTGAGTTTTCATAATCTGCAAAATTTACAGACTAAGATCTGCTAAGCTAAGGCCTACAAATATCGTCACACTTACTTAGAACTGGCGGTTTGTGTAACACCATTCCTCATACTAACTCCGCTCTCCATCCCTGAAGGGACTAGGCCTACCATCCTACCGCTGCATCATCTACCATAGGTAGATGGCAAGATTGGGGGCATGTGGTCAGCACACCAAACCCACAGCCGTTAATGATGATCTGTATGACCTGTATACGCCTGTATATATTGTTTGGACCCAAGAGTTTTAGGATGTAGGGTGTTACGGTACTTTCTTCTTACATAATTTTTCATTATTTATTGCCAACAAAAATAAAAAAACAACAAACATATCAACAAATAAATTACTATAGTGTTACAATAGTGAGATCTGCTAGAGGTAGAATGTGTATGGGTATCCGTCAGTGTACTTCAAGTGCAGGTGCGGGATATGACGCGAGGACTTCCTCTTGGAGCTGCTTCCAATACTGTCATCATGGTGTACGTACTCGTTGGTCACAGAGTGGGAGTGAAAAGTGTGCATCAGTAGAGGCACTGGGATGATGTAGTGTTCACTGCAATAATAATAATAATAATAATAATAATAATAATAATAATAATAATAATAATAATAATAATAATAATAGGACTTACAACAATGACGACATTAGTAATAATATATATTAATATTAATAATCATTGTAATAAGTTAATAAATTACAATAACAATTATTTGGCTTACAGTAATATTTATAATAATTAGGGATGGATCGATAACAGATTTTCTCGATACTCTATACTCGATACCGACAACATTTCCAGTTTCAATAAATAGGTACATTGAAAATTAAAAGTTGAGAGAACTGTGTAATACCAACTGAATTAATTAATTGTGCATACTTAATGTGGGAAATGTAGCCTATATTTTTTTAAGCTCTACAAAAATAAAAGTAAAATTAGTTTTTGAAACAGTCCACTTACAAGTTTTTGTTCAAAAATTGCAATGGGGTTTGGACAGTCAGCTTGCTTGTTGGTTGTTATTGAAACGTTTGACAGGAAAACGAAACAATTAAGAATATCTTCTGTTTGGATTTTAAAAGTCGGAAAGTCCTTATTTATGACTAGACAAAAGTCACAGAGTGATTTTCTCCATTTCAAGGAGAAATAGGAGTATTTACTATATTTAGGCCCGTTCTTACGATGTCCAGTTAAGTAGGAGTAAATGTTAACTGGTAGTTTATTTTACGGTCGGAGTAAAGTTCCAGTAAACGCTTCTTTGTTCTTATCATCTCCTAGTTAAAGTTTACTCCCAGTTAACGCAATCAGACAAAAGTCACAGCAGTTGGTACGAGCGTTTCTCAGTTGTTTGCAGCAGTTTTTCATCTGTTTTCATTGTTTGGTTTGATTTTGCAATGGATAATAAGGTTATGGCTGATATAAAAAAAATAAAGAGAGACAGCAATTTCTTTTCAAGTGAAGAATAATATTGTTTCTGAATGATATTGACGAAAAGCGTCATATAATTCAAACTAAATAACACACAGTAAGGTGTGGCCATAAAGCAAAACTCAAAAAGACGTAGACTATCAGAAAAACCTATTGTGAAATATATAACTTCCTATTATAGTTTGCAGTACACAGTACGGGCAGTAGTGTGCAATCAGTTGTCTTAGCCTAAAAAGGTCGCATAATTTGCGAGGCAAGACCTAAAACCTAATAAGTTTGTGTATGAAATGTGTAGCTAATAACTACAGGATATATTACGAGATGTTTTCAAATGAAATTATTAGCTCTTAGCATAACATATTAAAATACATTATATATATGCCTATATAGTTTATATATTACGCTTATTATACAATTCCTGTTAAATAAGAATACAATCCTCCTCAAGTAAAGTGGTTGTAAAAATGAAAAGAAAAAAAAAAACACGTTTCGAAACCCCATCCCCGAAGGATGAAAAACCCAAATATGATCTGATGTACGGGTAGAGGAAGCAAATAGTAAAGCAATTGTTGTCCAAACTTTCATAATAATTTGATCTAGTTTTCAATATTTTTTTTATTTTTTTTTACATTATTGTCATTGTTCTTCATCACCAGTGACATTACGAAAGCAGCTAAATAACTTCATCTCTCCATTTTAATTCAGTTCGCGAGAAATATAACCTCAAAAAATCCTCCGGTTAGGAGTTAAGTTGTACATTTTCCTACAGTAAAGATTACTGCCAGTTAAGAGATGTTTACCAACAGTAAACGCCTAACCAGATATTGTAAAATCGAACTGTCAGTAAAGTAACCGTAAAAGTAGCCGTAAATATTTTACTGGAGGTGGTAATAACGGGCCTTAGTAGACTACTAAAAGCAGAAAGAGACACCGCATTTCCTTAAATTGCATAATTACCAAAGTATCGAAAAAGTACCGAGCGAGTTTTCTGAAGTATCGCTCGATGCCGATACCATGCAAGTATCGAGAGTATCGAGGTATCGAAAGTATCGAGGTATCGAAAGTATCGAGGACCCATCCCTAATAATAATAATAATATTAAAAGTAGTTTCAAAATCTAAATAATAAGAGGAAGTGTTTGTCTGTCTTTCTGTCTGTCTGTACGCGATGCACAGCGAAATCTATTGAACGCAGATATCTGAGATTTTAAACGTAGATGGACTGAAGGGTGGGCGAATGCACCTCGAAGCACCTCCCAACTAAATTTGTTTATTTTCTCACGAACACCTACAGCAACATGGGGACGAACATTGTCGTGAATAAGTTTGACACCATCAGCATGAATGTTACAGTCCAGACCTGGCACCGTCGGACTTACATTTGTTTGGTCCCATGAAGAAATTCCTGGCCGGTAAACGCTTTGCGTCAGATGCAAAAGTGAAAACAGCAGATGGCTATACTCCAACCGAACGGACTTCTCTGAACAGGGTATTTTGAAACCGTTATCACGATGTGAGAAATGTTTTGAGAAACTTGGTGACTGTATAGAAAAATAGACGAAATATGTCCCTTCATGTGTGCATTTGTTTGTAATTGTACCAGTTCAACTTTTTGTAACAAAAAATTGTGCGTTACCTTTCGCTCCACCGTCGTATTTCCACGATGCTTTTATTTTCCAGTTGCTGTGGCAAAAGACCAAGGCCACCTGGAAATAAATTCACATAGCGAGATCTAGTGTTTTGTTAGTGCTAAAAAATCATAGTTTTCTGCCAGTTTTTCACTCATAACTCGCGAAAGAAAGTGAAAATTAAAAATCCGGCTTCGATGTGCATTTGGCCACTCTTCAGTCCATCTATGTTTAAATCTCCAGACCTCTGCGTGCAGTAGATTGGCTGGGCATCGCGCACAGCTAGACAAATAGGCCTACTTCCTCTTATTAATCTGTGTCTTGGTTCTAAAAGGGCCAAGTCATAAAACTTGCCTTTGAGATAACATTTTTTGCTGAAAACTTCCGACATTGGCCTCTAAGGTTTCTGTATTATGTCTATTAATAGCAACAGACATTGGCACTTTTATTATATGAAAGATAAAGACTAGCCGAGCTCAATAATGCATGGATCTTATTTTTGCAAGAAATTTACCTTGGCCCTTTTAGAATCAAGCCACATATATAGATTTATTATCCGTTGCCTTTGATTTTCATAAATATTTACAATTCCCCACCAAAGTATATTATTAATGATTTTCAAATGTATGCCAATACAATAATGAAATATAACTCACTGGACAGATCCGAAGATCGTACTGTTGATCATTGTGGGCACGGCTAAGAACACAGCACACAGTACCTAGAGGAAAGATAACATAAGTTAATATAAGTCAACTTAAACCTTGATGTGATTTTCCTCTTGTTTTCCCATCCCTTTTGTTGATGCAAGTCTGGAAATAAAGTGAATTACGCTTACATCTGTTCATAAATCAGCATTATAATATTCTACGGGAAATGTATTATTCCATAGTTCAACAAAGTTGCCATTTAATTGTAATCATCTCCTGTAAAAACATTGTAAAGACGTAAACTCAACAGCATAAATGAAATACATCTGTTCCTACGTGCGTAATATCTTTCAAGAAACCGTACAGTCGGTCAAATAAAAAACGTCGGGACTCGTATGCAGTTAAAATTAAAGTTTTAACGCATTAGTTCACAAGTTTCCTATAAAAAATATAAAATACAGGTCATTTTCGGAACATATGAGGCCATGCGACAGGAGGGAAAAAATGAACAACGAGGGAAAAATGAACAACGCGGAAAGCGCAACACACGATATTCAACTTAATGTATTGTCATAATTCATTTTGCCTTGTGTCATCGCCACATACAAATGCTAAAGTGAGAGAAAGTGTAGTTAGGGCTGTAATTGACCTGCATTTTTCGGCCTCTGAAGCAGCGAGAAGGTTCCATATTTATGAAAGAGCAGCTCAGAAGTAGGAATGTCACTATAATGGGACCGGAAGTTTTCATAGGAAACGTGGATCTGCGGAAGGCTGCGTATTTCGATGCTAGATTGGTTGCTGAAGTTGAGCGTAAGTTATTGATTTTGCACTACAAGTACCGGTATTATAAAATAAAATCTTTAAAAAATGCTCCTTGAATAAACATATTCCTCGGGAATCTATTAATTATTAATATTATAAAAATTTGCAACCAAGAATATGGCGGATTTGAGGCATATAGCCACAGCCTTCTATACATGTTTGTTTTGGAACAAAACTGACTAAATAATCAAGAAAATACATGGACAGACAAGAGGCAGGTGTGAACCTAACCTTAAGTCTTCCTGAACATGCGCATATGCTCGTTCGTGATACTTTATAAAATAACGCCCGACGTTTTTTATTTGACCGACTGTACTTCGCAAGGAACTATAAAAATCATATAATTATGTTTTACAAAAACTATTTTCAATATTTCCCGATCATGGAAACCACCATTAACGGCCGTGGGTGTCAGCATGCTGACCACATGCCCCCCTTAATCCTGCAATCTGCCTATAGGTAGATGACGCAGCGGTCGGGTGGTAGGCCTTGTTCCTTCGGGGATGTCGTGCCACGGAGTTTAGTTTTTTTTTAGTAATTTCAATATTTCAGCAAACAAATTTAAGTAAATGGATGTATGTTAATTGCGATCGTATTTCGTTCAGAGAAAACAGCCCTTGATTCTATGTCATCAATGTCTTGTAATTCACCGTGTCCGGGAAAGACCTGACGAAAAAGAAATAATTATATATAAGAAACTATTACAGTTACTACCTCAGTATTTTCACAGTTAGAAAGACAAACTCAAAAAGTTTTGTTTTGCAGCATCCCGTAATGCGCATGAGCATGCACATTGTTGTTGCACGAGGAGAAACGAGAAAAAGCTTGTTCTGCGCAGCGTGTGTAGTCAGTCTTATTCTGAGAACTGGGAATGCAAGTTGTGTATAGGCTACAACGTCGTTTCCAAACAGACAAAGGCCGAAATCCTCCTGCCCGAAACAGCATCCTTCATTGGCACAAGCAATTTCTGGAGATAGGTAATGTTGAGTCACAGCAGGGAAAGGCAAAGACATCGCGCATAAACGACAATGACATTGAAAGGGTACGGGCTGCTTTTGTAAGAAGTCCGAGGAAATCCATTCGTGAGGCGGCAAGACAACTGCAAATGCCAAAATCCACAGTCCATGGGAGAGAAGGACCTACACCATGGCCACCAAGGTCACCTGACATGACCCCACTGGATTTCTTTCTCTGGGGTTTTGTGAAAGACAAAGTGTATCGCACGCCTGTGACCGATATTGCAGATTTGCGTGGCCGAATCTACGATGCAATAGCACTAGTCACACCGGAGATGCTTTCGCGTGTGTGACACGAAATTGAGTATCGGGCCACAAATGATGCTCACATAGAGGCTTATTAAAACTCATCGTGTTTCTCTTTGTAACCGTGAAAATATCACGTCAACAAATGCAATAGTTTCAGATAAATAATTATTTCTTTTTCGTCAGGTCTTTCCCGGACACCCTGTAGTATTGTGTCTATCTAAAATAAGGTTAATCAAATAATTAAATAATTACAGAGATATAAAATGTCTACCTCTCGAAATTGTAAATGTAAAGAGGAAAGCCAGTTTGTTAGGCATCTCTTATTTCATTTTCCATTATTTACGCTTAGACGTTATCAGTTAATATTATATTTACTTTTTTTTTTAAATTTCGACTTTACTACACCGTCTTTTCTTAAATAAGGAAAGTTATAAAGTTGTTTCAATTTTCATGAATAGTGTATTTGCAAAATTGTAATAGGCCTATGTATATGTAGTCTATTTTATACTCTGTAGGCCTATATATGTTTAATCTATTATCGTAATATACCAGCTGGTAAAGTAGGGTTCTGTACTTTTGGAAATTCAACATTATTAATAATAATAATAATAGTAATAGTAATAATAATAATAATATAATGAAATTTCAATATATTTTCTTAACAAATTATTACATATTATGCGTCAAATTATAGTCCTTAAATTCGCTCGCGATTTCGAAGTAACTTCTAGCATTACGTATTATAACTACGATTATAATTTATAACCATTCTTGTCACCAAAAGAAAAACATTTTATAATTTGTCTAACTTTTGCAACATAATTCATTTCAGTTCTTATATTTTGTCCTTCCTGATGATAACATAGTAACACTCACCACGAATTGTGCTGACTTCATGCTGACAGTAACTGCAGCGTATTGAACGCAATCAGCACAGAGACATGGGTTTAAATACAGGAAAACAAAAGTGAAGATGTCTCTAATTATTCCAGTTACTTACACGCAACAGAGAAACGACTGTCTTTTATTTATACAAATCTGCTTTCACGCATGCGTGACCATGACCATCTCTGATTGCGTCTTCTTGCTATCGATAGTCTTTTGTTTGTATTGTTAACAAATTAGCTTTATCCCTGCTTTCAGATGTCGTTTGTCTTTAGATATGAAGATTATTAATCTCAAGAAACTTCAACGTAGATTAAAGGAAACCTATCTCAATTTACTGAGACTATTGCACTCGTACGCCGCGTGTTTGATATTGACCAATACCGTTTAGCAGTTCCTCGGATGTAGACCAATCACGATCGTTTATCTTATTTATTTATTTATTTATTTATTGTACTAAGAATATTACAGGCTAATGCCCAATTACAATATTCTCGCTTACATAATACACCAGATTCAAAAATTCAAGTGATATTCAAAATAATTAAGCTAATGCTACAACAATAAGAAAAAAACACACAGAAAAGAAAAACACAAACACAAAGCAATATGACAATTACACAAGGGAACATAATATGAAAAAAACAAATAATAATAATATAATAGTTTTGGAGGAAAATATACATGTTAGAAAGATTCAAGTAAAGAAAATGACATGGAGCAGAATTTATTAATTATTATTTTAAAATTTCAAAATTTTTTTCACATATATTTTTAAACCGCTTATTGTTAGTATTATAAAATGCTTGCTATTAATATGAGGAAAATTATTACCTGATAAAACGTCAGCTTGTTACTGGATAAATGGACACTTAATCACCAATGTGCAGTGATTAATACGTCACATGTTGCCATTGAGCAGCACGAAAACAGATTATTTTTTACAACATAACTTGTTCGGAAATTGAAATAATAGAAATGTACATTTATTAAAAACATAAATAAATTATAGGAATTACATAATTCTATTCTTAATTATATTTTTTAACGTTAAATATATAAATAATTTACGAACAAAACGGATCTTATGCTGCCAAATGTGCATACAAATTTGAAGTGAAACGATTAAAATGAACCAGAGATTCATGAACCTTACCAAAATAAAAAAAAATAAAAAAAAAATAAAAAAATAAATAAAAAAAATAAAAAATAAATTTAAAAATTCCGGCTTCAAAGTGCATTTTACGCCGCCCGGGGGGGGGGAAGACCAAGATCTCTGCGAATCGTAGAGAAATGAATCAAGATAGCAACCGAACAAGGCAATCTTGAATTAATTTCACAGATGAATACTATTTCCACATGTGTTTCTTATGGATGGTACTTTGTCTCCTCGAAAACTTTTTTTTCATTTTTTGCATTTGAAATCAAAATTTTGCAAAATTCTTTCTCGGTGTGCCCTTACAGTCGGTCAAATAAAAAATGTCGGGACTTGTATGCAGTTAAAATTAAAGTTTTAACGCATTAGTTCACAAGTTTCCTATAAAAAACATAAAATACAAGTCATTTTCGGAACATATGAGGCCATGCGACAGTAGGGAAAAAATGAACAACGAGGGAAAAGTGAAAAACGCGGAAAGCGCAACACACGATATTCAACTTAATGTATTGTCATAATTCATTTTGCGTTGTGTCATCGCGCCACATACAAATGCTAGCTTGAGAGAACGTATAGTTAGGGCTGTAATTGACCTGCATTATATTATTATAAAATAAAATGTTTTAAAAATGCTCCTTGAATAATCATACTTCACTAAAATGCGACCGGAAGTTTTCATAGGAAACTAGGATCTGCCAGCCGCGTATTTCGATGCTAGATTGGTACCAGAAATTGAACGTAAGTTATTGATTTTGCACTACAAGTACCGGTATTATATAATAAAATATTTAAAAAATGCTCCTTGAATAAACATATTCCTCGTGAATTTATTAATTATTAATATTATAAGAATTTTCAACCAAGAATATGGCGGATGTGAGACATATAGCCACAGCCTTCTATACATGTTCGTTTTGGAACAAAACTGACTAAATAATCAAGAAAATACATGGAGAGACAAGAGGCAGGTGTGAACCTAACCGTACGTCTTCCTGTACATGCGCATATGCTCATTCGTGATACTTAATCAAATACCGCCCGACGTTTTTTATTTGACCGACTGTACATTGTGAAACGAATGTACTGTCAAAATTTCAAGTCTCTACCTATTATAGTTTAGGTTCTATGTTGATTCTCTGTCAGTCAGTCAGGACAAAGCCTCATATATATACTAGCAGGTGCCCGCGGCTTCGCCCGCGATTACTTACTCAACTGCTAGATATTGTGTTTAAATCATTTATTTAACAGAAAAATAATTAAAACAATACATTTATTAACACTGACATAATTTTTACATAAATTTCAGGAATTAAAAAATTTTACTCTTTTTTATATTGTTTAACGTTAAAAATATAAATAAACAACCAAACAAAACGAATCATATACTGCCATATGGGCATAGAAATTCGAAATGAAACGATTAAAATGAACCATAGATTCACGAACCTTACCAAAATCATGCAAACAATTTTACTATAACGATTGTCAAGTCTCGTTTCATTTATTTCCAAAGCCTTATGTTAAGACTGCCAACAATACTGTTGTCAAGAGAACTGTGTTTTGGATTTGATAATTCTGTGTAAAAAGGGATTAAGTATTCTCAAAAACATTTAATTTTTGACTTTTAAAATCAAAATTTTTCAAAATCCTTTCTTAGTGAGCACTTACCGTACATTATGAAACGAAGGTACTGTCAAAATTCCAAGTCTCTACCTGATATAGTTTAGGCTCTACGTTGATTCTCTGTCATTAAGTAAGTCAGTCAGTCAGTAAGTCAGTCAGTCAGTCAGTCAGTCAGTCAGTCAGGACAAAACCTCTTATATAAAGCGATAGAGATATAAGGTATATATATAAGGTACCGGTATATATATCTATGTAAGGTATATGAGTAAGGTACCCTACTTAAATGTATAATGTATATATATATATGTATATATATGTGTATATATACATTATACATTTAAGTAGGGTACCTTACTCATCCCTTTCCCTTTCCCTTTTTAAGTAGTTTGATATATTACTTATTTGCCTAGCCTTGCCCATTAGTTATTCCAGACACGGGTCTGCGTTATATCTTTTATGAATGATATGCTTTCGTCACAGTGTTTACCTTAGCATCTCATTGCATTGTCATAAAATATAATAATTAATATCTTCATACTACTTGAAGTGAGTCAAGAAAGTATTGTAAATTCCATTTCTATTTTATAGCATCTTATTATTCCTAATGGAATCACAAAACTTATCACTAAATTGCCAGTTTCATAATTGTTAAAGTATGTAACTCATAAACGTAACTGCAAAAAATCACGGAGGATGAAATTGGCTGGACGTGATGCACACATGGGGGAGGAAAGATATTTCTCAAAAATATTCATTGGGAGACCCGAAGGAAAAAAATCCCTTTAGGCTGAGGTAGATTTCGAAGTGCTTTTGGTTTAATTTACTGTCGGTGCGCAGCACTCTTTTTCTTTAGCCTTGGCATGACAAACCCGCATTTGTTAATAACTGCAAAAAAGAGGAAAGAGTACTATTCAAACATTCAAATCTCGCCTTATATAAGAACTATCGAAAAACCAGTTATTGATTTATAGAGTAATAATCAAGACCTTTTCAACGATACCCCACAAGAAGTGGTTTAAAAAATTTCGAATTTCCATCCGCCCATCCCCACCCCCTTGGGCCAATTTTGCTCATTAACGAACTTCTCCGAACTATTGGGCCTAGAAATAACATATTAAAATTTGGTTCAAATATCTTCAAAATTACGGCCGTTTGCGTGTAAAGATAAAGATATATATATATATATATATATATATATATATATATATATATACATATATATGTACATATATACATATATATATCACAATTTTTTTTTTTAACAGGCGATGGTTTCGTACTTAGGAAGGCATGAAACGTAAAGATATGAAAGAATTTTTCGAAAATCATGACATGGTATCGATTGCAATAGGTAGACTTTTCTTCGAAATCTACCTAAAAACCACTTGGAAGACATATACGTATGTGGGAGGACAATATTAGAATAAATTTAAGGGAAGTAGGATTTGCGAGGGATGGTTGAATGGAGTTAGCACAGAATAGGGTTGAATGGCGGGCTCAGGTAAGCGCAGCAATGAACCTTCGGATTGCTTAATTTCAGCTTGCTTAGGAATTGCCTATTGTCATTGAGTAAGTAAATATAATCTAGGAAAACTACAAACACGCTTGATAAAAACACCTATTGAAGACGCGAATTAAGAAAAATTTATAGCATATTGAACATTTATTGATCTCATAAAAACAGTTATAAGAAAATAATTCCTATACACCTTCTTACAGCAATGATTGTAGAACTTCAGGACCCCTCTTCTCATTTTTCGTTTTCCTTATTTCTTTCCTTTTATTGTAAATCATTTTATTTTATAGTACAGTTGGTCAAATAAAAAACGTCGGGACTCGTATGCAGTTAAGATTAAAGTTTTAACGCATTAGTTCACAAGTTTCCTATAAAAAACATAAAATACAGGTCATTTTCGGAACATATGAGGCCATGCGACAAAAGGGAAAAAATGAACAACGAGGGAAAAATGAAAAACGCGGAAAGCGCAATACACGATATTCAATTTAATGTATTGTCATAATTCATTTGCTTTGTGTCATCGCATCAGATATAAATGCTAGTTTGAGAGAAAATGTAGTTAGGGCTGTAATTGACCTGCATTTTTCGGCCTCTGAAGCAGCGAGAAGGTTCCATATTTATGAAAGAGCAGATCAGAGGTGGGAACTAGACTATAATGCGACCGGAAGTTTTCATAGGAAACGCGTATTTCGATGCTAGATTGGTTGCAGAAGTTGAACGTAAGTTATTGATTTTGCACTACAAATATCAGTATTATAAAATAAAATATTTAAAAAATGCTCCTTGAATAATCATATTCCTTGCGAATTTGTCAATTATTAATATTATAAGAATTTGCAACCAAGAATATGGCGGATGTGAGACATATAGCCACAGCCTTCTATACCTATTCGTTTTGGAACAAAACTGACTAAATAATCAAGAAAATACATGGAGAGACAAGAGGCAGGTGTGAACCTAACCTTAAGTCTTCCTGTACATGCGCATATGCTCGTTCGTGATACTTAATCAAATACCGCCCGACGTTTTTTATTTGACCGACTGTACCTTTAATCTAATATTCATATTTATATTTATTTCTCAACTGTGTGTGTGAACATTTAAGTGGTACTTAATGTAAAAAATATTAATTCTTTTTCCTTAACATCATAGTCAAATAAATACTCTGATAAATACTAGTAGCCGCTTTATATTGTAAGAAAATTACCCACAATGTTGATACCAGGTGGGAATTATTCCATAATTACACAGAATAATCGCCATTCATAGGAATGTTTATTTCACAAGAAATCCATAACGGAGCGAGGTCAGAACGCTATGGGAACTAAGGTTCATTGCTAATTTGTTAGCTGTGTAGTTCAGATGTGAAGTCAGGATTAAATAGCGAATACATTTTACAGTTTAGTGATAGAATATCGGTACAGTAATATTGGTCAATTGCGTTATTTGGCTATAAAATATAAAGAATGCTCTGAATACTTTGAAATACTGTCAAAACCATTTTTATTAGTTGTAAATGTCACAGCTTGGTTTTTTATACTTCTATGATTGCTACATTCTGCGGTATACTCGTTTCAACAGGTACTCCTCACCATGAAGATAGCGTGGGCAATGTTCGGACTAATTCTCATCCTGGTTGCAGTAAATTCTGACATCCTGCGAACAGAACAACGCCATATTGTTCTTTGTTTGAAGAATATCGTAACCAACAACTTCAAACCGGACAGACCTGTCTACATCACATTTTCTTCGTTTAATGATGCATTGGGCCCTAAGGTAATTAGGCGTCAACTTGCGTACAAACCAGAGAAGAGAAACTATCAACGCGTCATCGATACTTTGGCAGAAACTCTCAACGATGACATGAAATGGCAGCTGATCGTGTTACAACCTACTAACAGGAAAGGGGACTATAAGTCAGTTTTACCGAAGTCATATCCTGATGCAGAGCAGGGTATTTTATTTATTTGGGCTTTAGAGAGAGATGAATATGGGTACACTGTTTTCAATGATCAGATCCATATGCTCCTCAACGATAGATTACCAATTCAAAAGCAGTATGTGACAGTTGTCCTTGATTCCTTGTTGAAAAAGTCTGACCTTTTGGAAGGAGTTAATCTTGCACTATCAGTTTTTTTCATCATAGATATCATATTTCTTGTCCCTGAACGAAGAAGAAAAAACATTGATGCACACATAGATGTTTATACTTGGTTCCCATACAGGTTTCCGGAGATATGTGGCAGCTTCAAACATCCAGTGATTATAGACACTTGGATAGAGGATACCGAAGGAAGATTTCAAAACAATGCAACATTATTCCCTAACAAAGTACCTAAGGATTTCGGTGGATGTCCAATCATAGTTTCCAAATCAGAGCTTGAAACAACAGCAACGAAGGTAGAAGAATACATTTTGGATCAAATCTTCAATTTGATAAATGCAACTCCTCTAAGTAATAAAAGAGTTAAGATTGATGATGAGATCTATTATGTTGATTTATCATATGGTTCCTTGTATCTAAATCCTTTTATGGCAAAAGAACTTTTGAAGAATCGTTATTTTCCGGCACAATACATGGAAACGAAGATAAGGTGGTTTGTTCCCTGTCCAAAGTCGAATCCAAGGCAGGGTAAGTTTTATGAGGTCTTCACTTTGCCTGTTTGGTTCATCATGAGTCTAACATTTCTGTTAGCTGGGTTGACTGACTGGTGTATACACTGGATAGAAATCCACTTTGCAACTGGATTAGTCTCACATTATTCGTCATCAGGGTTCTGCAATCTGTGGGCCGCCTTTCTGTCTGTCGGGGTCACTGCAATGCCGAGTGGCACACGGCTTAGAGTGCTTTTCCTGTCTTGGTTAATCTACTCATTTGCAGTGAGCACAATTTTCCAGGCATTTTTCACGACTTACTTAGTAGACCCTGGTAAAACTCAAGAGATCAATACGCTTGAGGAGTTAAAAAGAAGCAAACTTGATTACATTATAGAATTTAATACATTTGGACATTGGTGCATGCATGCCAGTCACATGGAGTTCTGTGATTCAAAGAATTCAAAGAATTTTCTCATAGTGTACAATTCATCCACCAGGATAGATATATTTCCTTCCTGGGACTTAGATTATATTCAATCAGCGTTTCTTTTCTCAGCCTTGTATAGAAATATTAGCGTAGTTGCTACTGACTTACAAGCTGAAATGTTCAAAGTCATGGTAATGCAGGGATACAAACTGTGTACCGTCAGAGATCTTACTATACCTTTTAAAGGGATAATTTATGTACCGACAACTAGCGTGTATTTCAAACCTATTAATGATCTGCTGCGTTGGTTTCAGGACACAGGACTACTAGAAAAATTCAAAACCAATTTCATTTTGAATTTGAGGGATAGGAAATCTGCAAGGAATATGGCTAAAATTATTAAATCTTCTTCTGAAAGCGACTATTTCGTTTTCAATCTGTCGCATATGAAATTCTCTTTCTATTTGCTACTTATGGGCTGTATACTAGGAGGAGTGGTATTTCTTGGTGAAGTCTTTTATTCCAAATTTAAGAGCCACTTTGAACAAATTGTGGTGTTTCTAGCACGTAGGAATTCAACAGCTCCACTAAATCAGTAAATTTGGAACATATCTCAGTGAGTTAGGAACCTTTGTTGTAGGGTGATTTTTATCATATATATATTAATATACTTAATTATATACAATTATATGTATCAAGAAACACTGTGTACTATGCAATGCATTTAATGTGACCCGGTATTTATACCATGTGTATCCACTTTGGGGCTGGTGATGTATGTATTCATGTTGGTCTGCAGTCTTAATTACAAGTTAAAAAGAAAAATTAAGATGCCAGTTTAAATATATGAGTAATATGCACAACCTTTTACATAATCTCTTCTTTTTTATTGTTTAACATATATTATGTGCCGTTGATTTGAGGAGGTAACAATTTTTAGTTGCTATTTTATTCTATACATCGATGAAGTAAATATCATACTTTCTATGAAATAGTTTCTTTGTTTTGACCTACATAGTCAAGTCTATATTTTCCCATCTAATTTAGTTGAAACTGTACAGATAAAAATATAAAAGGATAAAAAGTCTTACATAGGAAATTATACTATTTGATAAAATGATAAAATGAATCATAAGATTAAATGTACATTATAAATCACACATATACAATGATAAGTTTTCATAAGTTACTTGGATGGCTTTTTTTTATCCATAATTATAGTCCATATATAATTTCGCAAGTAATATACACTCACGTTAGTCTACAGATGTTTATATCATTCATAAATATACGTTCACTGGTTATTGCAGAAGATGTACTTATTTATATTTTGTTGTGTTATTGCAAGTAAAAAGATGTATTATAAGGAAGTCCACAATTATTTCTATCTTCGCTGTGCGTTAATGGAGTTTCGCTTTTTAATTGGTAGATATGTACATTTCGGTATATTCAGAATTTATACCATCTTCAGTCTTTGTGTTCTTAGTAGTTAGCGAACGGCTGCTGTTTATGTATTATGCCAGTCGCACACAGTAGCTTGTAGTAGTGCAATACAGAATTAATCTTATTACTTAAGTAGCATTATTTACAGAATATTTCGAAATATTAATTTAAAAGGATTATTTAATATACTTCTTCACTAGTATCACTTTCATAAACTTACTCTACTTGTCGGATAAATGCATAATCTAATACAATATCACAATTCATCTATTAATTTTGACATTTTATATTTGAATTAAAAAAATAAAACCTAATTGACAGATTTTACTATTTGATGGTAAATTTCCAGTTGTATATTCTATAAATTCTATACATGAGTGTACTGTAAATTGTAGTAAGGTAATAATTGGTTGTATTATGCCTATCTCCTCTTCCTAAGTCTCAGTGTGTGCCACACATTTCGAACATTCTTTGACTGTAACTCTTCCCATTAACGTTCTTTCAATGGTACGTCTATTTAAACATTTATTAAGCCATGATTTTAGATTTGATCGAAAGATCTCTTACCGATGATTAGGCCTACTGAATGAAATAATTTTCAAACCATAGTTTCAACTTGATTGATTGTTTAATTGCATATCAGACCAAGGTCATAAATACGCGATATATGTCTATTGAAATATCTAAGTTTCAAATATAATTAAACTATTTTCGATAGTAATAATCGATTGCTTAAGTATCACATTCGATGTTGAGACACGTGTGTGAGAGCCATCTACAGTTTACTAAAGCAATCTTTAGGTTTGACATAAAATTGTCGCGTTTATGAAATGAGTTCTTTTAGTCTGACAATTTACATTAATTTGCCTGTAATGTAAGGAAAAGTTGTATTATTTATGAAAAATACAATTGTCATGACATATTGACAAAATTGTATTGTACTAACATTATAGGAAAATAAAATCTTCGATAGGTACTTGTAGTTAATATAATTTGTAAGAAAATTACCCAGGATTGAATTATTCCATATACTCAGAATAATCGCCGCACTTAGGAATGTTTATTTCACAAGAAATCCATAACAGAGCGAGGTCATAACGCTATGGGAATTAATGTTCTCTGCTAGTTTATTTGCTATATTGTTCAGACCTGAAGTCGGGATTAAATAGCGAATAAATTTTACACTATAGTGATACCATATAGGTACAGTTATATTGATCATTGGCTGTATTCATTTATCAAGTTTTATTCTCGTGGGTTTCATTCTTCATTATTTATTTACACCAATGAATTAACCTCAGAATTTGTCAAAGCCCGGTTTCGTGTACTATCAAAGCTACCAGTGAACACTGAAGACCATACATTGTTGTCATGAGAACTGAATTGCGTTTCGTGCTTATGGAAGGCATTTCATCTCCTCAAAAACTTTTAATTTTTGGCATTTAAAATAAAAATTTTGCAAAATCCCTTCTTAGTGTGCAATTATATTATGAAACGAAAGTACTGTCAAAATTCCAAGGCTCTACCTATTATAGTTGATTCTCTGTCAGTCAGTTATTCAGTCAGTCAGGACAAAGCCACTTATATATACAGAAATGGAGATAAACTTTATACATATAACTCACTTTCTGAATAATTTGTTATATTACTTATATTCCTAGCCTTGCTAAAAGTTATTTCAGAAACGGGTCTCGTTCTATCTTTTATGAATCGTATGCTTTCGTCACAGAAATTACAATAGCATTGTACTGACACTAACAAGTAATAGCACAATTACCTCTTCCTCCTTGTTGTTAACAACTTCCAATAGACATGTTTTTAAAAGATTTTCAGTTCATAGTTACAGTGGTATCTGGAAACATTAACAGATTAGGAATCTACTCTTATACAATTCAACGGCCCTAAATAGCGTGCTTGCTCGCCCGCTTCGTGAGACACCGGGTATACTCGGCGATGTTCGTATCTCTCAGTCTAAACTTTCATGACGACTACAAGATTAGGAAAACCGTTTCTTTATTATATAAGGCCTAAGTGAAATGAACTCAATGCACAAATATTCTAATTTTATTTTTACTTACAATTTTCATAGCTCTGAACCACAAACATTTTTAATAATCTACCAGTGTAAATTTCTTAAAAATCCTGGAGTCAATGAATAGTGGCGGGCGAAGCCGGGGGCACCAGCAGTAAAATATTGATGATTTAACTCTTGAAATATCGCTGATAATAATAATCCAAATCAATCACTCCTTCTCTTGAAAAATTATATAATTTCTTAAAATTACACTGAATTTATCAAATAAAATTCACATCTCATTCATCTGTCAACAAACAGTTGAAAAACGCCATTATCCACCGCCGTCTCGAGAATTACGCACGAGAATTAGCCTATACAGTTTAGAAGGCAGTGGATCACAGTTATCTTTGGAACTACATAATCGAATCTGAGATCGTTTTCCCAGGTGGCAATTTCTAATCGTGGAATGTACTCTAAAGCCGGAATTTTAGCTGTTTCATTAATTATTAATGGTTTAGTTTAAGAATGATTCGCGTGCAAGTGTTAATAAATATAATTCTTTTATAATTATTATACTATTAATTTCTAATTTTTCAGTTAATTATCGTGGGCGAAGCCGCGGGCACATCCTAGTTCTTTACAAATAAACCTGTAAATCACCTGTAAAATTGTTAAAAAATGATTATCTGATGGTATTAATGTGATGTATTAATTTAGTGTCATATAACTTTTACATTGGGACATTTATTTCTAGATAATACATCCTTTTATGAAGGGATAGCCTATTTAGGATTTTTGGGTCATATTTTGTCATTTTTAAGGTCCTATTTAGTCATTTTTAAGATCATATTTACAGTAATATTTTCCACTTTTTTAGGGCATAAACATCCGAACCCTATTCATAACCTCTACTCTTCACCGGATGTAGTAAGGCTAATTAAATCACGGAGGATGAAATGGGCTGGACATATTGTGCGCATAGGGGAGGAAAGATATATCTCAAAAGTAATGACTGGGAGACCCGAAGGGAAATGACCACCTGGAAGACCTAGACGTAGGTGAGAGGACAATATTAGGATAGATTTAAGGGAAGTAGGATTTGCAAGGGATGGTTGGATGGAGTTAGCACAGAATAGGGTTGAATGGCAGGCTCATGTAAGCGCAGCAATGAACATTCGGGTTCCATAAAATAGATAAAGAGCTTGCCTAGGAATTACTTATTGTAATTGAGTAAGTGATATAATCCAAGAAAACTACAAACACGCGTGGTAAACGCATCTAATGAACACACAGAATTAAGAAAAGTTTATAGAATATTGAACATTTATTGATCTCATAAAAACAATTCCAAGCAAATAATTTCTATACACCTTCTACAAATTCAATGTACATTGTGAAGACCCTTCCTCTAATTTTTCATTTTATTTTTTCCTTCCTTTTATTGTAAATTATTTTATTTTATAGTACCTTTAGTCTAATATTTCTATATATTCATAATTATTTCTCAACTGTGTGCGTGATCATTCATTTGGTAGTTAATGTAAAAAATATTAATTCTATTTCCTTAACATTATAGTGAAATAAATACTCTGGTAAATACTAGTAGCCGCTTTATATTCTAAGAAAATTACCCACAATGTTGATACCAGGTGGGAATTATTCCATAATTACACAGAATAATCGCCATTCTTAGGAATGTTTATTTCACAAGAAATCCATAACAGAGCGAGGTCAAAACGCTATGGGAATTAATGTTCACTGCTAAATTGTTAGCTGTAGTGTTCCGACGTGAAATCAGGATAAAATAGCAAACACATATTTCAATTTAGCGATATCATATAAGAGGCCTACAGTTATATTGCCAATATTAAGCTATCAATTTTTGAAAACATTCTGAATACAATGAAATACTGGCAAAACCATTATTATTACTTGTGAATATCACAGCTTGTTTACTTTATACTTCATTGATTGCTACATTCTCCGGTATATACGTTTGAACGGGTACATCTCACCATGAAGGTAACTTGGGCAGTGTTCGCACTAATTCTCATCCAGGTTGCTTTCAACTCTGACGTCCTACGAACAGAACAACGCCATATTGTTCTTTGTTTGAAGAATATCATAACCAAGAACTTCTCACCGGACAAACCTGTCTACATTACATTCCCTTCATTAAAAGATGCATTGGGCCCTAAAGTAATGAGGCGTCAACTTGCATATAAACCAGAGAAGAGAAATTATGAACGGATCATCGATTCATTGACAGAAACTCTCAGCAATGACGTGAAATGGCAGCTTATCGTCTTACAAGTTGCTACCAGACCAATGAACG